>JASFAX010000052.1:1250000-1875000 GCA_030737875.1 Allium sativum
CGGGGTGCGAGGCTCGCGAATTCACGTTTACACAAAGCTGTGCCACACAGGCTGTGCTTTGATCATCACCACAAGACTTTGCTTTTAAACAGAAGCCTCGATTAATTGCCACTTAGGCATGCCACACAGGCAATTCACTCCATGCATTTGATATCCATCAATATATAACCCCTGAGCTCGTACGTCTCAGAGAAGGGCGTTAAGCAAGAGAATAAATTCTCCGCCGCCAAACAGATATATATTTAATAGAAATCAATCACACAGACTAAAATCCAATGTCAGACACACAGTCCATTTACAAGTTCGTTCTAGGTCTGAACGAAACCGGAGGCACCTAGTAACCCGCATATCCATCGATCTCCAAGTACGTCTGGACGATCACCAACTGTTTCCATCTTCTTGGATGTACAGCCCAATCAAGATCATCATTAATTACCCAAACGACGTGAAGACCTCCGGTCTTCAACCACCGTCTTCATCTTCGACTTATCTTCGTATCAATTATTCATAATGGGATAAACCCGGTCTTTCCGAATAACTCGCGTATATTTTAAATAAGTGTTACACAAACACAACATACGCCTCATTCCAATTTATCAGTCACTAACCGTAAATTAACAAGAGAATAATTCCCCAAATATTAACCCCGAAGGCCGAAACCAACATCAGATCAATATCCAGAAAACCATTCTGCTTGGCTAACCGACAGTTAGTTCCTAAATTTCACATTCATAGGGAAAGGCTCCAATTAATTTTATCAAAGATAAATTCCTTGAATTTATTCTCTAATCTTCTTTTGAATTTCGGTTCGACTAGTCGGGATTAACGAACCTTACCGAAGTAATCATTTGTATTAATTTCCCGATCCCAACCCATTCATCCCATGAAGTAAAACTGGTTATACCTCATATCTAACACCACGGTGTTATCGGTAAATTCAATTACCATTTCACGTTCAAATCTAATTAAAGATTTAACTATCGCCTGGAGTAAAACTGGTGATACTCCATTCTCGATCATTTCAATCTAATTAAGGATTCATTAAAACTCCACTTAGTTTTAATCGTTAACTGGGTTAAAGAAACAGTGTCATTTAAAACACGGTTCACGATAAACCCAAAACCACATTCCATTAATTATCGGGTTAAAGAGCGAGTGTTATTTAAAACACTGTCCACGATAAACCCAAAAATCAATATCAATTCAATTCCAATTAAATATTATTTAATTGGTACACTTCATTAAATCTAAATAAAAAGATTTAATGTTTTCTCAACTGGGTTCAAGAACAGTGTTAATGAAGACACCATTCACGACAAACCCAAATCACATTTGATATTAAACATAAGGCTCTGAATAGAAAATATACCGGCTTATATTCAATATCAAATTCTACGACTAACAAATATTCTATTGGAAATAACGATATATATATATATATCTTTCAAATTCCCATAACAATATCTGTATCATCACGAAATCCAACATCGAAATAATCCAAAGACAATTTTGATTCAAATCCATTCCAATATAATTATTGGAAATTCTGGTTATTTTCAAAACCATTTCTAATCCAGTTTATTTATTTTAAAAATAAATAGAATTATAATTCTAGTTCAAAACTAGTTCATTTCGATAAAAATCTATTTTTATCTTTTCAAATATGGAGTTTTTCATCCCAATTCTTGACAAATCACTTCATATGATTTTACACAAATTATTACTATTTTAATAATTTTATCAAGGCCCGTAAAGTCGATTTCCATTAACGGCCATCGAACTGCACTTACAGCGACCTTTTCCAAATTTGATTTGGACATAATTCCAAATCCAACCGTTAGATTTCTAATTTCTAATAATCGTTAGAAAGCTCTTTTCGATACGAACCCAACGGTTTCAGTTTTAGGAGAATCCGACGGTCGGATCTCCCGTAATATCAGTTCGAAGTCAATGGTCGAAATTCGCGAACTGGCGCGGCGCGGCGCTTTCTATTCAGGCCAATATATTATATATATTATATATATAATATACACTTCGTCGATTTCTTTTCGAAATGAATTTTATAAATCGTTTTAAATTCGTTTTCAAAACGGTTTAAACTTGATATTCAATTTCAAATCAAAATTGAATATTCCAATATAAATTCGTTTTAAATTCATTTCAAATCGATTTTAATTCAAATTGATTTCTAATTCAATTTCAGTTCGTTTTTCAATTCAATTTAATTTCAATTCGAATTCATTTCCATTCAATTTCAATTCGAATTCATTTCTATTCAGTTTAATTCGAATTTCAATTCTATTTCAATTTAATTCGAATTTCAATTCTATTTCAATATAATTCGAATTTCAATTCTATTCGATTTCAAATCTACCCAATTTAATTCGAATTTCAATTCTATTTCAATATTCATTGAAAAATGAATCAAATCGATATAAATATCGTTCACGTCAAAATGGCGTCAATCTAATCAACACGGCTTCATATATTCCTATTTTCAAATATTCTATTTCAAATATTTCTATTTCAAATATTTCTATTTCGAAACTGGAATGAGGCCCAATCAATTACCATATAATGTTAATTAAATGGATTTTCTACAACACATGTATACAATAACAATGATGAATAATCAACCATCATCCAAAGTGCATTCTACACTGTATAAGCATCAAATATAAATATTCAACGCTTATAACAGTCTGTCAATCAATCGATCGACATACAACTAACTATTGGGATTAGTGTATGTCATATATCATCCCAATACCCGTGTGGGGTTTCAAACAATCAAACACAGATTTTATTTGTGCAGTTGGGCGATGTGTAAAATTTATCGTCCCAATCAATATCAGTCAAATGTGTGTATATAAACAAATCGTCCGATTTGTTTATTTTTATTTCTTTTCATATATACGTTAAATCTTCTATTTTTACCTATAAAATATTTTTAACTATATAAATATTTTATTTCATTTCACATCACATCACACAATCAACTACCATCAAAATCAAACAACAAAGCATACAAGCCGTCCATGGTCTGTGGACGACGGTTGTCGGGTGCTACTAAACACCGTCTGCATCCTAGTATATATATATAACTAGAAAATTAAATCAAAGAGTGAGAAATTCTCACATAATTGCTAATCCAACGCCACGACTCTTCTTAGGTAGAAATCTTCGTCGTTCTTGCCTCTTGTCACTTTCGTTGTCCGCTTTCACTACATATATAAAAATCGAATTTTTACTTCGCTATTCAATATATAAAAATCGAATTTTTACTTTGCTATTCAATATATAAAAATCGAATTTTTACTTCGCTATTCAATATGTAAAAATCGAATTTTTACTTTACTATTCAATATGTAAAAATCGAATTTTTACTTCGCTGTTCAATATATAAAAATCGAATTTTTACTTTGCTATTCAATATGTAAAAATCGAATTTTTACTTTGTTATTCAATATATAAAAATCGAATTTTTACTTTGCTATTCAATATATAAAAATCGAATTTTTACTTTGCTATTCAATATATAAAAATCGAATTTTTACTTTGCTATTCAATATATAAAAATCGAATTTTTACTTTGCTATTCAATGTATAAAAATCGAATTTTTACTTTGCTATTCAATATATAAAAATCGAATTTTTATTGCGGATCTATATATAAAAATCGAATTTTTATTGCGGATCTATACACATATGAAAAATCATATTTTTCTACACTAAACATATAGGAAAAATGATAATTTCCTATGCTAAAAATAATAAATAAAACTTACTTTATTTATCAGAAGAAGGAGGGGTTTCAGTCGGATTTGGTGGAGATGGACGGAGCGGTGGATGGGGCAGCAGGCGGCGGAAGGGGGGGGGGGGGGTGTGGTTCTTCGATCGCGGAGAGGCAGGGGTGGGGGGTTTCTTCGATCGCGGCATCATTGGGTAGGGGGGGGGGTTTCTTCGATCGCGGCAGCATAGGGGGGGGGGGGGGGGTGGTTCTTCGATCGCGCGGTGGCGCAGGGGGGGGGGGGCGTTGGCTCGACGGTGGCTCGATGGCCCAGGGCGGCGGCGCGATGGTCGATTGGGGGGGGGGGGCGGCGTCGATTTTTTTTTTCTGAAATGAATCGAACGGGGGGGGGGGGGGGGCAGAGTATAAGGGGAGAGGAGAGAGAGGAAGTTAATTATTTTATATTATTTAATTTCTAAAAGTTGACTTTTACATACGACCTCTAAACGAGGCCCACCATCTGTCGTCCATAGCGTTTCACCCCCATTCCGAGCACAATGGGATATGTACCACAGGCTGATTCGATCGTTTCGATCAGTTTCCGTCAAAATCAACATATAACTATATATATTGAATTTGAACGCGCATTTCAATTTACCGGGGCCACATATTAACTCGAAAAATTTCAAAAAAATATTTTCTAGCTTCGTATTGACGACACGGTCCTAACAAAACTAGTTTCGTCGAATTCTGAGACCGTTGGAAAAATGGCCATTTTCCAGTCGATTAAAATCCACTAAAACTGGTCAAACGCGTTTTCCTTTGCCACACTCACATATTGATTCGAAAAATTATGAAATTTGAAACCTAGCAATAATTTGACATCACGGACCCAACAAAAGCGGTTTCGTCGAAATCCGAGGTCGTTTGCAAAATTTCCATTTCTAAGGGCCTGAATTCCATAACGACTATTCAGAATTTTCAACTGGACATATCTTTTGATTCCCGCTATGAAATCTCCATTTTTCGGATTCGTTGGAAAGATATTATCAAATAGATCCCATCATTTTTGGTTTCACTAAAATCCGGCTTATTTTGCACCCGGTACATTCAATTGAAGTTTGAAATCGAATTATCGAACTACCACGCCATTTTCAATTCCTTTTATAATTATAAATAATTATTTATATTCTAACGACGACATGTATAATATATACGTTCTAATTCCATTCAAAATAAATTTCTCGTCGTTTTTATTTAAAATAATTCATTTTAAATAATCAAAATTCGCTAAAATTGCCAAAATAAAAATTTTAAACTGGCCCAGATTTCCGGGTTGTTACAATCATACTCATTTACTCCCCAGTGGATTAACCTAATACTGTATATATGTAGATACCCCCAATATTAAGGTACACCCCGTGGTACCCCACTCGCACGGTCTCCGACGTAACACTACAAAAATATACACAGTCCCTCATCATATGCCAGAGCGACATACGGATCTCTATATAACAACGCTATGTTCCAAATAGAGCCACTATCTCCATGCTACGTAAGCATACAGACTGTCATCTTCGAACCATTAGATAGAATCGGATTCTATCATAGAGCAATGCCCTAGAGTCTACGATACACCACCCAGAGTAGACATGCATGTATCTAGACTTTCCCACGTACGTATCGTTAATCATACTCGATGCCTTAACCGCACATAACCTTTATTGTGCACCGAGTCCCATGGCAGGGCTGTACATGAAACACAGAATTCGATTGAGAGCTTTTCAGATATCTGTATACACTGATGCTAAGGTCTGTATTTTCAGTGGCTATGGTCCCACCTGACCCCTCCCTCAACCAATAAAAGAGGAACAAGGTTGAAAACTGGTGACCTGACCCAAGAGCAAACAACAAATCCTAATTGGCTCATTCCTCACCCCTAGCGTTGATAGCAAAAGGTCTATGGTCTTTTGGTTTATGTAATGACCCAGATTCTTATGGGTTAATTTTAAATATTTAATACGGATTTAAATATTGGATGGTTAATATAAATAGAATTTTATATTAAGTTATCAATTTAATAATCGATTTCGATTTAATGTCAAATAAATTAAATTATCGTAATGCAGTAATAATTTAATTTAAAAATATACAGCTAAATCGAATCACTTCAGATGATCATTATAAAATTCAGTTGAGTTAGAATAATAATATTAAATTATTATCGAAGAATTTAAATAGTTTGAAATTTAATTTATATCAATTTAAATTAATATCTGTTCCGGATGATCGAATTGGACTTCGTGACCTATTTCAGTGTGTCCGGAATAGGGGTATTACCCTAGAATTGACAGTCGTTGGGTTTAGAAAGGAGTTCGGAATCACGGAGTGATTTAAATTCAAGGATATCAGTTTAATTAAAATAAAACAAAATATCCTAGTTGTGTGGAAGGAAATAAAACAACAAGGTGAAAATAAAGAGGTCTCGTTGTTCAAAACTAAAACCACACCTTTCCATTGAATAATCACACCATTCTTCCCTCTATAAGATTCATTCTTAGTTCCTCAAATCAAAAACCGATATTCTCCTTTTGCTCAAAACAAATTTCGAGCTCCCCTTTTCTCAAAATCAATTCAAATACATATGATGTCGTTCATTCTACCTGGCGCGATGGGGTCTGAAGGTTTCAACGTTGAAACCGCAACCTGCTGTGGAGTCGCGATTCATGATAGAGCGGATCAATAACGCGATTTTGGGGCTTGTTGTTTTGGATCTAGGTTCGACAGTCTTGTGTTGGTTTTTGGGTCCGCGGTGGTTCGCTATAGGTGATGGAGTGAAGTCTGAGACCGGAAAGGAGATGGCGATGCATTTTAGAAGTCGAGGCAGGCGTTCAGATGAAAGCAATAGCGAGCATGGGGTTTATGGGTTCTTCATTGCCAAAGCTTGTGCGAGATTTACCGGTACTGGCATGACTTTGGGTTATTCGGTTGTAAACTAGGGATTTCTAGTGCTTACGTTGTTGATAGAAGAGGCAGAACGATGGTAGTAGAAAGAGAAAGGCCTCACGTTTTTATCAGTGAAGGTTGACAATATTTGAGGCAATGCAATGTGAATTGGGGTGATAACTATAAGTGCGACAGTTGAATAAATACATGAGTATCAATATGTGAATTTTTGGGGTTTAATGGTGAATGCAATATGGGGAAAGTGGTCATCATTGGAGAGGTGCAGTTGCAGGCATGGGGCTGATTGTAGTTGTCTGATTCAATGTCGTTGCTTGGAGAAGGATGCTTAGACAATGAGGAGGTCGAGATCACGAGAGTAGCTGATGTCGGCCTTGGCTTTCTACAGGAGCTGACTGTTTTTTATGAGATAAAAGAAGAGTTCAAATAAATTAAAGGCGAGGATAAATCAAATAAAGCGTTCGTGTAGAGTACGAAGCCTTGGAGATCGGCAAAGGAAATTGAAAATAGTACAAGTGCAAATAAATTCCCTGGTGAGTAAATCTCACTCACCTGTTTATTTAGAATTATTTTTATTCGTTAAAAATAATTGTTGTTGCTTGTTTGAATGCTGTTTGATTGATTTAAATATATTAGTTATTTAGGGTTGACTATTATATATATATATATATATTGGGTTGATGATTGGTTGGATTCCCGCAGTCTCATTGGCGGATGCCCGCAGTTTCATAGCGGATGATTTCCCTATGCGCCCCACAAATATATATTAGTGGATGACCTTCATACCGCGATATCCTGCCTCGAAGCAGGATGGGTATTACTATGTTGACTAACGTCTGTGGATGCAGGAAAACAGGTTGGAGGAATCCGAGTGGATTCCTCAAAATATATTATCTGTTTGTTTATTTGTTTGCATTTATACTGTCATATATGATGTGTTAGAGAACCAGAAATAAATAATTGGTTCTTTGGTGCTTAAATATCACGGGGCCTAAGTGATAATTTATAAAAATATCCTGAAAGGGATATTTGAGATTTAAAAGGGAAATTCTATTTTAGAAAAACAGAATTTGAATTTTTAAATAGATTTGAAATATTAACTTGTTTTAAAAGAAATAAAACAAGTAGTTCCTTTATAAACGAAGTTTATAAATGAAGTGAAAAGAATTATCATTGGATAATTCAGAAATTAAATATACAAGTGTGAAATTGAAAATGGAAATCTATTTTCCAAAAGTAGAAATATCGATTTCAAAAGGAATTGAAATCGAGACTTGTTTGAAGAATGAATAAAGAAAGTTTGAAATAGAATTTGAATATAGAAATTCAAATTATATTTGAATAAAGAAGATTTAAACAAAGGGAATTTGAATATAGAAAATTCAAAGGGGATTTGAATATAGAAATTCAAATGGAATTTGAAATAGAATTTGAATAATAGAGTGGAAATGGAAAATTGAATATATAATTCATATAAAGTTAAAATGGAAAATTTGAATATAAATTTCAAATAGAATTGAATATAGAATTCAAATAGAATTGAATTGGAGTTTTGAATATAGAAGTGGATAAAGAAACGAGCTTAAAAATAGAATTAGATTTGGTTTATAAGTAAGTTAAAATATATTTTAACATGTTATACTCAAATATGAAGGTGAAATAGGCAAACCAGTTAATTCGCAAATCAATTAACGAACTAACTTAAAACGATTGTATTAAGTTAAAACGATTGAATTAAGTTGAAATGAATTAGAAATGTATTGATATACAGGAAACAGGTATGGGATAAGGTTAATGAAGGTATATAAATAGAATGCTCGACAAAAAGGTACGTATTTAATTCATATATGAGATTTTATGCGCCGTATCGGCAAGCCGCTTGGCTTTTTCCTTTTGGATTGGTGAGGGTCATGGGAGGCTATTTGAAATATCCCGATGCTCCCGGTACAAGGTAGGTTATGGAGAATTTTTCCGGAAATTTAAGGAGTTAGAATATTTTGAAGAAATTTGATAGTTAGAAATCAATGTATCGATATGTGTAGAACTCGATAAAGAAACGAAATTAAAAATAGAATATTGAAAACAAAAAGGGAATCTATAAATTAGATTTGTTAAAAATAGAAAGAGAAAGTGTATACGTGTTTTAAAGTGAATAAGTAGTTGTATGGTATTGATTATTCGAGTAAGTAGTCATATCTGTTTTGACATTATTAATGTTATTCAGTCAAGGTCTGAGAGATAGTTATACCCCAACTTGATTGATTTCATTATTAACAAATAAATAGTAAGATTTCAGGCTCGAAAATCAATGTTGGATAAGAGTTAGTTGAATATAGTGTTTGGGTTGTCGTAACGATGTTTTACACAACATCCGTTTTAACCCAAATAAGTGTAAGCTTGGAAATAAAATAAAGAATATTTCCTAAGTATAGAAATAAACGAGATCGGAAAAGAGATAAGTAATTGGAATTTTTTCCAATTATAAATAGCATATATTTTCTAAAGTTTAGAAAATAAAGGAAGGCGATATTCAGAAATGTTTTCCAAATAATGTAAAAGGCCAATATGGTTATTGAAAATATTTGGTTAACAAATATTGATAAGGAAATAGAGAAGTGATTTAACTAATGGAATATTAATTAAGGACTCAGTGATTGTTTGATAATTGGATGAACACTTGTTTTATTCGATAGTTAAATCATCGACTATCGAAACACTTGTTTTTATTCGATAGTTAAATCACAGACTATCGAAGTTTTTGACCATCGTTGTCAATATGGAGAGACCGGTTGGATTATTATCCAAAGAACCACTCTGTATTGGCATAAGCGTTGCGAATCATATATGCCAAAGAAAATTGAAGACGGAGTAAAGTGCAAGGGCTATTGTATAAGTCTTAGATAACAGTGCCTAAGATGGATGTACTGAATAGTGCCTTCGGTTCATCCTGTTCCTGGATGACTTGTATGGATGAATATCTGACATAGTATTTCCAGAAAGGTCACGTACATTGATTTCTTCAACCGTACCAAGAGTGGAAGCGGAGAAGGAAACTTCTTTAGCTAACACGTAATGTACTGTTGTAGACGTCAATTAGTGATTTTCGATGGATCTGACAATGTGGCATTCGAAGTGAATCTGATGTGATGATAAAGCGTAACCTCAAGCCTCATCAACCGGTAAATGACAGAAATCGGGCATGCAGCATGGCTATGTAGGTCGCACCTATTAGGATGTATAATCACCTGATCTAGAGTTTCATTTGCTTCTAAAAATCTATTGTTGATGCTGTCCCATTTGGGAAACGGTTGCTGATCCCAACCGTTGGTGATATACATTCGATACACTCAAGCGAAATGAGTAGTCGATCATGTGTGGCTGAGTTGCAAGATGTTCTTGTTGAACTCGGTGTATTCTCCTCTAGAGATATACCAGCGGCAGGTGGTTCCATACCTTGTCATAGTTGGAAATCCATTACCCAATAAGTGCTTGCTGTTTTGATTGTATATATATGTGGAACGTGAGATGCAAACGTTCCACTAGATTGTTATTTACTTGGTTTAGACATTATTATAATATCAAAAGAGTTTTGATATAAAGATTATTATTCCTTTCAAAAGGATTTTGAAAGATGAGTCAAGTGTTTGGATTCTCATAAGGGAAAAACCCGTTCCGTGTTATACGGCGTGGTCTTATGAGATATCATTTAGTTTTTCTGAAACTATTTTAAACTGTTTACTCATACCAGTCCCATGACTGATCCGGAGTTTATTTTTTTTTGTTCTACCTAAACTCTTGGGTGTCTAAATTTGTACGGGATGTCAAGTAGTTTAGGATTTTACAGATCTATCTAAAGGAGCTTGGAGCAGGAGGCTTCAGCGTTAGTTATATAAAGTTTTGTTCCGCTGTGTTGTAAGTGCTGTACTCTGATAATGATATGTGTATATAGTACAAATTTTGTATTTCAAAGATATGATATATTGTATTTTGTTCCGCTGCGATGGGAGATTCTGTGTGGTTATGTCTGTTCTTCTTCTAAAAAAAATGATTCGTATTTTCGTGATATTTGGGTTGGACGTATGATGTATATAGTCAACTCAGGTATTACGGATTTGCGGGCCATTACAGTTGGTATCAGAGCTTAGGTTGAGCGAATACCTAGGCTTTGGTGGGATGTGCTCATTAGAGATAGGGTCAGTAGCACCCTAGAATGAGTTGAGTGTATATATATACGAGAGAGCGTATTTGTTATTTGGTATAAAAACCGTTTTATATTGTGTTGACTAGTCTGTGGAGTGAATTATGAATTCTGATCGAATCGTGGGACGCCCGGATGTCGATAGGAGTTTATAAACACTTGAACAGAAGATTGGACACGATATTGTTTTTAAATAGTTGAGTTGATTGTTAGGATTATAATCGAATTAGATTATAAAATAGAAATAGTTATATATAACCAATAGAATTTGTATAAGAATGAAATATATACAAATGAGATGAATTAAAATTGAATTCAAACAAGAATTCAGAATTTAAAATCCTGGGAGTTTGGAAAATATTTTTCTAAATGGAGTTTGAAAGAAATATAGCACTGAACTCACTTCAGTGGCTGGAAAATAATTCTGATGATGATCGCAACCTCATCAGTGTCCATTTTCGAGTTTCTAAGTGATGGATTGCTACCTTAGAAAAGTTTTTGATGGAAAATTTGTTTGAAAAGAAAACAAGTTGTTTGAAAATTCAAATGTTTTGAATTTGAGATAGATATAAATATATGTATATATTTATATTACTTCAAAGGAGTTTGAAATAAAACCCTGGGAATTTGAATGATTGAAATTAAATTTAACTTAAGTAAGTTAAATGGATCGAAATGAATAAATTGAGTAAAATCAATATAAATGAAATATGAATTGGGTGTGAATAAAGGAAAAACCAAAAGAGTTAAAAAGAAAATATATTTGTAAAACAAATATAAAGGAAATATATTTGTAAAACAAATACAAAGGAAGTTATGTGCAAACAAATAAAAGGCGAAATTTTTGCAAAAACATTTACAAATAGAATTTAAAAGGAAATATTTGTAAAACATTTACAAATAGATTAAATGGAAATATTTATTTATAGAAAATAAATAGAATGTTATAAATGAGATATTTATTTATTAAATAAAATAGAATTTAATCAAAGGAATATTTAGAAGATGAATTGAAAATGGAAATCTGTTTTTAACAGATAAATAGAAAAGATTAATTTATAAATAACAGTTTATAAATTAAATTAAATATTTATCATTCGATAAATGGAATATATAAGTCTGAACTTATTTAGAGAAGAGATATTGGTTTTTAACACCGATAGTTTTAAATAGAAGGGGTACACAACACTTGTATAAGTGAAGTAACGTTATTAAAGAGAACATTTATAAAGTGAAGAACCGTTACTAAAAGTAAATCTTTATAAATGAATAATCGTTATCCAATAGGAGTTATTCGAATAGACTAAATCGATTGGAGTTAGAATAAATCGATTAGAGTAAGAATTAACCAATTAGAGTTAATCGGTTAGGGTTAATCCGTAGAGTTAATTGAATATTAGTTATTCAATTTGAATTTATCGAATATTTTTTATTCAAATTAAGAGTTAACCAGATAGGGTTAATTGAACATAGTTAATCGAATTAGGATTTAATTGAATGTTAATCATTCAATTAAAGTTGATCGAATATAGTTATTGAGATAGATTTAGTCAAACATAGTTACTTAGGATAAGTTGCCATTTCGTACGACTACTAGCGTAATTCGCAGGGCTACAGATAGCCTAGGGCGGTCGGATGTTTCCCGAGGGAATCAGGCGTAACCATTGTGATCGCTGCGATCTAGAGTCAAGCGAATAGAGTTAAATCAAATATTAGTCATTCGAATAAAGTTAAAAGGAGTTATCGAATATTAGTTATTCAAATAGAATTAAAGGAGTTAATCGAATATAGTTTATTCGAATAGAGTTAAAGGAGTTATCGAATATAGCTTATTCGGAAGGAGTTAAGTGAAAAGAGCTAATCAAATAGGGTTAATCGATAAGAGTTAAATCCAATAGAGTTAATTGATAAGAGTAAATTGAATAGAGTAAATCGAATATAGTTTATTCGAAGAAAGATTTTCGAATCTAGTTATTCGATAGAGAGATTATCGAATATAGTTATTCGAAGGGAGGAGTTATCGAATAGGGATTTATTCGAAAGAGAGTTACGTAAGGAAGTTTGAAATGTTGAGTATCAACATAAATAAGTTTTGAAAAGATAAATGGGTTTGTAGCACTTTTTCTAGCTTAGCAATTTCGAGGACGAAATTATTTTTAGTGGGGAAGATTGTAATGACCCGGATTCTTATGGGTTAATTTTAAATATTTAATATGGATTTAAATATTGGGTGGATAATATAAATACAATTTTATATTAAGTTATCAATTTAATAATCGATTTCGATTTAATGTCAAATAAATTAAATTATCGTAATGCAGTAATAATTTAATTTAAAAATATACATCTAAATCGAATCAGTTCAGATGATCAGTATAAAATTCAGTTGAGTTAGAATAATAATATTAAGTTATTATCGAAGAATTTAAATGGTTTGAAATTTAATTTATATCAATTTAAATTAATATCTGTTCCGGATGATCGAATTGGTCTTCGTGACCTATCCCAGTGTGTCCGGAATAGGGGTATTACCCTTGGATTGACAGTCGTTGGGTTTAGAAAGGAGTTCGGAATCACGGAGTGATTTAAATTCAAGGATATCAGTCTAATTAAAATAAAACAAAATATCCTAGTTGTGTGGAAGGAAATAAAACAGCAAGGTGAAAATAAATAGGCCTCGTTGTTCAAAATTAAAACCACACCTTTCCTTTGAATAATCACACCATTCTTCCCTCTATAAGATTCATTCTCAGTTCCTCAAATCAAAAACCGATATTCTCCTTTTGCTCAAAACAAATTTCGAGCTCCCCCTTTTCTCAAAATCAATTCAAATACATATGATGTCGTTCATTCTACCTGGCGCGATGGGGTCTGAAGGTTTCAACGTTGAAACCGCAACCTGCTGTGGAGTCGCGATTCATGACAGAGCGGATCGATAACGCGATTTTGGGGCTTGTGGTTTTGGAGCTGGGTTCGACAGTCTTGTGTTGGTTTTTGGGTCCGCGGTGGTTCGCTATAGGTGATGGAGCGAAGTCTGAGACCTGAAGGAGATGGCGATGCATTCTAGAAGTCGAGGCAGGCGTTCAGATGAAAGCAGTAGCGAGCGTGGGGTTTATGGGTTCTTCATTGCCAAAGCTTATGCGAGATTTACCGGTACTGGCATGACTTTGGGTTATTCGGTTGTAAGCTAGGGATTTCTAGTGCTTACATTGTTGATAGAAGAGGCAGAACGATGGTAGTAGAAAGAGAAAGGCCTCATGTTTTTATCAGTGAAGGTTGACAGTATTTGAGGCAATGCAATGTGAATTGGGGTGATAACTGTAAGTGTGACAGTTGAATAAATACATGAGTATCGATATGTGAATTTTTGGGGTTCAATGGTGAATGCAATATGGGGAAAGTGGTCGTCATTGGAGAGATGCAGTTGCGGGCATGGGGCTGATTGTAGTTGTCTGATTCAATGCCGTTGCTTGGAGAAGGATGCTTAGACAGTGAGGAGGTCGAGATCACGAGAGTAGCTGATGTCGGCCTTGGCTTTCTACAGGAGCAGACTGTTTTTTTATGAGATAAAAGAAGAGTTCAAATAAATTAAAGGCGAGGATAAATCAAATAAAGCGTTCGTGTAGAGTACGAAGCCTTGGAGATCGGCAAAGGAAATTGAAAATGGTACCAGTGCAAATAAATTCCCTGGTGAGAAATATCACTCACCTGTTTAATTAGAATTATTTTTATTCGTTAAAAATAATTGTTGTTGCTTGTTTTAATGCTGTTTGGTTGTTAAATATATTAGTTATTTAGGGTTGACTATTATATATATATTGGGTTGATGATTGGTTGGATTCCCGCAGTCTCATTAGCGGATGCCCGCAGTTTCATTGCGGATGATTTCCCTATGCGCCCCACAAATATATATTAGTGGATGACCTTCATATCGCGATACCCTGCCTCAAAACAGGATGGGTATTACTATGTTGACTAACATATGTGGATGTAGGAAAACAGGTTGGAGGAATCCGACTGGATTCCTCAAAATATATTATCTATTTGTTTATTTGTTTGCATATATACTGTCATATATGATGTGTTAGAGAACCAGAAATAAATAATTGGTTATTTGGTGCTTAAATATCACGGGGCCTAAGTGATAATTTATAAAAATATTCTGAAAAGGGATATTTGAGATTTAAAAGGGAAATTCTATTTTTCTAAAATAGAATTTGAATTTTTAAATAGATTTGAAATATTAACTTGTTTTAAAAGAAATAAAACAAGTAGTTCCTTTATAAATGAAGTTTATAAATAGTTCTTTTATAAACGAAGTTTATAAATGAAGTGAAAAAATTTATCATTGGATAATTCAGAAATTAAAAATACAAGTGTGAAATTGAAAATGGAAATCTATTTTCCAAAAGTAGAAATATCGATTTCAAAAGAAATTGAAATCGAGACTTGTTTGAAGAATGAATAAAGAAAGTTTGAAATGGAATTTGAATATAGAAATTCAAATTATATTTGAATAAAGAAGATTTAAATAATGGGAATTTGAATATAGAAAATTCAAACGGGATTTGAATATAGAAATTCAAATGGAATTTGAAATAGAATTTGAATAATAGAGTTGAAATGGAAAATTGAATATAGAATTCGTATAGAGTTAAAATGTAAAATTTGAATATAGGATTCAAATAGAATTGAATATAGAATTCAAATAGAACTGAATTGGAGTTTTGAATATAGAAGTCGATAAAGAAACGAGCTTAAAAATAGAATTAGATTTGGTTTATAAGTAAGTTAAAATATATTTGAACATGTTATACTCAAATATGAAGGTGAAATAGGCAAACCAGTTAATTTGCAAATCAATTAACGAACTAAGTTAAAACGATTGTATTAAGTTAAAACGATTGGATTAAGTTGAAATGAATTAGAAATGTATGGATATACAGGAGACAGGTATGGGATAAGGTTAATGAAGGTATATAAATAGAATGCTCGACAAAAAGGTACGTATTTAATTCATATATGAGATTTTATGCGCCGTATTGGCAAGCCTCTTGGCTTTTTCTTTTTCTTTTGGATTGGTGGGGGCCATGAGAGGCTATTTGAAATATCCCGATGCTCCCGGTACAAGGGAGGTTATGGCGAATTTTTCCGGAAATTTAAGGAGTTAGAATATTTTGAAGAAATTTGATAGTTAGAAATCAATGTATCGATATGTGTAGAAATCGATAAAGAAACGAAATTAAGAATAGAATATTGAAAACAAAAAGGGAATCTAGAAATTAGATTTGTTAAAAATAGAAAGAGAAAGTGTGTACGTATTTAAAAGTGAATAAGTAGTTGTATGGTATTGATTATTCGAGTAAGTAGTCATATATGTTTTGACGTTATAAATGTTATTCAGTCAAGGTCTGAGAGGTAGTTATACCCCAACTTGATTAATTTCATTATTAACAAATAAATAGTAAGATTTCAGACTCGAAAATCAATGTTGGATAAGAGTTAGTTGAATATAGTGTTTGGGTTGTCATAACGAAGTTTTACACAACATCCGTTTTAACCCAAATAAGTGTAAGATTGGAAATAAAATAAAAAATATTTCCTAAGTATAGAAATAAGGAGATCGGAAAAGAGACAAGTAATTGGAATATTTTCCAATTATAAATAGCATATATTTTCTGAAGTTTAGAAAATAAAGGAAGGCGATATTCGGAAATATTTTCCAAATAACGTAAAAGGCCAATATGGTTATTGAAAATATTTGGTTAACAAATATTGATAAAGAAATAGAGAAGTGATTTAACTAATGGAATATTAATTAAGGACTCAGTGATTGTTTGGTAGTTGGATGAACACTTGTTTTCTTCGATAATTAAATCATCGACTATCGAAACACTTGTTTTTATTCGATAGTTAATTCACAGACTATCGAAGTTTTTGACCATCGTTGTCAATATGGACAGACCGATTGGATTATTAACCAAAGAACCACTCTGTATTGGCATAAGCGTTGCGAATCATATATGCCAAAGAAAATTGAAGACGGAGTAAAGTGCAAGGGCTATTGTATAAGTCTTAGATAACAATGCCTAAGATGGATGTACTGAATAGTGCCTTCGGTTCATCCTGTTCCTGGATGACTTGTATGGATGAATGTCTGACAGAGTATTTCCAAAAAGGTCACGTACATTGATTTCTTCAACAGTAACAAGAGTGGAAGCGGAGAAGGATACTTCTTTAGCTAAACGTAATGTACTGTTGTAGACGTCAATTAGTGATTTTCGATGGATCTGACAATGTGGCATTCGAAGTGAATCTGATGTGATGATAAAGCGTAACCTCAAGCCTCATCAACCGGTAAATGACAGAAATCAGGCAGGCATCATGGCTATGTAGGTCGCACCTATTAGGGTGTATAATCACCTGATCTAGAGTTTCATTTACTTCTAAAAATCTATTGTTGATGCTGTCCCATTCGGGAAACGTTTGCTGATCCCAACCGTTGGTGATATACATTCGATACACTCAAGCGAAATGAGTGGTCGGTCATGTGTGGCTGAGTTGCAAGATGTTCTTGTTGAACTCGGTGTATTCTCCTCTAGAGATATACCAGCGGCAGGTGGTTTCATACCTTGTCATAGTTGGAAATCCATTACCCAATAAGTGCTTGAGTTTTGATTGTATATATATGTGGAACGTGAGATGCAAACGTTCCACTAGATTGTTATTTACTTGGTTTAGACATTATTATAATATCAAAAGAGTTTTGATATAAAGATTATTATTCCTTTCAAAAGGATTTTGAAAGATAAGTCAAGTGTTTGGATTCTCATAAGGGAAAAACCCGTTCTGTGTTATACGGCGTGGTCTTATGAGATATCATTTAGTTTTTCTGAAACTGTTTTAAACTGTTTACTCATACCAGTCCCATGACTGACCCGGAGTTTATTTTGTTTTGTTCTACCTAAACTCTTGGGTGCCTAAATTTGTACGGGCAGTCAAGTAGTTCAGGATTTTACAGATCTATCTAAAAGAGCTTGGAGCAGGAGGCTTCAGCGTTGGTTATATAGAGTTTTGTTCCTCTGTGTTGTAAGTGTTGTACTCTGATAATGATATGTGTATACAGTACAAATTTTGTATTTCAAAGATATGATATATTATATTTTGTTCTGCTGCGATGTGATATTTTGTGTGGTTATGTCTGTTTTTCTTCTACCTTTTTCTTCTAAAAAAATGATTTGTATTTTTGTGATTTTTGGGTTGGACGTATGATGTATATAGTCAACTCAGGTATTACGAATTTGCGGGCCATTACAGTTTAGCTCTTCGTCTTTCCGCATCGGGCATCACGTATCATGCTACCTGTCGATGGTAGGTACCCGATGTCCTGCTATCAGCAAATGGTTAGACCTGTCAGTACTCAAGAGGGGTCATAATCCAGTCTAGTCACAAGGCAACTAGGATCATCGAATCACCAATGCCACCCTACACTCTTTTAATTGCCCACTATCGTGGCAATCAAGGCACACTCACCGAGTAGAAACACACAGACCTAACCTCTGTGAGCACATTCGAATGCTGTCACAACACAGGACTATCAGGAGTACCATCCACGTCCCAGGAAGCCGCGGGCTTCCCCTTCCAGTCCTTCGGAGGCAGCAGAATATCAGCAGAACAACATGCAGAATAGGCAGAAAAATCAGATGGACGTGCGCTTCCCTTGTGTTTCATGACACCACGATGATCTACCCCGTTGGGTTATTCACCCTCAAACGTATGGACTGGTCCAAGTGCCTCAGGTTAACGTGCTATTAGACCTTATGTCTAATCATTTAATTACGCGCTTGCTCTTCCTTATCTGGGTTCCAGTTAACTTGGTTATTTCCAACTATATTTATTACTAAAGTTCTTTCCGAGCCCCTTATATCTCTAAGGAATGGACCCCTCTTGCTTATTAATTTTGGTTACAAAGCTTAACACTTTTACGTTCATTGATAAGCCCATAACATGTTATTCTCTAGATTGTAATCCAAGGTCTGTAATCTACAATCTCTTTATATTATTCATTTTCCGATTCCATAGTTACAATAACATGTTCTACTTAATATGTAATTAAATATGTAATGACCTGAACTTCCGTACCCTTTGAGTGGACTAATAACACCACACGTCCAACTCAAATTGCACAGAAATACGAATCATTTTTAGAAAGAAGTTAGAGGATGAGGAATAGAAAGAAATAAATATTAGAATAGAAGAAAACGAAGATCACAAACTCACAGCGGAACGAATAAAATATATTAAATAACATAACTTTTGAAATACAAATCAGTAACTGTATATACATACCATTACCAGAGCACAACGGTCATTCCTGGAACAGTTATAAACACCTATTTCCAGATACATAAGCAGTACACAACGGAAATATGATAGTCTATAGATAACAGGTGAAGCCTCCTGCTTCGAGCTCCTCCAAGTGAATCTGTAAAATCCCGACTACTTGATTACCCGTACAAATTTAGGCACCCAAGAGTTTAGGGAAAACAACAAAATAAACTCTGGGTCAGTCATGGGACTGGTGTGAGTAAACTCCAACCATTTATTTAACTTTTAAAAATCCTTTCGAAAGAAAAGATAATCGTAAGACCGATCCACATATAAACACGGATGGTTTTTACCTTACGATAACTAAAGTATTTTTGATATCAAATCCAGTGATATTATAATAGTGTCTACATCAAATAAATAGAATCTAGCGGAACGCTCGCATCTCACGCTCCATATATAATATAAAATTGAAAACCACATGGCGCTTATTGGAGATTGGATTTCCAACATGACAAGGTATGGGACCATCTGCCGATAGTGTATCTCTAGAGACGAATACACGGGGTTCAACAAGAACGTCTTGCAACCCGACCCTCACATGAACGACAACTCATTTCGCTTGAGTGTATCGAATGTATATCACCAACGGTTGGGATCAGCAACCGTTTCCCGAAAAGGACAGTATCGATAGATTAAAGAAGTAAATGGAATTTCTCTAGATAAGTGATTATACATCCTAATGGGAGCGACCCACATAGCGATGTTGCCTGCCCGATTTTGGTCGATCCCGGTTGTGAGGCTTGAGGTTTTGAATTAACAGAACAGCCCTTGCATTTTTCTCCGTCTTCATAATCTCTTCAACATAAGTTGATTTGTAACGCTTAGGCCAATACAGAGTGGTTTTCAGATATTAAATCTGATCCCGGTCTCTCCATATTGGCAATGGAGGTATAAAATAAATCAAAACTTTGATAGTCGGTGATTTAACCATAAAAGAAACATCCATACAATAAACGGTCCTATTTCCAATTGGAAATTCTACCGATCAAGCATCAAACAACACTAGGCCCTTTAAATTAATTCCTGATTATATTATTTTTTCCAATTCCTGTTTCCTTATCTTTCGTATCCTTTTGAAGCTCGATTTCCCATTTCGATTCTTTGAAAAAAACATTACCAATAAGTAATTTCTTTATTCGAGAAAATATATCTTTTCCCCATTTAGAAAACATTTCTATATATATATTAGTGAATCCTTATTTTCTATATTCAGAAAATATGCCGCATTAATATTGGAAAATATTTCCAAATTCTCTTTCTTAATTCCTCATTAACCAATCCATTTCATTTTCTATACGTAGAAAATATCTCTCATTTTATTGGGAAAAACATTTCAAATTCTCTTAAATTAACGCGATGTTATAAACATCATTTTTATAACTTAAAACATTAAACAATTATTAACTAACCAGAATGTTAACCAATCGTCACTATCGAACCTTAACTATTTCTCTATCAATCATGAAGTCAATCAAGCTGGGGTATAATTACCTCTCAGACCTTAATTGAACTACATTCTTAACTTCGAAATAGTCAAAACTTACAGCTTCATCGCTTACGCGACTTTTGGATTCAATCTAAGAACACACTTCTTTTACAGAAAAATATTGATTATAACGGTAGCGTTATAATCGCTGTTTCCCAATATTTGATTTATAAAACATTACTTTTAACAACAGCGTTATATCGCTGTTTAGCTTTTATTATAATAGAAACATTAAAATCGCTGTTAAAACATTTGTGATAACAATAACATTATAATCGCTGTTTAGATTTACAAAAACATATATCAGAACAACAGCGCAATAATCGCTGTTTAGATTTACAAAACAAATATCATAACAACAGCGCTATAACCGCTGTTTTAAATAAAGTACCGTGTGCTACGCACACGCCTCCGTTGTTCATTTATAAACTTGGTTTATTTTAAACAATTCAAGTTCTTTTTTAAATGTATTTACAAGCTATACGTTCTTTAACTTCTGAAATTAACTCAATTTGATTTCTGTAAATCCCTTTTTAGATATATATAATTGCAAACTATAGAATTAATTGAATACTGACCTTTTATTGTATTTAAATTAATTCATAAGTTCATGTTAAATAAAATTTAAATATTCTTCCGAGACATAAATCATTTGTAAAATTCGACATCGCCGAATTCCTATTTAAAATTTCATCAGATTTATCTCAATTAATTTTTATTTACCAATCTTTGGAATATAACCCATCGTTTCTTTCGAAACCAAAATTTTCCACTCAAATCTCTTTTACCACTGTTGCATTCAAATTCCAATTCAAATGTAACACCCCGTAATTTTATAACATTAAAATTCACAAATTAAAGTATACTTAATTTTTAGAAAAGAATTAAGTGAAATGGGTTGCGCAGAGAAATATATATATTGATATATATATATATAAAAATTAAAAAATTAAATAAATAAATATGCGAAAAAGTTCAAAACAGCGAATTGGGAGGGGGAATAACCGAACCGGCCCATTTTTGAGGTCGACCCGAGCTCCGCTGGGTCGACTAGGGGTTAATCCAGGGTGTTTGGCTGTCAACCCGTGGGCCGATTCGCTCAAATGCAGATTTTGCATTTGATTGGTTCTCATGGTTCAGGGTTAATCTAATGGTCCTAAATAACTTCCTACACCTATAAATACATCCTAATGCTAACCCTAAACCTAATTAAAATAGAATAGTTACCGTCGCCATGGAAATCAATGGAGCCGCCGCCAACTAAGAAAGAAGAAAAACAAATTCAATTCTAATTCTCTCAACCCTAAAGCAAAGCAAAACTCTCTCTTTTCTTCTCTAAATTGTGAGTATGATGATCTTAACAAGATTATTATCATTTTAATTAGGTTGAGTTATGAATGGATTATGAGTAGATGATGTGAATTATCATATATGTTGTTGTAAACCCCTTTTGCTATCATGTATATTGTAAATCCAATGTTATGTGATGATGATATCTTATATGTTGTAAATCATGCTATGATGATGTTATGTATGTTGAAAGTTTCTATGCTAAGTTGTGATGAATCATACATGTTAAAAAGGCCATGATGTTACCATCTATGCTAGTTGGTTCATATTAATTAAATCATCATGTTTGGGTTATGTTGATCTATATAACAAGTCACATATGCAAGTTAGATTGACTAGAAAAGTTATGAACATATACCAAGACATCTATTATGACATCTAGAATTATGCTATGACATATGTGATATCCTACGCTAGTTCAGACCATCATTATGTTGCCTAAAACCCCATATGCAAGTTTTTGTATAGATTTGGGCTATGATCATATCATATAAATTGAGACATTTAACAAGTTGACACCTTTTGATCCTTAACATGTGTAGTTTATGCAAGTTTCACCCTATTATGATTAGATTTATTTTAATTGTCTATATGTTGTGATAATATATCTTTGTGCTAGGTGTTAGACTATACAAGTCTAGCCTATATTATGCATTGAATAAGCGAACGTATAAATGTGGGATAGGGGTAATATTAAGGATTTAATATTAAAAAGTTGGGGTGTAATTGATATGATTTTGCATGCCATAAGTGGATGGCCATAATTGAGTCAATTATGGACATCATTATAAGTTGACTTAATTAATAATTTGAATAGGGAATTATTAAAACTGGGGTAAAAGATTTTAAGTGTTAATCAATGCTTAGGACACGAGGTTGGACTCGTTTGTGACGTAAACCTGCCCGGACCCGCCCGGCAAATCCAGTGGTCACAAATGTCAGCCCAATGTGAGAGGTCCTAGGCCTAAACTAAAGCATAACGGTTGTAAAGACACGAGGTTAGACTCTTTTATGGTGTAAGACTGCCCGGACCCGCCCGGCAAATCCAGCTGCCATAAATGCCAGTCTAATGTGAGAGTCTTTATGAGGTTATGGCCTGAATGAATTAAGAAATACTTAACCAGATAAACATGTAAGGTGGGACATGGGGGTTAAGTAGGTGCCTTGGGTGGCATGAGGAATCTAGGGGGTGCCCTTAGTGGCATGTGAAATACGATTAGTAAGACTTAACCAAACACACATGTAAATGAACATGACTAAGAGGGTTAAGTGGGATATACTAGTGACAAGCTTAGATGGGTAGCTTGTGGGGGCCCATTTCGACCAGTATCCCAAATGTATCTTTGTGGGCTCGACCCAAGTCGAGGACGGGACACACATGCTGGGTTTGACTGTAAGAGGCCAAAATGGGGAGCGGTGGCAACGCAAGTCCAACGGGTTTCGTATGCGTGTGTGGACCCGGGCTGGTAGGTAAGACGTTGTTGCATCGTGTAGGTATAAGCCGTGCATTCTCAAGTTGTATCGGGTTGCCACTTTAGGGGAGTGATACACCCCACTGTGGGGCTAGCACGGTTATCTACGAGTAGGGAGCCGATCGAAAGTGGGTAGTGGGGTACACCTAGTGGAGATAGGGGCAGACGGCACCTATGTAGTCAGCTAGGGGTACGTAAGGCTATTTATAAAGTTTCTGTGTGAAGCAAGTGGGATCAAACAATAGGGTGACTGGTGTGGTGCAGTGTAGTAATGTGCGGTGCAGTGTAGTAATCATTCGTTAGTAATTAGGTGTGCCTTTACCGTTATCTTAAACGCTATCTTTATCTTCCTAAGAGTTCATAGACATTTACTTGTCTTCCAGCTTATGCCTTAGTCTAGTTATTTTGATAATAAGTATTGTTAGAATTATCATACTCGCCAGACTTTATGTCTGACCCCCTCTATTTCTATCCTTTTTCCCCCTCCAGGTCCTCAGGTTGGGCCCAGCTCTAGTGGAGTTTGATTGAATTGCTTCATCTCTCTTTGGAAAGCTTGGACCGTTGAAGTAAAGTCCAGCTTGTTATCTTTTTAATGGCTATTTATGTAATGGGATTATGTATTTTGTTTTTATGAAGATGGATATTGTACTTGGTTATGATCTATGGTTTTATGATGTAACAAACATGTTTAATTTCCGCTGCAATAAAATGAAGTATTAGATTTCCAAGTACTATTTATTATCTGTCTTGTTGTAATTTTTCTGTTCTATATTCACTTATAACCTCCATGGAAGTTAATGCATTCCCTTTGTGAGTGACATTAATGGACGTGGGGTGTTACATCAAATATCGGGTATCAACACCAATTACCACTTTGCTTATATAAATTCAACTTGAATTTATATTTCACTTTATTCTATGATATATATTTTATTTAATTTATAAACATCGTTATAAACAACTTCTTGTTTTGATTTACTTAAACAAGTTTCTATTTCCATTCCATTTGAAATCTAATTTCTATTTTGGAATTAATTTCCTTTATAATCTACGAAGTTTAAATCTCATTCCCAATATTTATTTAAAAACCGATTTCCACTTCCCATATAATTCAAATTTGAATTTCTCTTTCAATTTATCCAATGATAAATAATTCGCTTAAGTTACAAACTCATCTATAAACAATTTCATGTTTTATTCATTTAAACGTATTTCTACTTTCAATTTGAAAGTAAATTTATATTTTTGGAAATAAATTTTCTTTTTAAATCCTAAACTCCTTTTCTCATATTCGAAAATATTTTATAGTATTTAAATACTAAAATTTATAGGGCCAGTGACAACAAAATCAATCATGGAATACATATCACATCATATAACGCAAATATATGAAAACAATAATATATAAATGTTGAGGTACCCAGTTGGGCCCCACCAAACTGTTTCCCTGCATCCACAGATGTTAATCACATCAATATGAGATATAATAGTAAACAGAACTGATAATCGATCAACGATATATCTATATCAACTATTTCAACCAATCTTATCAACCATTTCAACCAATCAACCATCACACAGTATAAATAAATTTAAAAACTCGTTTATATAAAAATATAAACGAGGCAGAGTTAGTGATTTTACGCACCTTGGTTTGTAGTTGACGGTTCTGCTATTGTCTTGTTTTTAAAATCAAACAAATGTTTGGTTTTTCTTTGAAATTCCAATAGCTCTTTTTATGCGAAATTATTTTGACAACGTAGATCTCGTCGCCATGACTCTAGTATGACTGATCTGGTCCAATTCTGTTTTCGTATGAGATTGTTATGGTTATTACAAGGTTATGATAATTAAAAGTATATTAATTTCACTAATTAATATTAAAAGACTAATTACCTATTATTGTTTTAAACGGCTAGCTCTAATGTTCTTGCTTCCCCATACCATAAAAATCGAATCCTTGAAACAACACCATTTCAACGTTCCAGGCATCCTCATCAATTTAAGGGTTGATAATCACCTTAATCACTAAGGAACCACGGACGCTCATCTTTATAATTTATAAATATATGGGTCTGATTTAAACTCTACCAAAACTAGCTCTTCTTTCATTTTGAACCACGGAACCCACGTCTGCTGGTCTTGATTTTCCAGTTCCACACGTTCCCCTTCATTCTTCCACTTCATTCATCAACATATATAATATTAAAACTTACACGCTAATTTCCATTTGAGCTTCAAGTTGACTGTTTTCTTCCTGCTAATGCTTCTTCATCACAGTGTTACTCATGGTAGACACCAATGTCCAGCTCATAGATGGAGCATACCAAATGCAAGACGCCACAACTCATCTTCAAGTAATCTTCCCTTCCATGATTACAGCCCAATGCCACTCAGACAAACCCGTCCCTATTTCTATGCTAATGCTGCTCTTAACTGTAACCATACTTCACGCAACCAAGGCCTGACACCACCCTTCAACCTCTTGTCCAAGCCTCCACTAATAATACTATAATCACCATTATCTTATTAACTCCTAAATGCAAACCATTATCCTCTAAACACGGGTTTAAACCTGAGACTTATTCGCTTCCAGCATCAAACCGCCGAATAAAGAAGCTCTGCCATCCAAACTTCTACCGCTCCACCTGAGTTCAACCACATCACATCGGAACCCCGTTGTCCATCACCTTCGACCCTCGATTCTAAGCCAACGACCTCTTTAAAATCCATCACCAATCTCGCCCAGCGACTCTTCGATTCGAACCCGCTACTACAGCAAAAAAATCGAACAACTTCCAATAAGCACTGTTCTTTTCACTCCGCAACTTCGCCTCGGTCTCTAGTCACTGCGTCGACAAGCGGTTCACCCAACTCCCTTTCGATGCCTCAAACCCCGGCCTCACCGATGGCCTGACGAACTCGCAATGACCCAAAACCCCTCGCCACTTCTGCTCGACTCATTGGTGGTCGCGACTGAGGATACTGGTGGCGTCTTCTTTCGGGTTTTAAGGTACGAAGAAATGATTTTGGGACTTCGTTGTTTGGAGGGGTAAAGGAATTAACATTGTTTTCTTTGGGTGATTTCTTGCTTTTATTTCGCTGAACAAATTGAAATGGTATTGAAGGAGGAAACAATGAATGAGATAAGTAATTTGGGGCTTAGGGATTTTTTTGGTTTGGATATGAGAAATCCAGAAATGAGGAGGAGAAAACGGTGCTTTTAAAGGAAATGTTGGCTTGGCTTGCATGGTAACGAGATGTTTTGGCACACACGGCAAAGGTTGGTTTGAGGAACACGACATCTATTGGCTTGCAAATCACGGAGTTGAAACTACACATTAATTATCACTTTTTTTAATTATTTTTCGGCTCTAATAAAACGTAGAAAGTGGTTCATTAAACACAAAGGTTGTATAGAGTGTAATTCATATAGTATTCAAAACGTTAAGTACTTGAAAAGTCACAAGGCAAATACCAACAAAAATTCCCTGATATGTATTGTTAATATTTATATATTATATCTTTTTCATCTTCCTGCAATTTACAAGTACAGTACAATGGGTCATACCAGCATTTGTTACGGGAAAAGTTTTAAAGTCTAGCTTATAAGCATGATATATATCAGTGTATATTACTTGAGAAAGATGGAAAAGGTGTGCAAGCTGATATAGACGAAAATAAAAGTACGATCGTGTTGAGCGATGTGCCATGTTCCAAAAAATATAATAATATCGATAGTTTAACTTATATTATGAAACCCCAAAATATTGATATAGGGTGCAAAATACTCTAAATAAAAAGTTGTGTATTTAATTAATTAAAATTACGGTAAAATTCTAAAAATTAAATTATAACTATGCCTCAATAGAATCTTGTCCAAATTCGTTACCAATCTCTAGTTATATCAACCATTATGGTTTATATATGACTCCACAGCGACTATTTAAATATTTGTTTTGGGCATAACTTTTTATTCTTGCTATGAAATCTGGATTTTTCACATTCATTGGAAAGATATTTTCAAACAGATTAAAATATTTCTTGTTTCCCTCAAATCTGATTTATTTTGAATCCTGTACATTCATTTGAAAGTTGAAATTGAATTTTCAAACTACCGCGCCATTTTGAACTCGTTTTAAATTATATTATAAATTATACGTTTAAATATCGTTTTATTAAATAAAGTCCTTATAAATTTCTATATCTAATTCAAATAAAATATTTAAACAATTTAAATATTCAGAATTCAACAGCTAAAAATCCGGGTCGTTACATTCCTTCCCCCTTAAAATAATTTCGTCCTCGAAATTGCTAAGGTAGGAAAAGGTGCTACATACCCTATTAACTAGGTCCAAAAATTCTTTTTTTTCACTTCTTAACTTCAGTTTAACTGGATCAACTTAATTCAATTAAAATATTAATTTATTTTTACTAAATTTTTTTTCGAAAATTCTGAAAATTTTCTAACACTTTAAATTTTGAAAATTTTCGGTAGCATCTCCTCTGTACGGCTCAATCGGTACAACCACAACTCGTATTTCTAGGCCTTCTCTAATGCAAAGGAAAATCAAAAAGCCAAGCGGCTTGCCCCTTAGGGTCATAAAACCATCAAACCCAAGTAACACTGTAAAACATGTACCATTTTGTCGGTTAATAATTCTGTCTCTTGCATTTGCTTCCATTCAATATCTGCTCAGCATACATATTTCGATTTCCAGCTGGTTTCAAATCAATCCAACTTCCAGCTTTTAAATCTCTAATCAACTTCTGATTAGTTCACTTCCATCCTATCAATTCAAATCTGATTTCTATTTAAGTCAATCCACTTATTATGCTTTATCCAAATCCATCACAATTTAATTTCGATTAACAACATCTAATATATATCCTACTTGCTTATTAATAATTCGAATCTCAACATTTCTCTTAATTTCATTTGGAACTATTTCTAATTCAATCCAATTTTATTATAACTTAGGTTAAATTCCAATTTATTTGATACATTTTACCATTTTAATTTATTCAACTTATACAAGTTAAACAATTTCAGAATTCAATTTCCCGGTTTTATTTCAAATTAGTTTGAAATCATATTTATACACATTTATAATCAACTCTATTCAAAACATTTGAATTTGTAAACAAAACTATTTTCTCAAACAATTTACATTAATAAACCTATTATGGTAGCAATCCATCACTTAGAAACTCGAAAATGAACACCGATAATGTCGCGCCTCTTTATCAGCATTACTTTCTCGCCACTAAAGTGATTTCAATGCTTAACCACTTTCAAAATCCATTAAAAGCATTCTTATTCAAAATTTCCTTTAAGACAATATTATATATTCTTTAAAATATTTCGGAAAATATTTTCTAAATATCCGGGATTTAAATTCCAATTCTAGTTTGAACTTAATCTTGGTTTATCTCATTTGTATACATTGTCCGTATACAAATTAATAACCATTTCAATATTTTATAATTCAATTTGATTGTAATAACAATCACCACATCTATAATTTTAGAAAATTATCCCTTTTGTATCAAAAATATCTTTTGGGCAAAATTATATCATTTACCCATCTTTCAAACAATACTGCGTCGAATTATTTTGTTTGAGAGTTTAGAAACACCTATCGATACAGTTGTACATCTTGTATCGAGCCGAATTCATAAACTACTCAGCAAACCAGTCAACACAATATAAAACAAATTTTTAATATCAAATCTACAAATACGCTCACTCGTATATGTACTCAAACTCAACCTAGGGTATTTCTAACCCCATCTCTGTTGAGTCACGCCACAGAGCCAAGGTTACTACTCAACCTTTAGCTTTGATACCAACTGTAACGACCTAAAGTTCCGTAACCTTTCAATCGACTAATAACACCACACGACCAACTCAAATTGCACAGAAATACGAATCATTATTAGAAAGAAGTTAGAGGATGAGGAATAGAAAGAAAGAAATATTAGAATAAAAGAAAACGAAGATCACAAGCTCACAGCGGAACGAATAAAATATATTAAATAATATAACTTTTGAAATACAAATCAGTAACTGTATATACATACCGTTATCAGAGCACAACGGTCATTCCTGGAACAGTTATAAACACATGTTTCCAGATACATAAGCAGTACACAACGGAAATATGATAGTTTATAGATAACAGGTGAAGCCTCCTGCTTCGAGCTCCTCCAAGTGAATCAGTAAAATCCCGACTACTTGACTGCCCGTACAAATTTGGGCACCCAAGAGTTTAGGGAAAACAACAAAATAAACTCTGGGTCAGTCATGGGACTGGTGTGAGTAAACTCCAACCATTTATTTAACTTTTAAAAATCCTTTCAAAAGAAAAGATAATCATAAGACCAATCCACACATAAACACGAATGGTTTTTACCTTACGATAACCAAAATATTTTTGATATCAAATCCAATGATATTATAATAGTGTCTACATCAAATAAATAGAATCTACCGGAACGCTGGCATCTCATGCTCCATATATAATATAAAATCAAAAACCGCATGGCGCTTATTGGCGATTGGATTTCCAATATGACAGGGTATGGGGCCACCTGCCGATAGTGTATCTCTAGAGACGAATACACGGGGTTCAACAAGAACGTCTTGCAACCCGACCCTCACACGACCGACCGCTCATTTCGCTTGAGTGTATCGAATGTATATCACCAACAGTTAGGATCAGTAAACGTTTCCCGAAAGGGACAGCATCGATAGATTAAAGAAGTAAATGGAATTTCTCTAGATATGTGATTATACATCCTAATGGGAGCGACCCACATAGCCATCCTGCCTGCCCGATTTTTGTCGATCCCGGTTGTGAGGCTTGAGGTTCTGAATTAACAGAACAGCCCTTGCATTTTTCTTCGTCTTCATAATCTCTTCAACATAAGTTGATTCGTAACACTTATGACAATACGGAGTGGTTTTCAGATATTAAATCTGATCCCGATCTCTCCATATTGACAACGGAGGTATAAAATAAATCAAAACTTTGATAGTCGGTGATTTAACCATCAAAGAAACATCCATACAATAAACGGTCCTATTTCCAATTGGAAATTCTACCGATCAAGCATTAAACAACACTGGGCCCCTTTAAATTAATTCATAATTATGTTATTATTTCCAATTCCTGTTTCCCTATCTTTCATATCCTTTTGATGCTCGATTTCCCCTTTCGATTCTTTGAAAAAAACATTTCCAATAAGTAATTTCTATATCTCTTTTCCCCATTTAGAAAACATTTCTATATATATATATGTATATATATATATATATATATATTAGCGAATCCTTATTTTCTATATTCAAAAAATATGTCGCATTGATATTGGAAAATATTTCCAAATTCTCTTTCTTAATTCCTCATTGACCAATCGATTTCATTTTCTATACGTAGAAAATATTTCTCATTTTATTGGGAAAAACATTTCAAATTCTTTTTGATTAACGCGATGTTATAAACTTTGTTATTATAACTTAAAACATTAACCAATTATTAACTAACCAGAATGTTAGCCAATCGTCACTATCGAACCTTAACCATTTCTCCATCAATTACGAAGTCAATCAAGTTGGGGTATAATTACCTCTCAGACGTTAATTGAACTACATTCTTAACTTCGAAATAGTCAAAACTCACAGCTTCGTCGCTTATGGGACTTTTGGATTCGATCTAAGAACACACTTCTTTTATAGAAAATATTGATTAAAACGGTAGCGTTATAATCGCTGTTTCCCAATATTTGATTTATAAAACATTACTTTTAACAACAGCGTTATATCGCTGTTTAGCTTTTATTATAATAGCAATATTAAAATCGCTGTTAAAACATTTGTGATAACAGTAGCATTATAATCGTTGTTTAGATTTACAAAAACATATATCATAACAACATCGCTATAATCGCTGTTTAGATTTACAAAACAAATATCATAACAACAGCGCTATAACCGCTGTTTAAAATAAAGTACCATGTGTGACGCACACGCCTCTGTTGTTCATTGATAAACTTTGTTTATTTTAAACAATTCAAGTTCTCTTTTAAATGTATTTACAAGCTATACGTTCTTTAACTTCAAAAATTAACTCAATTTGATTTCTGTAAATCATTTTTTAGATATATATAATTGCAAACTTTAGAATTAATTGAATATTGACCTTTTAATGTATTTAAATTAATTCATAGGTTCATGTTAAATAAAATTTAAATATTCTTCCGAGACATAAATCATTTGTAAAATTCGACATCGCTGAATTCTTATTTAAAATTTCACCAGATTTATCTCAATTAATTTTTATTTTCCAATCTTTGGAATACAACCCATCGTTTCTTTCGAAACCAAATTTTTCCACTGAAATCTCTTTTACCACTATTGCATTCAAATTCCACTTCAAATATCGGGTATCAACACCAATTACCACTTTGCTTATATAAATTCAACCTGAATTTATATTTCACTTTATTCTATGATATATATTTTATTTAATTTATAAACATCGTTATAAACAACTTCTTGTTTTGATTTACTTAAACAAGTTTCTATTTCCATTCCATTTGAAATCTAATTTCTATTTTGGAATTAATTTCCTTTATAATCTACTAAGTTTAAATCTCATTTCCAATATTTATTTAAAAACTGATTTCCACTTTCCATATAACTCAAATTTGAATTTATCTTTCAATTTATCCAACGATAAATAATTCTCTTAAGTTACAAACTCATTTATAAACAACTTCATGTTTTATTCATTTAAACGTATTTCTACTTTCAATTTGAAAGTAAATTTCTATTTTTGGAAATAAATTTTCTTTTTAAATCCCAAACTCCTTTTCTCATATTTGAAAATATTTTATAGTATTTAAATACTAAAATTTATAGGGCTATTGACAACAAAATCAATCATGTAATACATATCACAGCATATAACGCAAATATATGAAAACAATAATATATAAATGTTGAGGTACCTAGTTGGGCCCCTCCAACCTGTTTCCCTGCATCCACAGATGTTAATCACATCAATATGAGATATCATAGTAAACATAACTGATAATCGATCAACGATATATCTATATCAACTATTTCAACCAATCTTATCAACCATTTCAACCAATCAACCATCACACAGTATAAATAAATTTAAAAACTCGTTTATATAAAAATATAAACGAGGCAGAGTTAGTGAGTTTACTCACCTTGGTTTATAGTTGACGGTTCTGCTATTGTCTCGTTTTTAAAATCAAACAAATGTTTGGTTTTTCTATGAAATTCCAATAGCTCTTTCTATGCAAAATTAATTTGACAATGTAGATCTCGTCGCCATAACTCTAGTATGACCGATCTGGTCCAATTCTGTTTTCATATGAGATTGTTATTGTTGTTACAAGGTTATGATAATTAAAAGTATATTAATTTCACTAATTAATATTAAAAGACTAATTACCCATTATTGTTTTAAACGGCTAGCTGTAATGTTCTTGCTTCCCCATACCATAAAAATCGAATCCTTGAAACAACACCATTTCAATGTTCGAGGCATCCTCATCAATTTAAGGGTTGATAATCAACTTAATCACTAAGGAACCACGGACGCTCATATTTATAATTTATAAATATATGGGTCTGATTTAAACTCTACCAAACTAGCTCCTCTTTCATTTTGAACCACAGAACCCACGTGTGCTGGTCTTGATTTTCCAGTTCCACACGTTCCCCTTCATTCTTCCACTTCATTCATCAACATATATAATATTAAAACTTACACGCTAATTTCCATTTGAGCTTCAAGTTGACGGTTTTCTTCCTGCTAATGCTTCTTCATCACAGTGTTACTCGTGGTAGACACCAATGTCCAGCTCATAGATGGAGCATACCAAATGCAAGATGCCACAACTCATCTTCCAGTAATCTTCCCTTCCATGATTACAACCCAATGCCACTCAGACAAACCCGTCCCTGTTTCTATGCTAATGCTGCTCTTAACTGCAACCATACTTCACGCAACCAAGGCCTGACACCACCCTTCAACCTCTTGTCCAAGCCTCCACTAATAATACTATAATCACCATTATCTTATTAACTCCTAAATGCAAAACATTAGCCTCTAAACAAGGGTTTAAACCTGAGACTTATTCGCTTCCAGCATCAAACCGCCGAACAAAGAAGCACCGCCATCTAAACTTCTACTGCTCCACCTGAGTCCAACCACATCACATCGGAACCCCGTTGTCCATCGCCTTCGACCCTCGATTCTAAGCCAACGACGTCTTTAAACTCCATTACCAATCTTGCCCAACGACTCTTCGATTCGAACCCGCTACTACAACAAAAAAATCGAACAACTTCCAACAAGCACTGTTCTTTTCACTCCGCAACTTCGCCTCTGTCTCTAGTCACTGCATCGACAAGCGGTTCGCCCAACTCCCTTTTGACGCCTCAAACCCCGGCCTCGCCGATGGCCTGATGAACTTGCAGTGACCCAAAACCCCTCGCCACTTTTGCTCAACTCATTGGCGGTCGCGATTGAGGATACTGGTGGCGTCTTCTTTCGGGTTTTAAGGTACGAAGAAATGATTTAGGGACTTCGTTGTTTGGAGGTGTAAAGGAATTAACATTGTTTTCTTTGGGTGATTTCTCGTTTTTATTCCGTTGAACAAATTGAAATGGTATTGAAGGAGGAAACAGCGAACGAGATAAGTAATTTGGGGCTTAGGGATTGTTTTGGTTTGGATCTGAGAAATTCAGAAATAAGGAGGAGAAAACGGTGCTTTTAAAGGAAATGATGGCTTGGCTTGCACGGTAACAAGATGGTTTGGCACACACGGCAAAGGTTGGTTTGGGGAACACGACATCTATTGGCTTGCAAATCACGGCGTTGAAACTGCACGTTAATTATCACTTTGTTTAATTATTTTTCGGCTCTAATAAAATGTAGAAAGTGGTTCATTAAACACAAAGATTGTATGAGAGCGTAATTCATATAGTATTCATAACGTTAAGTTCTTGAAAAGTCACAAGGCAAAGACCAACAAAAATTCCCTGATATGTATTGTTAATATTTATATATTATATCTTTTTCAACTTCCTGGAATTTACAAGTTCAGTACAATGGGTCATACCAGCCTTTGTTAAGGGAAAAGTTTTAAAGTCTAGCTTATAAGCATGATATATATCAGTGTATATTCCTTGAGAAAGATGGAAAAGGCATGCGAGCTGATATAGACAAAAATAAAAGTACGATCGTGTTGAGCGATGTGCCATGTTAAAAAAATATAATAATATCGGTAGTTTAACTTATATTATGAAACCCCAAAATATTGATATAGGGTGCAAAATACTCCAAATAAAAAGTTGTGTATTTAATTAATTAAAAATTACAGTAAAATTCTAAAAATTAAATTATAACTACGCCTCAAAAGAATCTTGTCCAAATTCGTAACCAATCTCTAGTTATATCAAATAAACCGTTATGGTTTATATATGACTCCACAGCGACTATTTAAATATTTGATTTGGGCACAACTTTTTATTCTCGCTATGAAATCTGGATTTTTCACATTCGTTGCAAAGATATTTTCAAACAGATTAAAATATTTCTTGTTTTGCTAAAATCTGATTTATTTTGAATCCTGTACATTCATTTGAAAGTTGAAATTGAATTTTCAACCTACCACGCCATTTTGAACTCGTTTTAAATTATATTATAAGTTATACGTTTAAATATCGTTTTATTAAATAAATTCCTTATAAATTTCTATATCTAATTCAAACAAAATATTTAAACAATTTAAATATTCACAATTCAACAGCTAAAAATCCGGGTCGTTACAAAATATATCTCAATTCACATTTTTCTATTTAACATGTCACTTGTTATTTATGATTAAATATAACTTATTTCATCCCATATATTCACCTTGTTCTTTCTTATTTAATCATAATTCCATCGTACACTATTACTACAACTTGTCGTTGTTTACTTATTAACTTAGTTCTCTTAACTAAGGTTTACTAATAAGTCTCCTTTCCATTTATTATAACTTATGTTATAATTTGCACTTGTCCCTTGGACAAGTCTTTAACATGTTATTCTTATCAGCAGATCTCAAGTTTACAGATTACTTAATTTATAATTAAGTACAACTTATCGCATTTCATAATTTATATCGCATTCCCTCTATTGTATATTATAACCTAAGTTATAATTTCCACTTGTCCCTAGGACAAGCCTACCTATTATCCTTCCTTTTCCCCTTCAGGTTTACTCATAATAGGTTATTATCATTCCCTGTTCATTACATGTCTTTTATTGTTGTAACTTTCATTTATTTCCATTAATCACAATTAGTGCCTTTTATTTCTATCCTTATATATATATATTTATATTTATTCACCAGATCTCTCACATTAAGCCTACCACTTGTGGATGCTGGATTTGCCGGGCGGTTCCGGGAAGATTTCTACCACAAGTTGACTTAACCTCGTGTCTTAGTACCGTTATATGTATATTTACGCACTAGACCCCTCACATTAAATTAACAACTTGTGGATGCTAGATTTACCGGGCGGTTCCAGGCAGACTTCTACCACAAGTTGAATTTAACCTCGTGTCTAAGTGTGGTTACAGTTTTCTATTTACCGTAAGTTTAGGCGTATTCATCCTTTCAAATTTTTCTATAATCTATATTTTACATGTCATACTTAATATCATATTAAGTCCATTTCTAATTATCATGTCGCTTGTTCTTCCTAACATGTAATTACTTCATTTTAATAGATTAGCATATAATCATCAATCGTGTAATTACTCCAATCTAACAAACTAACATGTAACTATCTCAATTCTTACAGTTAAGGGTTCAAGTACATAATATGTCACAAGTTAACATGTAATTAGAACATGTATGTATACAACAATAATCGTTTCTACATATTTTATCAGGTTTATACATTTCAACATATTAACATTTCAACCTATTAAAATTTCAACATATTAACATTTCAACATATTAATGTTTAAACATATCAAATTAACATTTCAAAATATTAATCATTCTAGCAGGTTTACTTTTCATATTAACGGGGAATGTCAAATGATAAATATACCATTACCAAAAAGGTAAAATTTAAATCCACCAGCCTAATTGCTTTCCAAATCACGAATCTTGTCCAGATCTAGCATTCCATGGTTCCCCTAACTGAATTCAGAACCTAAACAACCATGGATCACAATTCTTAACTAAAAGAAAAAGGGAAGAAAAAGGAGAAATTTAAATTGACCAGATCCAAGAATTTACCTTACTTCGAATAGAATTCTGAATACCTTCTTTATTGGTATTCATTCTTTTCCTCCAGATATTGAATCAGAATTTTCCTAAACTAATTATTTTATTTTTCTAAAGAGATTTGAGGAGGAAGAAGAATGGCAGAGCTTAGGCAGCTTCTCAAAAATGTGAGATTTAGGTTAGGCTCTACTAGCCTATTTATAGGCATCCAGGATCTTATCGTACACGTAGCGCTGAGTCAACAACGAACATAGCTAAGAAAAAAATCCTGATTCATTGATGAATCTAGCCTGATCTGGGGTGGGGTCGACCCCCTTATGTTGGTGTCGAGCCCAGGGTTGACCCCATGGGACCCGCGATCCTTTTCTGGGCAGATGTTTACCGTTTTCACGTTTTTGATTTTTAAACGTTTGATAAGTATCCCGTTATACTTTCTTTGATTTATTTAAATATTATGTTTACATATAATCTTCTTATACGTATACAAATCTTCAAATGACCATTTTACACGTGTGTGTGTATATATATATGCACAACTTTTATTTTGTTTTCAAAAATTCAAACGGTGCTTATGTCATTATTATTGCTTACCATATTTCTTTGGTTGTAGCCTTATTTTGAACTTCCCTCTTGTATATATATATTTTTGCACATATATACGCATATATTTTCATATACAAGTATACATATATTTTTCTATACTTCCTTATATGTGCGTTTGTACTTATTTTCTCTTTAGAGCATGCATTACTTTAGTCGTTTCCTCAAAATGAAAATATGACGCCGACGGGGATCGAACTCTGTACATGAAAGCTACATGCTCTAACCGACTGGACTACTTAGTCTTTTGTTAATAAGGCTTAGAACAATAGCGATCATTGTTCTATTCTTATTCCTCCGTTTCATGTTTGTTACAGTATTTCATTTAAACCATTGCAAGTAACCTTATCAATTTGCATACATCTTTTTCTTACATTTTTCTTTTCTTATTAATGCATAATATTTGTAAATCAGTGCCTGCAACATAATTACACTGCATGCAACCAATTTTTCTTATATATATTTATGTCTATGCATATATATACACATATGCATTATTTAAATATTTAATTGTCATAAAATGAGTGGTGTTACAAGTGATGACCATATCCCTGGGTCGCATGCAACCTCTTAACCTTGCCGCACGACCTATTTCAGCCATTTCGGGGTGTGAGGTCTTGATAAGGTGACACCTTTACCTTTTTCACTTTAACACACTTCATATTCTAAAATGCCACACTATCAAATCCGCTAATCACTAATTGACTTCCATAAAAGCACTCTGGATGATAAGCTAAGGATTAAATCCACGCCACCGAACAGATGTACGTTTGTAAAAGTGAACGTTCGTGATCATTGGAAATGCTCTTTCAGACATTCATCCACTACAAGTCATCCATGAATAGGATGACCCGAAGGTACCATCAACTGCTTTCCTGTTTTGCAGTGTCCACGATCCCTACATCGTTGAAGATCCCATAATAAGGGATCACTGCTACTGCTACCTCGGGTGCAAATCTGAGGTTATCAACAAGCAATCCGCTTATCGTTAAGATATTTGGGATTCAGTAAAATGGAGAGTTCCCTGGTCTTTAATAGCTTTTACATTCGAACTCATAAGTTGGTTTGAAATGGTTTTAGGGTCGGGAGAATCCAAACTCAACCCGGGTTTTCTTCGGAACCAACTGTCAATAAAAGATTTTCCTTCAGTGTTTGTCATTTGATTAGATCTGCTCTTTTTAAGTATTTTGACATTATGTCAACTCAAATCTTTATTATGACAACATGTCAAATCAAATCTTATTTGTATAAAAAAGTCAAATCAAATCTTATTTATGACAACATGTGAAATCAAATCTTATTATCATTATAACATATCAAATCAAATCTTATTTTTGATAATATGTCAAATCAAATCTTATTATTATAACAAGTCAAATCAATTCTTATTTATGACAGCATGTCAATTCAAATCTTATTTATGTCAACATGTCAAGTTAAATCTTATTATTATAGCAAGTCAAATCAAATCTTATTTATCTCCAAAAAGCTTTATTGATCTTAGTCAAATATCTGACTTTTCCTTTCGGTTTTCCCCGCCATCGCCTAATAGGAAATTTTTTCGGTTAGATCTCACAGGTAGTGCTAGGCTGTGTTCTTAGGAATTACCGCATACTCCTTTTCGTTATTTACTTTAGTTGTTGTGAAAGTGAATTTTAGCTTAACAACTTATGCTCGAATTTTGGATGTCTTTTCAAAGTCCTCGAAAAATTCCTAAAAAAATCTTAAAAATCATATTTAATTATTTCAAATCATCGGCCAAAAGGATCGGGTTGGAGAACTTTGTCTAGAATGTTTTATTCAGACATCCCGAATTATGAGTTTTTTAAAACCCTAATTTTGACAAACTTTGAAAATGGAAATTTTTGCAGAGTAAAAATCCATTTTTATTCTTTGAATTTACTTCATTATATTTATATTAAATTTACGTTTAGTTTCATAACTTTCTGACTCAATTTGTGGAGCGTGAATTAGTTTTACTAAAAGTAAAATGTTGCTTTTTTAAAACTCGAGCTTTTCTCTCTCAAATTTTTATCTAATGATCTCCCAATAAATTATCTTATTTTCTTATCAAATTTTCCTGAAAATTAGTTTGTATGGTAGTCGAACTATGCGAATAAAAACAACTAAAAAATCTCTTTTAGATAATTCTATACAAATCACAAAATTAGACATTTTTAGCTTTTCAAAGATTTAATTAAATAACGAACACCTTTTAGATCAAATAGAGAGTGTCACGTTCCTGTACTTAACGACTTGAATTATTCATGACTTGCATATATAATATTAATAACATAATATCCATTTCGAACAAATCATCGAAAAACATTATCACAACTCTTCAACATATAATTTATATGTTAAATAACCTACTTAATTAACTAACCTTTTAGTGTATGATCTTTCATATTCTTGTCAAAACTGTCTGTTGACGCCAAAAAGTGGTCATCAACAGCCAAAAGTCAGATTTGAGCATGATATATGAAGAAATATCAGAGAAAGCGAGAAAAAGCAAGAAAAAGTAAGACAACAACATTTTTATAGTGGTTCGGCGTTAATGAGCCTACGTCCACTTTATAATCTCATAATAATATCATAAAGTCGGAGATACAATGAATGAGATCGTCAGGATCTCTATTACATAATCGTTTTTGATGAATATAGCAAGCATTTTTGAGGTGAAAGTGGTTGGCAGCCATGATTGAGTTGTGGAGGGCATGCATGAGCTATAAAGTCAGGCTCAGATCTTAGCCAAAAGTCCTCTTATTTGTTGTATAGCTTGGTGTATTTATAGGCAGTAGGCTTCAAAAATTGGAGGTGCCATGTGTCGGTTGATCCATGTGAATAGCGGATAATGGAGCTGAGTCTTTATTACATGGAGAAGTTCCCTTCAATATGTGGCAGCATAAGTACAACTTGATCCAAGTTTATGGGCTTTAGAATAGGTAGTTGGACCAAGTAAGTAGGCTATTAAATAGATCTCATGACCAAGTTATAGTTGTTGAAACGCCCCACCTCCGTTAAGGTCACTCACAAAGGGAATGCCTTAATTTTGGTGGAGGTTTATAAGTAAAAGCCACAGATAAACTCAAGACAGATATAAATACACATATTTTAAACAACGGAATCCAAACAGACTTTTTATTTCATTAATACGTGTTCAAAACATAACATTCCATAATTGTCTCAAAATACTTCCATCATTACAACCTCATAACTGTCTTGATTATTAAAGAAGCATAAAGCATAAATAAAGTGACAAAAATCCCCAAAGTGATATCCGAAGCCATTATCCGAGAAAAAGAGATCCAAATCATACATCTACGTTCTTGGAGCTTGTACAGAGCCTGACTGAGCTGAGCTGTTTCCTCCCTGTGGACCTGGGGTGGGGGTGGGGGGGAAACGAAAGAAAAGAAGACGAAAAGAAAATAGGGTCAAGCATAAATCTAGAGTAAATCTAGTAACTCTTCATTATGTGAATAAGAAAAGGGCATGATAGATATATACATAAAATAGGATGGTGTCACAAGCTAGGGAAGTGTCGAATGTACTATCGCACCCATACTATATCTCTGCATCTACTTGAGTTTATTCTGACTGGCACCCCATGGTGAGGGTGAAGTGATCCCCATTCTTATTAAAAGATCGGCTCCTACTCGTGTTAACATGTGTCATACAGCCCCCAAGAATTGTAGATACCTATGTTGGTACCACCATGGGGTGTATCAAGACCCATGGTGGCGGCCCCGACACAAATTCTAGAAGGCATAGGTTATACTACTGGTGTCCCCAGTGCCCTGGTTGTCTGCTCCGGAGTGTGTGCACGCCCGCACCCTGTTAGACCTGCACTGTGCACCCACCGCCGTCGTTTGACCGCTTACAATCAGCCCAGTAATCGTGCCCCACCCTTCCTAGTTTCTGGGTACCGTTGATACCTAACTTGGGTTACTGCTGAAACGGGTCCCTCGTTACCAGGATTTTCTAGTCAAACATGTTAAGTAGTTAAGTGTCTGTATTTACCTAACCCCACCCATTAATTCTTGTTAACATGTTGAATTTGGTTAAGTGTTATAGTTGACTTAACCCTACCATCTGTCCTTAGCCTTTTAGGAGCACCAGACCACTCACGTTAGACAGGTATTGCTACGGTTACTGAATGTGCCGGTCGGTTCCGGGTAGGTTTACACCATAGCTCAGTCTAACCTCGGGTTCTTATTGGGCTCAATGCTTAACCACCCACATTGGATAGGTATTGTTGTGACTACTGGGCAGCCGGGCTGGTCCGGGCAGGTTTACATCACAACTCAATCCAACCTCGGGTTAAGCATATCGTGTTTTCTAAATTTACATATTTTATTACTTCTTAATTATATATGTAAATATCATATCTTTTATTTTTGGGTATATTAATTCATACCGCTCAAATGTCATTGTCGTTGGCATGTGCCAAACATGCCAACATATATTTTTCATGTTTTACACCCAACGTTATTACCCCCGTTTGTAACGTTCGCAACATTATAACAAATGTTGGGCTCGACACAATTCAGCCCAACTTTATTAAACGTGAGAAAAAGGGGAAAATCCATAACATGTAATTTTTTACAGCATATAAGGGTGTGTGGCGCGTGAACTTGCAATTTAACGATACTAACATAAATGATGGGTCATGTGATCTTGCATTCAAATCAAAGGATAACTAAGTAGGTGACATATGAAATGGCATAGTTTTGATTTATACAAACTTGTGTTTAAACATGTTGAACTTGGCATAATGTCAAACACAAAACTAGCATGATGTATATTCACCAAAAGGTCCAATTACAACATTTAATCACATAGCCTATTTCAACATGAACTTGCATAGTTTATGGAAACCCAAACGATACTTAACATAGATCCAATTGTACTTGCAAACAAACATGAACTTGCATAGTTTATGAAACCCAAAAGATACTTGCAAATAAACATAGATCCAATCATACTTGCAAATAAACATAGATCCAATCATACTTGCAAATAAACATAAGAATGATATCATAGAATTTGGGTCATGTAGGCGTAAAAGGTCTATAACATGTTTACATAAATTCTAACTTAGACTAAGGGATTATATATATAATCCATGCCATCGACATGTACATAAAGGAATCGGATTTCTAGTTTTTGCCACAACTTGCTATTGCTATCACTTTCATATACAAATATCCAATAGGTTTTCATCAATCAATTAGTGCCACAAATATCAATACACAAGTCATGACAGAATCATTACCATACATAGAATTTATGCAATATAACAACATAATTCTATTTTCATTTACATCGAATCACATCACAATTTTTATTCATATTCTGAAAGGTCACTATACTTACAACGAATGCAGAATCTTGAATTCTGGATTCTGAAACTGAGATGCGCTCCTTTGGTAGACTAACGTCGCGTTGATTAATTTTGATTAAACTTTTATCTTCTTCTTAATTTGATTCATCTCTAAGCTTTAGTGTTGGCTTGTCCCTAGGCTTTCTAATTGACGACCATTCCTAGTTCCTTTCCAGCAGCATGACGGCTATTGTATTCTATTATTTGTGTGAGTTTAGGGTTAGACTTGAGTTGTATTTATAAAATTTCAATCTAATTAGAGCCGTCGATGAAGCTAGAGTGAATCCAGACCATCCATCTCAAGAGAAGCCAATCAGAAAGTGACATGTAAGCCCTAGTGACTCAGCCAAGCTTCAGAATTCGACCAGACCCTGATCAGGCCAGCCAGGACCTGACCAGCAGGTCATTCTGACCTGGGCGCACTTGGCAGGTGCGCCAGGCTAAAATTGTACTAGCGCACTTCCCAAGTGCGCCAGTTCAACTTTGTTCTAGTGCACTTCCCAAGTGCGCCAGTGCATTCTGACTCGTTTTCTGGTTTTTCTGCCCAACTTCGTTCGTCCATATATTCTTCATACGATATCCGTTTTACGCAAACTTGGACTCTATCTCAAGTAGAATTTCGAGACGAACGCAATGGCATAACCCATTTACCTTGATTTCATCATTTATAATTAATTATACTTTAATTTGTTAAGCTTATAATTCATGGGGTGTTACATTCTCCCCCCTTAAAAGGATTTCGTCCTCGAAATCTTCAAGTTAGGAAGAACGTATATCCTACCATCCAACAGTTCATCTACTCAACCAACAAACACAGGCATCCACTGTCCTTAAAAGACTTCTAATGCTTCATGATCATATACATAGTGTGTGTGTACATGTCCTTATCTAATGCAGAAATCAGGCGGCGTACTGATTCAGTTGACCTCCTTAATGCGAATCATGTAAGTGTCATGAATCCATTATGTATGCAAAATTTTCCTACTCATAATTCTACATGAGTGCACAACTATTCATAAAAATGCGACAACCATATGACAACATATTAAGTTTTCAACCATATACAAATGAGAATACATATATGCATATGCAATATGAAGTGACTGAGCCGATCTATAACCTAAGATGTGTGTGTATATGCATCCACGAGCAACCACTAGCAATCACTAGCAACCATTTGCAGCCATCATCCATAACATGTTTTCAAATACATGTTTGCATCCATTTGTTTTCTACCTAAAGAGTTAGGAGAAGGATTGAGGATATATACCTAAAAACGATAGATAAAGCATAACTTAAGGAAAAAGAGAGATCAAAGATGTACCCCCAAAAAGAAGCGGGTAGGCAGCGCGTATTCTGTCCTCAGTTTCCCAAGTCGCGTCTTCCTTGGCGTCGCCCCACTGAACTTTAACGAGTTTGACTTCGCGGTTGCGTAGCTTTTTCACTTCAGTTCCTAAGATGCGGGTTGGAACTCTCCTCACAGTTGCTTCACGTTCCACTTTGGATTCTTCTAAAATGCTAGGTTCCACCACTTCCGCAGACTCATGCAAACACTTTCGGAGGTGAGATACATGAAAGACGTTGTGAACTCCGGCCAGTTTCTCGGGTAGCTCTAATCTATAGGCCATCTTCCCAACCTTTTCAATGATAGGAAACGGTCCTACAAATCTTGGTGCTAGCTTTCCTGCGGATCCAAAGCGAACGACGTTCCTTAAAGGTGATACCTTAAGGAAAACCCTGTCCCTAACCTCAAACTCAAGGTCGGTCCTTCTTTTGTCGGCGTAGGATTTTTGTCGGTCTTGGGCAGTCTTCATTCTCCTACGTATCAAGTCCACTTTCTACGAAGTCTCTCGAATCATGTCTGGCCCAAGTATAAGCTTATCTGTAGACTCCAACCAACAAGTTGGTGATTTGCACGGTCTTCCATACAAGGCTTCGAAGGGTGCCATACCGATGGTAGCTTAGTAGTTGTTGTTACAGGCAAATTCCACTAAAGGAAGGTGATCCTCCCAAGTCCCTCCAAAGTCAAGAACACAAAGTCTTAAAAGATCCTCCAAAACTCTATTCACCCTTTCCGTCTGACCATCGGTTTGGGGGTGATAGGCCGTGATCAAACATAACTGTGTGCCTACAGCTTCTTGCAGACTCCGCCAAAACTCACTTGTGAAGATAGGGTCTCGGTCACTAACAATGCTGGAGGGTATCCCATGGAGTCGAACTATTTCCTTGCGATAAAGAGATACTAGAGATGAGGCGGTCCTTCTACTCTTGATAGGTATGAAGTGGGCGCTCTTAGTAAGCCTATTCACTATTACCCAAATGCTAGTGTTGCCTCTTCTCGACCTAGGCAGTCCATTGAAATGCTATCCCACTTCCACTGTGGGACCTCTAAAGGATGAAGTAGTCCTCCAGGCTTCTTCTGTTCCGCCTTGACCCGTTGGCAGGTCGTGCACTTAGAAATGAAATCTGCCACATCTTGTTTCATGCCGCTCCAAAAGAAAGGCCTTTTTATATCCTTGTACATCTTATCACCGCCAGGGTGTATGGCCATCTTGGAATGATGTGCTTCCTCGAGAACCTTCTTTGTCAACTCCCTTGCTTGTGGGACGCATAATCTTCCGTCTCGCCTCAGCCAACCCTTATCATTGATGGCGTACCTACTGAGGTGACTAGAAGTCTCACCCCTAATAAGTCTATCAATCATGTCAACAAGCTGAGGGTCTTCACGTTGTGCAGCCCCTATTGAGTCTAAGAGAGTAGGGCGTACTTCGAGAGATGCTAACAAACCCGGTACAAAATCCGAGGAGGGCGTAAAGTTAAAACTGGCTATATACTCCAAGCTTTGCCTTTCCACAAAGAGAGGGCTTAAGGTCAGTTTCTTTCGGCTCAACGCATCTGCTACTACGTTGCCTTTGCCGGGAGTATAGGAAATTTCAAAGTCATACGAGGCAAGAAACCCCATCCATCTTTGCTGCCTCAAGTTAAGATCCTTCTGCGAGAATAGATATTTCAACGATTTATGGTCAGTGTATAATTCGAACTTCTCACCTAGGAGATAATGGCGCCAAGACTTAAGCGCAAAGACAATGGTGGCTAACTCGAGGTCGTGGGTTGGGTAGTTCTTTTCCTGAACCTTCAATTGTCTTCCACCATAAGCTACTACCCTTCCCTCTTGCATTAGAACAACGCCTAGTCCCGTTCCACATGCATCCGTGTATACTGTGAACATTTTGCTTCCATCTGGCAAGGTCAGAACTGGGGCTATTGTGAGAGCACTTTTTAATCGTTGGAAAGCAAACTCGCAGTCCAAATCCCAAGTGAACGCCAGATTCTTCTTTGTTAGCCTTCTGAGTGGGGCTGAGATTTTCATGAAATCCCTAATAAACTTTCGGTAAAAACCGGCTAGCCCAAGAAAGCTTCGAACTTCGGTTGCATTTCTTGGTGTCTTCCAATCCTGCACTGCCACCACTTTCGCGGGGTCCACAGGCAACCCCTCTTTGGACACTATATGCCCCAGAAATCTTACTTCTTTTCTCCAGAAGTGACACTTGGAGAATTTGGCTTTTAGTTGATGAGCTCGAAGAGTTTCCATGATTTCTTTCAAATGCTTAGCATGCTCTTCCTCACTCTTTGAGAAGATTAAGATATCATCTACGAAGACAACCACAAATTTATTGAGGAATTCTCTGAACACCCTGCTCATTAGGTCTACGAAATAAGCGGGTGCGTTTGTCAAGCCAAAAGGCATGACAAGCCACTCAAAGAAACCGTCTGGGGTTCTGAACGCTGTCTTATCAATACTATCTTCAGCTACTCTTAGCTGATGGAACCCAGTTGCCAGATAAAGTTGGGAGAAGACAGTTGCACCTACACGCTGATCAAACAAATCGTCGATTTGGGGAAGTGGGTGCCTATTTTTCTTGGTCAATTTATTTAACTCCCTATAGTCGATGCAAAGGCAAAGTGAACCGTCTGCTTTGGTTGCGAACACCACTGGAGCACCCCATTCCGAAATGCTCCGTCTAATGAACCCTTTTTCGAGAAGTTCTTTAACCTGCTTACTGAGCTCCTTTCTCTCCCTTGGAGCCATGTGTCTGACAGGTAAAGCTACAGGCTTTGCGTTATCCACAAAATATATGCAGAAGTCTATTTCCCGCCTTGGAGGTAAGCCTTTTACCTCCTCAAAGACATCCGGATATTCCCGGACTACTCTAACTGATTGCTAATTCTCATCAGAAGCATCAAGCGACTCTAGATAACTAAGCACAACAGCATTCAAAGGATTACAAGAAATTTCTAGAGTGTTTCCAAGCCGAGTCAAGAGTCTAACTACTCTTTTCTCACAATCAAGAATGACACTATTACTGGATAACCAGTCCATGCCTAAGATCAAACCATATCCCGAGAAGCCCAAGACAAAGGCATTACAACTAAATTCAATGCTGAGAATAGAGATTTTCAAACCCAAACAAACCATAGACAAGTAAGCGGAGCCCCCAATTGGATTTGAAACTACTAAGGGATCTTCTACCATACTAGTGTCTAGATGCAGAGATTCTACTAAGGTAGATGAAATAAAAGAGTGCGATGCGCCAGAGTCAAAAAGTGTACGAACTGGATGATCACAAAGATAGACTACACTTTCTACAAAAAAATTACTACCTCGTTCCTGCTGAGGTGCCACTAGCGCATGAATCTGACCCCCTAAAGTGGATCCAGCTTTCTGTCCCTGCCCTTTCTTCTTTGGGCAGTCCTTAGCTTGGTGCCCAGTCTCTCCACAATGAAAGCAACCACCCATCTTCGCCTTTCTTTTCCAGCAGTTTTTTGATATATGGCCCACAATGCCACAGAAATTGCACCTTCTCTTCTCACGGGGCTTATTGTTATTTCCTCCTTTCTTGAAGTCGGTTTTCTTTGCTTGTAGACCGTCTTTCTTCTCTTCCCCCTTAGTTTCTTTCTTGCCGTGATCTTCCTCGTGTAGCAACGCCATGTCCACCAAGCTTTCATAAGTCGCTCCCGTGGATACATGGGTCATGGCAAGGCTGTGTAGAGGCTCATTCAAACCCTTGACGAAGCGAAGTACCTTCTTGTGTTGGGTGTTTACTTAGTCCAACCCAAACCTGGCTAGCTGATTAAACTGATTAACATATTCCCTGATCGTCATGCTCCCCTGTTTCAGAGTTAGAAACTTTTCCATTTGCAGGCTTCTTTCTACTTGGGAGAGAAATTTCATTTCAAAGCTTGTCCTGAAATCTTCCTATGTTTCCACCGCCCTCTAAGCATTGGTAACTTCCCACCAATAGGAAGCTTCATCCTTGAGTAACCATACCGCTAGTTGTATCTTTTGCCTGTCATCAACCCCGAAGATGACAAACAGATCCTCAGTCTCCTTTAGTCAGTTTCTTGCCCCTACAAAGGATTCTGTCCCATAAAAGTCTTTTCCACCCATTGCCTTGAAGTCTCTACATGTTTTTGCGAAGGCATTTCCACGAGGATGTGGAGGGTGAACTGCAACCACTAGAGGAGGGATGTCTGCTGGGCCCGCGCCATTGGCCCTTGCTTCTAAGTACCTCCTAAACCAGCCAGGAATCGGCACTCCTTCCAGGAGGTTAAGGTCTCCAGACATGCTGAAACAGAAAGGAAAGATTCAAAATGAAGGATAGAAAGAGATAGTGCATATAGCTTTGGGGGATTTTGTCTTTTATAAATGTAACACTTTTTCTTGAAAAATGCTTCTTTAAACTTTCTTTTTGAAAACAAATTTCAAGAACTTTTATCTTATCTGGTAAACCTATGCTCTGATACCAAGTGAAACACCCCACCTCCGTTAAGGTCACTCACAAAGGGAATGCCTTAATTTTGGTGGAGGTTTATAAGTAAAAGCCACAGATAAACTCAAGACAGATATAAGTACACATATTTTAAACAGCGGAAACCAAACAAACTTTTTATTTCATTAATACGTGTTCAAAACATAACATTCCATAATTGTCTCAAAATACTTCCATCATTACAACCTCATAACTGTCTTGATTATTAAAGAAGCATAAAGCATAAATAAAGTGGCAAAAATCCTTAAAGTGATATCCGAAGCCATTATCCGAGCAAAAGAGGTCCAAATCATACATCTATGTTCTTGGAGCTTGTACAGAGCCTGACTGAGCTGAGCTGTTTCCTCCCTGTGGACCTTGGGGGGAGGGGGGAATGAAAGAAAAGAAGTCGAAATGAAAATAGGGCATGATAGATATATACTGAAAATAGGATGGTGTCACAAGCTAGGGAAGTGACGAATGTACTATCGCACTCATACTATATCTCTGCATCTACTTGAGTTTATTTTGACTGGCACCCCATGGTGAGGGAGAAGTGATCCCCATTCTTATTAAAAGATTGGCTCCTACTCGTGTTAACATGTGTCATACGGCCCCCAAGAATTGTAGATACCTATGCTGGTCCCACCATGGGTTGTATCAAGACCCATGGTGGCGGCCCCGACACAAATTCTAGAAGGCATAGGTTATACTACTGGTGTCCCCAGTGCCCTGGTTGTCTGCTCCGGAGTGTGTGCATGCCCACACCCCGTTAGAACTGCACTGTGCACCCACCGCCGTCGTTTGACCGCTTACAATCAGCCCAGTAATCGTGCCCCACCCTGCCTAGTTTCTGGGTACCGTTGATACCTAACTTGGGTTACTGCTGAAACGGGTCCCTCGTTACCAGGATTTTCTAGTCAAACATGTTTCGTTAAGTGTCTGTATTTACCTAACCCCAGCAATTAATTCTTGTTAACATGTTGAATTTGGTTAAGTGTTGTAGTTGACTTAACCCTACCATCTGTCCTTAGCCTTTTAGGAGCACCAGACCACTCACATTAGACAGGTATTGCTACGGTTACTGAATGTGCCGGTCGGTTCCGGGCAGGTTTACATCGTAGCTCGGTCTAACCTCGGGTTCTTATTGGGCTCAATGCTTAACCACCTACATTGGATAGGTATTGTTGTGACTACTGGACAGCCGGGCGGGTCCGGGCAGGTTTACATCACAACTCAATCCAACCTCGGGTTAAGCATATCGTGTTTTCTAAATTTACATATTTTATTACTTCTTAATTATATATGTAAATATCATATCTTTTATTTTTGGGTATATTAATTCATACCGCTCAAATGTCATTGTCGTTGGCATGTGCCAAACATGCCAACATATATTTTTCATGTTTTACACCCAACGTTATTACCGCCGTTTGTAACGTTCGCAACATTATAACAAATGTTGGGCTCGACACAATTCAGCCCAACTTTATTAAACGTGAGAAAAAGGGGAAAATCCATAACATGTAATTTTTTACAGCATATAAGGGTGTGTGGCGCGTGAACTTGCAATTTAACGATACTAACATAAATGATGGGTCATGTGATCTTGCATTCAAATCAAAGGATAACTAAGTTGGTGACATATGAAATGGCATAGTTTTGATTTATACAAACTTGTGTTTAAACATTTTGAACTTGGAATAATGTCAAATACAAAACTAGCATGATGTATATTCACCAAAAGGTCCAATTACAACATTTAATCACATAGCCTATTTCAACATGAACTTGCATAGTTTATGAAACCCAAACGATACTTAACATAGATCCAATTGTACTTGCAAACAAACATGAACTTGCATAGTTTATGAAACCCAAACGATACTTGCAAATAAACATAGATCCAATCATACTTGCAAATAAACATAAGAATGATATCATAGGTTTTGGGTCATGTAGGCGTAAAAGGTCTATAACATGTTTACATAAATTCTAACTTAGACTAAAGGATTATATATATAATCCATGCCATCGACATGTACATAAAGTAATCAGATTTCTAGTTTTTGCCACAACTTGCTATTGCTATCACTTTCATATACAAATATCCAATAGGTTTTCATCAATCAATTAATGCCACAAATATCAATACACAAGTCATGACAGAATCATTACCATACATAGAATTTATGCAATATAACAACACAATTCTATTTTCATTTACATCGAATCACATCACAGTTTTTATTCATATTCTGAAAGGTCACTATACTTACAACGAATTGCAGAATCTTGAATTCTGGATTCTGAATTCTGAAACTGAGATGCGCTCCTTTGGGTAGACTAACGTTGCGTTGATTAATTTTGATTAAACTTTTATCTTCTTCTTAATTTGATTCGTCTCTAAGCTTTAGTGTTGGCTTGCCTCTAGGCTTTCTAATTGATGGCCATTCCTAGTTCCTTTCCAACAGCATGACAACTATTGTATTCTATTATTTGTGTGAGTTTAGGGTTAGACTTGAGTTGTATTTATAGAATTTCAATCTAATTAGAGCCGTCGATGAAGCTAGAGTGAATCCAGGCCATCCATCTCAAGAGAAGCCAATCAGAAAGTGACATGTAAGCCCTAGTGACTCAGCCAAGCCTCAGAATTCGACCAGACCCTGATCAGGCCAGCCAGGACCTGACCAGCAGGTCATTCTGACCTGGGCGCACTTGCAGGTGCGCCAGGCTAAAAATGTACTGGCGCACTTCCCAAGTGCGCCAGTTCAACTTTGTTCTGGTGCACTTCCCAAGTGCGCCGGTGCATTTTGACCCGTTTTCTAGTTTTTCTGCCCAACTTCGTTCATCCATATCTTCTTCATACGATATCCGTTTTACGCAAACTTGGACTCTATCTCAAGCAGAATTTCGAGACCAACGCAATGGCGTAACCCATTTCCCTTGATTTCATCATTTATAATTAATTATACTTTAATTTGTTAAGCTTAAAATTCACGGGGTGTTACAGTTGTAGTGTAATCTCATCTCAAGACCATCGAGCCTAGGTCTTTTATGTCTAGGATTGTTCCACCACTTCTTCTGAGAATGTCTGGGCTTGTCAAGGCCCAGCTCGGGCCCTAAGCGGTCTTATGACGGGTCCTTGGGTTGACGGCCTTGCCAAAAGGCGGGTCAACACTTTGCCCCCCAAAGTACATCGTGTGGCAGACATGATGTACTTTGAGTAAGTCGAACTGCATCTCTTTGGAATGTCATTCATCTTCAGGAAAGCAATGTTGAATTGTCATGTCTTTGGAAGTAGTCTTGAAGCTTGAATTCTTTTTCTTATCTGCCTTGTCGAGTCAAGAGGTCGAATGATATCATCATAAGCCAAGCTGTGCCGCTGGCTTCTGCACATGGTCGTCATAAAGAGTCTTCGTCGAATGGTGTCATCTTCTTATGAAAGTCGAGAGCATGGTCTAGTGTAAGGTCAAGTCAGACCATTAGTCACACACAAGTCAGTGCATGGTTCGGTTATCCAAGTCATGAGATAACATAGAAAATCAGAAATGGCATGTGAACTTATCATCGCATATGGGTTTTTACTTCTCGAGTCATTGGAATAGTATGCTAGGAATCAATGATCGCCATATCTTTCCACCAAAAAGCCAGAAAACCATGATCACTCCCTATCGTATTAACAAAAGAATAGAAATCTGTGGTCACATCAAACCATATTTAATGAAATCCACGATCGCTCCGGATCATTTTTATGGTCCAATGATCACACATGAGTCAGTATGAGATGTTGTTGAAATCATGTGAGTCGATGTCTATTATGATTGTCAAAATCATAAGGCAGTAGAAAAGTGAGTTTTGCTCTCTATTTAATGTACTTGCGATTTGAGTCTTCCAAGTCATGTTTTGCTCATAAGTCGCCTCACTTGAATGAGTAAGGCAAGTCATGTTGAACTCATATGCGGTCTCACTTGAATGAGTAACCCAAGCCTTGTCATAGTCGGAAGGTATGGTATATATCCTTTGAATCATATGTCGAGTCAAAGACGTGTTCAAAGCCAGTCTGTAAGCTGAGCCCCAATCCCACAATATCGGTGGGGTACAAACGAAGCCAGTGCTCTTGCCCCCAGCGTCAGTAGGGGTGAAGCTAAGTCAGTCGGACATCCAATCCTTAAGTCTTCATACTCTCCGTCGTTGTTTCAGGATAAAGCTGCAGGTTTGGCGATCTTAGCCAAGTCATTTTGTACTTTCTCTCGAGTCGGTGAGAGTTAAAGTTGAACACACAAACAGTCGAATCTCATTTGCCTAGGCATCGTTCCTTCACTTTAGTTAGAAAATGAGGATCGGCTCATCGAGCGCTAATGAACTTAGTTACTCTTATCATTCGAGCCAATTAGGTCGATCCCCTTCGTTTATGTTCCACCGTAGTCCAAAATGGTCATCATATTCTTGTTGAGTTTGCTCTTCATGCATAGTTCTATTGAGGTCATCATTTTTGGCTGTACTTTGAGATCCTGCGAAATTTTAAGAAGTTGAAAATGTGCATAGAGTAGTCGAGTAGTAGATTCATGCTTTTCATGGCACGCGCTCTTCGTCCCTAGCCATTGGGGCTTGACTGAGTAGTGGACGTCAAATCCATGTCTTCTCAGGATTCATACTTGCTCATCATGTCGTGAGTTTGATGCAAAATGATTTGTTGCTATTCAACCCATATTGGTTTCTTCTCTACCATCCAAGCTCTGAGGATCGAAGTTGGGCTGCGAGAGGTCAGATAGTGGTCACTTCGAATGCTCTCTTTCTTCCCCTTCCAATTGGGAAGTAGGTTGGGATCAGTCAATGGATGGACACTCTACACCCTTTCGTGGTCCACATGAAGCCTTCCAAATGCTCGAGCTAATGCATCTTCTATTCAGTGTACTTGCAATGTGAAAACTTGTCGTTGCTCTTGGTATGTGTGTCGATTCTAGATATCACTCTCGAAGCCCTCTTTCAGTTGTTGCCTTAAATCATGTGATGTGTTATTGAACATCCCACTCTCAAGGTCTCCTTTCGGTCATTGCATTAAGTCGTGTGGAAAGCTTAGCATTAGAAGTCGACGTCATTCCTTCGAACACGACCTCTTTGTTGTTGTATGCGAGTGTGTCCCTCGTGTCTTTGCTTTGTATCTGTACATAATCTTGCAATTCAAAAAAGAATAGTTAGCTTAGTCTTGCATGCTACTAAGTCAATCTTTAAGTCATAAGCAATTGTAGCTCGAAATGAAAACATGTTGAGTGCTAATCTGTCTAGCATAGAATTATTATATGTCAAAGTGTCAAGGTACTATGTGTCGTAGTTTGGAGGTATAATTCCTGTAGCCTCCATTTAACTTTGAAACATGGGTCGCGTCCGAAGCATGTTTGAATTTAATTCAGAAATCTATGCCTGTGCCCCCAGCATCGGGTGGGAACCAGGTTAAGTCGTTCTGACGTTCGGCCCATAAGTCTTTTATAATCCTATCCTCAGTCGGAGGGCGATGGAGATTGCATGCACGTCGCAGCATTGTCCATTATACTCTGTCCCAAGTCGTGAGAGTTATAGTTATGGGTTTAGTGGTCTTAAGTCGTGGTGCACCATTCACACTTACCCAATAGATTTATACTCTCTCTCAAGTCGTGAGAGTTAGAGTTATGGACGTCATGGTTCGTCCTTTATACTCTCCCAAAGTCAGTTTGGGTTAGAGTTATAGATCGAGTGGTCTTAAATCTTGGCGCGCCTGTCACACTCGTCCTAAGTTTATACTCATATCCAAGCTCTGAGGATTAGAGTTAATCAGGCAAACAGTCAGATCATATTTGCCTTGGCATCGTCCCTTTGCTTCCACGTCAAGGGCGAAGGTCGCCATCAGGGGTGGTCAGTTCACGACCCTATTGAGTTTATACTCCTCCCATTAAAGTCATGGGAAAGAGTTAGAGACGTCGTCGGAGAGCGGTTGATTCATACTCATCCCCGTCTTAACATTTCTCTTTTGCCCCCACATCGAAGGAAAAATTTATTATGTTGTTCATGGATCGTGTCCCGGTCATTGTTGTGCTCTTCCCGTCGGATCAAGGGATGGAGTCGTCGATCTGTTGGATTGTTATATCACACCCGAATACATCTCTACGTCTTTCCTGGCGAATCAAAGGTTAGAGGATGAGGAGGCCTCATTAGTATGCCCATGTAAAAATAACACACGTCGAATTCATGTGCGTTTATTTTCTTGCCCTACGTCAAGGGCAAAAAGTCAGTGAATGGATGATTGAACCTGATTTATGTCAGATTGTTGGCGTCGGGCCAAGAGTAAGCGGGTGAATATTTGAATCATGTTCGCCAAACTTTACGTTCCTCCGATCAAACTATGGAAGGGGTGATTGGTACCAAACCTCGGGTACCTGCCTCATTCATATACGAATTTGAACGGGTTAGTCATGCCAATAACTCAACGAGAAGGTAAAGGAAAAATGCATGATTGGAAAGTAAGTATGTTGATGGGCAATGCAGCCTCCTTTATTTGGATTTATGTAATTCGATGGCATCAAGTGCAGGGTCTGGTCGTATAGACAGTCGAACCGCGTCCATCTGGAGTCGGATCTCAACTTTCAAATGCAATGATCGATGCACAATTATCTTGAGTCATGCCATGGATGAGACGAGTAGTGGATGGTCATGTGAAATCTATCTTGAGCTGTGTAACTTTTCTCGGACGGATGACATGATTCTGCAAACGAGCGCTTCAGTCAGGCCCGTTATGGCAATGCTTTGTAGTTCTGTATGCAGGTATTGGAAGTATGATCAGTACCAGACTCTGGGTACCTATATCATTCACACATAAATTCATAAGAGTTATTAGTCACATAAATTACTCATAAAGCATGTAAAGATAAAAGATATGGGTAAAAAAATCCTGTTAAGGGAATGAATATTATTCAAAATGATAATGGTATCGCATATCCTTTGCCAGCCCATTCAGACTTGTCCAATCTATGACAGGTGATGACCGTTGAAGGTTTAATTGATGAAGGAAGTCTTTTCAAATCCTCATGGGGTGGCAATGCCAAGCACGATTAGACCTGGATCGGGGTACTGGGATAATAAAGGCAATCAAGCGGCCTTTGTGGGTGAATCATGAGGGCGAGTTTCCTTTGAATCGCCTTCTTGCCCCCACGTCAAGGGCAAGGAATAAAGGTCAGGTAGTCAGATCAGAACCGCTAATAATGGTATCTCATCTTGTGGGTGTTAAGGTTTTGATCGGCAGAAGAACAATGGATCCATGCTTATAGAAGCTTTGTCTTTTCCTTATCAGGAAGTGGGATATGGAGGTTAAGAATGTAGACATGCCTCGTACATCCGTGGTTGTCTTTGATTCCACGTCGGGGAAGGAGAGCCGATATATAGACAATTAATAAACATCTAGACTTAAGTGTTTCAAACTTTTAACTCGCCGATCTTCGGGCAAGACTGAAGCAGTCGATCAGGATTGAATAACCTCAGTAAACGGGGGTGATGGCTCTTAGAAGGATCCAAGTCATCGCCATCTTGCTGTTGATATTTTAAGACCATCCGTTGAATCTTGGATGATAAGTCTTTATGATTATTGTTGGCCAAAATATATGCCAAGCCGTAGGCGAGCCGTCAAGCGGGTCCGGGCGCAGCGCCGGTGGGGGTCAGGGGCCCTATAGTCCCGGCGGCGATCGACCTAGCCGGTTAGGTCGAAAATGCGGGCACCGCACGATTTTTTCGATTTTGGAAGATGGAGTCTTTTCTGAAACGATTAGAAAAATGCATTTTTTCTGAAAATGACCTTGTCTCGGGTCGATGTGCAAGACTTTAGAAATGACTAGTAATCCGGGCCAGTATATCTGAAAAAGTCGGTTCGAAGCAGGTCGACCTGGAGATCTTCAGAGGAGTCGGTCAACCTGGAGAGCTTCAGACGAGTCGGTCGATCCGAAGTCGGTCGACCTGGACTTGAACATTGTTACGACGATGGCTGTTCGAACTGATCTCACCTCGACCCATGACCTGCTATGTGGCAAACTACATATTGGGAGCTTTCCAAAGTGCAATTCCTATTGGCTGGTTCTTTGGTCGGGTCGATGTCGACCACGAATGGTCAACCCGACTGGGGTCGAACCCAGAACTGAAAAAAAAACAGTTTTTTTATGCAGATGTTGCTGCTTCTACTTTCCAAAGCATGTGCAGAAGTATTGGAAACCATAGCCACTGAAGATGACTGAAAATAGGATTTTGTCTTGGACTTGGTGATCCAAAAGTTGAGCAAAACCCTTAAGACGTTGAAAATTCATTTCCCAGTGAATGCACCAAACTGTTGATGCCAAAAATTGGTCATCAACGGCCAAAACTCAGATTTGAGCATTATATATGAAGAAATATCAGAGAAAGCGAAAAATAGCAAGAAAAAGTAAGACAACTGCGTTTTTATAGTGGTTCGGCGTTAACGGGCCTACGTCCACTTTATAATCTCATAATAATATCATAAAGTCGGAGATACAATGAATGAGATCGTCAGGATCTCTATTACATAATCGTTTTTGATGAATATAGCAAGCATTTTTGAGGTGAAAGTGGTTGGCAGCCATGATTGAGTTGTGGAGAGCATGCATGAGCTATAAAGTCAGGCTCAGATCTCAGCCAAAAGTCCTCTTCTTTGTTGTATAGCTTGGTGTATTTATAGGCAGCAGGCTTCAATAATTAGAGGTGCCATGTGTCGGTTGATCCATGTGAATAGCGGATAATGGAGCTGAGTCTTTATTACGTGGAGAAGTTCCCTTCAATATGTGGCAGCATAACTATAGCTTGATCCAAGTTTATAGGCTTTAGAATAGGTAGTTGGACCAAGTAAGTAGGCTATTAAATAGATCTCATGACCATGTCATAGTTGTAGTGTAATCTCATCTCAAGACCATCGAGCCCAGGTCTTTTATGTCTAGGAGTGTTCCACCACTTCTTCTGAGAATGTCTGGGCTTGTCAAGGCCCAGCTCGAGCCCTAAGCGGTCTTATGACGGGTCCATGGGTTGACAGCCTTGCCAAAAGGCGGGTCAACACCATCCATGACTTCAAACATCTAGGAAACATCCATATTAACATGTAAAAAATGTATATCGAAAACAAGAAAAAGTTTCTTGCTTATTTTTCTTCGCACATCAACCTTATTAACTAGTTTGCTTTTTGACTTTATTATTTAAACACCAAACATCACAAACATCAACCAAACTTGTAAATTAACTTTGTCAACTTTAAATTAGAATTATAAATAAGTATGAACAAGCGTTTACCAAATATTGATTTTAAAGTTAATCAAAGCTGTGATTTCTCACCCAAGCTTTCCTCTCCTCTAAGCAAACTAGCTCCACCAGAGTAAAACACTGCATTACGACCTCCCCTTCCCTTCTTACATCATCTCTACCACTACCTAGTACCTTATAACCCATGGCTCCCCTTAATCCATGGCCCATGCCCTTCCAACCCTCCTCTGTGTTGGTGCAAGTGTGTGTGGTGGAAGGAGAGCCTTTTACCATTACTTCTTTGTGTTTTAACACATCTTCCCTTTGTTTTGGCGTGTTTTCATTTTCCCAAGACTCCATTAAAGTGATTTTAGAGAAGGTAGGAAACAAATGAAAAAATGAAAAGAAAATGAAAATAGAGATGAGGGGTGTGTGTGTGTGTCTCTATATAGGAGTGGAGAGGTGAAGAAAATATCTTATATATTTTATAAACCATCATCACACATTACCTCCTTCTTACACAACCCAACGCTCTTAGTACCTTCTCTCTATCTCTCTCCCTACCCACACCCCCTTATGACTTTGCAAATGGAAGCACACATAGGTAAATCAAGCCCATATGTCACAAAAAGACAATTAACTTTGTAATAGCGTTTTGTCGGTTGGTTTTCGGTACTTTATATGCTTCTATGTACGTGTTTTGGTATATATTTTGTATACTTCACGATCACAACATCCATTATATTTTTATTTTTAATAATGTTGTAAATAAAGTTTATAAACTATATTTCAATTATCTTGTATCATTGAAGACCCATTGGATTGATTATAAAATCCTCTGAATTGAACATTCAAAAGTGTTGCGGATATATGCTGCCAGAAACCTAAATAACATGACAATTGTTATTACTTCTTTAAACATAATTAAGTTCTTATAATTCTTCACAAACTATTCATAAATCATTATGAATTATTTCTTATCAATTTATAGTATATAAAATGAATTATCAAATCCCGATTAAAGTCAATAATTTAATTATTATTTATTACGATATCACCGATGATGTCATAATTACGTCTATTTCTAAAATATAAAATAAATCATTTTATTTTATATTCTTACTTATTTGGATAAATTAGTGTACCTATCCAAAGACGTTTGTGATCATTGAGAAATTCGAAATTTACCAAAAACTGATTTCTTATTGTTTTTGATGGAAGTAATATTTGATCTGATCTTGTTTAAATTCTATTGAAAAAATGTTATTAATGTATGAAAATCAATTTATTGGATATTTGAATTAACTAAATATCCTATTTTATTATCATATAATTTTTGGTCGTTACACTACTAGTTCAGACGAAGGAGTTACCAAGAGAGGTTTAGGGAGCGGAGTTCGACGATAGATGTTGTTGTCCAGGCAATTCTCTACCAAGAGGCTTCATACGAGGGTATGAGGACTGTTCCAGAATAAACTCTGCAATGGAGATATATGTGCAGAGGGATCGTTGGTATGTAGGTTCGGGCGGTTACTTAAAGAGCTAAGGCTTGAGCATCTATCGAGTCTTCGACCTAATGTTGGTTGTAAGCTTGTTCTTAAATTTCCCATTGTATACGGGTGGTTAAGACGGGGGAGATTCGTGAATACCACTTATGCTCATTCTGAGTCAGACGTAGGTTGTCGGTCCAATGTTGACTGTTTCATCTTAGATATGGTAAATCTACCATAAAACCAAACTTAATATAAATCCAAAGCATTTAATGAGTGAATGTGAAGATGGATTACGCATGTTATGTTTATTTGGTCATATTTCGCTCTTAGAGATGTCATTAGATGAGTAGTGTTAATTTGATAGGTATCATTAATAAAGACATTTGTACATCCCAGTACTCTAACCTAGGATATGCCCAATATTATTATCTAAGAGTAGCGTATATTTTAAGTGCTAACTCTATGGATGCAGGGACATGTTATGTATAGATTCCCGTTCTTTGGTCCAATTACTACTGCGACTTTTATAGTATTTTGAGATCGTCTATCGTTCACACCAGACTATTGTCTGATCCAAGGTTTTATATTCCCTCTTATTACCATCGGTACTCATGAAACACTTCGATGAGTATATAAGGTAGCATGTAACGACCCGCATTCTACGTATCGAAGGATCGTAGAATATTTATTTCATTTACATATGAGGTCGTATGGTCGTGTAACTTTGGGGAACGACTATTGGGGTCATTTCCAATGTTCACAATTTTTGTCAATTTTTAAATGACCGTTTTGCCCCTAGTGAATATTGTTTTTCCCATACTTTTGATTGGTAAGGAGTTTTGACCTGAACCCACTTCCATTGGATTCGGATGATGGTTTAGCTTTCCTTAGAGTGGTCACATTAGCCAAACAGACTTACCGTTTGGGAGACATGGCTGAAACAAGGTTTGCAAGGTGAAAAACAGCTTAACCGGGCCTAATTAAGGTGATTGGCCGCTAGGCCTATAACCCATTTCAGGATTACGGTTACGGGAGGGCCGATAGGGTTAGGGAATTCAGTTTTTGTCATTTTTCTACAGCCACTTTTCATCCTTGAAACCCTAACAATGGCCTCCAACCCCCAAATCACCTTCTAATCACATTTTAATCCAATATTTGCCAAATCAACATCAAATTAAAGCGGATTAGCTTAGAGATCGAGGTAGAGCTGTTGTGTTGCATAGAGATTCAACCCAAATCAGAGATAGTTTCAGATCTAAGTTTTATTTATGGCTAAGGTGAGTGATTTACATTGTTTTCACTAATTACGGCTAATTAGGGGTGATTAGTGTTAATTAGCGAAATTATGCATGATAAAATTCTGGAAAAATTTGTAAAATTCTTAAATATTATTTTATGGCTCTGATAAAAATTTAGGTTAATTTGGACATGTTTTGTTAATCGTATTGTTAAACCATGATTAAGGGGATTAAGGTGAAAATCTTGCTTTTTGGGTATGTTGATCAATATTAACATGTTATATTGGTGTTTTGGTGCTTATGGATGATTGCATATGTTGCTATTACTGTTTGGAATGGTTTGTGATTGTTTAGCAAAGTTAGAATGATCGAAAACGCCGTCGTATGGCGTATATTACTCGTTGGAAAAGTTGCAGGAAATTGGTCATACCCCGTTTGTGAGGCACCCTTGCGAGTTGGAGCATCACTCATGACCGGACCCACTCGTGGGGCATCTACTCCCCACGAACCAATATCCACGAACCGAGATGCCTAACATCGAACCCAAGTGGAGCACGAACAGTGGAGCACCTCGAGATATTGACCATGATCCGATGTCACGAACCGGAGGATGGACCATGAACCGACATCACCGAGCCGCCATGGATAGAGACTCATGAACCGGATTGGAGCACTACGCCTAGATGCTCATCACGTGCCAGTGAGGAGCCAGGCCATGAGACGAACCAAGAAGAGTAGCACGAGTTGTTGTGATGGCCATGAACTGGAGAGTCACGAACCGGGATGAAGACCAAAACCTGAGACGCAAAGGTAGTCCAAATGAGAAGTTATAACTCAGGATCTAGATAGGAACCAACGAGTTGAATTCATGAATTGGATTTTCTATGGGACGTGTGCCAAGGGAATATTGTAACGGCCGGAAATTCTCGACTCCTCGAGAGTCGAAAATCCTGTGACGTTAGTGAAAGAGAGTAGAGGGTGAGGAAGAAAAGATAGAACTAATAGAATAGAAGAAGAAAAAGAACTTACATCATTAGAGTAAACACGAATCTCACAGCGGAACGAATAAAATATAACATAACTTTGAAATACAAATCAGTACTCGTATATACATACCATTTCAAAGTACAACACTTAACAACACAGCGGAATAATAATAGCTATAATCCTGAAGTCTCCTGCTCCAAGCTCTCCAAGTGTATCTGAAAAATCCCGACTACTTGACTGCCCGTACAAATTTAGGCACCCAAGAGTTTAGGGAAAACAAACAAAATAAACTCCGGGTCAGTCATGGGACTGGTGTGAATAAAACTCCAACACTTGGTTAAATAAAGGATATCTTTCTGATATTATAATAATGTCTAAATACAAATAGATATCAATCTAGCAGAACGCTTGCATCTCACGTTCCACATTCATAGTATACAAATAAAACCGTGAGCGCTTATTGGAGATTGGATTCCAACAGACAAGGTATGGGAGCACCTTCCGATCAGTGTACTCTAGAGGAGATACACTAGGGTTCAACAAGAACGTCTTGCAACCCGGCCACACATGACCGTCCACTCATTTAGCTTGAGTGTGACGAATATATTATCACCGATGGTTGGGATCAGCAACCATCCTTCCCGATAAGGGACAGCATTGAAATAGATTATAAAGAAGTACAATTGAATATTCTCTAGATGGTGATAATACACCCTGCTTGGGTATGGCCCAACTAGCCGTGCTACCTAGCCCAACTTCTGTTATTTCCCGGTGGTGAGGTTTGAGGTCACGTTTATCACTTTGACAGATTATTGCTTCAATTACTTTGAGTGCCACATCGTCATACCCGCCAAATCAATATCGATTTCTCAAGGCATCACGGGTATAAAAGCTAAGAGAAACGAGTTTCTCTGCCACCAACGTAATACGTTTAAAAAGATCAACATATATGATTCGTTAAGAATACTTTGTCAGACACTCGTCCATATACGTTGTCCTGGGACTGAACAACCCGAAGGCACTATTCAGTGAATCCATCCTACCTAGGCTTTTCACAATAGCCCTTGCACTTCACTCCGTCTTCAATTATCTTCAGCGTACTTGATTCGCAACGCTTATGCTAATACGGAGTGGTTCTTCGGATAATAATCCAACCGGTCTCTCCATATTTACAACGTAAATATGGTCAAAACTTTGATAGTCTGTGATTCAACTATCAAATGAAAACATGTCGGTGTACAAACAACGATCTTATTTCCAAATGGAGATTCGATCGATCAATCATCATATGTTCATATTTCCTTATTTCATATATTTAGAAAATATATGTTATTAATCATTGGAAAACATTTCCATAGCTTATTTTCACATCACTATTATTTCGCAACTATCAGTCCCTAACTGTAACTAGTATGAGAACAATTCTCTAAGTATCAATCCGGAAGGTCGAAACCAACATCAGATCGTCACATAGAAAACCGTTCAACTTACCCTCTCCAGTCAGTTTCTGAATTTGCTTAACTCTATTTCTTAAATTCTTATCATGAAAACATTTCATTTTCTATGTTTAGAAAACATATCTGACTATATTTGGAAAACGTTTCCAAAACTCATTTACGGATTTCAAATGAACGTTGTATAAAACATCGTTACGCTTAATCCATTAATCGCTTATTACTTAACTATATTTCAAATCAACCTTTTCTATCGAACCACAACTATTCCTTTGTCAATTCTGAAGTCAATCAAGTTGGGGTATAATTACCTCGCAGACCTTAATTGAACAACGTCCTTTACTGTGAAATAGATGAAGCTCATCACTCACTTTTTAAAATCATTTGTTTACGCAAATTCTCGGATTCAGGTTACGAATCCACTTATTATATGAAAACGTTTGATTATAACTTTACCTTGATTTAAAACCCGGAAGGTAAATAGTACTTTCCCGAATTTGATATAATCGAATTCGACGTATAACTCTCTTTCGAGTAATCTCTATTCGATTAACTCTCCCTTTTTAATAACTTATATTCGATAAACTCTATTTCGATTAACTCCTATCGAATAACTAATATTCGAATAACTCTTCTTGGTTGGCTCAATTTCATTAACTCTTATCGAATAACAAATATTCAATTTTCTTAAATGTGTCAATTCTTATCGAATAACAAACATCCGATTTAACTTAAATGGATTTACTCTTACCGAATAACTTATTCGATTAACTCAACTTGATTTTCTTAACTCGATTATCTCAACTCGATTTCTTAACTCGGTTACTTAACTCGATAAATCTTAACTCGATTACTTAACTCGATAACTTAACTTAACCCAAATCGATTAACTCAACTCTAATCAATTAACTTAATTTGATTTACTCCTTCGAATAACTCATTCGAATAACTTAATTGATTAACTCCTTTGAATAACTAATTCGAATAACTTACCTTCGAATAACTAATATTCGATTTACTCTAACTCGATTAACTTAATTCTAATCGATTAACTTAACTCAAATTGATTAACTCTTTTCGAATAACTAAATTCGATTTAACTCTTCTCGAATAACTAAATTCGATTAACTCAAATTGAATGACTAATATTCAATTAACTCTTACATGTTTAACTCTATTCGAATAAGTAATTCGAATCACTCTAATGTGTTTAATTCTATTCAAATATCTAATTCGAATAACTCATTTCGAATAACTAAATTCGATTAACTCTTTTAACTTTACTCGAATAACTATATTCGATTAACACCTTCTTTTGAATAACTGTATTCGATTAACTCTTCGACTAACTCCTTTGGATTAACTAACTTCGAATAACTCCTTTGGATTAGCTAACTTCGAATAAATCCTTTGGATTAACTAACTTCGAATAACTCCTTTGGATTGACTAACTTCGAATAACTCCTTTGGATTAACTAACTTCGAATAACCAATATTTGATAACTACTCTTCGAATAAATAATATTCGGTAACTCTTCTCAAATGAATAACATTTGATTTCTCCACTCGAATAAACTATATTCGATTACTCTTCCCTCGAATATACTATATTCGATAACTCTACTTCGAATAAGTGATATTCGGCAACTCTACTCGATTAACTCCACTAGGATAACTCTAACTGGTCAACTCTAACTGAGCAACTCTAACTGATCAACTCTAACTGGTCAACTTTAACTGGTCAACTTTAACTGGTCAACTCTAACTGGTCAACTTTAACTGGTCAACTTTAACTGGTCAACTCTAACTGGTCAACTTTAACTGTTTATCTTTAACTGGTAAACTTTAACTGGTTAACTCAAATGGTTTGACCTAACTGCTTAACTCAAATGGTTTAACCTAACTTGATTTACTTGTCTCAATTAACTGAACTAATCCACTTAGTTTAACTTAGTTAATTCACTTTGATTAACTCTAACCGATTTACTTAGTTTAACTCAGCTAATTCACTTTGATTATCCCAACTAATTTACTTCGATTAACCAATTAGTTTAACTTGACTAATTCACTTAGTTTGACGCAACTAATTCACTTTGATTTACCAATTAGTTTAACTTAACTAATTCACTTAGTTTGACGCAACTAATTCACTTTGATTTACCAATTAGTTTAACTTAACTAATTCACTTCGATTAACTTAACCAATTACTTTGATTAACTCGACTAACTTGCTTTGGTTAACCTAACAAATTACTTTGTTTAACTCGACTAACTTGCTTTGGTTAACCTAACCAATTACTTTGTTTAATCCTTTTATCACACTCTGGTTATAATTCCTACTTCTACAATATCTCCTTAAAATCCATATCGTGTTATACTTGTGTGCGAAGCACGGGTTTTAAATCTATCCTTGTATAATTCTATTTATTTTCCGAACAAGTGTTCCTTTATTTATTCCCTAAATAAATATTCCTTTATTCCATTTATTTACAATCTAAATAAATGTTCCTTTATTTATTTCCTAAAATAAATATTCCTTTATATTCTAATTCATTTATTTTCTAAATAAATGTTTCTATTTTATTTCATTTATTTTCTAAATAAATGTTTTCCTTTTTTATTTATTTATTTTCTAATTAAATAAATGTTTTCCTTTTATAAAATCCTATCGATTTTTAAATAAGATTCATTTTCAATATAAACATTGAAAATTCCCTTTTTTAATTCTAGTATCACCTACGGTGTTTAACGTGTCGTATAACAATGATCGGTATAATTCAAACATATGAAATCAATAACAGATTTCATAACACATCATATATCACAATATATGAAAAACGGTAAAATAAATGTTGAGGAATCCAGTCGGATCCCTCCAACCTGTTTCCCTGCATCCACTGATGTTACACAATAAAATATACATCAATTTCATTCCAACATGAAATATACTAATGAACTGAATCAATATTTGATTGTCGTTTATATATATAACTATATCTATGTTTCAATAAAATCTATTTAACAGTCCAAACTATCAATACACAACAATCAAATCATTTAATACAGTTTATATAAAAATATAAACTGAGGAGAGTTAGTGAGTTTTACTCACTTTGGCGCGTTAACCGTTATATAACGATTTGCGTCGTTCTTTGCTTCCTCTTACTGACGTTCTCGTCTCAGTGAACAATGTGTGACCAACCCGCATGTAATACGAACCTAGTTCCTTCCTCCAACTAACATGTCTTCACTTCACTCATCATCCTACTTTTAATCATACAGCAGCCACCAGACTTATACTCGCGTCCTCTCTCCTTTTTGCACGTGAGTCCCTCCACCTTGCTGTGCATTAATCCCTCCACGCGCCATGCAGGTACCCAAAACTCCATCATCAATGAATCGCACCAAAGGACAACCGTATGTCCATCTCCCCACTGTCCTCGACTCGCGCCCATGGATCCAAGGGTGATCGTGAGTTTCTCCTTCACTCAGAACTCAGGAACCACTCCTGCTATACAAATACACACTCCAACGTTTTGCATTACCACATCTCCACGTCCATTATGCACCAGACCCTCCTTCAAACTTCTGCACACACTCCTCACTGATCCACCTCATTTTCTACATTTACACAAACACCACTCCTCAAGTCCTTGTTTAACGTAAGCATCACCTCCCAGTTCGAACTGTCTTGCCACTTCAGAAATGAACTAGACTTCGACCTACCCTGCTTGACATCAACGCAGTCCTTCACCTCATCAGGAACCCTTCGTCACCGTCCACTTTAATCCCCGTCGATCCTTACCCCTAAGTGACGACGCTCATGAGACAGTGGACGAGAGTTTCGTCGCACCCAATGTAATTGACACAAGAAGGGAGTGCTTGCTTCTACGAGAATAACAAGACCACAATCGAATCCTTCTATGGTGTATTTGATCTTTTAATTGATTTGTGAAGGTCACGTTTTGTTTGAGAAACAAAGGAAGGAACGGCGGCTCCTTTTGTTTTGAGGGTGGAGGCGCTTTCTGTAGTTGACTTCGGGAAGAAAACTTTAGGGTTAAGGTTATTTATAGGATACGTAAAATAATTTATCTGAATGAATGGACATCTTCCACATTTTGCCTTTGAGGCCACAAGGAACTCGCGACTGAAAAGAACGAGACGTGGCGCTTTGGTTTGATCATCCATTCATGTATGGCCATAGTCTAAATGTGCGGTGCCATTTCTTAGTTACCCAGGCTTTCAAAATATTATATGTATTTGTTTGGGATGATTATTTAAACTAAATGTGAGGTTCAATTTGTACAGTTATAGACTGGGTTGTTTGAGTTATAAATTCTGTTCACGTACGGACAGAAATAAAAATGTAGTCATGTTGAGTATTTCAACACGATCTCAAAAATATAATAATACCGGTAGATGGACTCATATTTTGAAACTTCAAAATATTGATTTCAGGGTGCGAAATACTCCAAATAAAAAGTCGCTTATTAAATTAATTAAAAATTACATAAAAATTTTAAAAATTAAATCATCGCTATTTCCCAAAAGAACCTTGTCTAAATTCAACCCCGATATTCAAATATATTGAAATAACCGTTATGGCCGATAAACGATTCTATAGCGACTATTCTGAAATTTGATTTGGACATAACTCAAAATCTACACGACGAAACCCTGATTTTTCTCTTCCACTAGAAAGATATACTCCACCAGCTCCACACGTTTCTTGTTTCACAGAAATCTGGCTTAAAATGAATCATGTACATTCAATTGAAGTTCAAATCGCCAATTTGCGAACTGCCGCGACGTTTCAGGTTCGTTTTAATTATAATTATAAATTATAAGTTCGAACGTTTTACTTTAAGTTATCGATATTGCCAAATCGATATATAAATAATTAAATAAATTAATTATTCGACAGCTAACAAAACGCGCCATTACAGACTTCCCCCCTTAAAATAATTTCGTCCTCGAAATTGCTAAGTTAGAAAAATGCTACTAACTTTACTAACTAGATTTAAAAATCCGTTTTGTTTACCTCTAAATTTCAGTTACGACTGGACCCATTTAATTTTAATTAATTTATTAATTCATTTCCGACCAACTAAAATTTTCAAAAATTCTAAAAATTTTCTAACACCTTAAATTTTCGAAAAATTTCGCCATAATCTCCTTTGTACGGCTCAATACGTCAAACCACAACTCGCCTCTCTAGGCCTCCTCCAATCCAAAAGGAAATCAAAATAGCCAAGCGGCTTGCCAATTCGGCTCATAAAATCCAAACTCATATATGATATAAACTTGTACCTTTTTGTCGGGCATTTAACTCTATCCCTTGCATCTGCTACCACTTCAACATATACCAATGTTATCCATTCCAATTGATCTCCAATCAGTTCATATCCTCAAATCCAAATCGAATTTCATTCGAACTCTAATATCAAATTCCAAATTATTGACTTATCAATTTGGTTCCATTCTAGATTATCTCTAATCCCAATTCAATTTTATTTAACTCGGTTCAAGTTAAATTTCAATTTATTTTTACCATCTCATTTTATTTAACTTCATTAGTTAAATTTTAATTCCAGAACTTAAGTTCCTGGGTTTCTTTCAAATCAATTTGAAATCATAATGCCAATTTAAAACCTTTGAATTTCTAAACAACTTGTTTTCTCAAAACAATTCAAAAACAAAACCTTTGGTAATAATCCATCACTTAGAACTCGAAAATGAACACTGATGATGTCTAAATTCATCATCAGAATCTATTTTCCAGCTATCGAAGTGAGTTCAATACTATATCATTTTCAATTTGAAAAACATTTTCAAAATCTCCCAGGAACTTAAAATTTCCTTATTTTAATTCCAAATCAGATTTAAATTCATATTTAATTCAAACTATTTCATATATTACATTCATATGAATTCTGATTGGTCATTTATAACCATTTCACCCTTTTATAATCTTATTCGATTATAATAACAACCAACACAATCAATATACTATAATAATTTCAAGATATATATTTCTTCTATAAACAAATATATTTTGGGAAAAATTATTTCATTTACCCTCTTTCAAAACATACCATGACGGTTCATCGTATTCGAGTGTTTAGTAACCCTTATCGATACAGTGGATCAACTGATCGACCAGAATTCATAAGCCACTCAACCAATGAGTCTCCACAATATAAAACCATTTTATATTGAATAACAATTACGCGCTCATATATATACACTCAAACTCAATCTAGGATATTACTAATCCCATCTCTATCGAGTTATGCCACAGAGCCAAGGTAATCACTTAACTTAAGCTCTGATACCAACTGTAACGGCTGGAAATTCTCGACTCCTCGAGAGTCGAAAATCCCGTGACGTTAGTGAAAGAAAGTAGAGGGTGAGGAAGAAAAGATAGAACTAATAGAATAGAAGAAGAAGAAGAACTTACATCATCAGAGTAAACACGAATCTCACAGCGGAACGAATAAAATATAACATAACTTTGAAATACAAATCAGTACTCGTATATACATACCATTTCAAAGTACAACACTTAACAACACAGCGGAATAATAATAGCTATAATCCTGAAGTCTCCTGCTCCAAACTCTCCAAGTGTATCTGAAAAATCCCGACTACTTGACTGCCCGTACAAATTTAGGCACCCAAGAGTTTAGGGAAAACAAACAAAATAAACTCCGGGTCAGTCATGGGACTGGTGTGAATAAAACTCCAACACTTGGTTAAATAAAGGATATCTTTCTGATATTATAATAATGTCTAAATACAAATAGATATCAATCTAGCAGAACGCTTGCATCTCACGTTCCACATTCATAGTATACAAATAAAACCGTGAGCGCTTATTGGAGATTGGATTCCAACAGACAAGGTATGTGAGCACCTTCCGATCAGTGTACTCTAGAGGAGATACACTAGGGTTCAACAAGAACGTCTTGCAACCCGGCCACACATGACCGTCCACTCATTTAGCTTGAGTGTGACGAATATATTATCACCGATGGTTGGGATCAGCAACCATCCTTCCCGATAAAGGACAGCATTGAAATAGATTATAAAGAAGTACAATTGAATATTCTCTAGATGGTGATAATACACCCTGCTTGGGTATGGCCCAACTAGCCATGCTGCCTAGCCCAACTTCTGTTATTTCCCGGTGGTGAGGTTTGAGGTCACGTTTATCACTTTGACAGATTATTGCTTCAATTACTTTGAGTGCCACATCGTCATACCCGCCAAATCAATATCGATTTCTCAAGGCATCACGGGTATAAAAGCTAAGAGAAACGAGTTTCTCTGCCACCAACGTAATACGTTTAAAAAGATCAACATATATGATTCGTTAAGAATACTTTGTCAGACACTCGTCCATATACGTTGTCCTGGGACTGAACAACCCGAAGGCACTATTCAGTGAATCCATCCTACCTAGGCTTTTCACAATAGCCCTTGCACTTCACTCCGTCTTCAATTATCTTCAGCGTACTTGATTCGCAACGCTTATGCTAATACAGAGTGGTTCTTCGGATAATAATCCAACCGGTCTATCCATATTTACAACGTAAATATGGTCAAAACTTTGATAGTCTGTGATTCAACTATCAAATGAAAACATGTCGTTGTACAAACAACGATCTTATTTCCAAATGGAGATTCGATCGATCAATCATCATATGTTCATATTTCCTTATTTCATATATTTAGAAAATATATGTTATTAATCATTGGAAAACATTTCCATAGCTTATTTTCACATCAATATTATTTCGCAACTATCAGTCCCTAACTGTAACTAGTATGAGAACAATTCTCTAAGTATCAATCCGGAAGGTCGAAACCAACATCAGATCGTCACTTAGAAAACCGTTCAACTTACCCTCTCCAGTCAGTTTCTGAATTTGCTTAACTCTATTTCTTAAATTCTTATCATGAAAACATTTCATTTTCTATGTTTAGAAAACATATCTGACTATATTTGGAAAACGTTTCCAAAACTCATTTATGGATTTCAAATGAACGTTGTATAAAACATCGTTACGCTTAATCCATTAATCGCTTATTACTTAACTATATTTCAAATCAACCTTTTCTATCGAACCACAACTATTCCTTTGTCAATTCTGAAGTCAATCAAGTTGGGGTATAATTACCTCACAGACCTTAATTGAACAACGTCCTTTACTGTGAAATAGATGAAGCTCATCACTCACTTTTTAAAATCATTTGTTTACGCAAATTCTCGGATTCAGGTTACGAATCCACTTATTATATGAAAACGTTTGATTATAACTATACCTTGATTTAAAACCCGGAAGGTAAATAGTACTTTCCCGAATTTGATATAATCGAATTCGACGTATAACTCTCTTTCGAGTAATCTCTATTCGATTAACTCTCCCTTTTTAATAACTTATATTCGATAAACTCTATTTCGATTAACTCCTATCGAATAACTAATATTCGAATAACTCTTCTTGGTTGGCTCTATTTCATTAACTCTTATCGAATAACAAATATTCGATTTTCTTTAATGTGTCAATTCTTATCGAATAACAAACATCCGATTTAACTTAAATGGATTTACTCTTATCGAATAACTTATTCGATTAACTCAACTTGATTTTCTTAACTCGATTATCTCAACTCGATTTCTTAACTCGGTTACTTAACTCGATAAATCTTAACTCGATTACTTAACTCGATAACTTAACTTAACCCAAATCGATTAACTCAACTCTAATCAATTAACTTAATTTGATTTACTCCTTCGAATAACTCATTCGAATAACTTAATTGATTAACTCCTTTGAATAACTAATTCGAATAACTTACCTTCGAATAACTAATATTCGATTTACTCTAACTCGATTAACTTAATTCTAATCGATTAACTTAACTCAAATTGATTAACTCCTTTCGAATAACTAAATTCGATTTAACTCTTCTCGAATAACTAAATTCGATTAACTCAAATTGAATGACTAATATTCAATTAACTCTTACGTGTTTAACTCTATTCGAATAAGTAATTCGAATCACTCTAATGTGTTTAATTCTATTCAAATATCTAATTCGAATAACTCATTTCGAATAACTAAATTCGATTAACTTTTTTAACTTTACTCGAATAACTATATTCGATTAACACCTTCTTTTGAATAACTATATTCGATTAACTCTTCGACTAACTCCTTTGGATTAACTAACTTCGAATAACTCCTTTGGATTAGCTAACTTCGAATAACTCCTTTGGATTAACTAACTTCGAATAACTCCTTTGGATTGACTAACTTCGAATAACTCCTTTGGATTAACTAACTTCGAATAACCAATATTTGATAACTACTCTTCGAATAAATAATATTCGGTAACTCTTCTCAAATGAATAACATTTGATTTCTCCACTCGAATAAACTATATTCGATTACTCTTCCCTCGAATATACTATATTCGATAACTCTACTTCGAATAAGTGATATTCGGCAACTCTACTCGATTAACTCCACTTGGATAACTCTAACTGGTCAACTCTAACTGGTCAACTCTAACTGAGTAACTCAAACTGATCAACTCTAACTGGTCAACTTTAACTGGTCAACTTTAACTGGTCAACTCTAACTGGTCAACTTTAACTGGTCAACTTTAACTGGTAAACTCTAACTGGTCAACTTTAACTGTTTATCTTTAACTGGTAAACTTTAACTGGTTAACTCAAATGGTTTGACCTAACTGCTTAACTCAAATGGTTTAACCTAACTTGATTTACTTGTCTCGATTAACTGAACTAATCCACTTAGTTTAACTTAGTTAATTCACTTTGATTAACTCTAACCGATTTACTTAGTTTAACTCAGCTAATTCACTTTGATTATCCCAACTAATTTACTTCAATTAACCAATTAGTTTAACTTGACTAATTCACTTAGTTTGACGCAACTAATTCACTTTGATTTACCAATTAGTTTAACTTAACTAATTCACTTAGTTTGACGCAACTAATTCACTTAGTTTGACGCAACTAATTCACTTTGATTTACCAATTAGTTTAACTTAACTAATTCACTTCGATTAACTTAACCAATTACTTTGATTAACTCGACTAACTTGCTTTGGTTAACCTAACAAATTACTTTGTTTAACTCGACTAACTTGCTTTGGTTAACCTAACCAATTACTTTGTTTAATCCTTTTATCACACTCTGGTTATAATTCCTACTTCTACAATATCTCCTTAAAATCCATATCGTGTTATACTTGTGTGCGAAGCACGGGTTTTAAATCTATCCTTGTATAATTCTATTTATTTTCCGAACAAGTGTTCCTTTATTTATTCCCTAAATAAATATTCCTTTATTCCATTTATTTACAATCTAAATAAATGTTCCTTTATTTATTTCCTAAAATAAATATTCCTTTATATTCTAATTCATTTATTTTCTAAATAAATGTTTCTATTTTATTTCATTTATTTTCTAAATAAATGTTTTCCTTTTTTATTTATTTATTTTCTAATTAAATAAATGTTTTCCTTTTATAAAATCCTATCGATTTTATAAATAAGATTCATTTTCAATATAAACATTGAAAATTCCCTTTTTTCATTCTAGTATCACCTACGGTGTTTAACATGTCGTATAACAATGATCGGTATCATTCAAACATATGAAATCAATAACAGATTTCATAACACATCATATATCACAATATATGAAAAACGGTAAAATAAATGTTGAGGAATCCAGTCGGATCCCTCCAACCTGTTTCCCTGCATCCACTGATGTTACACAATAAAATATACATCAATTTCATTCCAACATGAAATATACTGATGAACTGAATCAATATTTGATTGTCGTTTATATATATAACTATATCTATGTTTCAATCAAATCTATTTAACAGTCCAAACTATCAATACACAACAATCAAATCATTTAATACAGTTTATATAAAAATATAAACTGAGGAGAGTTAGTGAGTTTTACTCACTTTGGCGCGTTAACCGTTAAATAACGATTTGCGTCGTTCTTTGCTTCCTCTTACTGACGTTCTCGTCTCAGTGAACAATGTGTGACCAACCCGCATGTAATACGAACCTAGTTCCTTCCTCCAACTAACATGTCTTCACTTCACTCATCATCCTACTTTTAATCATACAGCAGCCACCAGACTTATACTCGCGTCCTCTCTCCTTTTTGCACGTGAGTCCCTCCACCTTGCTGTGCATTAATCCCTCCACGCGCCATGCAGGTACCCAAAACTCCATCATCAATGAATCGCACCAAAGGACAACCGTATGTCCATCTCCCCACTGTCCTCGACTCGCGCCCATGGATCCAAGGGTGATCGTGAGTTTCTCCTTCACTCAGAACTCAGGAACCACTCCTGCTATACAAATACACACTCCAACGTTTTGCATTACCACATCTCCACGTCCATTATGCACCAGACCCTCCTTCAAACTTCCGCACACACTCCTCACTGATCCACCTCATTTTCTACATTTACACAAACACCACTCCTCAAGTCCTTGTTTAACGTAAGCATCACCTCCCAGTTCGAACTGTCTTGCCACTTCAGAAATGAACTAGACTTCGACCTACCCTGCTTGACATCAACGCAGTCCTTCACCTCATCAGGAACCCTTCGTCACCGTCCACTTTAATCCCCGTCGATCCTTACCCCTAAGTGACGACGCTCATGAGACAGTGGACGAGAGTTTCGTCGCACCCAATGTAATTGACACGAGAAGGGAGTGCTTGCTTCTACGAGAATAACAAGACCACAATCGAATCCTTCTATGGTGTATTTGATCTTTTAATTGATTTGTGAAGGTCACGTTTTGTTTGAGAAACAAAGGAAGGAACGACGGCTCCTTTTGTTTTGAGGGTGGAGGCGCTTTCTGTAGTTGACTTCGGGAAGAAAACTTTAGGGTTAAGGTTATTTATAGGATACGTAAAATAATTTATCTGAATGAATGGACATCTTCCACATTTTGCTTTTGAGGCCACAAGGAACTCGTGACTGAAAAGAACGAGACGTGGTGCTTTGGTTTGATCATCCATTCATGTATGGCCATAGTCTAAATGTGCGGTGCCATTTCTTAGTTACCCAGGCTTTCAAAATATTATATGTATTTGTTTGGGATGATTATTTAAACTAAATGTGAGGTTCAATTTGTACAGTTATAGACTGGGTTGTTTGAGTTATAAATTCTGTTCACGTACGGACAGAAATAAAAATGTAGTCATGTCGAGTATTTCACCACGATCTCAAAAATATAATAATACCGGTAGATGGACTCATATTTTGAAACTTCAAAATATTGATTTCAGGGTGCGAAATACTCCAAATAAAAAGTCGCTTATTAAATTAATTAAAAATTACATAAAAATTCTAAAAATTAAATCATCGCTATTTCCCAAAAGAACCTTGTCTAAATTCAACCCCGATATTCAAATATATTGAAATAACCGTTATGGCCGATAAACGATTCTATAGCGACTATTCTGAAATTTGATTTGGACATAACTCAAAATCTACACGACGAAACCCTGATTTTTCTCTTCCACTAGAAAGATATACTCCACCAGCTCCACACGTTTCTTGTTTCACAGAAATCTGGCTTAAAATGAATCATGTACATTCAGTTGAAGTTCAAATCGCCAATTTGCGAACTGCCGCGACGTTTCAGGTTCGTTTTAATTTTAATTATAAATTATAAGTTCGAACGTTTTACTTTAAGTTATCGATATCGCCAAATCGATATATAAATAATTAAATAAATTAATTATTCGACAGCTAACAAAACGCGCCATTACAGCTATCGATGTCCATAACATTGATTCACCACCAAGACGGATGTTAGGCTACGGATCAGTGCAGTGGGGTAGTTATTACTCCATGGGGCAGAGTGATCGTAGCATGGCTATGAGCCATTGCAGTGGACACGTAATGACTTCATGGGGCAGAGTGGACATAGCAAGGGGTTAGTGGCTATGGATTAGTGCAATGGGGCCGTCATGACTCCATGGGGCAGAGTGATCATAGCAAAGGATTTGGGTGGTCAAAGCGGTGGATATCATATGCTTTATGCAGTGAGTGAGAGATGTGAGGATGGTTGCTATGCTTGATTGTTTGACATCACTATGACATGCACACCCCTCCCCCATATCTTTACACCATATGTTAGTGTCACCTTAGAGTATTGTACATCTTGATGTGCTAACTCTTTGGTTGCAGGTCCAGGTTTAAGTATGGTTAGTTATACCTGTTATAGTTCTGTTTTGCTACTTATCGCTCATACTTGACTTTTGTCTTACCCAGAGTTTTATGTCTCTTCTTATTACTCTGAGTGCTCTTAAACGGGCAGAATAGAGACAGGTCAGGTAATTATGCACGAGTAGCTATACCGGAGACGAGCAGGATGCTTCCACGTATGATATATATATATATATATGTATATTCTCCCTGTGTTGTTGCTGGTCACTACTTTGGGCATTAGTAGTGTACCACTTTCTTTTGCTTTAGAGACAATATTTCAAAGTTGTAATAATGTTGGTTTGGATGATAAGCTGTAATTTGGATTTCCGCTGCTACGATGGTTTAGTTTTCAGCTTATGCACTATCTCGCCTGTTTATGTCAAAGTTATATTATTATTGTATTTTATCCCATGCAATGTGAGACATTCTACAGCTTCCTTGTTAGTTCAATCCTTTCTTTTTCCTTTCTTTGGCGACTGTCCCATGCTAGTCGGGTATTGGTACAGCGTACTTTCATTGGAAATGTCAGCTGGTGCGGGGCGGACCATCACACTTGGTATCAGAGCTCTAGGTTGCGTAGTAAACCTAGGGAAAGACACCAGGGAGAGATAGTACGTATATGAGAGCGCATATTTTTTATATTTTGGGTTTTCAAAAGTGTTATATATATACTATTAGTATATCTAAGGATGGAGTCGCATTGCACTGGCACCATTGAAGAGATGGTTAATCGTTTTCTCCTTACAGATTGAACGATGAGACGATATACAAGGAATACTGGTTCAGGAGCCAATAATAGGAATGCTCCTGATATGAGGACGATGTTTACTGACTTCATGAGAGAGATGCTTAGGGATGTCCAGAGGGCAGCTCCTAATGCTGCAAATGGTGGTGGTGCAGCGGTGCAGGCGCCTAGGGCCAATTTCAACAAGCTCTGTAAGAACTACACTAGTCTTGGTGGGAAGCTGTTCCGCAGAACAGAATCGGCTACATAAATTCAGGATTGGCTTGATAGTTGTGAGCGCTTCTTCGAGGACTTAGGGATCGATGATGCAATGAAGAGAAAGCTAGCATCCCGTCAGCTGCAAGGACAAGCTATGAATTAGTGGAATGCTATTAAGGCAGCTACTCCTAAGGATCAAGTTACTTGGGATCAGTTTAAGGCCCGATTCAGTGATAAGTTTATCCTTGCTTCTCAGAAACCAGAATTGTTCAGGAAGTTCTTGGAGTTTAAACAGAATGGTAGGGCAATCTCGGAGAATATTGCTGAGTTCGATACTTTATCGAAGTATGGATTATCCCTCATTGACACTCCCGAGAAGAAGAATGAGAAGATCATAACAGGCTTAGATCAATTCATGGGGGAGAGGCTTATAAACCATATTGATGAGACTTTTGAATCGATTGTTGGGAAAGCATTGAGATCAGAGAGCCTTTATCCTAAACACAATGTAACGACCCAGAAAATATGAACCAATTTAAAAATATTAAATTGGCTATTTTAGTGGATTTTAAATATTTAAAATAAATCTTTTAAATAGTAACGAAAAAAAGTAAGTTTGAATCAACGTTTGAAAATAAATTTAAATATATCTAATTATAAACAAGTCCTGAAATGGCGCGGTAGTTTCAAAATTTGAATTCAAACTTTGACTGACTGTACCGGGTGCCAAACAAAACGGATTTGAGTGAAACCAAAAATATTTCAATCTGTTGATGAATATCTTTCTAACGAATCCGAAAAATCGAAGTTTCATAGCGAGAAGCAAAAGTTATAGCCAAATGACTTTTTAGGAAGGTCGCTATAGAGTTTATATAGCCCATGAAAATGGCCATTTTGCAAATGACCTCCGAATTCGACGAAACCACTTTTGTTGGATCCGGGGTGTGGAATTATTGCTAGGTTTTAAATTTCATAATTGTTGAAGCTAGTCGGTGAGCGTGGCAAAGGAAAATGTGTTTGGTCGATTTCTATTAAATTAGATCGACCAGAAAAGGGCCATTTTTCAAACGGTCTCAGAATTCGACGAAACTAGTTTTGTTGGGACCGTATCATCAAAACATAGCTAGATTTATTTTTCGGGAATTTTTAGAATCAATATATGGCCCCGGCAAATTGAAATGTACGTTCAAATTAAATATTAAATGTTTTATATTTTAATTTGAAGAAAAACAGACTGAAACATTCGAATGGGCCTACGAAACATATTCCATTGTGTTCGGAATGAGGGTATTTAGCTAGGGACGATAGTCGTTGGGTTTGGATTGGAGTTCGTAGGAGGCAAGGGGTATTTTTGAATTTTAAAATTTATAAATAGTATATTAAGAAAAAATCATTGGTCCACATCGGAAGTTTCCCTCTCCCCGTAACCCGATCGAAGGCGGAAAATCACTCCTCCCTTCCCATTCATTTTCTGATCAATCCACGCACCATTACCCTTCCCTCCAGTCGAAGATTTTGTAGAGCTCCTCGAGATCTTCAAATCCATATAAATTTTGCTATCTATCGTCGAGTATTTTGGTCGGATCGACGCTGTGAAGTCAGCGACTTCAAGCCTATCTCCCCCACTTAAGACTTTTCGTCCCTGAAAAGGAATAAAGTCGAAAGTGGTTTGATTAATCAACCCTACTTTCAATCTGGCTTCCATTCTACAACTTTTCAGTTTCTCAGTATTATCAAATTCTTCAAAAATTTGGCTAACACCCGGAATTTTCGAAAAATTTCGCCATAACCTCCTTTGTACGGGGAGGGGTTTGGAAATTTATTGGGCCGTATTAGGTACCCAATAAATCCTATAAAGCATACACAAATTTATAATGATATATTCTGGTGTTTACAGGGGAGTGTGTATAGATAATAACTCCAGAGAATAAATTCTCGTCACCCTGTCTAAGCCTGAGGGAGTGTGTATTTTTAATTACTCCAGATAATAAATTCTCGTCACCTCGTCCCGTGTGGTAAATAAATAATCCATGTGCCGTATCTAATAACTAGAGAGACGTGATTATTGTCAACTCCAGACCCGTGTGGGGTTTTTTTTATTAATCTGACAATTTACCGTTATATTTTATATGGTCCATATCTGTCATCAGTTCAACCTGTAATATATAGTCATCGCCATACATGCCTCTCGCTCGTATGGTAAATCTTCAACCTCGTCACACAAGCTCCAAATGCTTATGTGGTATATGATGAAGTATGCCTATCTTCAAGAAGTATGCCATGTAGTGTAGTTCAAAATTAATTGTTATTATCCTATGGCGACCTTTATTATTACACAGAGAACAACCAGCACTCCGCATCCAATGGCATTCACAGGAGTTGATATAATTATATTTCGCATCCAACTTATTAAGGTTTACCTATTTGTCGGGCACACAAATAAATTCTTTACTCCGCAGCTAATCCATTTACCTGTTGAAACATATATAATGCACATGTATATATTTCTATCTATTTTTAAATCAGTTCAATGTGTGATTTAATCGAATAAATTCTACCATTCATTCTCTTACTGATTAAATTAACTATCGTTCTAATAATTTAATTAATCAAATCCACTTTCACACAACACAAACAACAATCAATTTGTTTTTAACTTTTCAAAAATGTAATAATCAATTCCTATACTCTTTTATTTTTCAAATATATATCTTTTATATATTCAAAAAATATATTCCTAAAACCAGACTATATAAATAATCACAAATACGTTATTTATAAACATATAACTCTCAACTCGTTCTGGGGCACTTCTGACCCCATCTCTAACGAGTTATTCTGATTCTGCTACACTCATACTAGGATATTGCTAATCCTATCTGTAATGAGTTATTCGTCCTAGAACACTACTGGTTCTATCTCTGACGAGTTCGTTAATGTGTTATATACCAGAGCTAAGCTTAACCAAAGCTCTGATACCACGTTGTGACGACCCCAAACCCCGTACGACGGTGGCAAGGGTAATCTTTGGAATATAACACATAAACAGATAATAGAAGAACAGAATTAAATAAATACACCAGATAATGTACAAATAATACACTGGATAAACGTAATCATCAGAGTTACACAGTATACAAGATCATACTTAGTACAAATACAGTTCAGCTGTACATAAATGTCTACAGCGGAAAACAAACATAATATGTACAATAGGAGCTGAATAACATAAAAAGGGTAAATGATAGAATCCATCTTCAGCTCCAGCTATCCAGAAAGAGCTTGCTAAAACCTGAATACAAGGCTGCCCGTGTAGAAAAAGGGGGGCACCCGAGTTTGCAAGTGAAACAAACTACGAGTCAGTCATGGGACTGGTATGAGAAATCTACTTAACACATTATATAATTGGCTAATAACAGAACCACGCCACTTTCGCGGAACATGTTTACTCCAGTGTATTGCCAGTGCTTTAAAACAAGTCAATCTTTTAAACATCGCAATGCTTTTTATAAAAATGAAGCCATTATAAGACTCAGTTACCATCACACAATGCAACGCAAACCGAAGGATCGAGTTTTTACCTTATAATGGCCAAAATATGCTTGATACGAATAAAACAAAAGCATTTGATATTTGTTAGACCAAAAAGTGGTTCTAACACCCAAATTGATTAAAAGCAAATGAAATAAGATAAAAATAAAAATGAACACACAGGATTTATAGTGGTTCGGCGAAGAAATGCCTACGTCCACTTGTCTCTCACTATTTTTACTGATTTAGTTGCAAGTACAATGAAATATTTACTTGATTTCTCTCACAACTCACTTACAATCACTCAATTGTAGAAAACAAATAATGAAAGAAGATTTGGATTTTCCGGGATTGCTGGAATTCGGGTTATGAAGGTGGTTGAACTCTCCAAGTGCCAGAAAAAAGATCCTTTTCTTTGTCTCCAGACGGGGTATTTATAGGTGTGAATTTGCTCAGAGCCCGATCCGGATCGGAGCCACGTGTCATCCATCCCATCAGCATCGGGTTCGGATGGATTTCTATGTTGACAACGCATCAGAGTAATGGACGTTATGGGCAGGAACTGGTCATAGCCGATCCGGATATCCAGGCGCTCGTGCAGGGGAGTGATGTGGAAAATGGGTTCGGGTCGGAGGGACATGTACAAGGGGTTCGGATCGGGATATCCGCTCCGACCCGGATTGACTTGGAAACAATTCTCTCTTCTCTTTATTCCGCTCTGCTCCGCTCCGACCTATCTCTATAGCAATTGGGTGGCTTTCCGATCCGACAAGACGTAGATTCCCCTCCGACCCGAATAGCTGTGCTTCTTTAATTCCAAGAGTAATAGTTCACCGATCCGAATAGCAGACTTTACCCTATCCGAACCGCTATCCTGCTCCGATCCGACCCGCTTCAGAGTTTTTAAAGTTCTTCAATATTTCATATCTTGACTTTGTGTTGCCCAGTTCACAAAGTGGGCTAACATTTTGCCCCCTCAAAGGATGCTTCTGTTGGAGACGGAGCATGCTTTGACCATCATTGCATAGCGCTCTTCGAGGTAATTTCCCTTTTGATTTTCCTGGCGTTTTTATCTTTTTCTTCAAATTTCAATTCAGCCTGCTGCTGAACTAAAGAATTCGGGTCGGTTCGGAATCTGATCCGAACAGACCCCCTCTTCTCTCTATCTTTTACTGGAGTATTGGGCCAAGCTTCGCTTCTGGGCTGTCCATCCGATCCGAACAGGGGTTCTCCTATTGGGCTGCCGATCCGAATGGGGAGACGAATAGTCACCTTCTTCTTCTATATAAACTTCGCCTTCTTCCTCCTTTCATTTTCACTGTTTCATTCGCGAAGTTCTGTAAAACGAGAGAGAAAATACTCAATTCGTGAAACTTCAAAATTCTTCTTAATTCTCGAAGTAATCACACTGGTAGGTTATAAAACTTTGAACAATCCTTTCTTTAATCATTCTCGAGTCGAATTTGTAGACGATTAGGATGAGTTGAGCATGAAATTCTGATGAACTTTGCCGCTGTGACCCTCCCTCGTCATCATCACCAATAAACTCGTCGTCGTCTCGAGATTGAAATGCTGGAGATTATAATCCGTTGTTAAGTGCACTATCGTAAAATCGCTTGGTTTTGACTTGAGGGACTGGCACGAGATTGGCCCTGGGGTCGGATAGGGAAGAAAGAGGGTGAAGGAGAAGAAGAAGACGATGAAGAATCAGTTCGGTTCGGAAGGATATGGAAGGTGAAAAACAAAGGAAGAAGGAAGGAAATTCAAGAGGTCGGATCGGGTCGGGGCGAGCAAAGAAAGAAAAAAGAAACGAAATCTAGGAGATCGGATCGGGTCGGAGCAAGTACTTAAGACAGGAGGGAAGGAGCTTCCCTAACCGGATCGGATCGGATCGTAAAATGATGGAAGAGAAATATAACTACATGATCCGATCCGAACCGTTAGGGGACTTTGCCTCCGATCCGATCCGACTTCAATTTCTGAGCTTCAATAAGATTTCCAAGCCTAAGGTTACGCCCCCGATCCGATCCCAATGAATGAATCCGAACCGAACTGAAGCACAGTCTACCTTATCTCATAAAAACTCGTCTAACTGGCCCAATCAAACTTCGGCATAATCTTCAATTTTATGGACAGTTAGGATAGTGCCTTGCGAACGTAACTGGACATCAAGAATTACTTCAACTCTTTATATCTTGCCAAACTTTTTCGTCGCACTTTTAAACATTTACTTTGCACTTTCCATATACACTGTTCACACTTTAGTTTGCACACACGCACGGGGGGATACGGGCTAATTTGCTCTAATTTGTGCTATTGCTTCTTCAATAGTTCTATGACCATGAGACCCAGACGTTCTTCCAGACTAGCTGAGAGGAAAGAAGCCCCGGAAACCTCTAACAAAATCACTCTCGATGATATATCTTCTCCATCGGATCCAGAATGGGACAGTGAGGGTCCAGACTACGGGGTTTGAAATCGGGAAAGCGACGAGGTGTCTTCAGAGAATGAAGTTTCTCTGGGTTTTGAGGAGGAAGGAGGGATTGGTGATGATCGAGCCCCCGATGAATTTGAATCGGCCGTTATATTGGAATCACCTCCAGATTCCGTTGAATCAACAATCGACAACGATCGACTTGTCCGAATTTGCTTAAAGTACGGGATAATGAAAAGGGACACTCTAGTGCCTTCAAGCTCTGACCGTCCCCACAACCCTCCAGAAGGATATATGGCGGTCACTCGATTGATGTGCATGGTCGGTGCTATTCCTCCATTCTCTCCCTTCATCGTTGACTTTTTAAGACAAATGCGGATTACCCCCATGCAGCTGCATCCCAATTCGTATGCCTACTTGCACACTTTGTACATAGCATATCGTGAAATCTTAGGCATAGAGCTCACGTTCGATGACGTTCACTTCTTCTATAATTTCAAGCATCGGACTCGAGAGACTCCATCTTTCTGCTACTTTGAGTCAGTTCCAAAAAGGAAGATAATCTCAGCACCATTCAGCAGTAAAGATGGAGATTCCAGACTAGAATGGTTCTACGTGAAGCGACAGCCTGGATGCGCCAGGAGGTGGACAAAATCAAGTAAAGCACTGATTTTCTAAATCCGGGCTCTATACACTTGAATCATCACCTTAACTTGTTTTCCTTTTTGTTTGCAGTCGACAATCCCAAACAAATATCAGATCAGGCGTTCTTTGACCAGATGCACCAACTTCTTAATGGCGATCAGAATTTCTTGACTATCGACGAAGTCCTTAAAGACGAATACCTTCACTTTCATGGGCTGTTATCCGTTTTTCGTAGTATCGGTTATGGGACGGCTCCATACGTATACATCCCTCCGGTGGAGGTAGTCCCAGAGATAGGAGAAGGCTCAGGAGTTCCTACAGTGCCTCTTCAAACTTCACCTTCTCCATCTTCTACACAAGATGACGAATTGGCTAATTTGGCCGAAAAGCATCGTGAAGGATATACTGCCCCCGAGGAGGCTACTTCTCCGGAAAAGTCAACATCCTCCCAAGAGTCGCCACTTAATGCTTCCGAGGGGGATATCCCTAGTACTGATGACCAAATATTTCAGGGTTTGGGGGATCTCCCCTTACCTGAAACTATATACACTTCAGAGGATTTCAGGAAGGATCCTTTAGTCTTCACCTCTTCCGAAGAGACCACTCCTGCTAAGGCCAAAGAGCCTGCCCGTACTAGTCTAACTTCAGACTCGGGTTGGTTGGGGGGAAACACACCACTTAGGACACACTTTATACAACAACATTAGCATTCATTGCACTTCTTTCTCTGTGGATCCATTGATTCTAAATTTTGCTTGTCTTATTGTGCAGGTACGATGTCTCGATCTTACTATGACATCAGGAAGCTTCGCCGCAGCATGTCTAATCCACCTCAGGATATCGAGTATGATCACTGCGATGATCGCGGAAGGGAAGAGAGAAAGCCTCATGAACCCTATCGCTCTCAAACCTCATGCTCTCGCTCTCCCGTTCGATCAGACCAGGAGAAATATAAAGGTTATCAAAGTCGTAGGGAAGAGGACATGCCACAATCGAAAGACTCCACCTCTTCCCACGAAAAGCGCAGCAGAGAGAAGAGCCCTCCAAAAGATACTGAGTCTCAAAGTAAACGTAAGGTCCCTGCCACTAAACGGCCTAGGACAGATAAAGCAACTATAGAATCCTCCACACACAGGGATTCTGAACTGACGATCCCCGCTCCCCCGCCTCTAGATGCGGGAACTGCGATCAGGCGAGCGTATTTGAAGGAGCAATTTCCCGAACATTACTTCGAGACTTTGACTTTTTTACCTGCCCTTGAACCTATTTCTTCTAAGTGGGCAGATGAGGCCAAAGCAAAGATAGATGCGGTGGAAAAACAGTATTCTGAGATGTTTAAATATTCATGCAACCTTTCCAGAATCATTTGCACTCTAATCACAAATACCGACTCAATGCAAAAGACCGCGGAGGAGGATGCCAAGGCTTTAAAAGCTCTAGGAAAAGATTTGGAAGACACTCAAGCTCAGCTAGCTGTCGCTCAAAGGGACGCTTCTAACTTCAAACAACAATTTGAGGACATGCAAAAACGTTATCATGACTTGCTTGAATCTCACACTCAAGAGCGTTCTGAGTTAAAAAAGCAAGCTGATGAGGCTAAGTCAGAAGCTGCTAAGACACGCCTTGCTTATGCTGACCTCGAACGGAAAAATGCCGAGTTAGCAAAGAGGAGTGCTGAACTAGAAAAGAAGAATGCCGACTTGGCTTCAAAGCAATTGGAGGCAGAGAACAGAGCTGTCCTGGCCGAGGGAAATGTGGAGTGTGCTATTAAATCTACGGAGGAAGCCCGCAAACAACTGTCAGAGGCGGAGGCTGATATTCAGGGTTTTGGCGAATTAATGATTGAATTCTTCGCACATATCATCCGTCGCCGAAACATTTCTTGGATCGAGGACTATCCATCCACTCTAGTTCAAGTATGGAATCAGATCGTCGAGTGGGAAAAAGAGGAACTTAAGGTCGATTCCATCGATGAAGATAAGCTAATGGAGAAATACTTGAGGGATGATGAACCGGAGCGCCTAGCTGAAGGGCGCCGCCTCATTGCTGAGGCCATGGAAGAAGAGAGACGGAAGTCTAAACAAAAGCATGTTCTCGAAGCTGGTTCCTCTTCTTCTGCTCCTGCGACTTCTGAAGTATAGGGGTATGATCCTGAATATCCGGGAATTCCCCGAACAACTCTGCTATCCCCTATTCCTGAAACCGCATCAGAGGTAGTAGTCACCCCTGCCGAGAAGTCTTCGAAAGGTATCCCTACCTTTTCTCCTCAATTTGTCAAGGCTATTTCAACCTTTCTCCACATGATTGAGCAATCAATGAAAAACCCATTATTTTCGCCTGAGTTGATAACTATTGCTTCTCATTCTGTAGGTATCGAGCCATCCGAAAAGACAGATGTGACTCAAGGAGCCATCACTGGGGCAGAACCTACAGAAAAGGCAAAAGGAGGGGAGGATAAGGCTGCTCCTATAGACTTGGGCGAAGGAAGTGTGCCGACTAAGGCCGCCACTCCCCATGATGAAGAAATGATAGCATCTTTAAAGGATGATGGCGGTGACGAAGGTCATGAGGAGGAACCAGAAGTAGCAATAGTCGGGGAGTCAAAAAATGCTGATGATGTTACTTTGGCTGCAATGAAAGCTGATCAAGACAAACGCTTGCAATTGAAAGCCGAAGAACTAGACCCTGAAGCCCTCAAGCCCCTCGCAGTTGTGGATGCGGGATCAAGGTTAGTTGTTAAGCTCTCAACTAGGTCTATTACAGAGGAACTCGCTAAAAAATCTTCTCTTGATTCCAGCGCTCCGCCCTCCGGGAAGAAGTCTGCCGGTTCCAGCACCGCATCTTCAGGAAAGAAGAAATCAAAACGAATCTTGACAGAGGCCGAGAAAGAAGCAAAGGATGCAGAGAAAGCTGCCAAGAAATCCAAGGCTCACCCAAAATCTAAATAGTGGATTGCCTTGTGTCGTTTTAGCATTTGGTGAACCAACAATTGCTGCTGCAAGAGCGGCTCTTGCACCTTCTTTTTTGGTTATTTTCCTGTACAAAACCATTCATTTGTAAATAAAAAAACATAATTAATTTTCTGCAATGTCTGTTTGTCAGTAGTTCTGCACTTATGTAAAAATGCACGTCTTACTATAATTATGAAATGAAGTTACGGAGGGAGGAAATATGCGTATACATATATGCCCCCAATCAATTCCCACAAATTATTTAATGCTTAATCGAGCAATCAGAATGCTCCCGATTTTCTGACGGGATAGCACTTCCTGTGTCGTCAGTACCTGTCGTTTTTTCTGGCCTTTCTTTTATACTCTCTCTCTTTCTCTTGAGAGTTAGAGTTCGAGCTCAGCAATCTATTCATTCCCCGGTCTTTCAGCGGGGAAAGATTTCTTTCTCAGCGCTGAGTCGGAGACGCTTTTATACTCTCTCTCTCTCTGGAGAGTTAGAGTTAGGGGAAGAATTTCTTTTTCAGTGCTCAGTCGGAGACGCTTTTATACTCTCTCTCTCTCTCTCTCTCTGGAGAGTTAGAGTTAGGGGAAGAATTTCTTTTTCAGCGCTCAGTCGGAGACGCTTTTATACTCTCTCTCTCTCTCTGGAGAGTTAGAGTTAAGAATGTCGTTTTCTCATTCTTTTATGTCTTGCCGCACAAATAGTCGTTGTACTTCTTCTTATGTCTAAACTGTCTTCAACCTTTTCAGGTTTTGAGTCATCTTGTATTCTATAATCACAACAGAATAATCGAAGAATGTATATATGTAATGCATAAAAGTAAATAACACACAATATTTTTATAGTGGTTCGGCTAAGTCGTAGCCTACATCCACTTTATAGTCCTTTATTCATATCGTCAGATTTTCCCAAGGCAAGTCGTGCCTTGTTACAGAGTTCATAAGAAAAATAACAAAGAGTACAGCATTTCTAATCCAAATATCGCATTAAGTGTTGGGCATTCCATGCTCTAGGGACTTCTTCGCCATCTACGGTCGTTAACTTGAAGGTTCCTTTTTCAAGTTTCCGTTGGATGACAAAGGGTCCTTCCCACTTTGGACCGAGGTGAGGAAGGGATGGAAAGACTCTCTTTAGCACCAAATCTCCTGGTTCAAAAGTCCTGAGGAGAACTTTTTTGTCGTAATAGCATGCCATCTGACGTCGATGTCTTACCGCAAGCAAATCTGCTTCGTCCCTTTTTTCTTCGACTTCATCAAGAGACTCAAGTAAGAGCGCCCGATTCGTCATCGGGTCATAATATGTCACCCTGTGGGAAGGAACTTCCAATTCAACTGGAATTACTGCTTCTGAGCCAAAGGAGAGAGAGAAAGGGGTATGACCGGTGGCCGTCTTAAATGTTGTTCGATATGCCCACAAAGCAAGGGGCAATTCGTGAACCCATTTTGCCTTTGCACGCTCTAACCGTTTCTTGAGGATGGATTTTATTACTTTGTTTATTGCCTCTACTTGCCCGTTCGACTACGGATAGGCAACTGCAGTATATCGCTTTTCAATCTTATACTTCTGGCAGAAATTTCTGAATTCAGTACTATCAAATTGGGTTCCGTTGTCAGTTATAATCGTCCTTGGGATCCCGAATCGGCATATAATATTTCTGACCACAAAACTTATCACCTTTCTTGCCGTGATCTTGGTCAAGGGCTCAGCTTCCACCCACTTCGTAAAATAGTCCATGGCTACTATTGCATATTTAGCTCCTCCTTTAGCAATCAGTAGAACTCCAATGATATCAATTCTCCATGTGGCAAATGGCCAAGGACTCACCATTGATTTAAGTTGGGTCGACGGTGCTCTGGGGATTTTGGCGAATCTCTGGCACTTATCGCAGCGTCGTGAATAATCAGCCGCATCTTTATTAATTATAGGCCAGAAGTATCCGTATCGCAATATCTTCTTTGCTAAAGTCTGACCTCCTGTATGATCTCCACACTCACCTTCGTGTACTTCTCTTAGTACACGCTTGATGTCGTCGTGTGCTATACATCGTAATAGGGGCATAGAAAATCCTTTCCTATAAAGAGTATCATCTTGTATGACATATCTGGTAGCCTTGCGAACTACAGCCCTTTTCTCACTCTTCTTTGATGGGAGTGTCCCATTCTTAAGGAAATTCTTAATTGGAGTCATCCACGACTCCTTCTCCGGTTCCGCTTCAAAAGCGAACTCAATTTCCATTGACTCAAAGCTTGGCGATTCCAACGTTTCAATTGGAATTATTTCAGTCTCTTCTGGATTGTCGGAACTAGCCAGCTTTGCCAGCCTATCCGCTTTCTGGTTTTCAGCTCTGGGAATATATGTTATGTTGTACCGCTCCAAGCTATTCAATAGCTCTCTCACTTTCCTGAGGTAGGCGATAAGTCGAGGTCCCCGAGCCACAAATTCCTCTCGCACTTGGCAAACAACGATTTTAGAGTCACAGAATATGTCCAATGTTTTTATTCCGAGGTCTTTAGCAAGCTTCAGCCTGGCAATCAGGGCTTCATATTCAGAATCATTGTTAGTCGCCGAAAATTCTAATCGTAGAGCATAATATAACGACCGTCCTTCGGGGGTGACTAAGACGATTCCAGCCCCGGACCTTCGATCATTCTTGGCTCCATCTGTGTATAGTTTCCACGGATCTATCTTTAACTCATCCTCGGACCTAACCACTTTGTCATCGATTACTTCCTCCTCCGGGATGGTGAACTCCGCTATAAAGTCCGCCAGAGCTTGCCCCCTGACCGACTTTCGTGGTTGAAAATTTAAATCAAATTGGCTTAATTCTATATTACATTTGATCAACCTTCCCGATGCTTCGGGTCTCTGCAACACCTGCCTCAAGGGCTGGTCGGTGTATATGGTTATTGGATGAGCTTGAAAATAGTGACGAAGTTTTCGGGATGCGATTAAGAGGCTGTAAGAGAGCTTCTCAATTTTTGGGTAGTTGCGCTCTGCCGCTGCTAATTTCTCGCTTACATAATACACTGGCCTTTGTACTTTGTCTTCTTCTCGAACCAGGGCTGTGCTAACGGCGTGTGCCGAGACTGCCAAGTAAACAAACAATTCTTCGTGATCCACTGGCTTTGACAAAATCGGCGGTTTCTCTAGCAGTTCCAATAAATTTCGAAAGGCCTCAACACAGTCCGGAGTCCACTCGAAGTTCTTCTTTCCTCTTTTAATCAAATCAAAAAACGGAACGCATTTGTCTGTGGCTTTGGAGATGAATCTACTCAGCGCAGCTACTTTCCCTGCAAGACTTTGGACGTCTTTAATTCTCCTCGGCTCTTCAATGTTTCTAATCGCTGCTATCTGGCTAGGATTGATTTCAATTCCTCGGGAACTCACAATGAAGCCTAGGAACTTTCCCGATGCCACTCCAAATGAGCATTTCAGAGGATTCAACTTCATCCGATATTTTCGCAGGATACTAAACATTTCCGCCAAGTCTTGCGTATGGCTGGAGGACTGTTTCGTTTTGACAAGCATATCATCCACGTAAACTTCCATAGTCTTCCTTATTTGATTATAAAACATTCTGTTCACCAAGCGCTGATAAGTGGCTCCGGCGTTTTTCAATCCGAATGGCATTACAACATAACAATATAATCCCAAATTCGTAATGAAGCTCGTATGCTCTTGATCTGGCACGTGCATAGGAATTCGATTATATCCGGAATATGCATCCATGAAAGAGAGAAGTTCATGACCTGCTGTCGAATCTACAAGCTGGTCAATCCTGGGAAGTGGGAAACTATCTTTTGGGCAAGCTTTGTTCAAATCTGAAAAATCAATGCAAGTCCGCCACTTTCCATTCGGCTTCTTTACCAAGACGGGATTCAATATCCAGTCGGGATATGTCGAATCTCGAATAAATCCGTTATGCTTCAGCTTCTCCACTTCCTCTTTGAGAGCAACCGACCTCTCTGGGCCCAGCATACGTCTCTTTTGCTTCACAGGCGGATGTTTCGGGTTTACATTTAATTTGTGACTTATAATGGATGGCGATATCCCACACATGTCAGCATGGGTCCAGGCAAACACGTCCAAGTTTGCCTTCAAGAAGTCCGTTAGTTCTTTGGCTCGACATGGATCCAATTGAGAACCAACCTTCAAAACTTTTGTCGGATCAGTTTCATCAATGGGAATTTCCACTGTCGCTTCATTAGGAGTTGCATTTTTAGTCTCTGGTTCCTCGTCTTTTCTAGGATCCAGGTCCTCAGGCGTTCCTTTGGGCAACTCCTTCGGGGTCGTTTTCTCTAATTGCTATGCCGAGCCCCCCTTTGGGGGAGGCGAGGCATCTTTACTCTCAATGTTAAGTCCTTTCATCAACATCTTTAGTTCGGCCACATAGCAGGCCCGTCCGGAAACTTGATCCCCTCTCATTACTCCAGTTCCGGCTTCGGTTGGGAACTTAAGCAATAAACACCAGGGGGCGATACAAACTCTGAATTCGGCAAGGGCAGGCCTCCCCAAAAATGCATTATAAGGCGAATCTACGTCCAATACTACGAACTGAAGCATCCGCACTCTTCTGCGTTCTCCTTGCCCCAAGGTCACGGGCAACTCTATGTATCCCATGGGAGCTGTTGATGCCCCGTTGAAGCCTCTGATCCATCCTTCACATGGCTTCAAATCTTCAGATTCAAGCTTCATCTGATCGAATGACTTTTTAAATAAAATATTGACAGAACTTCCGTTGTCTACTAATACCTTATGGACCAAAGCCGGCCCAATAGTGGTAGTAATAACCAACGGATCATCAGTGGGTGATTGGATCCCAGTATTATCTCAGCTGCGGAATACCACGTCGTCAAACATGGTCTTCTGTTGTTTTATGGGGGTGATATCTTCCAAATCATCACCTTCATTAACATCTAGGTGCTTGGCAGCATTTACGTATTGGTCCATTGACCTGAAACTACGGATTGCCGGGTGAGGTCCGCCCACTATGGAGTTGATAACAATTCCTTTACCTTTCTGCTGCGCTGTAGGCTTGGGAGCAGGTAGAATCTGTTTTGGAGCCTGCTCTCCTTGCCCCCTGTCACTCGGGGCAACCTTGTATTCATCCAACTTCCCTTCACGCAGCAGCTTCTCAATCACATCTCTCAAATGCCGGCATTCATTGGTTGAATGCCCATGAGTTCCATGAAACAAACAAAACTTCCCTGTCGCCATCTCTTTCTCGGTCGAATCACGAGGTGGCGGTCTTTTATACTGCAAAACGTTGTACGTATCCAGGTAAATATTCTCCAGGGTGTCGTTCAATGGTGTATAATTCTCGTAGGTCTAGAATCGGGGTCTTTTATTAGGATCACTTCCCCTATTTCTATTTCTTCTGTTTCCGTTCGTATTACGGTTATTGTTGTTGCCCCCGTTTCCAGCATTGTTGTTTCCACCCTTGTTTCCCACATTTACTTCAACCTTGCCGGAACTTTCCCCAGACTGCTTCACGGTGACGTTACTCTGCACATTTTCTTTTGAAGCCGCCTCAGACTTTCTCTTTCGGTTTGCCCTGGCCTCCTCTCGCCTTAAATAAATATCGGCTTTTTCATAGAATATCTCTCTTGTGGAGGGTGTCTTCCCAGAAAGGTAATCCCCGAACTCAGATTCAGGATCGACTCCTTCCTTTAATGCCATCAGAATGGTGGGCTCATGCGGGTCATTAACTTCAGTCACAGCTAAGTTAAAACGGTCAAGATATGCCCTCAAAGACTCTCCTGGTGCCTGCTTGATTCTTGATAATTCAATAACACTTTTGGACTTTCGGGCATGGAGTCGGAACTGATTCATAAAACGTTCGCTCAGCTCCTTGTGAGTCGAAATCGAACGAGGGGGAAGTCGGGTAAACCAGAATAGCGCCACATCTTCTAAATAGATTGGGAATGCTTTACACTTCACTTCATCAGGGGCAGCAGCAGCATTCATGAGCCACGAGTATCGCATCAAATGCTGTCCAGGATCAGTTCTCCCGTTGTACTTGTCCATCTGTGGCAGGTTAAAACGCCGGGGAAACTGGAAGTCGAGGATATCATCGGTGAAAGGAGTATGGCTTCGCTTAATGCCATAATCTTCATTTGTATAGTTCCGGCTCTCGGACATGATCTGGCGAACCATTGCCTGTACATCAGCATTAGTTAGAGGCCGCTCAGGTTCCCTGGCCCTAGTATCCGAGTTCCTTCTGGGCTCTTGTTCAGGAGATGCCCTTCTTCTTCGAGCTGCTTCTGCTCTATTCCGTTCCCTGCGCTCCCGGTCGATCTCGGGAGGAGGGGATTGGAGCCTTTGCCCCCAAGTGGGGTCATTGTTTCCTAGTGCTCGTGCAATATCCTCACGAGATCCCAAAGATCCGAATGTCAGCTGCTCCACATTCTGAGGTCGTTCGAGCGGCCTTCGTTCACGGGGCCGCTCTTCCTCGGAAGATGAAGACTGATCCACTGGGGTGTGACGAACCGGTGATGGGGTCCTTTGTCGACGGAGTTCGCTAATCTCCCGACTCATGAGCCTCATATTTTCCTGCATCATGAGATTAGTGCGCTCATGGACTTTCATAGCCTCCCTTGTGCTCTCAAGCATGTCAAGTAAGCGCGAGAAATCTCCTTGAGTAATGGGCGCAGATGGATTGACCTGATCACTGACCCTGGTGGCTGGAATCAGAGCATTTGTGGGGACTCGAGTAGAAGTTCCAACATCACCAAGTGTCGGATCGGATCGGAGATAGGAGGTCGGGTCGGTTCGGAGCTGGGGAGCCTGGTCGGGTCGGTACGTGGCAATCTGCTCGGGTCGGTTCAGGTTGGGGGAATGCACTGCTTCAGAATCTCCTACCCGGATCGGATCGGAGCTCTCCCCCTGAAGGCGATTCGGGTTTCCTGCATCGGTTCGTCCTGCTGCTGAACTCTGCCCACGAGACCTTGTCACAACCGTATTTTGCTGATCTTCGCCAGCTCCATTTCCTCGAACAGATTGAATTTCTTTGCCTTTTCCTTTGGCCATAATTCTTCGACAATCACTTCAACAAATATCCAAGGGCGTTGAGATTTGAGGATTAACTTCTTTGAACTCAACGGTCCAAAAAGTAGAACGATAATCCCGAAAAACAAAGGATTCAGATGAGTTCTCAGTGAATGCACCAAAATGTTAGACAAAAAAGTGGTTCTAACACCCAAATTGATTAAAAGCAAATGAAATAAGATAAAAATAAAAATGAACACACAGGATTTATAGTGGTTCGGCGAAGAAATGCCTACGTCCACTTGTCTCTCACTATTTTTACTGATTTAGTTGCAAGTACAATGAAATATTTACTTGATTTCTCTCACAACTCACTTACAATCACTCAATTGTAGAAAACAAATAATGAAAGAAGATTTGGATTTTCTAGGATTGCTGGAATTCGGGTTATGAAGGTGGTTGAACTCTCCAAGTGCCAGAAAAAAGATCCTTTTCTTTGTCTCCAGACGGGGTATTTATAGGTGTGAATTTGCTCAGAGCCCGATCCGGATCGGAGCCACGTGTCATCCATCCCATCAGCATCGGGTTCGGATGGATTTCTATGTTGACAACGCATCAGAGTAATGGACGTTATGGGCAGGAACTGGTCATAGCCGATCCGGATATCCAGGCGCTCGTGTAGGGGAGTGATGTGGAAAATGGGTTCGGGTCGGAGGGACATGTACAAGGGGTTCGGATCGGGATATCCGCTCCGACCCGGATTGACTTGGAAACAATTCTCTCTTCTCTTTATTCTGCTCCGCTCCGCTCCGACCTATCTATGTAGCAATTGGGTGGCTTTCTGATCCGACTTGAAGTAGATTCCCCTCCGACCCGAATAGCTGTGCTTCTTTAATTCCAAGAGTAATAGTTCACCGATCCGAATAGCAGACTTTACCCTATCCGAACCGCTATCCTGCTCCGATCCGACCCGCTTCAGAGTTTTTCAAGTTCTTCAATATTTCATATCTTGACTTTGTGTTGCCCAGTTCACAAAGTGGGCTAACAATATTATTACTAGTGTTTATATGTTTCAAAAACAATTTCAAATCATAAGTATCAATTATAGACGGCATTAATGCCCCATACCACTATGTCGCTATATATAGGTATACAATCAAAACTGGGATAGTCACGCATTTGGAAATTGGATTTCCGTCATGAACCAAGGAAAATATAGTCCTTACCACTTCGAGACAATCTAGCCCATGTCTTAGGATCAGGGCTCGAGTGACCCTTGGATCATCGGGGTCGGTCCGCCGATGTGGATTAAAATGCCTGAACACTATGTCTCCCCGCCCTTTGGGGCGTAAATGAGCCAACGAATGGCTCCATCGGCTTCACACAGTCACCGATATATCCGAGGCGCCTCGCAACAAAAGCAACCACATAGGTGAAAATAATAATAATGTCAGCAAGTTTAAGCACCGACGCCACCTCTAGCTAGAAGGAAACACATGCCCTCCCTGAGGTCCTCTCCTGTTTCTAGTTCATACCGGGGTGTGAGGTTCGCGAATTCACGTTATACACAAAGCTATGCCATACAGGCCGTGCTTTGATCACCAGTCACAAGACTTTGACTTTCAACAGAAGCCTTGATCACTGCATCTTAGCATGCCACACAGGCAATTCACACCATGCAACTGATGGCTATCAATCACACAGAATGAATTCCAATGTCAGACACACAGTCCATTTACAAGTCCGTTCTGGGTCTGAACGAAACCGGAGGCACTATATATACCTCGCATACCCATCGATCTCCACGTACGTCTGGACGAACACCACACATTATCCATATTTCGGGATGCCTCCCAATCAGGACATCAGTTATCATCCAACCAAGGTGAAGATCTCCGGTCTTCAACCAACTTCTTCATCTTCGACTCCTTATCGTCGATTCAGTTATTCAGAATGGGATAAACCCGGTCATTCTGAGCAACTCGCGTATATAGTAAAAAGTGCTACACAAACACAACATATGCTTCATTCCAATTTATTATTCACTAACCGTAAATCAGTAAGAGAACAAAACCCAGGAAACCATCCGACTTAGTTAACCTCCAGTTAGTTTATAAATTTCACATTCAACCATCAAATATTCAATAAATCGGGTAAATTCAGTTTATTTCCATCCCATATCATTTATAATATTTTATAATGATATATCGCCCCTTTTCATTTATTTATTTATTTATAGCCAATTTATTCAAACGACGCTTCGGGCCATAACGGGGCCGTGGCGTTGTTTTTCTTCAGATTTGATTTACACGTATCTGAAAATCAAACCGTTGGATCTTCACAAATTTTACATCATTAGAAAGATCTTTTCAAAATGAATCCAACGGTTCTAGTTTTGGGAAAATCCGACGGTCGGATCTCCCGGTACACTCGTTTGAAGTTTCGATTTAAAAATACGAACTGCAGCGTCGTTATTCGATTTATTTTAATTATATATATATATATATAAATATATATATATATATAATCGATTCTGGCGCTGTTTTTCTTCAGATTTGAATTAAACGTTCCAGACAATCCAACCGTTGGATCTTCACAAAGTTGGTGTCGTTGGAAAGATATTTCCAAAGCGAACACAACAGTTTCGGTTTCTGGAAAATCCGATGGTCGGATCTCCCGTACTAATCGTTTGAAATCACGGTTTCAAAACACGAACTACAGCTTCGTTATTAGATATATTTCAATTATTTATATAAATATATATATATATATAAATCAAATCGATTATTCGATTTCAAAACTGTTTTCTTTTCATACATTTGATAAAAATGATTTTTTTTATCCAACAGACTTTTATTTCAACGCTTCACTATTTTTAACGATTCCTGTATATAGTAAAAATGTGATTTTTATTGCAAAACAATTTATTTCAAAACACGACAATTTTATATAGTACATATAGGTGATAAAAATATGATTTTTATAATAAAAAAATTTATTTCAAAACATGACTATTTTATATATTTCATATAGGTGATTAAAATATGATTTTTATTATAAAACAATTTATTTCAAACACGAGTACCATTTAGCACATGAATTTCTATTCAACGAATGAATTTCTATTCAACACATGAAGGTTTTCTATAGTTCGTATGTATATACTAAAAATGTGATTTTTATTGTTAAAGCAATTTATTTAAAACACGAATACCATTAAACACATGAATTTCTATTCAGCAAATGAATTTCTATTCAACACATGAGTGTTTTCTATACAACACACGAATATGGTTTCAACACATGAAAATAATTCTAACACATGAATATTATTCAAAATTTCGGCAGCATAACGGCATGGTAGTTAAAACCGGGGCCATCTCTAGTACGGCTCCTCGCTCTACCTTAAAGCCTCACAGCTTTTGACAATGGGGATTTCATGCATCTAGTTCGCACGCAGGCGACATGTGTATTTTTTCCATTTCCACAAACTAATCCTATGTGGTTTCAACCAAATAATTCTCAACCACAAACGGGTATTTTTCAACCACAATCAATTAATTTCAACCACAAACAATTCTAATCAACCATTCGCTATCAACCAATTTTCATACCAATCACAACCAATAAATGTCGTCCATGGTTTGTGGACGAGGAGCGTATATATATAATATATATATATATAGGTAAATTTCACTTCTATTCAACACATATATAATTTTTACAATGCATATATAACTTATACATCGAACGTACAACTTATACAACGCTTATATAACTCATACATCGACTATATAATTTATACATCGTCGTTTTCCATGTCGTTTATAATTCAGAAATCTCACATTGGGTTCCACTCCACCAAAAATAGCAGAAGGCTCAGAAAAATATGCGGTCTCTTGTAGAATGTAGAAGACGTCCCCACGAGTCCACTGTCTCTTGTTTCACAGAATTTCGTCAACAAACGAAAAAGATACGATTTTTACAGTGAAATCAAAAACCATAGCGCTTTAAAGTGCTATAATATAGTTGAAATTAAAATAGGCCGTTACCTCCATGAAACCATCAAAACTAGGTTTCAGTTTTTATTGGAATCTGTGCAACGATACGTCGATCAGCCTTCGCCACGTGAAAGAGGGGAGAGAGGCGCGCCAGGAGACCCTAGCCGCGATGAACTCGGTGGCCCCAGGTGATGGCGGCGGCGGCTTGAAGTCGCTGACTTCACAGCGTCGATCCGACCAAAATGCTCCATGATAGGTAGCAAAATTTATATAGATTTGAATATCTCGAGGAGCTCTACAAAATCTTCAACAGGAGGGAAGGGTAATGGTGCGTGGATTGATCAGAAAATAAACGGGAAGGGAGGAGCAGTTTTCCGCCATCGATCGGGTTACGGGGAGAGAGAAACTTCCGATGTGGGCCAATGATTTTTTTATATTATTTATAAATTTTAAAATCCAAAAATACCCCTTGCCTCCTACGAACTCCAATCCAAACCCAACGACTGTCGTCCCTAGTTAAATACCCCCATTCCGAATACAATGGAATATGTTTCGTAGGCCCATTCGAATGTTTCAGTCTGTTTTTCTTCAAATTAAAATATAAAACATTCAATATTTAATTTGAACGTACATTTCAATTTGCCGGGGCCACATATTGATTCTAAAAATTCCCGAAAAATAAATCTAGCTATGTTTTGATGATACGGTCCCAACAAAACTAGTTTCATCAAATTCTGAGATTGTTTGAAAAATGGCCCTTTTCTGGTCGATCCAATTTAATAGAAATCGACCAAACACATTTTCCTTTGCCACACTCACATACTAGCTTCAAAAATTATGAAATTTGAAATCTAGCAATAATTCCACATCCCGGATCCAACAAAAGTGATTTCGTCGAATTCTGAGGTCATTTGCAAAATGGCCATTTTCACGGGCTATATAAACTCTATAACGACCTTCCTGAAAATTTATTTGGTCATAACTTTTGCTTCCCGATATGAAACTTTGATTTTTCAGATTCATTAGAAAGATATTCACCAACAGATTTAAATATTTTTGGTTTCACTCAAATCTATTTTGTTTTGCACCCGGTATAGTCAGTCAAAGTTTGAATACAAATTTTGAAACTACCGCGCCATTTCAGGCCTTGTTTATAATTAGAATTAATTATATTTATTTTCAAACGTCGATTAAAATATTTATTTTAAATATTTAAAATCCACTAAAATAGCCAATTTAAAAGTTTTAAATTGGTTCAGATTTTCCGGGTCGTTACACCCGAGGCTGAAGTCGCTGTTGCACTTGCAGATGGGCCGAAGCCGCATGCAAGCGATTTAGGCAAGAATAGTTCTCAGAAAAAAAGGAAGCAAAATCAGACTAAGCATGGTCAGAAAAAGAGCAAGAAAGATATTGAGTGCTTTAGCTGGGGCAAGAAGGGCCATTATGCTAAAGAATGTCGAGCAAAGCCAGTAGATAGGAAGTGCTTCAACTGCGGCCAAGTGGGACATCACAAGGATAAATGTCCGCAACCCCCTAAATAGCAGAAGATTGTGAAATCATATGCTATCAATGCTGTTCCCTCTTCCTCGAATGCCCCAACTACGGCGGAGAAAGGAAAGAATGTCATCATTCAAGGTAAGCTTTCTATTTATGATGTTCCTGTTCGAGTATTGTTTGATATTGGGGCTTCCCGTTCCTTTATATTTAGTGACCTGGTAGTTAGGTTGGGATTGGAGCCCGAGATAGTCGATAGACCTTTAGTGGTGATGAACCCGATTGGTGGTTCGACTAGCCTTAGTATGATTTGTCGAAATTTGGTCTTATCGAGTCATGGATGTATGTTTGCTTGTGATTGCTTTGTTTTGGGCTTTACTGGGTTTGGCATAATTTTGGCAGTCGATTGGCTCCAAAGATATGGGGTGGTGGTAGAATGTGAGGGATTTTCGGTGACTATTAGGGCAGATGATGGGCGGAGGGTAGTATTTTGTGGCCTACCTAGTGATGAGGTGATGGCTAGTTTTCTAAATTCCTTCGATATCCCGCAGGACGAGTTATCAGGGGTTCCCGTTGCTGGACAGTATCCGAATATCTTCGAGGAAGTGACCGGACTTCCAAGACACCGAGAGATTGAGTTCCGTATTGATTTAGTGAAAGATGCCAGACCTATAGTGATGCCACTTCGTCGTATGTCACCAAGGGACCAGAGAGAACTCGAGGTGCAAGTAAGCGATCTTTTGAAGAAGGGATTTATCAGAAGAAGTGACTCCAAGTGGGGAGCACCAGTTGTATTTGCTACCAAGGCAGATGGTTCCCTTTGTTTATGTGTGGACTATCGCGAGTTGAATAAAGTGACTAGGAAGAATAAGTATCATCTTCTGCGGATAGATGATTTGTTTGATCAACTGGAAGTAGCAAGAGTGTTCTCCCAATTGGACCTCGCGACAGGATTTCATCAGCTCCGAGTAGCTGCTAAGAGTATTCCTAAAACGACCTTTCGGACGCCGTTTGGATTCTATGAGTGGTTGGTCATGCCATTTGGGTTGACCAATGCACCAGCATATTTTGTGGATCTTATGAATACGGTATTCAAGGATCAATTGAATAAGTTTGTTTTTGTGTTCGTAGACGATATCTTGGTTTATTCGAGGACAGAGGAAGAACACAAGGAACATTTGAGAGTAGTGATGGAGGTGTTAGGAAAATACCAATTGAAAGCGAAGTTTTCTAAGTGTCACTTCTGGAGGAGGGAAGTGAGATTCTTGGGCCATGTTGTTTCAGAGAATGGTATTGTCGTAGATCCTGCGAAGGTGGCTACGGTACAAGATTGGTCTACGCCCAAGAATGCAACAGACGTGAGAAGTTTCTTGGGATTATCTGGATATTATTGGAAGTTTATCCAAGACTTCTCCAAGATAGCGGCACCATTAACTCAGTTGACCAGGAAGAATCAAGCTTTCGTTTGGTACGGAAGATGTGAAAATGCATTCAAGAGTAAAGGAAAAGTTGACGCATGCGCCAGTGTTAGTCATTCCTAAAGGGAATGAAGAGATGACAGCATACACGGATGCATGTGGTACCGGACTAGGTGCTCTACTGATGCAAGGAGGTAGGGTTGTAGCTTATGCAAGTCGGCAGCCGAAACCGCATGAGAAAAGATATCCTACCCATGATTTGGAATTGGCAGCGATCGTATTCGCATTGAAGATGTAGAGACATTATCTCTTGGGAGAAAGATTCAAGTTGTTTACCGATCATAAATCATTAAAGTATCTCTTCTCTCAGAAGGATCTAAATCTCCGACAGCAGAGATCGTTAGAATTCTTGGCTTCCTATGATTTTGGTATCGCATGTACACCAGGAAAGGGCAATGCGGTAGCTGATGCATTGAGTAGGAGACATGCCAGTTTAAGGGTTATGTTTCTTGAATGGAAGCAACTGGAGTATATCGCTGGGTATGATTTCAGACCAAAGTGCGAATTGGATCCAGAGATGTTAGCAAGTTTGACGGTTAGACCCACTTTAATTGAGCGGATTGGTTCCAGTCAGAGGGACAATCCTAGTCTATTAGAAATCATCTCCAAGTTAGAAATGGGTGTCGACAGTGAGGAGATGAACAAGTATGGGCTTGATCGAGATGGATGGCTTAGAAAGAAAGGGAGACTAGTTGTACCCAATATCAATGGATTGAGAGATGAAGTGCTTAAAGAATGTCATCACTCAAAACTAATTATACATCTCGTTGGTAACAAAACATATCGAGACATGAAGCAGACCTACTACTGGGAAGAAATGAAAAGAGACGTTGGGAAGTTTATATCCAAATACATAAACTGCAGCTAGTTAAAGCTAAGCAAAAGAAACCTAGTGGTTTATTGCAACCACTAGAAATTCCAGAATGGAAATGGGAACAAGTCTCAATGGATTTCATTAATGGATTACCAAGGACTAGATCGGGCCATGATAGTATTTGGGTGATTGTGGACCGATTGACCAAGAGTGCAAGGTTCATACGCGTCAAGTCGAACAGAACAACAGCTAAGTTAGCAGAACTGTATATGAAGTGGGTAGTGAGATTTCATGGAGTACCCAAAGGCATTATAAGTGACCGAGATCCGTTGTTCACTAGTGGATTTTGGAAGAGCTTTCAAGAGGCTTTAGGATCATAATTACATCTTCGTACCGCGTATCATCCTCAGACCGACGGTCAGACAGAGAGGGTGAATCGTATATTAGAGGATCTCTTGAGAGCTTGTATATTGGATTTTGGAGGATCATGGGATGACCATTTGCATCTAGTGGAATTCGCATATAATAATAGTTATCAGTCCAGTATTGGTATAGCTCCATTCGAAGCTTTATATGGAAGAACGTGCAACTCACCATCATGTTGGTTAGAAACCGATCAGAAATTTGTGCTTGGACCGGATGTGATACGAGAAAATTCAAGCAAGATCAAGGTTATCCAACAGCGAATGAAGGCTGCCCAAGTTAGGCAAAAGATTTATGCTAATAACAGGCGAAGAGATTTAAAATTCTCCATTGGCGACTTGGTATTTGTCAAGATTTCTCCATTAAAGAGCTGATTGAATTTGGTAGGAGAGGCAAGTTAACACCAAGATTTGTTGGTCCATTCCTATTTCTCGAGAAAGTTGAGAATTTGGCATATAAATTTGAATTACCTGACAAGATGGCAGGAGTTTACAACGTATTTCATGTTTCCTAGTTAAGGAAGTTTGTGCACGACCCCAATATGACTATTTCACCAGATCAGTTGGATGACATTGAAATAGAACCCGAGGCGGTTGGGAACCGCAAGTCTATCCGTATTGTCGAGAGCGATACGAAGCAACTTCGAAGAAGGGCAGTGGAGTTGGTCAAGGTTCAGTTTGGCGAGAATGAGAGTGACTGTACTTGGGAAACAGAGGAGAGCATAAGGGAATCACATCCAGAACTCTTTGTTTGGTATGATTTTAATAGTGATAGTTTCTTCCGTTGTTAGTAAACCGTATGCTAGGGTAGGCTTGTTGTGCCTGTTGTGTATTTTTGATTGTTTGTGAATGACTGATAGGCATGCAGAATACCTTTGTATGTTTTTGGTTAAGGAATTTCGGAGGCGAAATTTCTTAAGGGGGGAGAGCGTACCGACCAGCATTCTACGTATCGAAGGATCGTAGAATATTTATTTTACTTTCATACGAGGTCGTATGGTCGTATAACTTTAGGGAACGACTTGGGGACATTTCCAATGTTCACAATTTTTGTCAATTTTTAAATGACCGTTTTGCCCCTAGCGATCTTTTTTTGTCCATAGCTTTTGGTTGGCAAGGAATTTTGACCTGAAACCACTTCCATTGGATTCATATGATTGTTTAGCTTTTCGTAGAGTGGTCACATTAGCCAAACGGACTTACCGTTTGGGAGATATGGCTGAAACAAAGTCTGGAAGGTGAAAAACAGCTTAACCGGGCCTAATTAAGGTGATTAGCGGCTAGGCCCATAACTTATTTGGGGATTAGGGTTATGGAAGGGCTGATAGGGTTAGGGAATTCAGTTTTTGTCATTTTTCAGCTGCCGCTTTTCATCCTTGAAGCCCTAACAATGGCCTCCAACCCCCAAATCACCTTCTAATCACATTCCAATCCATCATTAGCCAAATCCACATCAAATTAAAGAGGATTAGCATAGAGATCGAGGTAGAGCTGCTGTGTTGCATAGAGATTCATCCCAAACCAGAGATAATTTCGGATCTAAGTTTTATTTGTGGCTAAGGTGAGTGATTTGCATTGTTTTCACTAATTACGGCTAAATAGGGGCGATTATGTTAATTAGCGAAATTATGCATGATAAAATTCTGGAAAAATTTGTAAAATTCTTAAATATTATTTTTGGGCTCTGATAAAAATTTGGGTTAATTTGGACATGTTTTGTTAATCGTATTGTTAAACCATGATTAAGGGGATTAAGGGGAAAATCATGTTTTTTGGGTATGTTTATCCATATTAACATGTTATATTGATGTTTTGGTGTTTATGGATGATTGCATATGTTGCTATTACTCTTTGGAATGGTTTGTGATTGTTTTGCAAAGTTAGAATGGTCGAAAGCGCCGTCATATGGCGTATATTGCTCGTTGGAAAAGTTGCAGGAAATTGGTCATATCCCGTTCGTGAGGCACCATTGCGAGCTGGAGCATCACTCACGACCCGACCCAGTCGTGGGGAATCTACTCCCCATGAGCCAATATTCACGAACCAAGATGCCTGACATCGAACCCAAGTGGAGCACGAACAGTGGAGCACCTCGAGATATTGACCACGATCCGATGTCACAAACCGGAGGATGGACCACGAACCGACATCACCGAGCCGCCTTGGATGGAGACTCACGAACCGGATTGGAGCACCACGACCCAGATGCTCATCACGAGCCAGAGAGGGGCCATGCCACGAGCCTAACCAAGAAGAGTACCACGAGTTGTTACGAAGGCCACGAACTGGAGGGTCGCGAACCGGGATGAAGACCAAAACCCGAGATGCAAAGGCAGTCCAAATGAGAAGTTATAACTCAGGATCCAGATGGGAACCAACGAGTTAACTTCATGAATTGGATTTTGCGGTGGGACATGTGCTAAGGGGTTTTCGACGTCCATAACTTTGATTCACAACCAAGATGAATGTTAGGCTATGGATCAGTGCAGTGGGGTAGTTATTACTCCATGGGCCATTGTGATCGTAGCATGGCTGTGAGCTAGTGCAGTGGAGTCGTCTTGACTACATGGGGCAGAGTGGACATAGCAAGGGGTTAGTGGCTATGGATTAGTGCAGTGGAGCCATCATGACTCCATGGGGCAGAGTGATCATAGCAAAGGATTTGGGTGGTCAAAGCGGTGGATATCGTATGCTTTACGCACTGAGTGAGAGATGTGAGGATGGTTGCTATGCTTGATTGTTTGACATCACTATAACATGCACACCCCTCCCCCGTATCTTTACACCATATGTTAGTGTCACCTTAGAATATTGTACATCTTGTTGTGCTAACTCTTTGGTTGCAGGTCCAGGTTCAGGTATGGTTAGTTATACCTATTATTGTTCTGTTTTGCTGCTTATCGGTCATACCATACTTTTGTCTGACCTAGTGTTTTATGTCTCTTCTTATTACTCTAGGTGCTCTTAAACGGCCAGACTAGAGATAGGTCAGGTGATTATGCACGAGTAGCTGTACCGGAGACGAGCATGAGGCTTCCACGTATGATATATATATATATATATATATATATATATATATATATTCTCCCTGTGTTGTTGCTGGTCACTACTTTGGGCATTAGTAGTGTACCTCTTTCTTTTGCTTTAGAGACAGTATTTCAAAGTTGTAATAATGTTGGTTTGGATGATAAGCTAAATTTTTGATTTTCGCTGCTACGATGGTTTAGTTTTCAGCTTATGCACTGTCTCGCCTGTTTATGTCAAAGTTGTGTTATTATTATATTTTATCCCATGCGCTGTGAGACATTCTACAGGTTCCTTGTTAGTTCAAATTCCTTTCTTTTTCTTCCTTTGGTGACCGTCTCGTGCTAGTCGGGTATTGGTGCAACGCACTTTCACTGGAAATGTCGGCTGGTGCGGGGCGGGCTGTCTAATAGCAGGTGTATGCGTTATCTGGAGTTGCGCAGGTCGATTAGAAAGAGGATGCGTCATCTCATATTATATTTGTACTATTTTTCATTCCGTTGTACGACACTGTGGAGCCGTGATAGTGTTGATTGCTTATTCAGACGTGGTTGTTAGAGAGTACATTTATCTCTAGTATACTCTCATTATATAGTTATTACTGTCTCGCTTTTTTATGCATATGATTTATATTATATTTTAACTGATGCGCTGTGAGATATACGATAGGTTTTGTATTTGTGTTTGTTGTTTCTTTGCTCTTCTTCTCTTATATTCTCTACTTCTCTTATATATTTTCCTTGTTTTGTAGTTTCTTTCTCTTTACCATCATCATGCGTTAATCGGGGTCCTGCACAACACACTATTGGGTTGTATGAGAACAAGTGGTATATGACGGTCGTCACGGTCATCTTCAAACTCTCATCCATTTCCCATGTACAATCATAATTATTCTCGTTCCATTGTACTTTGAGTAGCCTAACTATCTTCCTGTTAAGCTTTTTTGTGCCATTCTGTGAAAACCCGTAACTTCCTCGTAAAGGAAAGCGCGGATTGTTCGAGAACAAGCCACAACAGAACGCATATAGAAGAACATTTCATTGTATATTACAACAATACAATCAGATTACAAGAATATACAGAGTATAAATGAATAAATATTACACAGAAATATCAGAGATTTAAATTACATTTAAATACATCGCAGCGGAAAATAATACAATACACAACTGAAGGAGATATACGGATACAAAGCTTTACGGATATCATTCCAGCTGTAAACCAGGATCCTGTGAATATAATCTACAAAACCAAAACTACTAGCTGCCCGTGTCAAAATAGGGGCACCCAGAGTTTAGGTCAAAACAATAAACTCCAGGTCAGTCATGTGACTGGTGTGAGAACTAAAACAGTTAATCTTTATTTTTAAAGTTAGGTAAATCAAGGGACCACGCCGTATAACACGGAACGGGTTTCCTCCCAAGAATACCAGTGCATAAAACAACAACGCAATGCTAAATAAAGAAAAATGAAGCTATTATAAGACCCAGTTCCCATCACACAATGCAACGCAAGTCGGAGGATAGGGTTTTTACCTTATAATAGCCAAGAATGCTTGATACGTTTAAAACAAATCATTTGATACTATTGCTAGTGTTTATATGTTTTGAAAACTATTTCAAATCATAACTATCAATCATAGACGGCATGGGTACCATATATCATGTCGCCATATATATATATACAATCAAAACCGCACGATGTCGTATTTGGAAATTGGATTTCCGTCATGAACCAAGGCAAAAGATAGTCGTTACCGAATTCGAGACTGCCTAGCCCGAGTCTCAGGATCAGAATGCATCGACCCTTGGAGCGACAGGGCCGGTCCACACGGAGTGGATTAAAAATGCCTAAGCACTACGTTTCGCCGCCCTTTGGGGCGTAAGCGAGCCAACGAATGACTCCATCGGACCCGGATCGTCCGATCTAACCGAGGCGCCTCACAACAGCAACAACCACATAAGTCAAACTCGTCAGGGCGTGTAAAACCACTGACGCCACTTTTAGCTAGGAGGAAACGTAGGCCCTCCCTGAGGTCCTTTCTCCCGTTTCTGGTTCATACCGGGGTGTGAGGCTCGCGAATTCACGTTACTCAAAGCTGTGCCACACAGGCTGTGCTTTGATCATCACCACAAGGCTTTGCTTTTCAACAGAAGCCTTGATCATTTGCATCTTAGCATGCTACACAGGCAAACCATTCTATGCAACCGATATCAGTCACAGAGAATGGAATCCGATGTCAGACATACAGTCCATTTACAAGTCCGTTCTGGGTCTGAACGAAACCGGAGGCACCTAGTACCCCGCATATCCATCGATCTCCAAGCACGTCTGGACGATCACCAACTGTTTCCATCTTCTTGGGTGTACAGCCCAATCAAGATCATCAGTAACCACCCAAACGACGTGAAGACTTCCGGTCTTCGACCATCGTCTTCATCTTCGACTTATCGTCGTATCAGTTATTCAGAATGGGATAAACCCGGTCTTTCCGAATAACTCGCGTATATTTTAAATAAGTGTTACACAAACACGACATACGCCTCATTCCAATTCTTCAGTCACTAACCGTAAATTAATCAAGAGAATAATTCCCTAAATATTAACCCCGAAGGCCGAAACCAACATCAGATCAATATTCAGAAAACCATCCTACTTGGCTAACCGACAGTTAGTTTCTAATTTCACATTCATAGGGAAAGGTTCCCATTAATTTTATCCAAGATAAATTCCTTGAATTTATTCTTTATTCTATTTTTGAATCTCAATTCAAACTAGTCGGGATTAGCGAACCTTACCGAAGTAATCATTTATTTTAATTTCCCCATCCCAACCTATTCATCCCATGAAGTAAAACTGGTAATACTTCATATCTAACACCACAGTGTTATCGGTAAATTCAATTACCATTTCACGTTCAAATCTAATTAAAGATTTAACTATCGCCTGGAGCAAAACTAGTGATACTCCATTTTCGATCATTTCAATCTAATTAAAGATTCATTAAAACTCCACTTAGTTTTAATCTTCGACTGGGTTAAAGAATCAGTGTCATTTAAAACACGGTTCACGATAAACCCAAAATCACATTTCATTAATTATCGGGTTAAAGAACAAGTGTTATTTAAAACACTGTTCACGATAAACCCAAAAATCAATATCAATTCAATTTCAATTAAATATTATTTAATTGGTACACTTCATTAAATCTAAATAAAAAGATTTAATCTTTTCTCAACTGGGTTCAAGAACAGTGTTAGTGAAGACACCATTCACGACAAACCCAAATCACATTTGATATTAAATACAAGGCTCTGAATAGAAAATATATCGGCTTATATTCAATATCAAATTCTACGACCAACAAATATCATATTGGAAATAACGATATATATATCTATATCTTTCAAATTCCCATAACAATATCTGTATCATCACGAAATCCAATATCGAAATATTCCGAAGACAATTTCGATTCAAATCCATTCCAATATAATTATTGGAAATTCTGGTTATTTTTAAAACCCTTTTTCAAATTCAATTTATTTATTTAAAAATAAATAGAATTATAGTTCTAGTTCAAAACTAGTTCATTTCGATAAAAATCTATTTTTATCTTTTCAAATATGGAGTTTTTCATCCCAATACTTTCTAAATCATTTCTTATGATTTTACACAAATTATTACTATTTTTAATAATTTTATCAAGGCCCGTACAGTCGATTTCCACCAATGGCCATCGAACTGCACGTATATCGACCTTTTTCAAATTTGATTTGGACATAATTCCAAATCCAACCATTAGATTTCTAATTTATCACATTCGTTAGAAAGCTCTTTTCGATACGAACCCAACGGTTCCGGTTTTAGGAGAATCCGACGGTCGGATCTCCCGTAATGTCCGTTTGAAATCAATGGTCGAAATTCGTGAATTGCCGCGGCGCGTTCTATTCAGGCCATTATATTATATATATAATATATATAATATATATTTCGTCGATTTCTATTTAAAACGAATTATATAAATAGTTTTAAATTCGTTTCAAAAGCAATTTCAACTTCCTTTTCAATTCAAATCAAAATTGAGTTCTTCTTTATAAATTCGTTTTAAAATTCATTTCTATTCAATTCAAATTTCAATTCAATTTGAATTCATTTCAATTCGCTTTCAATTCAATTTGAATTCGTTTTCAATTCAATTCATTTCGAAATCGTTTTCAATTCAATTCATTTCGAAATCGTTTTTAATTCAATTCATTTCGAAATCGTTTTCAATTCAATTCATTTCGAAATCGTTTTCAATTCAATTCATTTCGAAATCGTTTTCAATTCAATTCATTTCGAAATCGTTTTCAATTCAATTCATTTCGAAATCGTTTTGAATTCAATTCATTTCGAAATCGTTTTTAATTCAATTCATTTCGAAATGGTTTTTAATTCAATTCATTTCGAAATCGTTTTTAATTCAATTCATTTCGAAATCGTTTTCAATTCAATTCATTTCAAAATGAATAAAATCGATATAAATATCGTTCACGTCAAAATGGCGTCAATCTAATCAACACGGCTTCATAAATTTCTATTTTCAAATATTCTATTTCAAATATTTCTTTTTCAAAATAGTTGTTATTATCAAAATATTTCGTTCAACACATGACCAATCTCAATGGATGAGTACTGTCAACACATGAACCTTTAATTTATATTGATAAAGATGTAAATTTTATTACTAAAATATTTCGTTCAACACATGACCAATCTCAATGGATGAGTACTGTCAACACATGAACCTTTATTTTATATTGATAAAGATGTAAATTTTATTACTAAAATATTTCGTTCAACACATGACCAATCTCAATGGATGAGTACTGTCAACACATGAACCTTTATTTTATATTATTATTTATTTTCTAAATTGGAATGAGGCCCAATCAATCACCATATAATGTTAATTATATGGATTTTCATACATTACACACATATAATAGCATTGAAAAATAATCAACCATCAACCAAAGTGCACTACACTGTATAAGCATCAAATATAGATATCTAACGCTTATAACAGCCTGTCAATCAATCGATCGACATATTTAATCAATCAGGATGAGTGTACTTCAAATTTCATCCCAACACCCGTGTGGGGTTTCAAACAATCAAACACAGATTTTAGTTGTGCAGTTGGGCGATGTGTAAAATTTACCGTTCCAATCAATGTCAGTCAAATCGGTGTACATAAACAAACCGTCCGGTTTGTAAATGAATATTTATTTATTCACATTCACTATATTCATATTCACGTTAAAAATTATATTTTTAATGATAAAACATTTTATTTTAACATATGAATTTCTATTCAGTTCATTCTTTTAATAAAATGGTATTTTTATTTTCTAACTTATTTTAGAAAATTTCGGCGGCATAACGGCACGATACTAGAAACGGGACAAGGCCTAGCCTTATCCCCGGTCTAGTGAAGGCCCACGCCATTCACACATCAATCAAATCCATTCATTTCACCACACAGTTCAATTTCAATCAAATGATCTAACTAATTTTGCAATCAAACAAACAAGTCCATGGTCTGTGGACGATTGTGTCGGGTGCTACTAAGCACCGTCTGCATCCTAGTATATATATATCACTAGAAAAAGAAATTGAAAGGTGAGAAATTCTCACAAATAGCTATCCTAGCTCCACGGCACTTCCAATGCAGGAAACCTTCACTGTTCTCGTCTCTTATCACTTTCTTCGCCCGTATTCTCTACATATGTAAAAATTGAATTTTTACCTCGCTATTCAATATATAAAAATCATACTTTTACTTCGATGTTCAATATATAAAAATCATATTTTTACTTCGATGTTCAATATATAAAAATCATATTTTTACTTCGATGTTCAATATATAAAAATCATATTTTTACTTCGATGTTCAATATATAAAAATCATATTTTTACTTCGATGTTCAATATATAAAAATCATATTTTTACTTCGATGTTCAATATATAAAAATCATATTTTTAAAATCAAGTTTTATTCGCTATATATATAATAAAAACTGAAATAGAATTCAATGTTATTTACCTTTCTTTTTCGAAGAAAAGGATTTTCAGCGGAGAGGGCCCCACTGCCGGAGTTGGAGGTGGAGATGGCGGCTGCTGGACCCGCTGGTGGCGTTGGAGGTGCTTGGGGTGCGGTGGAGCTCGGCGGTGGATAGGGCTTCAGGCGGAGCTCGAATTGGGGGAGGAAGCTCGGTCGCGGTTAAGGGTTTGTGTCGATTTGGGCTGATGGGGGGGCACCTTCGAGCTGGAGATGGAGGGCGTGGGTGGTGGGCGATGGCCGGAGATCGATCGTGGGCGGCGCCGTCGCGCGCGATGGCGGGGAGGTGGCAATCGCGATGAGCGATTTAGATTTTTAGTTTTTTTTTCCTTTTCCTCCTGTTCGTTGATTTCGGTAAAGTAAAAAAGGGGGGGGGGGTCTGACTAGTCAAGGGAGGGAGGGAGATTTTAATTTTTTTATTTTTATTTAATTTTCCAATAAAGCAGGGTTTTTATTCGAACTCCAAACGGGACCCACCGCCTGTCATCCGTAGCTAATTACCCCCATTCCGAACACAATGGGATATGCATCGTAGACTAGTTCGACTGTTTGAATCAGTTTCCGTTAAAATCCAAATATAACTCTATATATTCAATTTAAACGTACATTTCAATTTACCGGGGCCACATACAGACTTTAAAAATTCCAGAAAAATATTTTCTAGCTTCGTATTGACGATACGGTCCTAACAAAACTAATTTCGTTGAATTCTGAGACCGTTGGAAAAATGGCCAATTTCTAGTCGATTAAAATCAACTGAAACTGGTCAAACACGTTTTCCTTTGCCACGCTCACATATTGATTCTAAAAATTATGAAATTTGAAACCTAGCAATAATTTGACACTGCGGATCCAACAAAAGTGGTTTCGTCGAAATCCGAGGTCGTTTGCAAAATTTCCATTCTTAAGGGCCTGAATTCCAAAGCGACTATTCAGAATTTTCAACTGGACATATCTTTTGATTCCCGCTATGAAATTTTGATTTTTCGGATTCGTTGGAAAGATATCATCAATTAGATCCTAATGTTTTTGGTTTCACCAAAATCCGGATCGTTTTGCACCCGGTACATTCAATTGAAGTTTGAAATCGAATTATCGAACTACCGCGCCATTTTCAATTCTATTTATAATTATATATAAATATTTATATTCTAACGACGACGCGTATAAATATACACGTTCGAATTATATTCAAAATAAATTTCTCGTCGATATTATTTAAAATAATTCATTTTAAATATTCAAAATTCGCTATAATTGCCAAAATAAAAATTTTAAACTGGCCCAGATTTTCCGGGTTATTACAATCTCCCCCACTTAAAACTTTTCGTCCCCGAAAAGGAACAAAGTCGAAAGTGGTTTGATTAACCAACTCTACGTTCGATCTGGCTTCCATTCTCCAACTTTTCAGTTTCTGAGAATTTTCAAAAATTTGGCTAACACCCTAAATTTTCGGAAAATTTTGCCATAACCGCCCCTGCACCGGGAGCCACGGGAAAATCCCGAAATTGCCATATAGGCCTTCTGATCTGAAAAAGAAAAAGAAAAAGCCAAGCGGCTAGCCAATCGGCTCATAAAATCATCATCACCCAAACAAAACAGTAAATTATAGTAAACGTGTACCTATTTGGCGGGCAAACAAATTTTATTCTTCGGCTCTAGCCTCCTTGCTATGACCTGTTCAATGTAAGCACATGTATATGCAAGAAAATGCGACCAAATTTCAATACAATTCAATATTTGATTCAAATGAACTAAATGGTTCAAATTTTAATTAATCAACCAATAATCAACAGCACAAACATCAATCAATTAGTTGATTATCATTTCAAATGCATAACTTTGATATATACTCAAAAATCAGATTTTTGATGCCAAATCACAACAATAAGCCCTATCTAATTTTGGTTCTCACACCAGTCAATAGGAAATATATAGATATCACACCTTCGAAACACGAATACCAATTCTGATGATGTTCGAACTATCATCAAAATCATCTCCGGGCGACTAGAGTGTGATTCTATATCTATCCAATATATTAAAACTTCGAATAGACGCTAGCTAGGCGCATACGCAAAATCTTTATATATTGGACTGTCCTAATCAATATGAATTAAATAATCAAATACGAATAATTGATTTAAATTTTCAAAACAAAATTCGTTTCATTTTTTTTTATATACTCTTCACACTCGTCCTAGGATACTACTGATCCTATCTCTAACGAGTCATTCTCATTAGATATTACTAATCCAATATCTGATGAATTCTTTCATATGGTTCTAATGTGCCTTGTTCTCGAGCTCTGTAAACCAAAGCTCTGATACCAACTGTGAAAACCCGTAACTTCCCCGTAAAGGAAAGCGCGGATAGTTCGAGAACAAGCCACAACAGAACGCATATAGAAGAACATTTCATTGTATATTACAACAATACCATCAGATTACAAGAATATACAGAGTATAAATGAATAAATATTACACAGAAATATCAGAGATTTAAATTACATTTAAATACATCGCAGCGGAAAATAATACAATACACAACTGAAGGAGATATACGGATACAAAGCTTTCCGGATATCATTCCAGCTGTAAACCAGGATCCTGTGAATATAATCTGCAAAACCAAAACTACTAGCTGCCCGTGTCAAAATAGGGGCACCCAGAGTTTAGGTCAAAACAATAAACTCCAGGCCAGTCATGTGACTGGTGTGAGAACTAAAACAGTTAATCTTTATTTTTAAAGTTAGGTAAATCAAGGGACCACGCCGTATAACACGGAACGGGTTTCCTCCAAGAATACCAGTGCATAAAACAACGCAATGCTAAATAAAGAAAAATGAAGCTATTATAAGACCCAGTTCCCATCACACAATGCAACGCAAGCCGGAGGATAGGGTTTTTACCTTATAATAGCCAAGAATGCTTGTTACGTTTAAAACAAATCATTTGATACTATTGCTAGTGTTTATATGTTTTGAAAACTATTTCAAATCATAACTATCAATCATAGACGGCATGGGTACCATATATCATGTCGCCATATATATATACAATCAAAACCGCACGATGTCGTATTTGGAAATTGGATTTCCGTCATGAACCAAGGCAAAAGATAGTCCTTACCGAATTCGAGACTGCCTAGCCCGAGTCTCAGGATCAGAACGCATCGACCCTTGGAGCGACAGGGCCGGTCCACACGGAGTGGATTAAAAATGCCTGAGCACTACGTTTCGCCGCCCTTTGGGGCGTAAGCGAGCCAACGAATGACTCCATCGGACCCGGATCGTCCGATCTAACCGAGTCGCCTCGCAACAGCAACAACCACATAAGTCAAACTCGTCAGGGCGTGTAAAACCACTGACGCCACTTTTAGCTAGGAGGAAACGTAGGCCCTCCCTGAGGTCCTTTCTCCCGTTTCTGGTTCATACCGGGGTGTGAGGCTCGCGAATTCACGTTACTCAAAGCTGTGCCACACAGGCTGTGCTTTGATCATCACCACAAGGCTTTGCTTTTCAACAGAAGCCTTGATCATTTGCTTCTTAGCATGCTACACAGGCAAACCATTCTATGCAACCGATATCAGTCACAGAGAATGGAATCCGATGTCAGACACACAGTCCATTTACAAGTCCGTTCTGGGTCTGAACGAAACCGGAGGCACCTAGTACCCCGCATATCCATCGATCTCCAAGCACGTCTGGACGATCACCAACTGTTTCCATCTTCTTGGGTGTACATCCCAATCAAGATCATCAGTAACCACCCAAACGACGTGAAGACTTCCGGTCTTCGACCATCGTCTTCATCTTCGACTTATCGTCGTATCAGTTATTCAGAATGGGATAAACCCGGTCTTTCCGAATAACTCGCGTATATTTTAAATAAGTGTTACACAAACACGACATACGCCTCATTCCAATTCATCAGTCACTAACCGTAAATTAATCAAGAGAATAATTCCCTAAATATTAACCCCGAATGCCGAAACCAACATCAGATCAATATTCAGAAAACCATCCTACTTGGCTAACCGACAGTTAGTTTCTAATTTCACATTCATAGGGAAAGGTTCCCATTAATTTTATCCAAGATAAATTCCTTGAATTTATTCTTTATTCTATTTTTGAACCTCAATTCAAACTAGTCGGGATTAGCGAACCTTACCGAAGTAATCATTTATTTTAATTTCCCCATCCCAACCTATTCATCCCATGAAGTAAAACTGGTAATACTTCATATCTAACACCACAGTGTTATCGGTAAATTCAATTACCATTTCACGTTCAAATCTAATTAAATATTTAACTATCGCCTGGAGCAAAACTGGTGATACTCCATTTTCGATCATTTCAAACTAATTAAAGATTCATTAAAACTCCACTTAGTTTTAATCTTCGACTGGGTTAAAGAATCAGTGTCATTTAAAACACGGTTCACGATAAACCCAAAATCACATTCCATTAATTATCGGGTTAAAGATCAAGTGTTAATTAAAACACTGTTCACGATAAACCCAAAAATCAATATCAATTCAATTTCAATTAAATATTATTTAATTGGTACACTTCATTAAATCTAAATAAAAAGATTTAATCTTTTCTCAACTGGGTTCAAGAACAGTGTTAGTGAAGACACCATTCACGACAAACCCAAATCACATTTGATATTAAATACAAGACTCTGAATAGAAAATATATCGGCTTATTGTAATGACCCGTATTTTTGACAATGTAATAATTAACTTATTTAATTATTTAAATAAATAATATATTATTTAATCGACGACGTTATAACGTATAAATTATAATATAATTATAATCGAGCTCGAAATGACGCTGCAGTTCGTAAATTGACGATTCGAACTTCAACTGAATGTACATGATTCGTTTTAAATCAGATTTCTGTGAAACAAGAAACGCGTGGAGCTGGTGGAGTATATCTTTCTAGTGGAAGAGAAAAATCAGGATTTCGTCGTGTAGATTTTAAGATATGTCCAAATCAAATTTTAAAATAGTCGCTATAGAATCGTTTATCGACCATAACGGTTTATTCAAAATAACTACAGATCGGGTTTGAATTTAAACAAGGTTCTTTTGGGAAATAATGATAACTTAATTTTTAGAATTTTATGGTAATTTTTAATTAATTTAATAAGAAACTTTTTATTTGGAGTATTTGGCACCCGGTATTGACATTTCGGGGTTTCACAATATGAGTTAAACTACCGGTATTATTATATTTTTGAAATCGTGAGGTATTGCTCGACCCGACGGCATATTTATTTCTGTCTGTAACAGTCCATGCGTGAACAGATTTTTCGTATTGAGATACGCCAAACCTTATGAATTAAACCGAACTAAAGGATTTATTTATATATGTATATTATGGCAATTAAGATAACGATGATTTACATGGTTTGAAAAACAAAAATATTTAAAGGAAACAAAAGAAGGCCGATAAAGCAAACATTGGCCAAAGTGAAATGCACATGCACGTCCTCTCTCAGATATCCTGTTTTCCTTTATTGTTGACTAAGAACCTACTTTTCACACGTAGTACCTATCCTTAGACAAGAAGAACCCTATCATATTACACGCCACTTGGAAACTTCCAATCAACAGACTTATAACTTACCGACAAAGTAAAACTTAACAAAAGAAACACATCAATCCGACTTAAAGCATAGTACCTGAACATGAAGAAAAGCAAATATATATATAATATAATGAATTTCCTTCACTTATAAGTTATGTACTTCTTCTTTTGTGTCACCCCTGTCCTAGTCCTACATGCCATGAGTTGTCAACTCCTAGCAGACGTACTTCCCCCTAAATACTTCAGGACCAAGGAAATACAGACTTAAGCGCTAAGTATAGTTTCCTTATAAATATGGGACAATATTCTTCCTATCGTTTTTCCGGAAACAAAACACAGTAAACTAGAAAACGAAAAAAAATATAAAACCGATACTCCTCCAGGAAGAGAGAGAGCTGCAAAGACAAACAACGAAGTGGTGAAGGACCTTCAGACGCAGGTCAAGGCGAGCAAGATGGTGAGGTTGCTCGGGAATGATGAAGTTATTTTTCGCAAGTTCACTATGATTGCTATGAAATTGTTGTCGATGCATTTAGGAGCCTAGGCGCAAGTGATGGTCCAAAGAGGAGGAACGGTGGATCACATAAATGGTGTAGAGACCGGCGTGAAGTTGCATGAGATTTTGGGCGTGAGGACCTGAGAACGCGGGTGCAAGGTAATGAACGTTTGCAGTGAAATGGGTATAGTATATGTGGAAGATGGACTTTGATGATGGAGTACTGTATGGTGTTAAATAATGGACGTTTTTTTGTGTGTGGAGTTGTTTTCGAAGTGATGAGGTACAGAAGTGCGGTTTTGTTGACGTCAAAGGGAAGTGGGAGTCTGGTGGCAAGACTGAAGCAAGCGGTTGTAAAGGAACGAGAGAAAATGATGAAGAAGTGGTCGGTGATGGTACACTGAGAAGGAGGTGCGTTCTGTGTTTAGATTGGAGGGAGTAGAAGTTGAGGTGCTTCCGTTTGCATAATGATAGGGAAAGTACTGTAGTGAGGATGATGTTTTCTTTGGGGTAGTTAAACAGCATAAGCAAAAGTTCAACAACAGTTTTTCTGGAGTGCGGATTTCTTAATCTGGATCGGCGAAGGACAATGAGGAGGAGTTTTTAATCGTTAATGATGGAGGAGTAGGAACTGTTTGTTGAAGAGGAAGAAGAATCAATATATTGGTGCGGGTAGGCTTTACATGAGGAGATGGGCCGAATTAAAAACATGAAGACCCGGAAAGAAAAAGAAATACAAAAGAATAAAGTAAAATGTTGGAGTAGGAGGGATGATATACCGGTGGGCGAGAATTGTAAGGTGGGGATGATTTGTTCAGGGAAGAACGGGCTCTACGGGGTGTGGAAGGTTATGGGCCGATGAATCAAAAGGGTCAGAATTGCGAATGGTCTGATCCGTTGGGATCATATGGACGGGAACGACAGAATACAGACTTGTCTGGAATGTTTCGGAGTTCGTAACAATTTATGGCGGAATAAATTGACTGATCAGAATGGACAACCGTTATTCGTTATTTAACGATAACGGACAATGTGAGTAAAACTCACTAACTCTCCTCAATTTATATTTTAATATAAATTGTACTTTATTTATTGACTGCTGTATATTGATTGTTAAACTGGACTGTTAAATAGATTTGATTGAAAACGTAGTTATAGTTAATCTATGTACTGTTAATCAAATATGGTCCTGTACAGCAGGATATTTCATTTCAAAATGAAATATGATATATATTATATTGAGTAACATATGTGGATGCAGGGAGACAGGTTGGAGGAATCCGACTGGGTTCCTCAACAATTATTTTACTGTTTTCATATATTGTGATATATGTTGTGATTTATAATCTGTTATTGATTATGGATGTTAGAACGATATTGATCATCGTTGTTTGATAATTTAAATATCATAAGAAACCCTGGGATGTAAAAAGGAATATTTCAATGTGTATATTGAAATAAAGGAATTTTATAAAATCACATGATTTTATAAAAGGAAATTATTTATAAAATGAACACGGTTTTATAAAAGGAAATTATTTATAAAACAAATAGACTTTTATAAAAGGGATATTTATTTAGAAAATAAACAGAATTGAAAAGGGGAATATTTATTTAGAAAATAAATAGAATATAGGAAATATTTGTAACGGTAAATATAAGTTGTAAATAGGAAATATTTGTAACGGTAAATAGAAGCTGTAAATAGGAAATATTTGTAACGGTAAGTAAACGTTAAAAAAGGGAAATAGTTGTAACGGAAAACGTAGTTTATCAAAAGGAGTTAGTCAAACGTAGTTTATCAAAAGGGGTTAATCGAATATAGAAATTAAGAAGTGAAGTTAAACAAAAATTAGAAACTGACTAGAGATTAGTAAGTTGAATAGTTTCTGAGTATCGATCTGATGTTGGTTTCGGCCTTCGGGGTTTATACTTAGAGAATTGTTCTCTTACTAGTTTACAGTTAGGGACTAATAGTTGTGGAATGGTAGTGATGCGTAAATGAGAATTGGAAATGTTTTCCAATGTTGAAAACATATATTTTCTAATTTTAGAAAATAAGGAAATATGAATATATATATATATATGATTGATGATTGGATCGATAATTCCATTTGGAATTAAGATCGTTGTTTGTACACCGACATATTTTCATTTGATAGTTAAATCACAGACTATCGAAGTTTTGACCATTTTACGTTGTTAATATGGAGAGACCGGTTGGATTATTATCCGAAGAACCACTCCGTATCGACATAAGCGTTGTGATCAAATACGATGAAGGTAATTGAAGACGGAGTAAAGTGCAAGGGCTGTCCTGTTTACAGAATAGTGCCTTCGCTTTCGTTCAGTCCCAGAACGAACGTATATGGACGAATGTCTGACAGAATAGTTCCAATGATCGAAAGAGTTGGACTGTACAAATATATATGGTGGCCAACGGATTTATTCCCTTCGCATAATATCCAGAATCTATTTGTGCAGATCCAACTAATGATTAACGGATCTGATAATGTGGCATTCAAAGTGATCGTGTTATCAATGAATGGAAAGTAAGCGTAGTTTCTAGCCTCACATCCGGTAAATGACAAAAATCGGGCAGGCAGCATGGCTAAGTCGGTCGCACCGAAGTAGGGTGTATAATCACCTATCTAGAGAATATTCATTTGCTTCTTTAATCTATCAATGCTGTCCCATATATATACGGGAAACGGTTGCTGATCCCAACCGTTGGTGATGTACATTCGATACACTCAAGCGAAATGAGTGGGCGGTCATGTGTGGCTGAGTTGCAAGATGTTCTTGTTGAACTCCAGTGTATCGTTCCTAGAGTACACTGATCAGAAGGTGGATCCATACCTTGTCATAGTTGGAAATCCATTCATCCAATACGTGCTTGCGGTTTTGATTGTATACTATATATGTAGAACGTGAGATGAAAGCGTTTCTGCTAGATGATTATTATATTGTGGTTGATAGACATTATTATAATATCAAAAGGTTTTTGATATAAAGAGATTTTGGATTCTCATAAGGGAAAAACCCGTTCCGTTATACGGCGTGGTCTTATGAGATATCGTTTACTTGTTCAAACTGTTTTAAACTGTTTTACTCATACCAGTCCCATGACTGACCCGGAGTTTACTTTGTTGTTTTCCCTAAACTCTTGGGTGCCTAATTTTGTACGGGCAGTCAAGTAGTCGGGATTTTACAGATACACTTGGAGAGCTTGGAGCAGGAGGCTTCAGGATTCTATAGCTATTATTATTTCCGCTGTTGTTGTAAGTGCTGAACTCTGATAAGTGCTATTGTATATATAACTGTTTGTATTTCAAAAGTTATGTTATATTTTATTCGTTCCGCTGTGAGATTCATGTTTACTCTGATGATGATGTTCTTCTTCTTCTTCTATTCTATAAGTTCTACCTTATCTATCCTCACCCTCTATCTTCTTTCTATTAGTTTTCTTGAATTTCCAGTACAATTTGTGGTTGGACTTGTGTTTTTGGTCAGCTCAAATTGGACCAGATTTTCGGGTCACTACAGTTGGTATCAGAGCTTAAGTTAAGTATTACCTTGGCTCTGTGGCGTGACTCAGTAGAGATGGGGTTAGTAATATCCTAGACTGAGATTGAGTGTATATATACGAGTGGACGTATTTGTTATTTGATATAAAAATTTGTTTTATATTGTGGAGATTTATTGGTCGAGTAGTTTATGAATTCTGGTCGATACAGTAATGCAAACTGTGTTGATAGGAGTTACTAAACACTTGAATACGATAAACCGACATGGTATGTTTTGAAAAGAGGGTAAATAAAATAATTTTACCCAAGTATATATATTGGAAATATTAATGTGTTGGTTGTTATTAAAAATCGAATAAGATTATAAAGGTGAAATGGTTATAAATAACTAAACAGAATTCATATAAGTAAAGTATATGAAATAAGATGAATTAAAGCTGAAATTGAAGTCAGAATTGAAATTTAAAACTGGAAATTCAGACCAGTGTTTGTAATTGAATTTGGATTAAGTATACGTGAATTTTAAAATCCTGGGAGGTTTTAAATTTGTTTTGATAAGGATATCTGGGATTGATTTCAAAATGGGAAGTGTTTAAAAGTGGTTTTGAAAGGTATATGGTATTGAACTCACTTTGATCGCTGGGAAATAATTCCGATGATGGATCGATACATCATCGGTGTAATTTTCGAGTTGCTAAGTGACGGATTACTACCAAAGATTTTGTTTTGAAACTGTTTTGCAAAAACAAGTTATTCAGGAATTCAAAGGATTTTGAATTTGTTATTATGACTTCAAGTGATTTGAATAAACCCAGGAATTTAAATTCGGAAATTAAATTAACGTACGAGTTAAATAGATGAACTGGTAAAAATGATTTATAAATTGGAATTTTACTTGAAATAAGTGAATATGAAATTGGGTTGGTAAGTTGGGAGATTGAAATTTGAGATTAGAGTTTGAACGGAATTTTACTTGAGTACAAGCCAATAATTGTGTTGAGAATAAAGACAGACTGGAGTTTGATTTGGATGGCATGATATATGCAAAGTGATAGCAGATGGTAGGGATATAATGATATAACCGACAAAAAGGTACAAGTTTATTTTATATATGAGTTTGGATTTTATGAGCCGATTTGGCAAGCCATTTGGCTGTTTGATTTTTCTTTGAGTTGGAGAAGGCCCAGAGAGGCGAGTTGTGGTTTTACCGATAGGGCGGTACAAAGGAGGTTATGGCAAAATTTTCCAGAAGTTCCGGGTGTTAGAAAATTTTCAAATTTTTTGAAAATTTAGTAAGTCGGAATGAATAAATATTTTAATCAGAATTTAAGTGGTTCAGTAGAACCGGAGTTAAGTGGTAAACAGATAAATTTTACCCAGTAGATAGGGTCGTCCACTACCTTAGCAATTTCGAGGACGAAATTATTTTAAGTGGGGAAGAATGTAATGACCCGTATTTTTGACAATGTAATAATTAACTTATTTAATTATTTAAATAAATAATATATTATTTAATCGACAACGTTATAACGTATAAATTATAATATAATTATAATCGAGCTCGAAATGACGCTGCAGTTCGTAAATTGACGATTCGAACTTCAACTGAATGTACATGATTCGTTTTAAATCAGATTTCTGTGAAACAAGAAATGCGTGGAGCTGGTGGAGTATATCTTTCTAGTGGAAGAGAAAAATCAGGATTTCGTCGTGTAGATTTTAAGATATGTCCAAATCAAATTTTAAAATAGTCGCTATAGAATCGTTTATCGACCATAACGGTTTATTCAAAATAACTACAGATCGGGTTTGAATTTAAACAAGGTTCTTTTGGGAAATAATGATAATTTAATTTTTAGAATTTTATGGTAATTTTTAATTAATTTAATAAGAAACTTTTTATTTGGAGTATTTGGCACCCGGTATTGACATTTCGGGGTTTCACAATATGAGTTAAACTACCGGTATTATTATATTTTTGAAATCGTTAGGTATTGCTCGACCCGACGGCATATTTATTTCTGTCTGTAACAGTCCATGCGTGAACAGATTTTTCGTATTGAGATACGCCAAACCTTATGAATTAAACCGAACTAAAGGATTTATTTTTATATGTATATTATGGCAATTAAGATAACGATGATTTACATGGTTTGAAAAACAAAAATATTTAAAGGAAACAAAAGAAGGCCGATAAAGCAAACATTGGCCAAAGTGAAATGCACATGCACGTCCTCTCTCAGATATCCTGTTTTCCTTTATTGTTGACTAAGAACCTACTTTTCACACGTAGTACCTATCCTTAGACAAGAAGAACCCTATCATATTACACGCCACTTGGAAACTTCCAATCAACAGACTTATAACTTACCGACAAAGTAAAACTTAACAAAAGAAACACATCAATCCGACTTAAAGCATAGTACCTGAACATGAAGAAAAGCAAATATATATATAATATAATGAATTTCCTTCACTTATAAGTTATGTACTTCTTCTTTTGTGTCACCCCTGTCCTAGTCCTACATGCCATGAGTTGTCAACTCCTAGCAGACGTACTTCCCCCTAAATACTTCAGGACCAAGGAAATACAGACTTAAGCGCTAAGTATAGTTTCCTTATAAATATGGGACAATATTCTTCCTATCGTTTTTCCGGAAACAAAACACAGTAAACTAGAAAACGAAAAAAAATATAAAACCGATACTCCTCCAGGAAGAGAGAGAGCTGCAAAGACAAACAACGAAGTGGTGAAGGACCTTCAGACGCAGGTCAAGGCGAGCAAGATGGTGAGGTTGCTCGGGAATGATGAAGTTATTTTTCGCAAGTTCACTATGATTGCTATGAAATTGTTGTCGATGCATTTAGGAGCCTAGGCGCAAGTGATGGTCCAAAGAGGAGGAACGGTGGATCACATAAATGGTGTAGAGACCGGCGTGAAGTTGCATGAGATTTTGGGCGTGAGGACCTGAGAACGCGGGTGCAAGGTAATGAACGTTTGCAGTGAAATGGGTATAGTATATGTGGAAGATGGACTTTGATGATGGAGTACTGTATGGTGTTAAATAATGGACGTTTTTTTTGTGTGTGGAGTTGTTTTCGAAGTGATGAGGTACAGAAGTGCGGTTTTGTTGACGTCAAAGGGAAGTGGGAGTCTGGTGGCAAGACTGAAGCAAGCGGTTGTAAAGGAACGAGAGAAAATGATGAAGAAGTGGTCGGTGATGGTACACTGAGAAGGAGGTGCGTTCTGTGTTTAGATTGGAGGGAGTAGAAGTTGAGGTGCTTCCGTTTGCATAATGATAGGGAAAGTACTGTAGTGAGGATGATGTTTTCTTTGGGGTAGTTAAACAGCATAAGCAAAAGTTCAACAACAGTTTTTCTGGAGTGCGGATTTCTTAATCTGGATCGGCGAAGGACAATGAGGAGGAGTTTTTAATCGTTAATGATGGAGGAGTAGGAACTGTTTGTTGAAGAGGAAGAAGAATCAATATATTGGTGCGGGTAGGCTTTACATGAGGAGATGGGCCGAATTAAAAACATGAAGACCCGGAAAGAAAAAGAAATACAAAAGAATAAAGTAAAATGTTGGAGTAGGAGGGATGATATACCGGTGGGCGAGAATTGTAAGGTGGGGATGATTTGTTCAGGGAAGAACGGGCTCTACGGGGTGTGGAAGGTTATGGGCCGATGAATCAAAAGGGTCAGAATTGCGAATGGTCTGATCCGTTGGGATCATATGGACGGGAACGACAGAATACAGACTTGTCTGGAATGTTTCGGAGTTCGTAACAATTTATGGCGGAATAAATTGACTGATCAGAATGGACAACCGTTATTCGTTATTTAACGATAACGGACAATGTGAGTAAAACTCACTAACTCTCCTCAATTTATATTTTAATATAAATTGTACTTTATTTATTGACTGCTGTATATTGATTGTTAAACTGGACTGTTAAATAGATTTGATTGAAAACGTAGTTATAGTTAATCTATGTACTGTTAATCAAATATGGTCCTGTACAGCAGGATATTTCATTTCAAAATGAAATATGATATATATTATATTGAGTAACATATGTGGATGCAGGGAGACAGGTTGGAGGAATCCGACTGGGTTCCTCAACAATTATTTTACTGTTTTCATATATTGTGATATATGTTGTGATTTATAATCTGTTATTGATTATGGATGTTAGAACGATATTGATCATCGTTGTTTGATAATTTAAATATCATAAGAAACCCTGGGATGTAAAAAGGAATATTTCAATGTGTATATTGAAATAAAGGAATTTTATAAAATCACATGATTTTATAAAAGGAAATTATTTATAAAATGAACACGGTTTTATAAAAGGAAATTATTTATAAAACAAATAGACTTTTATAAAAGGGATATTTATTTAGAAAATAAACAGAATTGAAAAGGGGAATATTTATTTAGAAAATAAATAGAATATAGGAAATATTTGTAACGGTAAATAGAAGTTGTAAATAGGAAATATTTGTAACGGTAAATAGAAGCTGTAAATAGGAAATATTTGTAACGGTAAGTAAACGTTAAAAAAGGGAAATAGTTGTAACGGAAAACGTAGTTTATCAAAAGGAGTTAGTCAAACGTAGTTTATCAAAAGGGGTTAATCGAATATAGAAATTAAGAAGTGAAGTTAAACAAAAATTAGAAACTGACTAGAGATTAGTAAGTTGAATAGTTTTCTGAGTATCGATCTGATGTTGGTTTCGGCCTTCGGGGTTTATACTAAGAGAATTGTTCTCTTACTAGTTTACAGTTAGGGACTAATAGTTGTGGAATGGTAGTGATGCGTAAATGAGAATTGCAAATGTTTTCCAATGTTGAAAACATATATTTTCTAATTTTAGAAAATAAGGAAATATGAATATATATATATATATATATATATGATTGATGATTGGATCGATAATTCCATTTGGAATTAAGATCGTTGTTTGTACACCGACATATTTTCATTTGATAGTTAAATCACAGACTATCGAAGTTTTGAACATTTTACGTTGTTAATATGGAGAGACCGGTTGGATTATTATCCGAAGAACCACTCCGTATCGACATAAGCGTTGTGATCAATTACGATGAAGGTAATTGAAGACGGAGTAAAGTGCAAGGGCTGTCCTGTTTACAGAATAGTGCCTTTGGTTTCGTTCAGTCCCAGAACGAACGTATATGGACGAATGTCTGACAGAATAGTTCCAATGATCGAAAGAGTTGGACTGTACAAATATATATGGTGGCCAACGGATTTATTCCCTTCGCATAATATCCAGAATCTATTTGTGCGGATCCAACTAATGATTAACGGATCTGATAATGTGGCATTCAAAGTGATCGTGTTATCAATGAATGGAAAGTAAGCGTAGTTTCTTGCCTCACATCCGGTAAATGACAAAAATCGGGCAGGCAGCATGGCTAAGTCGGTCGCACCGAAGTAGGGTGTATAATCACCTATCTAGAGAATATTCATTTGCTTCTTTAATCTATCAAGGCTGTCCCATATATACGGGAAACGGTTGCTGATCCCAACCGTTGGTGATGTACATTCGATACACTCAAGCGAAATGAGTGGTCGGTCATGTGTGGCTGAGTTGCAAGATGTTCTTGTTGAACTCCAGTGTATCGTTCCTAGAGTACACAGATCAGAAGGTGGATCCATACCTTGTCATAGTTGGAAATCCATTCATCCAATACGTGCTTGCGGTTTTGATTGTATACTATATATGTAGAACGTGAGATGAAAGCGTTTCTGCTAGATGATTATTATATTGTGGTTGATAGACATTATTATAATATCAAAAGGTTTTTGATATAAAGAGATTTTGGATTCTCATAAGGGAAAAACCCGTTCCGTTATACGGCGTGGTCTTATGAGATATCGTTTACTTGTTCAAACTGTTTTAAACTGTTTTACTCATACCAGTCTCATGACTGACCCGGAGTTTACTTTGTTGTTTTCCCTAAACTCTTGGGTGCCTAATTTTGTACGGGCAGTCAAGTAGTCGGGATTTTACAGATACACTTGGAGAGCTTGGAGCAGGAGGCTTCAGGATTCTATAGCTATTATTATTTCCGCTGTTGTTGTAAGTGCTGCACTCTGATAAGTGCTATTGTATATATAACTGTTTGTATTTCAAAAGTTATGTTATATTTTATTCGTTCCGCTGTGAGATTCGTGTTTACTCTGATGATGATGTTCTTCTTCTTCTTCTATTCTATAAGTTCTACCTTATCTATCCTCACCCTCTATCTTCTTTCTATTAGTTTTCTTGAATTTCCAGTACAATTTGTGGTTGGACTTGTGTTTTTGGTCAGCTCAAATTGGACCGGATTTTCGGGTCACTACACTTATATTCAATATCAAATTCTACGACCAACAAATATCATATTGGAAATAACGATATATATATACCTATATCTTTCAAATTCCCATAACAATATCTGTATCATCACGAAATCCAATATCAAAATATTCCGAAGACAATTTCGATTCAAATCCATTCCAATATAATTATTGGAAATTCTGGTTATTTTTAAAACCCTTTTTCAAATTCAATTTATTTATTTAAAAATAAATAGAATTATAGTTCTAGTTCAAAACTAGTTCATTTCGATAAAAATCTATTTTTATCTTTTCAAATATGGAGTTTTTCATCCCAATACTTTCTAAATCATTTCTTATGATTTTGCACAAATTATTACTATTTTTAATAATTTTATCAAGGCCTGTACAGTCGATTTCCACCAATGGCCATCGAACTGCACGTATAGCGACCTTTTTCAAATTTGATTTGGACATAATTCCAAATCCAACCATTAGATTTCTAATTTATCACATTCGTTAGAAAGCTCTTTTCGATACGAACCCAACGGTTCCGGTTTTAGGAGAATCCGACGGTCGGATCTCCCGTAATGTCCGTTTGAAATCAATGGTCGAAATTCGCGAATTGCCGCGGCGCGGCGCGTTCTATTCAGGCCATTATATTATATATATAATATATATTTCGTCGATTTCTATTTAAAACGAATTATATAAATAGTTTTAAATTCATTTCAAAAGCAATTTCAACTTCCTTTTCAATTCAAATCAAAATTGAGTTCTTCTTTATAAATTCGTTTTAAAATTCATTTCTATTCAATTCAAATTTCAATTCAATTTGAATTCATTTCAATTCGCTTTCAATTCATTTCGAAATCTTTTTGAATTCAATTCATTTCGAAATCGTTTTTAATTCAATTCATTTCGAAATCGTTTTCAATTCAATTCATTTCGAAATCGTTTTTAATTCAATTCATTTCGAAATCGTTTTCAATTCAATTCATTTCGAAATCGTTTTCAATTCAATTCATTTCGAAATCGTTTTTAATTCAATTCATTTCGAAATCGTTTTTAATTCAATTCATTTCGAAATCGTTTTTAATTCAATTCATTTTGAAATCGTTTTCAATTCAATTCATTTCAAAATGAATAAAATCGATATAAATATAGTTCACGTCAAAATGGCGTCAATCTAATCAACACGGCTTCATAAATTTCTATTTTCAAATATTCTATTTCAAATATTTCTTTTTCAAAATAGTTGTTATTATCAAAATATTTCGTTCAACACATGACCAATCTCAATGGATGAGTACTGTCAACACATGAACCTTTATTTTATATTGATAAAGATGTAAATTTTATTACTAAAATATTTCGTTCAACACATGTCCAATCTCAATGGATGAGTACTGTCAACACATGAACCTTTATTTTATATTGATAAAGATGTAAATTTTATTACTAAAATATTTCGTTCAACACATGACCAATCTCAATGGATGAGTACTGTCAACACATGAACCTTTATTTTATATTATTCTTTATTTTCTAAATTGGAATGAGGCCCAATCAATCACCATATAATGTTAATTATATGGATTTTCATACATTACACACATATAATAGCATTGAAAAATAATCAACCATCAACCAAAGTGCACTACACTGTATAAGCATCAAATATAGATATCTAACGCTTATAACAGCCTGTCAATCAATCGATCGACATATTTAATCAATCAGGATGAGTGAACTTCAAATTTCATCCCAACACCCGTGTGGGGTTTCAAACAATCAAACACAGATTTTAGTTGTGCAGTTGGGCGATGTGTAAAATTTACCGTTCCAATCAATGTCAGTCAAATAGGTGTACATAAACAAACCGTCCGGTTTGTAAATGAATATTTATTTATTCACATTCACTATATTCATATTCACGTTAAAAATTATATTTTTAACGATAAAACATTTTATTTTAACATATGAATTTCTATTCAGTTCATTCTTTAAATAAAATGGTATTTTTATTTTCTAACTTATTTTAGAAAATTTCGGCGGCATAACGGCACGATACTAGAAACGGGACAAGGCCTAGCCTTATCCCCGGTCTAGTGAAGGCCCACGCCATTCACACATCAATCAAATCCATTCATTTCACCACACAGTTCAATTTCAATCAAATGATCTAACTAATTTTGCAATCAAACAAACAAGTCCATGGTCTGTGGACGATTGTGTCGGGTGCTACTAAGCACCGTCTGCATCCTAGTATATATATATCACTAGAAAAAGAAATTGAAAGGTGAGAAATTCTCACAAATAGCTATCCTAGCTCCACAGCACTTCCAATGCAGGAAACCTTCACAGTTCTCGTCTCTTATCACTTTCTTCGCCCGTATTCTCTACATATGTAAAAATCGAATTTTTACCTCGCTATTCAATATATAAAAATCATATTTTTACTTCGATGTTCAATATATAAAAATCATATTTTTACTTCGATGTTCAATATATAAAAATCATATTTTTACTTCGATGTTCAATATATAAAAATCATATTTTTACTTCGATGTTCAATATATAAAAATCATATTTTTACTTCGATGTACAATATATAAAAATCATATTTTTACTTCGATGTTCAATATATAAAAATCATATTTTTAAAATCAAGTTTTATTCGCTATATATATAATAAAAACTGAAATAGAATTCAATGTTATTTACCTTTCTTTTTCGAAGAAAAGGATTTTCAGCGGAGAGGGCCCCACTGCCGGAGTTGGAGGTGGAGATGGCGGCTGCTGGACCCGCTGGTGGCGCTGGAGGTGCTTGGGGTGCGGTGGAGCTCTGCGGTGGCTAGGGCTTCAGGCGGAGCTCGAATTGGGGGAGGAAGCTCGGTCGCGGTTAAGGGTTTGTGTCGATTTGGGCTGATGGGGGGGCGCCTTCGAGCTGGAGATGGAGGGCGTGGGTGGTGGGCGATGGCCGGAGATCGATCGTGGGCGGCGCCGTCGCGCGCGATGGCGGGGAGGTGGCAATCGCGACGAGCGATTTAGATTTTTAGTTTTTTTTTCCTTTTCCTCCTGTTCGTTGATTTCGGTAAAGTAAAAGGGGGGGGGGGTCTGACTAGTCAAGGGAGGGAGGGAGATTTTAATTTTTTTATTTTTATTTAATTTTCCAATAAAGCAGGGTTTTTATTCGAACTCAAAACGGGACCCACCGCCTGTCATCCGTAGCTAATTACCCCCATTCCGAACACAATGGGATATGCATCGTAAACTAGTTCGACTGTTTGAATCAGTTTCCGTTAAAATCCAAATATAACTCTATATATTCAATTTAAACGTACATTTCAATTTACCGGGGCCACATACAGACTCTAAAAATTCCAGAAAAATATTTTCTAGCTTCTTATTGACGATACGGTCCTAACAAAACTAATTTCGTTGAATTCTGAGACCGTTGGAAAAATGGCCAATTTCCAGTCGATTAAAATCAACTGAAACTGGTCAAACACGTTTTCCTTTGCCACGCTCACATATTGATTCTAAAAATTATGAAATTTGAAACCTAGCAATAATTTGACACTGCGGATCCAACAAAAGTGGTTTCGTCGAAATCCGAGGTCGTTTGCAAAATGTCCATTCTTAAGGGCTTGAATTCCAAAGCGACTATTCAGAATTTTCAACTGGACATATATTTTGATTCCCGCTATGAAATTTTGATTTTTCGGATTCGTTGGAAAGATATCATCAATTAGATCCTAATGTTTTTGGTTTCACTAAAATCCGGATCGTTTTGCACCCGGTACATTCAATTGAAGTTTGAAATCGAATTATCGAACTACCGCGCCATTTTCAATTCTATTTATAGTTATATATAAATATTTATGTTCTAACGACGACGCGTATAAATATACACGTTCGAATTATATTCAAAATAAATTTCTCGTCGATATTATTTAAAATAATTCATTTTAAATATTCAAAATTCGCTAAAATTGCCAAAATAAAAATTTTAAACTGGCCCAGATTTTCCGGGTTATTACACATTCCCAGCGAGTCAAACCAGCATACGAGGTCTTGAGACTTCTAGCTCTACCTCTACATTTTCAAGCTAATCCATAGATACTACAACATTCGAGTCATGCATAAACTTCCGTGCATATGATGCATGAAAAAGATTGTGCACACCTGCCAATTCTTAGGTAATGTTTATGTTGGTTTTGTTCAACCAGCTGCCAACACCCAATTACGGGCTTATATCACAAAAAACTATAATCAATCTATATGGAATGCAGAAAGTAAATAAGACAAACAATTTATAGTTATTCGGGAAATCCTTCCTACTTCCAATGTGAGGTAAACTTGTAATTTATACCGTAGGATTACAAGTAAAATTCAATTTGTATGTTAGAAATGCGGAAAAAAGGGAATGAAAGTTGTTTGTTCCAATATCCCTGCATACGAGAGAGAAAAGCCGAAAAAAATCAAGTTTTCGTCCAAGTCCTGGAGTATTTATACAGGTTGAGGAATCTGGCTCGGTCCATGTCCACGCCTTGGAACTCGGACTAGTGGTAGAAGTGGTTTGATCCATGTTCCAAGGTAGTTAAGAGTCGGTTCAACCAAACATATGTGTCCGAATCGATATCGATCTGGGGATAGGTACCGAACCAGATGGTTGAATCGAGGAGAGACCAAATGAAACAAAGCTCGTTTCATGCCATATCGAATTCAAGACATCTAGGCATGTTTCCATGTCCATGAGATATAGGCTGGAGCTAGTCCGAAGGCCCATGGAATCAAAGTTGAATCTAAGTTGGTGGAGAAACGCCATGACGGGGAGTATCCAAGGAAAATGCACCAAACCGAACATGCCGAGCCGGCATGCCGGATTGAGTAGGTTAATCCGAACATGCCATGTTGGCATACCGAACAGGTGAGGCCGATCCCAATAATAGTGGGGACCTGTAAGGATCCGAGAAATGGAAAATTTTCTTTCCTAATGTTAGTGTGAACTTTGCAACTTCATTAAAAAAATTGAGTCTTCACACAAGTCCTGAGAGGTCCGATGATTAGAAATCCCAAGTATGATAGCCTTGTAAAAATCCGGATCAACATTTGCTTCCCAAAACTTGTCTTTTGATGGAAGACGTGTTTTGTACAACCCATAAATCCATGAATCCAAGAGAAATCTTAATAGAAACCCAATATCCAGGAATCTATAAATCCACGATCGTGCCAGATTATATTAATGGAAAACTAGAATCCAAAACATCCAAGAAATCCAAATCCAAAAACTAACAGAATCCCCTGATCATTCATTATCGTATCATGAGAAAATACCAAATATAGTGATATCTGAAACCAAGAATATCCAGTCCAAAATCGATATCCAAAATCTATTACATATTGGGGCCAAGCTGATGTAAGTATAATCCATACCTGGAGAAACCAGGTGAACTGCCTTGCCATATCCTAACAAAATACCCTATATCCAAATGAGCATTATCCATACTCAAGCCGTGATCGAACTGCCTTGCCAAACCCTAACAAGACAACACAACCGTTCCCAAACATAATCCATACTTAGAGATATGGTTGTTAAAGTTTAAAATTATGATTTTCAGTTTCATACTCTGTAATTATAATCCATACAAGCGAAGTAATTATGTTAAAGTTCCCAAAGTTCGACTTTTTTCAAATCAAAAAAGTAAAGCCTAAATGTTCATCATCGAGTACATAGCACACCCACAGGTTAAATCCTAACCCAATATATGGGTCGACCAAATCAGCTGCTTTTAATTGCAAATTTATTTTTAGAGATGGATGGTTTATATTCGGGTATAGAGAATGCTTGGGGATTAAATCTTAATCCCATAAATGGGCAGGCCGACATAGCCATCCAAAACCAAAATCCAAAGAGAAAAAAAAACAGAATGCTAAGGGCCAATATCCTTGGTCCATAAATCTAAAGTCCACCAACCCAAAGTCCTTAATCCGTAAATTCAAAGTATATATAGCTAGAATCCAGCAAACCAAAATCCAAAATACCAGAAAATTCAAGCAGATAAAAATCCAAAGAGATTCAGATTAGTCGATTACCAGAGTGCAAGAGCTAGATCATGTACATTTCTTACTCTAAGGGGAAGTAGATGGTTGCGCCTGTTCCGCCACTGAAGTCCGATTACATATATATTATGCCAGCTTTGCACACATGCCACATTCCTCAATCATATCCCGAAAGTGTCTGGACTCGTTTATATTGTGGCCATCCAGCTTGTGGAAAAAATAGTGCTTTCCATAATTCTTTTCCTTCTAAGTGGGCTCCCTCTTGGGAGGCTTTTCTAATGGGAAATTTATTGAATACCCACATAGATGTCTTCCAGGGAAGCATTCGGTTTTGTGTACAATTAGAATCTAAGTTCCCTCTATTGCTGTGAACTCCGACCATTTCCATTGGGTACCTACCCTTTTCCCTTATCCTTCACTTTTCCAGATGTGGACAATCCTCCTCCCTTAACTAGGTTAACCTCATGAGCATCCTTATCGAATCTAGCATCCTCCTTACGTGGAAATCGATTTGGTTCGAAATAGATTTCTCTAAGATCCTTTGGTAGATCTATCTTTAGAGAGATCTTAAAATCTGACATATCGAAGACTCCAAAGACAACAACCATCGAAATAATGGACGATTTTGGTCGATCCACCGATGCTACTACCACATTAAACATTTCCAAAAATGAGCACAGCGTTTCTCCCGAACTTTGATTGATTATGGTGAGAGTCATAAAGTTCTTAGGTCGAGAAATGTGAATCTTGAAATAGTAAATAAACCTGGCGACTGAAATGTTTCAACTACTAATCGATTCTGCTTTCGACTACCTAAACCACATGGTAGCTATGTTTGAGAGATATAGTAGGAAGCATCTGGCCATGACATTTTCCCACACCGATAGCAAGTCCATTAGGTACACGTAACACATCAAATGGACAATAGGATCCTTCCAACCATTATTAGCCTTCAACAACTTGAAATCCGGTGGGTTTCTAGGTTTCCAAATTTCCTAAGTGAAGGGACTGTGGTTGACACATTCCAAATGCGCTTGAGGCATCTCGCCTCAAGTAAATCATTAAATCGAATTTACATTCTGATTTTCATCACCAAGGAATCGTCATAGTACATCCATTCCATCGCCAGTTCCTTTAGCGTCATGTCCAAGAGAAGGTGAGCGCCTGTCGCCAGAGTTCAAGTCTGGTTCGGCACGTACCCTGGACAGGGGTTCTCTATTGAATTAGGTTCCTGTATTTTACATGACCTGACAACCATTTACTTTCGTATGAGAATAAGCTAGCGTGGCCATTCCGAAGTCCATGATGCTGGGTAATTCCAACTTCAGAGCCAGGATCCAAATTGCGACTAGGGTGCGTGTCGTGAGTTGCACCAGATGTAGCGCTAAGGCTAGTATTCGAAGCATAAGAGAATACATCATGCACAATACTAAAATGCTCGAGAGGCTCCCCCTAAGCTGGTCCGCTTTGGTACCAGACCGGGGATCACTACCGATCCAGACTGAGTGGGTTGAGGGTATTTCCCTCGAGGGCCATCCACGCTTGTTTCAATAAGAATTCCAAGACTGACGCCCTGCCGAAGCTATCCATTCAAGAAAAAAATTTATTCATTGCTTCCGCTTAGCGTTTGAGAATCTCATCCTGCCGTTCTAGGTGTTACAGAAGTTCCTTTACTATCCCATCCATCCCCTCTTGGGTAAGATAAATGGAGGGGTCACCAGCCGGAGAAACCTCCCTACTTCCCTTTGTAGCAGCTCCTTAAGCAGGGAGCAAAAGTTCCATCTTTTTGCCTTCTCACCATAATTGAATCTGAGAGGCTTCTTAATCCTGTAAGCTAGAATGCTAGATAGTCGCCCCTTCCTAGCACGTCAAAATGTTGTTGTTGATTTTGGTCAATCAACATCATAGAAAAATATAAATAATCCAAATGTAGAAAGTAAAAAAACAAGCAATTAATGGTTCAGTAAATCCTATCTGTGTCCATAGTGAGGTAATTTTTACATTTATACTATAGGAATACAAGTATGTATAGTTTGATTTGTCTGTAAGAAATATGGAGAAAAAGATAATGAAAGTAGTCTGTTGCAATATACTTGCGTAGCCACCAAAAAATCTTCTTTCTTCCCACTCCTAGAGAATTTATGGAGGTTGAGAAATCTGGTTCGGCCTATATTCATGCCTTGAAACTCGGAGTAGTGGTGGAAGTGGTTTAACCCACATTAGGGCAGTTAAGGGCCGGTTCAGCCAAATGCAGATGTCCAGATCGATACCGATCCGAGGACCAATACCAAACTGGGTGGAAACCCAATGAAACAAAGTTTATTTCATGCCATATCAAATTCAAGACGTCTTGCCATCTTTCCATGTCCACGAGATGTAAGACGAAGCTAGTGGCAAGGCCTTGGGGATCAAAGCCGAACTGAAGTTAATGGAGAAACACTGAGCCAGGGAGCATCCAAGAAGAGGCACTGAACGGGGAATATCGAGTCAACATGCCAAACCAAGTAGACCAATTTGAACATGCCGAGCCGGCATGTGGAATCAGAGGGGATGTTCCCAATATTAGTGGGGAACAGTCGAGATCCTATTAGTGAAAAGTTGCATTCCGAGCTCAAGTCTTGAGCGGTTAAATGGTTAGAAATTCAAATTATGATGGTCTTTGTAAAAAGGCTTGTCAACGTTAATTCCACTTTATTGTTAGGGACTGCGGAAAGGATCGTTAAGGAATAGCAAACACTAGAGGGGGGAAGGGTGAATAGTGTTTGTAAGAATTTTAAACAAAACTTAAGTCTAAATAGAATTATGGAGTGAATCAAACAACACGAACACAATCACAATCACAGACACCAATTCAAATTCAAATGCAAAATAAGCAGAAATAAAGAAAAATGCAGAAAAAGAAAGAACACACCAGATTTTATACTGGTTCAGATCACTCCTACGTCCAACTCCGCACAACGCTGGATTGTGCAAAGTTTTATTACCATTTTCAAATAGCCAAATACACCCTCCTTGATTTCACTGCACAGCAAGGAGACACCGGCTCCTATACCTTGATATCATGGCTCAACAAGGGAACACCGACTCCTAAACCTTAATTTCATGGATTCAAGGATAAAACCGTTTACTCTTGACTTACAAATTGGATCTTTCAGTCCAAGCAATTACAAAACAGCCCTATAACTCTTCAATAGCACTTGATCCAGAGAGTAGAGAGTGTAGAGAGAAGAAGTTTGATCGATTTAGAAGTGAATTCGGCAGAGTATAAGTGTAAAAACCATAAAAATGAATAAGAATAATGGTAGGATGAAAGGGGATGAAGATGGAGAAGAAGAGATGTTAGAAAATTCGGTTTTGGCCTCTTATTATATAGAATGAAGGGTTGCAACATTTCTGAAATGTTTCAAATAGTGAAAAGATACTTCCCTTCAAAACTAAAAAACTAGTTGTTATATGTCGACATACATATTATGCTATGTTGACATACCTATGTACAGAATTGATTTTCAAAGCATTTTCAAGTGTTTTGTTATAAAACTAATTCTGAAAATTCTTGAATAAAATTGTAATGTTGTAAATCAATATTATATGATAGAAAAACATATGAAAACATATTTTTGAACTACATAAATATATTTATAAAATTATAAGGTTTTAAACTATAAAATATAAATAAAGTATATATAAAAATTTAAGTCTGAAAAACAAAGAAGAAAAAATATAAAAACAAAATAGAGAAGATTGAGAATAAAATAGAAAAACAAAAATAGAGAGAATTAAGAAAAACAAAAATAGAAAGGATTGAGAAAAGAATTGAAAAATCAGAATTTGAATTTGGATTTGAACCTGGAGTGCTATTTAGAGTCTTACAAAATCTGGACTCTATAATTATATTAATCTTGAGCTCTTGACATCTTGATATCTTGATTACTCATGAGTCTTGAATCTACTCTTAATTCTGAATCTCTAAAGGCTCTTAAACTATACAGTCTTCAGTATTAATTCTTGTATACAAATCCTTCATATGTGTGTGTGTATATATATATTCTAGATAAAGATGTTAGTATATATTTTATAATCAATGATAATTGAAATAAGGTTTTTGTCATCAAAACTCCATTCTCCAACATTTATAAGTAAGCTTTTCGACAGGACAGTCCGTTGTTCATCTTGGTCCAAAGCTATAATGTGTCTGGTCCGTGTCCATTTGATTCTCTTGTAGGACAAAGCTTGGACACACTAGTGTTCGATCCGATCTAAAATGTTCGATGTTTTTCTATTATCCAAGGTTATATTGGACAGGACGGTCCGTTGTCCGGCTCGGTCCGAGGCTATATGATGTCTGGTTCGTGTCCACCCGAATTCTTATAGGACAGAGCTTAGACACACCTCCGTCCGGTCCGAACCGTTTACACCCCTACCTATACTAAAGTAAAGTAATCCCCCTGAGTTCTAAATCTATAATCATAAAATACTCCCCTTAAATCCTATATCTATCTTTACATATTCTGTTATAACTATCCTTAATTCTATAATATCATTATATCTCCCTCTAAATCTATGATTCTTTATCTATGATTCTAAATCTAAAATACTATTATTCCCCCTAAAATTATGACTATACTAGTCTAATAAACTAAATAAAGGATAATAAACCAACCAGATTGTATAATCAATTCAAAAAAGCAATTTAAGCAAGCAATTCAAACAAGTAATTCAAACAATCAAGCAACTCAAACAAGTAATCTTAAATAATTAAATCAGCCAAAGCATTCTTGAACCTTCAACCAATCCTTAGAAACTCTAAAACTCCCCCTTAATCTAATACAAGACTAAACCTATCCAAAACTCTAATTCCCATAAAACTATAATGAGACCTTAATCTAGACTAAGAATTAACTTTGATAAAATATCCTTAAAATTATGATATAAGTAAAGAAATTAAATATAATCAATATTTATTTATGTTTTGTTGTCACAGAACATCAATTCAAATAAGAATCCAAACATTTCTTGTTACTTCTATTTATCCTAAAACCTATAAATCTCCTATAAATACTTAAGTATATTTTTAACAAAACCTACCAACCACTAATGAAATTAAACCATGTTAAGTAAGTTAATCAAGTTATTTAAGTTAAACAAATCAAACAAACCAAATATGTCAATCAATTCAATAAATTTAATCAAGACAAAGTAAATATGTTATATGTTTAATAATCCTATGTGTTTCTAAGACAATAATTCCCCATATAGTTTACTTTTTATATATGGAGTTAAAGGTTAATATATAATATAGTGTGTTGGTAATAATGCAGTATGGCAAATACAAGATTATATGAACTGATATATTGAATGAAATGCAATTTGTGATGTAAATGATTATAATTTCAGATGCAGTGTAATGATGTATGATATGAAATAAGATGTGTAATGGTAATAATATATAGAATGATTTGATGATGATATGGATTTCTATAAAACATATTTAAAGCAATATCTAACTATTATGCATATAATAAATTATTTGAATCAAACAAGGATAATGTTAATTTCTAGGCATAGGTTAATTATACTAATGAAAGTGATTAAAAGAATAATAAAGATAAAAGTTTAATTAAAAAGTATTCATAATAAATAGTAAAATATTCAGAAAAATCATGAAGTTAAATAATATTAGTAGGGTTTGCATTGTAAAAATTGAAGATCTTTCTAAGGAGAATATAAAATTTGTATAATGTAAAGTAAGCTAAATAAACATATATTCATAAGTATATATAAAACTAATTTAGGAAGAACTTAAAATTTAATTTATAAGATATACATTAATATTTTGATACCAATCAATTTTAAATTTAAACTTTAGAATTCAAAACATATTTATTTGCTAAGAAACCATTTATACTTTAGAAGGAAACATTATAAAGTAATCTGTAAAACTTCTTATATTTAAACTACTTAAAAAAAATTATGTATATATATTTCTTTATATTAAGTAAAATATACAAGTTTTATAATTCTTAATAGGAAGTCAAAAATAAGTATTTAGTTACATATAGTATTTGTCATAATGTAACCCAAAATTGTTATGAAATCATAAGAATAATATATAAGTTAAACTACGCACGTTTAAACTATATAAAAGATGAAAAATTTATATTTTATAACAATATCAAAAAGTTATATTAACTGGCATTTTCTAATTGAAAAAAACAGAGGAAAGTTTGAAATTTTAAATCTTTGAGATAAAAAATTTGAATTTCATTATATAGGCTGATATGTTAATATATAGATATATGTATGTTGACATATATGTATTATTTTAAAGAGAATATGGTTCTGTGACTTTGGTTTTAAAATATCGATATATATTTCAGGGTTAACTATTTCCTGAAATAATCCTAACAAACATCCAATTTTTTTTATTATTATATTTATTTTATTATAATTATTTTTGAATTTCAAATTTCAAAATTGAATTTTAAATTTCAAAATTGAATTTTAAAGTTTAAATTTCAAATTTAAAACAAAGCAAAGCAAGCAAAACATCCATTCAACCAAAAATTTAAAAATTAATTAAGACGTACCCGGTTTTTAGATCCATTTCTTCAACATTCTCTGAATTCTGAATTGATCTTTTGGAATTTGATGACGAGATCTGCTCTTAGTGACGGACTCGTTTTTCTTATCAGGTTAGTGTATTCATTTGCTGAATTTGAACATCGTGTGAGAAAGATATTGAAGATTTAGTAGTTCAACCAAGTTGGCGCCAAAATTTTGAATTTGAATTTGAATAAAAAGACACTTCAACCATTATAAATAGGCCCAAAATTCATGTCTCTTCACATTCTTTTCTCTTCTTCTTCTTCCTCTCGTTTTTCACTTTCAATCAAAATTTCAAGAAACATAACTTTTTCATTTCTTAATGGAATTGGACGAAATTAGCGGCAATTCGAAGAGGAATTCGAGGACTACGACCTAGTAGAAGTTTGGGGATGAATTTGGATGGTATTGGGGTACAAAAAGTCGAAGCAGTGAGAGATATGCATGAAATCCTGTAACAGTTTTTTAGTTTTGAATCGCCAACTTCAAACTGCCATATCTCACTCATTTTTGATTGGAATTTGACGATCCACCCATCAAATCGATCGCGAGAACGAGAAATACAATTTGGAAAAGTGATTTGGGAAAAAATAGTCTAACCTGTGGATGCAATTTGAAGATAACCGTTGACAGTTTTGGTTTCCTTCTCTCTTTATTCACCAAAACTTCATTTGATCATTACTTGATCAATTTATGACGGATTTACATGAAACCAGCGACATTACGAAGAAATTGAAGAGAATTATATCATGAAGATATGTTGTAGATGAAAATCCAAATTGTAAATTGATCTAGTACCCATTTCTTTGTTGATTTACATTATACACATATATCTATTTCTTCTTGATGTCTCTTCAACAACCTTTGTGACTCTTCTCCTCTTTTTAATTTCTTTTCAGAATTTGAATTTTCAATATCCACCATTTTGTAATTTGAATTTCCAACAGCCATGTAAACCATCTTTTCAGAGTTTGACTATCCAATAGCCATATTACCCATCTTTTCCTGTAAAACAACACAACTTTTCAAATAATGAAATAACTTTTCAAATAATTCAAATGTCTTTTCAAATATTCAAATGACTTTTCAAATTACTTTTCAAATAATCATATAACTTTTCAAAATAACTAACTACAATAATATCATGAAGATTTTGTAAAATATCTATAGATCAAAAATTTCAAAATCTAAAACATTTCAAATTTCAAAATTTTCAAATTTCAAAAATCAAATCATAGTAACTTGATTTTTTAATGAAATTAAATGCAAACTCAACTAATACTTGATGCAATACATGAATTAAAACTAGTATTCAAAATTTTCCATTTAACCAATATTTCAAAAATCAGATTATGAACTTTTTGAAAGACCGTGCTCTGATATCAATTGTAAGGGACTGCGGAAAGGATCGTTAAGGCAAAGCAAACACTAGAGGGGAGGGGGGGGGGTGAATATTGTTTGTAAGAATTTTAAGCAAAACTTAAATCTAAATAGAATTATGGAGTGAATCAAACAACACAAACACAATAACATACGCCAATTCAAACAAAAATGAAAAATAAACAAAAATAAAGGAAAATGCAGAAAAGAAAAGAACACACCGGATTTTATACTAGTTCGGATCACTCCTACGTCCAGTCTCGCACAACGCTGGATTGTGCAGATTTTATTACTATTTTCAAATAGCCAAATATACCCTCCTTGATTTCACGGCTCAATAAGGAGATACCAACTCCTATCCCTTGATTACACGGCTCAACAAGGGCACACCGACTCCAAAACTTTGATTTCACGGATTCGAGGATAAATCCGTTTACTCTTGACTTACAAATTGGATCTTTCAATCCAATAAATTACAAAACAGCCCTATAACTCTTCAATAGCACTTGATTCAGAGAGTAGAAGTGTAGGGAGAAGAGTTTGATCAATTCAGAAGTGAATTTGACAGAGTATAAGTGTAAAAAGCATAAAAATAAATAAGAATAATGGTAGGATGAAAGGGGATGAAGATGGAGAAGAAGAGATGTTAAAAAATTTGGTTTTGGCCTCTTCTTATAGAGAATGAAGGGTTGCAACATTTCTGAAATGTTTCAAATAGTGAAAAGACACTTACCTTCAAAATTAAAAAACTAGCTATTATATATCGACATACATATTATGCTATGTCGACATACCTATGTACAAAATTGATTTTCAAAGCATTTTCAAATGTTTTGTTATAAAACTAATTCTGGAAATTCTTGAATAAAATTCTAATGTTGTAAATCAATATTATGTGATATAAAAACATACGAAAACATATTTTTAAAGTATATAAATATATTTATAAAATTATAAGTTTCTAAACTATAAAATATAAATAAAGTATATATAAAAACTTAAGTTTGAAAAACAAAGAATAATAAAAATATAAAACAAAATAGAGAGGATTGAGAATAAAATAGAAAAACAAAAATAGAGAGAATTGAGAAAAACAAAAATAGAGAGCATTGAGAAAAGAACTGAAAAATCAGAATTTGAATTTGGATTTGAACCTCGAGTGCTATTTAGAGGCTTACAAAATCTAAACTCTATATTTATATTATTCTTGAACTCTTGACATCTTGATATCTTGATTACTCATGAGTCTTGAATCTACTCTAAATTCTGAATCTCTAAAGGCTCTTAAACTGTACAGTCTTCAGTATTAATTCTTGTATACAAATCCTGCATATGTGTGTGTGTGTATATATTTATTCTAAATAAAGATGTTAGCATATATTTTATAATAAATGATAATTGAAATAAGGTTTTTTTCATCAAAACTCCATTCTCCAACATTTATAAGTAAGCTTTCCGACCTTTACTCCAATCCGAAATGGTCCAACAAACCTTGGGGCTAACTTACCTTTCCTTCTGAATCTGACAACGTTCCTTAAAGGTGAAACCTTTATGAATACCAGGTCTCTGACAGCAAACTCTAAATATTTTCTTCTCTAATCAGCGTAGCTCTTCTAGCGATCTCGGGATGCCTTCATTCGTCGTGAAATGATCTCAATATTATTTGTCATATCCGCTATCATATATGGCCCAAGCACCAACTTCTTTCATGTTTCTAACTTACATAAGGCGAATTACATGGTCTTCCGTACAATGCCTCATACAGTGCCATACCAAAACACAACCAATTGTTATTATTGTATGAAAACTCAACTAAATGAAGATGGTACTGCTAGTATCTTCCAAATCCCATACTAATGCCCTTATAAGATCTTCCAATACTCGATTAATTCTCTCGGTTTGCCCAGTATTCTGTAGACGATAAGTTATAGGTAGCTTAGTCTCTAATGCTTTTTGTAAACTATTCTAAATCCACTAGTGAATAGAGGATCTCTATCATACACAATATTTTTCGTACTCCATGGAATGGAACTATCCATCTAACATATTATAACGTCCCATATTCTACATATTGAAGAATCGTAAAATAATTATATTTAAATCCCTAATGGCCGGATAATTCAATATTAGTATGTTGTTCATGGGGATGCGGGACGTGTCCATGATTTTTAGTGAATCATTTTCTTACCATTTTACACCTATGTATTTTGTTTTAGCCATAAATTTTGATAGGGATCGAATCAAGTGCTAAAATTGGTTTTATTGGATCAGAATGATGGTTGGCTTTTCCGTAAAGTGGTCACATTATGAATTTGGTTCAACGGTTAGTGAGATACACTGTTTTAAGGTACAAATTCTATTATACAAACTAATTAGTCATTAATGGGACGATTAGTGAAGCGCATTAAGGCTAGGGGTTCTGGCTATAAATAGAGGAGTTTAGGAAGAGAAATAAGTTTACTTTCTTTATTCATTCAGTTTTTTCATTTGGTTGGTGTCGGTGAATCTTCGGCTCAACTGAATCCCTCATTCTTCATCCTTCATTCCATATCACCGTAGATTGCATTGGGGGATAGATCATCATCCGAGAAGAGTAGATCACATCAAACTACATCGATTTGGGGGCTACTCTTTACTGTCCAGATTTGGGTTTAATAGATTCCATAGCGACTATCTTAAAATTTGATTTGAACATCACTTACAATATATAATATGAAATCTCCATTTTCCCCTACCATTAGAAAAATACAGCTTAATAGGATCAGACATTTCTTGTTTCGATGAAATCCGGCTAATAACAGATCCTGTATACTCAGTCGAAGTTCAAAATGTTAAATTACGAACTGCCATGACATTACGGGCTCGTTTATAATTATATTATAATTATAACGTTCAAACTTCGTTTAATTAATTTTTATTTATTATAACCCGAATATAAACTAAAACAAATATTGTATATTATCGAAATTACACATTACTACATTTTAACCATTTTCGAACATTTCGGGAATTATATATATTAATTTAAATATTCTAATAAATGAATTCAAACGATTCTGAATTATCAAACCAATATATTAAATAAATTAATTATTTATTGGCCAAAGAATCCGGGATGTTACATTTCTTTCCCCTTAAAATAATTTCGTCCTCAAAATTGCTAAGCAGTAAAATACTACATCTCTAACTCCTCACAGCCTACTTAGTTGAAATCCTATGTTTTATATTTTCATAACTCAATTCTATACCTTTAATCCTCATATCGATACCCGACCTTTTATTTTTCATTCCAAATGATATATCCACCATTTTTGGGCAGTCTATTACCACATACTCATCCATACGCTTTCTCTCATATCTGCATATACTCAAATTGACTTTAAATAAGTTTATCATTTCGCTTGTCCATTCGAGTTTTATAATCCCTTAAACAATCGATAAGTTGATTTTCAACTATCAAAATTTTCTTATAAGTTTTCTAACTCTTTAAATTTTTCTGAAAAATTTCGCCAGCGTCTCCTTTGCGCGGCTCAATCAGTACAACTACAATTCGCCTCTCTGGGCCTTCTGCTATCCAAAAGAAAATCAAACAGCCAAGTGGCTTACCAAATAGGCTCGTAGATATTGAATCCATTTAAAATATAGACTCGTACATTTTTGTTGGACATTCAACTTAATCTCTTCAATTGCTATCACTCCAGCATATACAAATGCATTTCCAATTGATCTCCAATAAACTTATCCTCAAATCAAATCATCCTCATATACCCAAACCGAATTTCTTTTCAACCTTCGGTTCCATTCTCAATTCTAGTTCTTACATAATAATTTCATAACCAAATTCAGTTCCATCCCATAATCTTATTTCATAAATTCCAGTATTTCACCTAGTTAAATTCTATTTCAATATGATTACCACTTAACTGGCTTCGATTCAATTCCAATTTTATTTCTTAGTTTTAATCTAAATGTCGGAATTCAAATTCTTGGGTTTTATTTCAAATCAGTTTGAAATTATATATATGTACACATAATAATAGTAATTCAAAACATTTGAATTTCTAAACAACTTATTTTCTCAAAACAACTCAAAAACAAAATCTTTGGTAGTAATCCATCACTTAGAAACTCGAAAATGAATTCTGATGATGCGGCCGTCATCATCAGAATTATTTTACAGTAATTGAATTGAGTTCAATACTATATTATTCCAAAAATCATTCTTAAACACCTAAATTTTGAAATTTCTCTCAAAATACCATTTACACTACTTGGAAAACATTCCCAAATCCATCCAGGATCTTAAAAATTCCTTAAATAATTAAAAATTCATTTCCGAATATTTTTCCAATTTCCCAGAATTTTATTTCAATTCTAGTTTAAATCCATATTTAATCCATTTGATTGTTATTAAAATGAATTCTGATTGGTTACTTATAACCATTTCGATTATAATCCTATTTGATTATAATTACAATCAACACATCCAATTTATTATAATAATTCCAATATATATACATTTTATATTAAAATATATTTCGGGCAAAATTATTTCATTTTCCCTCTTTTCAAAATATATTGTGTCGAATTATTCTGTCCAATAGTTTAGAAACACCTATCGATACAGTTTGCAATACTGTATCGACCAGAATTCCTAAACTACTTGAGAAACCAATCAACACAATATAAAATGGTTTTTATATCAATTTACAAATGCGCGCTCATATATATATATATACACTCAAACTCAATCTAGGGTATTAATAACCCATCTCTATTAAGTCGTGCCACAGAGCCAGGGTAATCACTTAAACCTTCAGCTCTGATACCACTATAACGATCCAGGGATTTTTGACTCTGGAAATCGAAATAAAACAAGATGTCGACTATTCAGACATCGGAAATACCAGATCATTAATAGAAAGAAGATAGAGGATGAGAAATAGAAAGCAAGAAGATTGGAATAGAAGAAGAAGATCACCACAGAACAGAATCAGAGTAAACACGAATCTCACAGCAGAATGAATAAAATATATTACATAACATAACTTTAAAATACAAACTGTATTTGTACTTACATATATCATCTGAGTACATCGCATGTATATCACAGCGGAAATAAACTGTATATATAACTAGTGTTGATGTCTCCTGCTCCAAGCTCCTCCAAGTTTCTGTAAAATCCTAACTACTTGACTGCCCGTACAAATTTGGGCACCCAAGAGTTTAGGGGAAAACAAAACAAAATAAACTCTTGGGTCTATGAAACTTTCTTTCGGTAACATGACTGTCGAGCTAAACATCTTTAGAACCGAAAACTCTCCTAATTCTTATGTGGACCAGTTTTCTGAAATCCATGCTGTCCACGACAATGAACCCGAGCTCGACCATCTGAATAACGAAATTGAATCAAATTATGAAACATTATTTCAAGATATTCCCAAATATGTCTCTAATTCAATTTCTGTTGAGCCGCTCACAATTGAGCCTATTCCTCAACCAATTTCTTCGGTTGAGTCGTCCCCAAAATCTGAACTTCAAGTGTTGCCCATTCATCTTAAATACACTTACTTAGGAGACAATGAAACTTTTCCTGTCATCATCGCTTCTGACCTTACTTTAGAGCAGGAACAATTGCTCCTTCCCATACTTAAGAAAAATAAGGAAGCAATTGGTTGGTCCATGGCTGATATTAAGGGGATTAGTCCATCAATAGTCCAACATCGAATCCACCTTATAAATGACGCCAAACCTACTCGTGATCCCCAACGTCGTCTAAACCCCATCATGAAAGAAGCAGTTCGTGCTGAAATCCTTAAATGTCTTGACAATGGAATCATCTACCCAATTTCCGATAGTCAATGGGTTAGTCCGATTCATGTCGTCCCTAAGAAATCAGGGATAACCGTGATCCAAATGAAGCTAACGAGCTTATCCCAACCCGCACCCAGACCGGTTGGAGTGTTTGAATTGACTATAGGAAACTTAACGCTGCAACACGAAAGGATCATTTCCCTCTTCCATTTATCGATCAAATGTTAGAACGACTAGCCGGGCACGAGTACTATTGTTTCCTTGACGGCTATTCGGGCTATAATAAAATCCCTATCGCTCTTGAGGACCAAGAGAAAACCACTTTAACTTGTCCCTTCGGTACATTTGCGTACCGTCGTATGCCTTTTAGTCTCTGTAATGCACCGGAAACTTTTCAGAGGTGCATGATTAGCATTTTTCTGATATGATCGAGCGATTTTTGGAAGTTTTCATATATGATTTTTCCATCTTCGGGGATTCTTACACTGAGTGTTTACATCATCTTGATCTTGTTCTTAATCGTTGTAAAGATAAACACTTAACGCTTAATTGGGAAAAGTGTCACTTCATGGTCAAACATAGCATTGTCCTAGGACATGTCATTTCTAATAAAGGAATTGAAGTAGACAAAGCCAAAATTGAGGTTATTTCAAATCTTCCCATTCCCAAATCAGTTAAGGACATCCGATCATTTTTAGGTCATGCTAGTTTTTACCGTCGCTTTATAAAAGATTTTAGCAAAATCACTCGACCTTTGATGAGTCTTCTTGGTAAGGATGTTCCTTTCGACTTCAATTCTGATTGCATTTCATCTTTTGAGCATCTTAAAAATGAACTTGTCTCTGCTTCTATCATCTGCTCTCCTAATTGGAAGCTGCCTTTTGAAATCATGTGTGACGCCTCGAATTTCGCTGTTGGCGCTGTCTTAGGACAACGTATCGATAAGATTCTTCATGTAATTTACTACACAAGTAAGACTCTGAGCGACGCTCAAATCAATTATACGACCACTGAAAAGGAACTCTTGGCAGTCGTTTTCACTTTAGAAAAATTCAGACCTTATCTAGTTGGCTCCCACATCACAGTTCATACCGATCATTCCGCACTTAGGTACCTTTTCTCTAAAAAGGATGCTAAGGCTCGTCTCATTCATTGGATCCTTTTACTTCAAGAAATTGACCTTACCATTAAGGATAAAAAAGGATCTGACAACGTTATTGCGGACCACTTGTCTCGTCTTCCAAATGCCCCGTCTTCTTCTTTTCCGATCAACGAGAATTTCCCTAATGAACAGCTATTTTCTTTATCCACTGATCCTTGGTTCGCTGACATTGTCAACTATTTAGTCACCAAGCAGACCCCTTCTTTTTGGTCTAAGCAGGATAAACACAAATTCTTTTCCCAAGTGAAACACTTTTTCTGGGATGACCCTTATCTTTTCAAATACTGTCCTGATCAAATCATCCGAAGGTGTGTTCCCGACACTGAAATTCACAGTGTCCTCTCTTTCTGTCACGACCAAGCCTGTGGTGGTCATTTCGGTCCCCAAAAGACAGTTGAAAAGGTTCTCCAATCGGGTTTCTACTGGCCCAACCTTTTCCAAGACGCTTATGAATTTTGCAAAACTTGTAATCGATGTCAATTCTTAGGGAAAATTGGTAAACGGAATATGATGCCCCTAAACCCCATTCTAAAGGTCGAATTTTTGATGTTTGGGGTATAGACTTCATGGGACCCTTCCCTAATTCTTTTAGGAACCTGTACATCCTCTTAGCTATCGATTATGTTTCTAAATGTGTCGAAGCTGTTCCATGCAAAACAAACGATAACAGGGTTGTTATGCGCTTCTTGAAAGAAAATATCTTCGCTAGGTGTGGCACTCCTCGCACAATAATCAGTGATAATGGAACACACTTCTGTAATCGTTCTTTTGAAGCTCTCATGAGAAAGTATTCGATAACCCACAAGTTATCCACTCCTTACCATCCTCAAACTTGTGGGCAAGTTGAAGTATCGAATAGGAAGATTAAACAAATCCTTGAGAAAACTATGAATCAAAATCGCAAAGATTGGTCCCAAAAGTTAACCGACGCTCTTTGCGCTTACCGCCCTGCTTTTAAAACAAACATAGGTATGTCCCCTTATCGGTTGATTTTTGGCAAGTCATGTCACTTACCAGTTGAACTAGAACATCGGGCGTTATGGGAAATAAAAACTTTGAATCTTGATTTAGAGCAAGCAGTGAACATAGGAAGCTTCAACTCAATGAACTTGATGAAATTCGAAATGATGCCTATGAAAATGAACGAATTTACAAGGACAGAACGAAAGTTTTTCATGATAAATCAATTTTACGTAAAACTTACATGCCAGGTCAAAAAGTTCTGTTGTATGACTCAAAATTGCATTTATTTCCAGGTAAGTTAAAATCTAGATGGACAGGACCTTACACTGTACGGACTGTTTTTCCGTATGGTGCGGTAGAAATTGAGAATCCAACCGATGGATCATCCTATATGGTCAATGGTCAACGCCTTAAACCTTACTTGGAACCAATACCCAACCAAGAGGAAGAGCTCATGGTCCTCCATGAGCCACATTACATTCGGTAAGACGCACTAACCCTCTTTTGTACATATGTAAATATTCTCTTATTTGTTTTTCCCTTTCACTAAGATATGTCTGATTAAGACTATGAGGACACAGTCGCACTCAAGTGTGGGGGTGGGGGGGGGGGGGGGGTGGGGGGGATTTACATTACATCAACAATCAAATTTTATGAACTAGGTCATTCATTGAACAAGGATTAACTTAAACTCATAAATAACACCTTGGTTCTTGTTTGATAAGTTGAATTTTTGGGTGATGGGAATGAACATTATTTAGTCATTGAATCGTAATGTGTCTTTTTAAGATGCTAGCTTGAGACTGTGCAGACGTTAGTCGTGTTCTGGAGTAAGCGTGCCAACCCTTGTTATACGTGTTAGAATGTGCAAGTAAAAATAATAAAAAAAATCATGAAATAAAAATGATTTTGCACCTACATTTGTTGGATTTTCTGAGTTTGTTTTCATGCATAATATTTTCTTTTTCCACTCAAATTTTCAAAATCATAAGTTCTAAAATCCACTTGGCCCAATTAAGGAGAAATGACTCATTGTAGCGTTCTTCTTCGATACCCCACATTATTCAAACCCAAGTTTTTAGTCGATTTACATCAATGTTTTGACAAGTTTATCTTATATTGGTATGCTCAAGAACCTTTGTTTAAAGGTCAAAAACATCACTTTTTATACCAATAATACACCACCCACTCCGTACTTTTTTTAAGGTGGGATAACCATATACAACATCTTATTTTATATGGGTTATCTATCTTACGAAACTTTGCTTATCATTCCTTTCAGCTTTTTGTATGACATCAATCCAGACTTGTGTGTTGAATTAGGGTTATAGAAGTAGAGTAACTAGGGCACAAAACTTTCCTTTCATGAAGTGTTGGTTTAGTAGAGGAGGAATCAAATGAAATCATGTACGACATCATTCCATTCCATCTCCATTCATCATTCATCATGCAAAAAAAGGAATAAAAAAGAAAAAAAGAAAAAAAGAAAAATAAAATGAAATAAAGAGAGTGTCTCTCAGAATAAAATAGTCATTCATCATTCTTGACTATAAAGCATTCAGTTCCATTCCATCCACATCCATTATACCGTACTTGGAAGCGAGGAATGTAGTTGAGGAGACGAAAGGAAATAAAAATGTTCATATGTGCCTTAGTATTACTTTATCTTCTGTAGCTTGAAGTTCAACTAATACACTTGCCCTCTTATCTAGAATATTTTTAGAACTTACAAAATTTTCCTTCATCTATGCATAACTCATATCCAATACATTACAGTTACATTGGTGCAAAATTATTCCAAAAAAAAGAATAAGAATAAAGAAATGATTGGGTGCACATTGTCGATGTGTAGAACTTTGGTTGACACCACGCTCTTAACCTTCAAGACAATTACATCGTTATCAAGGAATTACGATTCAGCTTGAAAATTTTATTCATTTTTGCACTAATTATGGGATGAACAATTTGGGGCTAAACCGTTATTATTGAAGTCAGGTGAAATCCTTGGAATATGAAAGACCTTAAATATATTATTGGATTAATCCGCGTACACAAGGCGCTTTGGATTTTGTGGGTAGTATCTGCTGAAAACCCTCACGAGACAACACTCATCCTACTAGGGACACCTAGGGGTTTAACGGCTTGTTGCATACGCTAAATGCAATTGTGTTTCCTACGAAAGTGTGACATATCTTAGTTTAGTTTATTCGAGGACGAATAAAAAGATAAGTGTGGGGGTATTTGATATACACGTAAATGTGTATATTTTATCCGCATATTTATCTTATTTTATCTTTTAAATAATAGATATTGTGCATTTATAGTTGTGTTTACAGATTATTTTTTATGAATGGATTAACGCACTTAATTGTTGAAAAGCTTGAAGAATTTGTGCGAGAAGAGTGTTGAATTTTAGAGCAGGATTAAAGTTTGAAGACTTGAAGAAAAGTTACTATTCAATCGCCTTCTGCTGCATATTTCAAAGACAAGATTCAATGCTTTTCCATAACGATCACTTGGAGTTGTAATTCATTCTCAAGTCAATTGGAGTTGAAGCCCGCAACCTATTTTCCATGACATCTGCATGCATTCACATTGGTCTAGTTGCTAATTGGGCTAAGTTATTTGTCCCATATCATGTAATTCGCAAGGCTTCTCATTCGTGCGTTGCACGCGTTCACACTGAGCTTTTTGATTAATGTGTTATTTTGAAAAAGGGGTTTTTGTCCCACATTGTGGAATTTGCCAAGTAGCCTTGGCCAATACAACTATAAATACCTTGTATCTTATTCATGTAAAAACACATGTAGTTTTATTCTGTAATTCTCTTCTTGGAATAAAACTCTTCTCCCTTTTCTCTCAGTTGTTATTTTATTTTATTTATGTTCATGTCTGTTATTTCCTTTTTCTCTTTTTCTTTAGCTATGTCTAGCTAATCCCCTTTGATTAAGGGGTGATGACGCTAATAGATATGATTCAACATGAATCTCATAGCCAATATATGAAGAATTTATACATGTAGATCTGGATCTGAATCAAGGGTTAGATCTGAAACTTCATATCCTATGTCGTTTAAGAGCTATGCTCCTTCACAGGGTATATTCGTGTTCGATCTAACAATTATTAGATTTAGATCTAATTTTAGGTTTTTAGAAATTAATTTGTGAATCTGTCCTGATAGTCTATGGTTGTTTAAGAGCTCAGCTCCTGCATTGGCTTTGCTTGTTGTTATTTACTTATTTGTTTCTAAGAACCTATTTATCATTGATTCGCGTTTGTGACAGAAACATGAAATAGATCTATATTTATTTGTTGGCTATTGATGAGTGTGAATCTAATCTACGTCATTATCCCCTAATTGCTTTCTCTTATTAGATAAATCTCTCTTCTTTATTTAATTGTTGTTATTTCCTGCGTTTTCAATCAATCAAAATCTTGGAATAACTTGATTGGATTTATTAATTAAAATATTTTTGGTCCCAGAGTTTGGCACCCTTTACAACAATCCTTGTTGTTTAGGAAAGCCGAACGGATTTTACACTTGTATAATTTATTCGCAAACAAATTTTGGCGCCGTTGCCAGGGACCAAAATAATTTTTATTTTTAAATCCTTCGGGTTATATTTAATTTTAATTTTAATTTTATTTTCTCTGTAGTTTTCTTTCATTAAAAAAAAATTGTTCTCATTTTGTTTTCTATCATAGATAGAGATTTTTTTTTCTTGATGGGTTTGATTTGGTGTTAGTCAATGATACTGTAATCTTCCTACCGAGAGAAAACAAAATTTGCAATTTTTGTTTGATTTCTTTCCCATTTCATTGCCTTTCTATTTTTACAAATTAAAAAAAAATTGCAAATTTAGTTTGATTTATTTCCTGTTTTTAGTACAATTTCTTCCCGTTTCTTTCATTTACTTCTTTCCGGTTTTCTACAAATTTCTTTCCCTTTTGTTTCATTTATTTCCTTCCTATTTCTGATTTCTCTGTCCAAATTCACATAATTCCTCATTTACAACTTAAAAAAAGAGAACTTCTAAATTTTTTTTCCTCGCTCTTTTAATTCTCTACCAATTCGCCCACTGACTGCCACTTTTACTACCCCTTATTCGCCTCTTCTCTGGAACTTCACAATAATACCACATCATACCATAATAATAACAATCAGTTCACGCTTCATACAAACAAACAGCCTTCAGCCCCAAGCAACTCCCCTTCTCCCACGCATCTTGCTTCTGCCGTTCCACCACTTCCATCAGCGCAACAAGCATACTGTCATCATACCAACCAACATCAAACACTTCACAACACCTTTCAGACCACTTCACAGTGCATACACTACCATCCCCACTGCCTTGAAACTGGACTTCATATTCAACCGCCACCACACCAAACTGCAAGACTTCACCAGAACGCCCCAGTCACACAGTACCAAATTGCCATCTATTGTTCACACAGTACCACATCGCAATTCATTGTTCACACAACAAGTCTGGACCGAATCCATAGGTCCCAATTCAAAAGTCTCCACATACCCCATCAGCCTTAGCTGTGTATCATCGCCATAAACCAATTCACCAAACTCGAAGCAACTTCTGAACCACTTTCAGCATCAGATCACGAAACGCAAGCCCTAAATCACCTCCAAAAACCGCAACCGAAGCCATCTTCCTTGTGAACCCCATCCCCTCAGCAAACCACCACATCGCCTCCCTGATTTCAACTCCGACAGACCACAAATTTCCAATACAAATCACCTGAAAATCGATAAGCCCGAATTCGAACACCACTGACCCCCCTCATGCAATTCAATCACCAAATTCCGAAACAGTCGATTTACTCAGTTTTCATTTCCTGAGTTCATGCGTTTTTGATTTCCTGAGTTTTCTATTTTTTTTTCTGGTTCTCGATTTCGATTTGTTGAATAGAAAAGGGGCATGAGTTCAGTTGAAATTTATAGAAAGTGGGGCGTGATTTTCTTCTAGGCGTCTTGGGTGAATTGCCAAATTTATTTGGAAAGTGGAGTTGGTCAATCATCTCGGTTTGACTCTGGGCGTGCCGTATATCCATTGTTTTCGATGTTGAGTACAATTTTACTACTTTTGTTTAGATTGGGGAGCGCGCTGACTTGAGTTTGTGTCTTTGAAATTTTTATTTTTTTGATAACCTTAGCTTTCTCTTAGCTTACTCCTTTAATTGTAGATTAGCTTAGTCTAATTTTTGTTTTAGTTTCAATTTTTTTTTTTTTTTTTTTTTTTTTTTTGCAAAAAAAAAAATCAAAAACAGGTACAACGAAAATTAGAAAAAGGTCTTATTTTTTTTCGGGCTCCTAGCCCGAACCCGTGCCACAACGCAGCCAAGCAAGTAATAGGAGGCGACAACAACAAAATAACAGCGGACTATTCAGGGTTTGAGCGGTTGCACACCAAGTGGGGTGTGAACGCGCTAGCGCGACTCAATTGCACTGGACGGACTGCCGATCACTGTAAAATTTTCTAAACTCTACAGGTGCTCTGCTGCAAATAAAAATAATATAGACATTGCTTGTAAAAATCTTCTACAGGGACAGCGGCTTGCTTGTAAAATCTTTTAATTTCTGTGATTATTATTTCTGCATCTGTATTCATCCTGTTAAGGGCAATACCCCAACTCACATAAGGTGAGGGATTTCATCACCCTTTCCTTAGCCCACAAACTGCATTCATCGTAGAATCTGACTAATAATAACGGTTAGACGTTGGACATAAGGAAGTCGCGGGCTCATCTAGGGCTTAATTGTATTTTGATAGTTGATTCATTTGGAACAAATTATTTCTTGGTGTCTAGACTACGACAGAGAAATAACCGTTTCTAAATATTACGGTGATTCGTAAATATTATATTGGTTGTTACTCTGAAGGTACTTAAACCTTCGGCTGCATTGCTAGGGTGATTCCTGGTGCACCGATAACTCATGTCCGTTAACTGGCTGAGAAATCTTTTGCTCTAAGTAATCAAACGTGTCACTATATAATTTTGGGTTAGGTGCTATTAAGGACAGAAAATTTCATTGTAGCTCACTTCTGTGTATCTGATTGGTCTTGGATTACAATAAAAAAAATTCTTTTGTTTTATTTTTTTTAGCCCTCACTAGTTTGTAGGTCATACTTTTCCAAAAAAAAAACTACCATTTTCAATTTTTTTTCCTTCTCACCTCTTTCCGAACTCCTCCATTGTTTAAATTTCCTTGACTAACTCTCTTCTTCTTCTTTCTGGTGCATGCGAACTTGGACCCATGACCAAGAATCTCATCGTTTAGTTCGAATCAGACCACCTTCCCCTTCTTCAACAACCAATTTTCCCGAACAACCCTTAGAAATGGGTAAGGAACCCTCACCTCGTACCCTGATGGACAGAATCCTTCCCGATAGAGTTTCTGTCCCTTCTTGCATTCAGTTACCTAATCCTGTGGGTAACCACTTTGAAATCCGATCGAGTCAGATAAACATCCTTCCCAAATTTGGATTTTTTTTCTCATGATTAACCATATAGTTTCTTAACTAAATTTGAATATGCTTGTGCAACCTTTAAATTACAATAGTTATGTGAGGATGGCATTAAACTTCGTTTGATTCCATTCGCACTAACTGACTCAGCAGAAAAATGGTTTCGCAACTTGCCCCCAAATTCGATTAAAAAATGGGATGAATTTACAGCGGTTTTCCTTAAAAAAAATTACCCCCAGAAAAAACAGCTAGAGTCAGAAATGAAATCACCAATTTCCACCAAAAAGGGGGTGAATCATTTTGGCAATACTTCGAAAGATTTAAAGAACTGTTGTTAAGTTGTCCCCATCATGGTTACGAAACATGGTCGTTATGTCAAACTGTATACGATGGACTTGATAATAGTACTAGGCAAATGTTAGAGTCCATGTGTCAAGGCAATTTTCTAAAACAGACTGACGTAGAAGCTTGGGAATTTCTCGACGAGTTAGCAGAAAAATCGAAACAATGGGAACGAACCAATGAAAAATCTCTCTATTCGCGATCCAGTAGTAATTCGGTCGAATCCACTTCTTCTTCTTCTTCTTCTAATACTCTTGCTGATGCCATACTGAACATTGTTAGAACACACACTCAGTCTAATAACGCTTCGCAAGCCATGTGTCACATCTGTCTTGACTCCAATCACATGGCTGATGACTGTCCCCAGTCCCTTGAGCAATTAAACGCTTTCAATAGACCTAACAACCACCCAAATCTTTCTTATGGTCCAAATAACTCCCTGATGAACAGACCTTTGAATCGAGCATTTCCAAACAATGCCGTGAACCCTCCTCTTAGGCAAAATCAGTACACTTCGAACCAGGCGCCTTTCCACAATCAAACGGCTGCACCCAAATATGAAAAACGCCTTTCTACGATTGAGGGGAATTTATCTGAGGTGAGCAACCTATTAGCGCAAATGACTAAGCAAAGTGTTGAAAATCAAAACAAGCTAGATGACTCCTTGCAATCATATATGCAAAACACGAATCAACAAATGAGTGAACTTCAAAAACAAATGTCTCAAATTAACGCTAGATTAAGTGAAAGGAAAAAGGGTACATTTCCAAGTCAACCCATTCAAAGCCCTAGAGGACAAAATTCAAACCCCAACCAAATTCACATCATTCAAGATTCAAACGTTAGTCACTAGAATGCGGTCACGACTCTTAGATCTGGCAAAAAGATTGACAATCATGTGGTAAATCCAAATGATTTACCAGACGATCTTCCGAATCCTATCGAAAATTCGACCAACTCAGATCAAAACGTTGAGCCAATTTCTGATAAGGACCATCCTCAAACTCAAGTAGCTCAACCTACTGAGTTGTCTGCTCCATTTCCTCATATACTCTGACCTAGGAAAAAGACGGACCAAATAGAAAAGATCCTAGAAATATTTAAGCAAGTTAAAGTGAACATTCCTCTTTTAGATATTATTCAACAAGTACCACAGTACGCGAAATTTCTAAAAGATTTGTGCACTCAAAAATGTCATACACGAGCACCTAAGAAAGTGTTTCTAGCGGCAACTCTAAGCAAAGTCTTGTCCCAATCAATGCCAGTGAAATACAAAGATCCTGGCAGCCCCACAATATCATGTACTATTGGGGACAAGAAAATTGTTAGATGCCTGCTAGACTTAGGTGCTAGTGTTAACTTGCTTCCATATTCCGTCTATCGCCAATCAGGGCTAGGAGAACCGAAACCCACCAAGGTTACCCTTCAACTTGCTGACCGTTCAATTAAGAAACTTGTGGGCGAAATCGAGGATGTGTTGATCAAAGTAGGCGAATTTATCTTTCCAGTTGATTTCATTGTCCTAGAAACTCAACAGGTAAGCAATCCTGCAAACCAGATTCCTTTGATTCTAGGACGACCCTTCTTAGCAACCTCTAATGCTCTTATCAACTGTAGAAATGGGTCTATGAAACTTTCTTTCTGTAACATGACTGTCGAGCTAAACATCTTTAGAACCGAAAACTCTCCTAATTCTTATGTGGACCAGTTTTCTGAAATCCATGCTGTCCACGACAATGAACCCGAGCTCGACCATATGAATAACGAAATTGAATCAAATTATGAAACATTATTTCAAGATATTCCCGAAAATGTCTCTAATTCAATTTCTGTTGAGCCGCTCACAATTGAGCCTATTCCTCAACCAATTTCTTCGGTTGAGTCGTCCCCAAAATTTGAACTCAAAGTGCTGCCCAGTCATCTTAAGTACGCTTACTTAGGAGACAATGAAACTTTTCCTGTCATCATCGCTTCTGACCTTACTTTAGAGAAGGAACAATTGCTCCTTCCCATCCTTAAGAAAAATAAGGAAGCAATTGGTTGGTCCATGGCTGATATTAAGGGGATTAGTCCTTCAATAGTCCAACGTCGAATCCACCTTATAGATGATGCCAAACCTACTCGTGATCCCCAACGTCGTCTAAACCCCATCATGTAAGAAGCAGTTCGTGCTGAAATCCTTAAATGTCTTGACAATGGAATCATCTACCCATTTTCCGATAGTAAATGGGTTATTCCGATTCATGTCGTCCCTAAGAAATCAGGGATAACCGTGATCCAAAATGAAGCTAACGAGCTTATCCCAACCCGCACCCAGACCGGTTGGAGTGTTTGCATTGACTATAGGAAAATTAACGCTGCAACACGAAAGGATCATTTCCCTCTTCCATTCATCGATCAAATGTTAGAACGACTAGCCAGTCACGAGTATTATTGTTTCCTTGACAGGTATTCGGGCTATAATCAAATCCCTATGCTCTTGAGGACCAAGAGAAACCACTTTCACATGTCCCTTCGGTACATTTGCATACCGTCGTATGCCTTTTGGTCTCTGTATTGCACCGGCAACCTTTCAGAGGTGCATGATTAGCATTTTTTCTGATATGATCGAGCGATTTTTGGAAGTTTTCATGGATGATTTTTCCATCTTCGGGAATTCTTACACTGAGTGTTTACAACATCTCGATCTTGTTCTTAATCGTTGTAAAGATAAACACTTAACGCTTAATTGGGAAAAGTGTCACTTAATGGTCAAACATGGCATTGTCCTAGGACATGTCATTTCTAATAAAGGAATTAAAGTAGACAAAGCCAAAATTGAGGTTATTTCAAATCTTCCCATTCCCAAATCAGTTAAGGACATCCATCATTTTTAGGTCATGCTGGTTTTTACCGTCGCTTTATAAAAGATTTTAGCAAAATCACTCGACCTTTAACCAGTCTTCTTGGTAAGGATGTTCCTTTCGACTTCAATTCTGATTGCATTTCATCTTTTGAGCATCTTAAAAATGAACTTGTCTCTGCTCCTATCATCTTCTCTCCTAATTGGAAGTTGCCTTTTGAAATCATGTGTGACGCCTCGAATTTCGATGTTGGCGCTGTCTTAGGACAACATATCGATAAGATTATTCATGTAATTTACTACGCGAGTAAGACTCTGAACGACGCTCAAATCAATTATATGACCACTGAAAAGGAACTCTTGGCAATCGTTTTCGCTTTAGAAAAATTCAGACCTTATCTAGTTGGCTCCCACATCACTGTTCATACCGATCATTCCGCACTTAGGTACCTTTTCTCTAAAAAGGATGCGGAGGCTCGTCTCATTCGTTGGATCCTTTTACTTCAAGAATTTGACCTGACCATTAAGGATAAAAAAGGATATGACAACGTTATTGCGGACCACTTGTCTCGTCTTCCAAATGCCCCGTCTTCTTCTCTTCCGATCAACGAGAATTTCCCTGATGAACAGCTATTTTCTTTATCCACTGATCCTTGGTTCGCTGACATTGTCAACTACTTAGTCACTAAGCAGACCCCTTCTTTTTGGTCTAAGCAGGATAAACACAAATTCTTTTCCCAAGTGAAACACTTTTTCTGGGATGACCCTTATCTTTTCAAGTACTGTCCTGATCAAATCATCCGAAGGTGTGTTCCCGACACTGAAATTCGCAGTTTCCTCTCTTTCTGTCACAACCAAGCCTGTGGTGGTCATTTCGGTCCCAGAAAGACAGCTGAAAAGGTTCTCCAGTCGGGTTTCTACTGGCCCAACATTTTCAAAGACGCTTATGAATTTTGCAAAACTTTTGATCGATGTCAATTCTTAGGGAAAATTGGTAAACGGAATATGATGCCCCTAAACCCCATTCTAGAGGTCGAAATTTTTGATGTTTGGGGTATAGACTTCATGGGACCCTTCCCTAATTCTTTTGGGAACCTATACATCCTCTTAGCTGTCGATTATGTTACTAAATGGGTCGAAGCTGTTCCATGCAAAACAAACGATAACAGGGTTATTGTGCGCTTCTTGAAAGAAAATATCTTCTCTAGGTTTGGCACTCGTCGCACAATAATCAGTGATAATGGAACACACTTCTGTAATCGTTCTTTTGAAGCTCTCATGAGAAAGTATTCGATAACCCACAAGTTATCCACTCCTTACCATCCTCAAACTTGTGGGCATGTTGAAGTATCGAATAGGCAGATTAAACAAATCCTTGAGAAAACTTTGAATCGAAATCGCAAAGATTGGTCCCAAAAGTTAACCGACGCTCTTTGGGCTTACCGCACTGCTTTTAAAACAAACTTAGGTATGTCCCCTTGTCGGTTGATTTTTGGCAAGCCATGTCACTTACCAGTTGAACTAGAACATCGGGCGTTATGGGCAATAAAAACTTTGAATCTTGATTTAGAGCAAGCAGGTGAACATAGGAAGCTTCAACTCAATGAGCTTGATGAAATTCGAAATGATGCCTATGAAAATGAACGAATTTACAAGGATAGAACGAAAGTTTTTCATGATAAATCAATTTTACGTAAAACTTTCATGCCAGGTCAAAACATTCTGTTGTATGACTCAAAACTGCATTTATTTCTGGGTAAGTTAAAATCTAGATGGACAGGACCTTATACTGTGCGGACTGTTTTTCCGTATGGTGAGGTAGAAATTGAGAATCCAACCGATGGATCATCCTATAAGGTCAATGGTCAACGCCCTAAACCATACTTGGAACCAATACCCAACCAAGAGGAAGAGCTCATGGTCCTCCATGAGCCACATTACATTCGGTAAGACACACTAACCCTCTTTTGTACGTATGTAAATATTCTCTTATTTGTTTTTCCCTTTCACTAAGATATGTCTGATTAAGGCTGTGAGGACACAATCACACTCAAGTGTGTGTGTGGGGGGGGGGGGGGAATTTACATTACATCAGCAATCAAATTTTATGAACTAGGTCACTCATTGAACAAGGATTAACTTAAACTCATAAATAAGACCTTGGTTCTTGTTTGATAAGTTGAATTTTTGGGTGATGGGAATGAACATTATTTATTCATTGAATCGTAATGTGTCTTTTTAAGATGCTAGCTTGAGACTGTGCAGGCGTTAGTCGTGTTCTGGAGTAAGCGTGTCAACCCTTGTTATACGTGTTAGAATGTGCAAGTAATAATAATAAAAAAAATCATGAAATAAAAATGATTTTGCACCTACATTTGTTGGATTTTTTGAGTTGGTTTTCATGCATAATATTTTCTTTTTCCACTCAAAATTTCAAAATCGTAAGTTCTAAAATCCACTTGGCCGAATTAAGGAGAAATGACTCATTGTAGCGTTCTTCTTCGATACCCCACATTATTCAAACCCAAGTTTTTAGTCGATTTACATCCATGTTTTGACAAGTTTATCTTATATTAGTATACTCAAGAACCTTTGTTTAAAGGTCAAAAACATCACTTTTTATACCAATATTACACCACCCACTCCATACTTTTTTTAAGGTGGGATAACCATATACAACATCTTATTTTATATGGGTTATCTATCTTACGAAACTTTGCTTATCATTCCTTTCAGGTTTTTGTATAACATCAATCCAGACTTGTGTGTTGAATTAGGGTTATAGAAGTAGAGTAACAAGGGCACAAAACTTTCCTTTCATGAATTGTTGGTTTAGTAGAGGAGGAATCAAATGAAATCATGTACGGCATCATTCCATTCCATCTCCATTCATCATTGATCATGCAAAAGAAAGGAAAGAAAAAAGAAAAAAAAAGGAAAAAAAATGAAAAAAAGAGAGAGTCTCTCAGAATAAAATAGTCATTCATCATTCTTGACTATAAAGCATTCAGTTCCATTCCATCCACATCCATTATACCGTACTTGGAAGCGAGGATTGTAGTAGAGGAGACGAAAGGAAATAAAAATGTTCATATGTGCCTTAGTATTACTTTATCTTTTGTAGCTTGAAGTTCAACTAATACACCTGCCCTCTTATCTAGAATATTTTTAGAACTTACAAAATTTTCCTTCATCTATGCATAACTCATATCCAATACATTACAGTTACATTGGTGCAAAATTATTCAAAAAAAAAAAGAATAAGAATAAAGAAATGATTGGATGCACATTGTCGATGTGTAGAACTTTGGTTGACACCACGCTCTTAACCTTCAAGGCAATTACAGTGTTATCAAGGAATTACGATTCAACTTGAAAATTTTATTCATTTTTGCACTAATTGTGGGATGGACAATTTGGGGCTAAACCGTTATTATTGAAGTCAGGTGAAATCCTTGGAATATGAAAGACCTTAAATATATTATTTGATTAATCCGCGTACACAAGGCGCTTTGGATTTTGTGGGTAGTATCCGCTAAAAACCCTCACGAGACAACACTCGTCCTACTAGGGACACCTAGGGGTTTAATGGCTTGTTGCATACGCTAAATGCAATCGTGTTTCCTACGAAAGTGTAACATATCTTAGTTTAGTTTATTCGAGGATGAATAAAAAGATAAGTGTGGGGGTATTTGATAAACACGTAAATGTGTATAATTTATCCGCATATTTATCTTGTTTTATCTTTTAAATAATTGATATTATGCATTTATGGTTGTGTTTACAAGTTATTTTTGATGAATGGATTAATGCACTTAATTGTTGAAAAGCTTCAAGAATTTGTGCCAGAAGAGTGTTGAATTTTAGAGATGGATTAAAGTTTGAAGACCTGAAGAAAATTTGCTATTCAATCGCCTTCTACTGCATATTTCAAAGACAAGATTCAGTGGTTTTCCATAACGATCACTTGGAGTTGTTATTCATTCTCAAGTCAATTGGAGTTGAAGCCCGCAACCTATTTTCCATGACATCTGCATGCATTCACATTGGTCTAGTTGCTAATTGGGCTAAGTTATTTGTTCCATATCATGTAATTCGCAAGGCTTCTCATTCATGCGCTGCACGCGTTCACACTGAGCTATTTGATTAATGTGTTATTTTGAAAAAGGGGTTTTGTCCCACATTGTGGAATTTGCCAAGTAGCCTTGGCCAATACAACTATAAATACCTTGTATCTTATTCATGTAAAAACACACTTAGTTTTATTCTGTAATTCTCTTCTCGGAATAAAACTCTTCTCCCTTTTCTCTTGTTAGACTAAAAAGTGGTTCTAACACCCAAATTGACTAAAATCAGAATAAAATAAGATCAAAAGGAAAATGGAGACACAAAATTTATAGTGGTTCGGCGTTGAAAAGCCTACGTCCACTTGTCAATTATTATTCTCGATGATATAGTTGCAATTACAATGAGATATTCACTCAATTTCACTCACAACTCACATACATTCACTCAATTGTCTCAAAACAAATGTTGAAAGACGATTTGGATTATCCGGGAGTGCTGGAATTCGGTTTATGAAAGTGTATGAACTCTCAAAGTGCCAAAAAGAAGATCCCTTTAATTGTCTCTAGGCAAGGTATTTATAGGTGAAAATTTAGTCAGAATCCGATCCGGAGCGGAGCCACATGTCGTCCATACCATCGTCCTCGGGTTCGGATGGATTCTAGTGCTGACAGCGCATCAGAGTAGTGGTCATCGTGGGTAGGAACTGGTCATAACCGCTTTGAATAATCAGGCGATCATGGGGGGAAGTGATGTGGAATACGGGTTCGGATCGGAGGAGCGTGCAGAAGGGGTTCGGACCGGGGCATCCGATCCGACCCGAACCAAGCTGAAACTAAGTCCTTATCCATTTTTCTCTGCTCCGTTCCGACCTGGTAGTAGCTCACCGATCTGACTGATAATAACTCTCCGATCTGACTGGTGATAGCTCTCCGACCCGAATAGTAGCAGCTCTCCGATCCGATCCGCTATGACGCTTTCTAAGTTCTTCAACGCTTTACATCTCGACTTTGTGTTGCCCAGTTCACAAAGTGGGCTAACATTTTGCCCCCTCAAAGGATGCTTCTGTTGGACGGAGCATGCTTTGATTATCATTGCATATCGCCTTCTAGGTAATCTTTCCTTTGATTTTCCTTGTGCTTTCATCCTCTTCTTCGAGTTTTAATTTAATTCACAGGCCATGCTGGGATATGACATTCTGTTCAGCTCAGATTCCGACCCGAAAGGATCCCCTTCTTCTTCTATTTCGCATTGGACTAGTGGGCCAAGCTGCGTTTCTGGGCTTTCGAGCCGGTCCGAACGGGGATACGAATATTCACCTTGTTTTTATATAAGTCCAGCCTTCATTTTCCTCTCACTTTCTTTTTCATTCGTCATTTTTTAAGTCCTGTTCCGAAACTCTAGGTCTCAAGAGAAGAGAACTTTTATAATTCTCGTGCGAATCTCCAAATTAACCACCTTGGTAGGTTTAAATCCTTGATCAACTTCATGATAATAGGTTTTAATTGAAATTTATGGTCAATTCGACCGATCTGGATGTGGTTTCCACGCTGCAGCATCCTCTTCCTTCGTTATTGTCGTTGGTGGCTTCGAGGCGTTGGAAGAGGAAGTCGTAGTTTGTTCGATCATGACTGGGGCGTCGGAGATGAGATTGGGCCTTAGATTAAACAAGTGGAAGAAGAGGAAGATCACAGGGAGTTGGTTCGGGCGATGGAGTATGGAGAACGGAGGAAAAGAAAAGGAAGAGAAATCCAGAAGGACGGATCGGGTCGGGGCAAGCAGTTGAAGAGGGAAATAGAATTCACCCCAATGGGTCGGATCAGACTGTAAAATTAAGGGGGAGAGAAGCATGTCTGCCTAATCCGATCCGAACCGTTCGGGGGATCCACTTCCGAACCGATCTGACTTTGATTCCTGGGCTTCAATGTTTGTCTGCGTCCAAGACAGGGCTACACCCCCGATCCGATCCCCATGAATGCACCCGAACCGAACCGAAGAGCAGTCCAACCTGATGCGTGAAAAACTTGTTTAATTGGCCCAATCAACTCTTGGCATAATCTTCAACTTAATGGATAGTTAGGATAGTGCCTTGCGAACATAAATGGACATCAAGAACTGCCTTGATCCTTATTACTTTGCCAATATTCTGCGTCGCACTTTCAAACATTAACTTTACACTTTCCGCATACACTGTTCACACTTTAGTTTGTACACATGCACGGGGGGATACGGGCTAATTTACTCTAACTTGTGCTATTGCTTCTTCAATAGTTTTGTGACCATGAGATCCAGACACTCTTCTAGACTAGCCGAGAAGAAGGAGGCCCCGGAGACATCCAACAAAATTACTCTTGAGGACGTATCTTCTTCCTCGGATCCAGAATGGAATGATGAGGGCTAAGACTACGAGGTTGGAACTCGCGAAAGCGACAATGTGTCTTCGGAGGGTGGAGTTTCCCTAGGTTGTGAAGAGGAATGAGGGATTGGCGATGACCGAGCTCCTGATGAATTTGAGTCTACCGTCATATTGGAATCACCCCAAGATTCTGTTGAATCGACGATCGTGAACGACAGACTTATCCGAATTTGTCTAAAGTACGGATACTAAAAAGGGACACCCTGGTGCCTTCGAGAACTGGCCGTCCCCACAACCCTCCAGAAGGGTATATGGCAATTACTCGGTTGATGTGCATGGTCGGGGCTATCCCTCCATTTTCTCCTTTCATCGTCGATTTTCTAAGACAAATGCGGATTGCCCCCATGCAGCTGCATCCTAATTCTTATGCTTACTTGTACACCTTATATGTAGCGTACCGTGAGATCTTAGGCATAGAGCTCACTTTTGACGACGTTCATTTCTTCTATAACTTCAAGCATCGGACTCGAGAGACTCCTTCTTTCTGTTACTTTGAGTCTGTCCCTAAGAGGAAAATAATTCCAGCGCCATTCAGTAGTAAAGCTGGGGATTCCAGGCTGGAATGGTTTTATGTAAAGCGGCAGCCAGGGTGTGCTAGGAGGTGGACGAAATCAAGTAAAGCACTGGTTTTCTAAATCTCGATTCTATACATTCAAGCCATCGCCTTAACTCGTTTTTCTTTTTGTTTGTAGTCGATAACCCAAAACAAATATCAGACCAAGTATTCTTTGACCGGATGCACCAGCTCCTTAATGGCGATCAGAAGTTTTTAACTATTGATGAAGTCCTCAAGGACGAATATCTTCATCTTCATGGGTTGCTATCTATTACTCGTAGCATTGGTCATGGGACGGCTCCATATGTATATATTCCCCCAGTGGACGTAATCCCTAAAACGGGCGAAGGTTCAAGAGCTCCTACAGTGCCTCTTCAGGCTTCACCCTCTCCTTCTTCTACCCAAGATGATGAATTGGCTAACATGGCCGAAAAGCATCGCGAAGGGTATACTGTTCCCGAGGATGCCATTTCTCCGGAAAGGTCAACGTCCTCCAAAGAGTCACCGATCGATGCTTCTGAGGGAGATGTCCCTAGCACTGATGACCCACTATTTCAGGGTTTGGGGGATCTCCCCTTACCTGAAACTATTTACACCTCAGAGGATTTTAGGAAGAATCCTTTAGTTTTCACTTCTTCCGAAGAGACCACTCCTGCTAAGGCCAAAGAGCCCGCTCGTACTAGTCTAGCTTCGGACTCGGGTTGGTCGGGGGGGAATAACACCACTTAGGACACACTTTACACAATAACATTACAACTCACTGCATCTTTCTCTTTGTGAAAATATTGATTCTGAGTTTCATTTGTCTTGTTGTGCAGGCACGATGTCCCGATCTTACTATGATATCAGGAAACTTCGCCGCAGCATGTCTAATCCGCCATATAATACTGAGTATGATCGCCGCGACGACCGCAGTAGGGAGGAGAGAAGGCCCTATGAACCTTATAAGGGTTACCAAGGTCGTCGGGAAGAGAACATGCCGCAATCAAAAGACTCAACCTCTTCTCAAGAAAAGCGCAGTAGGGAGAGGAGTCCGCCAAAAGATACCGAATCACGGAGCAAGCGTAAGGTCTCTGCTAAACAGCCTAGAACAGATAAAGAGGCTATTGAATCCTCCACGCACAGGGATACTGAGCTGACGATCCCCGCCCCTCCACCGCCAGATGCTGAAACTGCAGTTAAGCGGGCGTATCTGGAGGAACAATTTCCCGAACATTACTTCGAAAACTTGACTTTTTTACCTGCTCTTGAGCCTATTTCTTCAAGGTGGGCAGATGAGGCCAAAGCGAAGATAGTTGCGGTCGAGAAACAGTATTCTGAAATGTTCAAGTATTCACGCAACCTTTCCAGAATCATTCGCACGTTGATCACAAATGCTGACTCGATGCAGAAAACCGCAGAAGATGATGCAAAGGCCTTAAAGAATCTAGGAAAAGATTTGGAAGATACTCAGGCCCAGCTTGTTGTTGCTCAACGGGATGCCACTAGCTTCAAGCAACAATTTGAAGATTTGCCAAAACGCTACCATGATTTGCTTGAATCCCATACTCAAGAGCGTTCTGAGTTAAAAAGGCAAGCCGAAGATGCCAAGTCAGATGCGGCTAAAACGCGCCTTTCTTACGCTGACCTTGAACGGAAAAATGCCGAGTTAGCAAGGAGGAATGCTGAACTGGAAAAGAAAAATGCTGAATTGGCTTCTAAGCTAGTGGAGGCGGAGAACAGGGCTGCCCTAGCGGAGGGTAACGTCGAATGTGCTATCAAGTCCGCTGAGGAGGCCCGCTAACAACTGTCAGAGGCTGAGGGAGAGGTTCAGGGTTTCGGCGAATTAATGATTGAATTCTTTGCGCATATCATCCGCCGCCGGAACATTTCTTGGATTGAAGATTATCCATCTACTCTAATCCAAGTATGGAGTCAGATCGTTGAGTGGGAGAAAGAGGAGCTCAAAGTTGATTCCATTGACGAGGACAAGTTGATGGAGAAATATTTACGAGATGATGAGCCAGAGGGCCTAGCTGAAGGGCGCCGCCTCATTGCTGCTGCTATGGACGAAGAGAGGCGGAGGACTAAGCAAAAGAACATTCCCGAGGCTGGTTCCTCTTCTACTGCTCCCGTAACTTCTGAAGTAGAGGGATATGATCCTGAAAACCCGAGGATCCCTCGAACAACTCTTTTATCCCCTATTCCCGAAACGGCATCGGAGACAGCAGTTACTCCAGCCGAGAAGTCTTCAGAAGGTATCTCTACATTTTCACCTCAATTCGTCAAAGCTATCTCTACCTTTCGCCACGTGATTGAGCAATCAATGAAAAACCCATTATTTTCTCCTGAGTTGATAACTGTTGCTTCTCACTCTGTAGGTATTGAACCGTCCGGAAAGACAGATGTGTCCCAGGGAACTGCCACTGGGGCGGAGCCTACGGAGAAGGCAAAAGGGGGAAAAGACAAGTCTGCTCCCATATATTTGGGAGAAGGAAGTGAACCGTCTAAGGCTGACACTCCTCATGACGATGAAATGATAGATGCCTTAAAGGACGATTGCGGCGACGGGGGACATGAGGAAGATCCGGAGGTGGCAATAGTCGGGGAGTCGAAAAGCGTTGATGATGTTACCTTAGCTGCACTGAAAGCTGACCAAGATAAACGCTTGCAGCTAAAAGCTGAAGACTTAGACCCTGAAAGCCTTAAGCCCCTCGCAGTTGTGGATGCGGGATCAAGGTTAGTTGTTAATCTTTCAACTAGATCTATTACAGAGGAACTCGCTAAAAAGTCTTCTCTTGATTCCAACGCTCCGCCCTCCGGGAAGAAGTCAACCGATTCCAGCACCTCATCTTCAGGAAAGAAAAAGTCAAAGCGCATCTTGACGGAGGCCGAAAAAGAGGCGAGGGATGCGGAGAAAGCTGCCAAGAAGTCCAAGCCTCCTTCGAAGCCTAAGTAGTGGGCTGTCTTGCGTTATTTTAGCACTTGGTTGACCAATAATTGTTGCTGCAAAGGTGGCCCTTGCACCTTCTTTATGCCTGTTTTCTATGGTTGTGTAATGAAGTTATGGTGGGTTGAAATATGTGTATACATATATGCCTCCAGTCAATCTCGAAAAACTATTCAAGACTTAGTCAAGTAGTCAGAATGTTCCCGATTTTTCGATGGGATTGCATTCTCTGTGCCGTCAATGCCTGTCGTTTTTTCTGGCATTTTTTATACTCTCCTGTCTTATACTCAGGTTAGAGTTCTTACTGAGGCGGTCTCTTGTATGGGTGCACCTTCACGCCTCAGAGGACGTCGTCTTCCCGTCCTTTATACTCTCTCTCAATTCTCGAGAGTTAGAGTTAAGAATGTCGTCTTCCCATTCTTTTATGTCTTATCGCACAAACAGTCGTTGTGCTTTTTCCTGCGTATAAACTGTTTTCAACTTTTCAGGTTTTACATCATCTCATATCCCATAATCGCAACAGAATAGTAGATGAAGGTGTATATACAATGCATGAAAGTAAATGACACACGATATTTTTATAGTGGTTCGGCTAAGTCGTAGCCTACATCCACTTTATAGTTCTTTATTCATATCATCAGACTTTCGTAAGGCAAGTCATGCCATTTTACAGAGTTCATAAGAAAAATAGCAAAGAGTACAACATTTCTAATTCAAATATCGCATCAAGTGTTGGGCATTCCATGCCCTAGGTACCTCTTCGCCATCTACGGTCGTTAACTTGAAGGATCCTGTTTCAAGTTTCCGTTGGATGACAAAGGGTCCTTCCCACTTTGGACCGAGGTGAGGAAGGGATGGAAAGACTCTCTTTAGCACCAAATCTCCTGGTTCAAAAGTCCTAAGACGAACTTTTTTGTCGTAATAGCGTGCCATCTGACGTCGATGTCTTGCCGCGCGCAAATCTGATTCGCCCCTTTTTTCTTCGATTTCATCAAGAGACTCGAGTAAGAGTGCCCGATTCGTCATCGGGTCATAATACGTCACCCGGTGGGAGGGAACCTCAAGCTCTACTGGAATTACTGCTTCTGAACCAAAAGAGAGAGAGAAAGGGGTATGACCGGTAGCTGTCTTAAATGTTGTTCGATATGCCCACAAAGCTAAGGGCAATTCGTCAACCCATTTTGCCTTCGCGTGCTCTAACCGTTTCTTGAGGATGGATTTTATAACTTTGTTTATTGCTTCTACTTGCCCATTCGACTGCGGATAAGCGACCGCAGTGTACCGTTTGTCGATCTTATATTTCTGGCAGAAATTTCTGAATTCGGCACCATCGAACAGGGTTCCGTTATCAGTTATGATGGTCCTTGGGATCCCGAATCGGCATATAATATTTCTAACCACGAAGCTTATCACTTTTCTCGCCGTGATTTTGGTTAGGGGCTCAGCTTCCACCCACTTCGTGAAATAATCCACAGTGACTATTGCATATTTCGCTCCTCCTTTAGCAATTGGTAGAACTACGATAATATCAATTCCCCACGTGGCAAAAGGCCAAGGACTCACCATCGATTTGAGTTGGGTCGATGGTGCTCTGGGGATTTTGGCGAATCTCTGGCACTTGTCGCAGCGTCGTGAATAATCAGCTGCATCTTTATTAATTGTGGGCCAGAAGTATCCATACCGCAATATCTTTTTCGCTAAAGTTTGACCTCCTGTATGATCTCCACACTCACCTTCGTGTACTTCTCTTAGTACACGTTTGATGTCGTCGTGTGCTACACATCGTAACAGGGTAATAGAAAATCCTAGTCTATAAAGAGTATCATCTTGAAGAATGTATATGGTAGCCTTGCGAACTATAGCCCGTCTCTCACTCTTCTTTGATGGGAGTATCCCGTTCTTAAGGAAATTCCTAATTGGGGTCATCCACAACTCCTTCCCCGGTTCTGCTTCGAAAGCGAACTCAATTTCCATCGACTCAAAGCTTGGCGATTCCAACGTTTCAATTGGAATTATTTCAGTTTCTTCCGGGTTGTCTGAACTAGCTAGCTTTGCCAACCTGTCTGCCTTCTGGTTTTCGGCTCTTGGGATGTGCGTTATGTTGTACCGCTCTCAACAGCTTTTCCACTTTCCCGAGGTAGGCGATAAGTCGAGGTCCCCGAGCCACAAACTCCTTTCGCACTTGGCAAACAACGATTTTGGAGTCGCAAAATATGTCCAATGTTTTTACTCCGAGGTCTTTAGCAAGCTTTAGCCCGGCAATCAGGGCTTCATATTCATAGTCATTATTAGTCGCTGAAAATTCTAATCGCAGAGCGTAATATACCGACCGTCCTTCAGGAATGACTAAGACGATTCCAGCTCCGGACCTTCGGTCGTTCTTGGCTCCGTCTATGTACAGCTTCCATGGATCTAATTTTAACTCATCTTCGGACTTGACCACTCTGTCATCGATTATTTCCTCCTCTGGGATTGTGAACTCTGCTATAAAGTCAGCCAGAGCCTGCCCCCTGATCGACCTCCGCGGCCGAAAATTTAGATCAAACTGACTTAATTCAATATTCCATTTGATCAATCGTCCCGATGCCTCGTGTGTCTGCAACACCTGCCTCAGAGGTTGGTCAGTGTATATGGTTATTGGGTGAGCTTGGAAATAGTGATGAAGTTTTCGGGAGGCGATTAGGAGGCTGTAAGCGAGCTTCTCAATCTTGGGTAGTTGCGTTCTGCCGCTGCCAATTTCTTGCTTACATAATATACTGGCCTTTGCACTTTGTCTTCTTCTCGAACCAAGGCTGTGCTAACAGCGTGAGCCGAAACAGCTAAGTAAACAAATAACTCTTCATGATCCACTGGATTTGACAAAATCGGTGGTTTTTCTAGCAATTCCAATAAATTTCGAAAGGCCTCGACATAGTCCAGAGTCCATTCGAAGTTCTTCTTTCCTCTTTTTATCAAGTCAAAAAATGGGACGCACCTGTCCGTTGCTTTGGAGATAAATCTACTCAACGCGGCTACTTTCCCTGCCAGACTTTGGACATCTTTGATTCTCCTTGGTTCTTCGATGTTTCTAATCGCTGCTATTTGGCTGGGATTGATTTCAATCCCTCGGGAGCTCACAATGAAGCCTAGAAACTTTCCCGATGCCACTCCAAATGAACATTTCAAAGGATTCAACTTCATCCGATACTTTCGCAGGATAACGAACATTTCTGCCAAGTCTTGTGTATGGCTGGAGGACTGTTTCGATTTGACAAGCATATCATCCACATAAACTTCCATAGTCTTCCCTATTTGATTATAAAACATCCTGTTCACCAAGCGCTGATAAGTGGCTCCAGCGTTTTTCAATCCAAATGGCATGACCACGTAACAGTATAACCCCAAATTTGTAACGAAGCTCGTGTGTTCTTGATCTGGCACGTGCATAGGAATTTGGTTGTACCCAGAATATGCGTCCATGAAAGAAAGAAGTTCGTGTCCCGCTGTCGAATCTACAAGCTGGTCAATTCTGGGGAGTGGGAAACTATCTTTCGGGCAAGCTTTGTTCAATCTGAAAAATCAATGCAAGTCCGCCACTTTCCATTCGGCTTCTTTAATAAGACGGGATTCGATATCCAGTCGGGATATGTCGAATCTCTAATAAATCCGTTCTGTTTCAGCTTCTCCACTTCTTCTTTCAGAGCGGCTGACCTCTCTGGGCCCAGCATACGTCTCTTTTGCTTTACAGGCGGGTGTTTCGGGTTTACATTTGGTGAATGACTTATGACGGATGGCGATATCCCACACATGTCGGCGTGGGTCCAGGCAAACACGTCCAAGTTTGCCTTCAGGAAGTCAGTTAGTTCTCTGGCCCGACGTGGATCCAACTGGGATCCAATCTTCAAAACTCTTGTTGGATCAGCTTCATCAATGGGAATGTCCACTGTCGCTTCATTAGGAGTTGCATTTCTAGTCTCTGGTTCCTCGTCTTTTCTGGGATCCAGGTCTTCAGGCGTTCCTTTGGGCAACTCCTTCGGGGCCGATCCCTCTAATTGCTACGCCGAGCCCTCCTTTGGAGGAGGCGAGGCACCTTTACTCTCGATGTTAAGTCCCTTCATCAACATCTTTAATTCGGCAACATAGCAGGCCCGTCCTGAGACTTGATCTCCTCTCACTACTCCAGTTCCGGCTTCAGTTGGGAACTTAAGCAATAAACACCAAGGGGCGATACAAGCCCTGAACTCAGCAAGGGCAGGCCTTCCCAAAAATGCATTATAAGGCGAATTTACGTCCAATACTACGAACTGAAGCATCCGTACTCTTCGGCGTTCTCCTTGCCCCAAGGTTACGGGCAATTCTATGTACCTCATTGGAGCTGTCGATGCTCCGTTGAAGCCTCGGATCCAACCTTCGCATGGCTTCAAATCTTCAGATTCAAGCTTCATCTGATCGAATGACTTTTTAAATAAAATATTAACAGAGCTTCCATTGTCTACTAACACCTTATGAACCAATGCCGGCCCAATGCTGGTGGTAATGACCAACGGATCGTCGGTGGGTGACTGAATCCCGGTAATATCTCTGCTACGGAATACCACGTCGTCAAACATTGTCTTCTGTTGCTTTATGGGGGCGATATCTTCCAAATCATCACATTCATCCACATCTACGTGCTTAGCTGCATTTACATATTGATCCATTGCTCTAAAACTGTGGATCGCTGGGTGGGGTCCACCCACTATGGAGTTGATAACAATTCCCTTGCCTTTCTGCTACGCTGTAGGCTTGGGAGCAGATTGGATCTGTTTTGGAGCCTGTTCTCCTTGCCCCTGTCTCTCGGGGCAACCTTATATTCATCCAATTTCCCTTCGCGCAGCAGCTTCTCAATCACGTCTCTCAAATGTCGACATTCATTGGTTGAATGCCCATGAGTTCCATGAAACAAACAAAACTTTCCAGCTGCCATTTCTTTCTCTGTTGAGTCGCGAGGTGGCGGTCTTTTATATTGCAAAACATTGTATGTATCCAAGTAAATGTTCTCCAGAGTGTCGTTCAACGGTGTATAATTCTCATAAGTCTGGAACCGGGGTATTTTATTAGGATCACTTCCCCTATTTCTATTTCTTCTGTTACAATTCGCGTTACGGTTGTTGTTGTTGCCCCCGTTTCCATTATTGTCGTTTCCACTCTTGTTTCCCACATTCACCTCAACTTTTCCGGATCTTTCTCCAGACTGCTTCACGGCGACATTACTCAGAACATTTTCTTTTGAAGCCGCTCCAGACTTTCTCTTTCGGTTTCCCTGGCCTCCTCTCGTCTTAACTGAATATCGGCCTTTTCATAGAATAACTCTCTCGTGGGAGGTGGCTTCGCAGAAAGGTAATCTCCAAACTCGGAGTCAGGATCGACTCCTTCCATCAAAGCCATCAAGATGGTGGGCTCGTGCGGGTCACTAACTTCAGTCACAGCTAAGTTGAAACGGTCGAGATATGACCTCAAAGACTCTCCCGGCGCCTGCTTAATTCTTGATAATTCAATAACACTCTTAGACTTTCGGGTATGGATTCGGAACTGATTCATAAAACGTTCGCTCAATTCCCTATAATTCGATATCGACCGAGGGGGAAGTCGGGTAAACCATAGCAGCGCCACATCTTCTAAATATATCGGGAATGCTTTACACTTCACTGCGTCAGGGGCAGCAGCAGCATTCATGAACCATGAGTGTCGCATCAAATGCTGTCCCGGATCGGTTCTCCCATTGTACTTGTCCATCTGTGGCAGGTTAAAACGTCGGGGAAATTGAAAGTTGAGGATGTCATCAGTGAAAGGAGTATGGCTTCGCTCAATGCCATAATCTTCATTGGTGTAGTTCCGGCTTTCGGACATAATCTGGCGTACCATTGCCCATACGTCAGCATTAGTCAGGGGCCGTTCAGGCTCCCTGGCCCTGGTATCCGGGTTCCTTCTGGGCTCTTGTTCAGGAGATGCCCTTCTTCTGATGTTTGGGTTTCCTCTGGGCTCTTGCTCAGGGGACGCCCTTCTTCTTTGAGCTGCTTCTGCTCTGCTTCGTTCCCTACGCTCCCAGTCGATCTCGGGAGGAAGGGGCTGGAACATCTGCCCCTAAGTGGGATTGGTAAGGTTAGGGTCTCTAGGTAATACATGGGATCCCTGCATCGGTAATAACATAGGCTCTCTCAAGCTTGGATCGTTGGGTCCTAGTACTCGTGCAGCATCCTCGCGGCACCCCAAAGATCCGAACGTTAGCTGCTCCAAATTCTGAGGTCGTTCGAGCGGCCTTCTTTCGCGGGGCCGTTCTTCCTCGGAAGAAGAAGACTGATCCATTGGTGTGTGGCGAACCGGGGATGGGGTTCTCTGTCTACTGAGTTTGCTAATTTCCCTTCTCATGAGTCTCATGTTTTCTTGTATCATGAGAATGGTGCGCTCGTGGATTTTCATAGCCTCCCTAGTACTCTCAAGCATGTCAAGTAGGCGCGAGAAATCTCCTTGAGTAATAGGCGCAGATGGATTGACCTGATCATTGACCCTGGTGGCTGGAGTCGAAGCATTTGGAGGGGCTCGAGTAGAGGTTCCAACATCACCAAGTGTCGGATCGGATCGGAGCTGGGCGTTCAGGTCGGGTCGGAGCTGGGAGACCTGTTCGGGTCGGAGCTGGGAAGCCAAGTCAGATCGGTGTAGTGCGAGTTGTTCGGGTCGGTTCAGGTTGGGGGAGTGCACTACTTCAGATTCTCCTACCCGGATCGGATCGGAGCTCTCCCCTTGAGTGCGGTTCGGATTTCCTGTGTCAGTCCGTTCCACTGCCGAGCTCTGCCCACGAGACCTTGTCACAACCGCATTTTGTTGATCTTCACCAACTCCGTTCCCTCGAATGGTTTGAACTTCCTTGCCTTTTCCTTTGGCCATAGTTCTTCAACAATCAATCAACAAATATTCAAGAGCGTCGAAACTTGAGGATTAACTTCTTTGAACTCAACGGTCCAAAAAGTAGAACGATAATCCCGAAAAACAGAGAATTCAGATGATTCTCAGTGAAAGCACCAAAATGTTAGACCAAAAAGTGGTTCTAACACCCAAATTGACTAAAATCAGAATAAAATAAGATCAAAAGGAAAATGGAGACACAGAATTTATAGTGGTTCGGCGTTGAAAAGCCTACGTCCACTTGTCAATTATTATTCTCGATGATATAGTTGCAATTACAATGAGATATTCACTTAATTTCACTCACAACTCACATACATTCACTCAATTGTCTCAAAACAGATGTTGAAAGACGATTAGGATTATCCGGGAGTGCTAGAATTCGGTTTATGAAAGTGTATGAAATCTCAAAGTGCCAAAAAGAAGATCCCTTTAATTGTCTCTAGGCAAGGTATTTATAGGTGAAAATTTAGTCAGAATCCGATCCGGAGCAGAGCCACGTCTCGTCCATCCCATCGTCCTCGGGTGCGGATGGATTCTAGTGCTGACAGCGCATCAGAGTAGTGGTCATCGTGGGTAGGAACTGGTCATAACCGCTCCAAATAATCAGGCAATCATGGGGGGAAGTGATGTGGAATACGGGTTCGGATCGGAGGAGCGTGCAGAGGGGGTTCGGACCGGGGCATCCGATCCGACCCGAACCAAGCTGAAACTAAGTCCTTATCCATTTTGCTCTGCTCCGTTCCGACCTGGTAGTAGCTCACCGATCTGACTGATAATAACTCTCTGATCCGACTGGTGATGGCTCTCCGACCCGAATAGTAGCAGCTCTCCGATCCGATCCGGTATGACGCTTTCTAAGTTCTTCAACGCTTTACATCTCGACTTTGTGTTGCCCAGTTCACAAAGTGGGCTAACATCTCTCAATTGTTATTTTATTTTATTTATGTTCATGTCTGTTATTTCCTTTTTCTCTTCTTCTTTAGCTATGTCTAGCTAATCCCCTTTGATTAGGGGGTGATGACGCTAATAGATATGATTCAACATGAATCACATAGCCAATAGATGAAGACTTTATACATGTAGATTTGGATCTGAATCAAGGGTTAGATCTGAACCTTCATATCCTATGTCGTTTAAGAGCTATGCTCCTTCACAGGGTATATTTGTGTTCGATCTAACAATTATCAGATTTAGATCTAATTTTAGGTTTTTAGAAATTAATTTGTGAATCTTTCCTGATAGTCTATGGTTGTTTAAGAGCTCAGCTCCTGCATAGGCTATGCTTGTCGTTATTTACTTATTTGTTTCTAAGAGCCTATTTATCGTTGATTCGCGTTTGTGACAGAAACATGAATTAGATCTATATTTATTTGTTGGCTATTGATGAGTGTGAATCTAATCTATGTCATTATCCCCTAATTGCTTTCTCTTATTAGATAAATCTCTCTTCTTTATTTAATTGTTGTTATTTCCTGTGTTTTCAATCAATCAAAATCTTGGAATAACTTGATTGGATTTATTAATTAAAATATTTTTGGTCCCAGTGTTCGACACCCTCTACAACAATCCTTGTTGTTTAGGAAAGCCGAACGGATTTTACAGTTGTTTGCAATTGTATAATTTGTTCGCAAACATCTGAGTAAACTCCAACCATTCGATTTAACTTTTCAAAATCCTTTTCAAAAGAAAGGAGAATCGTAAAACCAATCCATACATAAATACAGATGGTTTTTTACCTTACGATGACCCAAAACGTTTTTGAAATCATTAATATTCTGATATTATAGTAGGGTCTAAATACAAGTAAATAACAATCTAGCAGAATGCTTACATCTCATGCTCCACATATATAATATACAATCAAAACCGCAGGCTCTTATTGGAGATTGGATTCCGATTATGAACAGGTATGGAACCACCTTCCGACCAGTGTACTCTAAACGGGATACACAAGAGTTCAACAAGAACATCTAGCAAAACTGCCACACAGGACCGACCACTCAATTCTCTTGAGTGTATCGAATGTCTTGTCACCTTACGGTTTCTAGAAACATAACCGTTCCCAAGAGATACAGAAATGAAAAGAAGTAACTAATATGAATATTCTCTAGATGGTGACAATACACCGTAATGGGAGTGACCCATATAGCCATGTTGCATGCCCGATTTTTGTCATTTCCCGGTTGAAGCGGCTTGACATTATAACGTATCTCTTAACAGATCATACCGTCATTTACTGTGAATGCCACATAGTCATACCCACCAAATCAAAAATTGATTTCCACGAAAATACCATGGGTATACAGCTAAGAGAAACTAATCCCTCTGCCACCAAACGTGAATACATTTGAAGAGATCAACTTACGTGATCTATTAGATATACTCTGTCAGACATTCGTCCATTCAAGTTGTCCTGGGACTGGACAAACTGAAGGCACTACTATGTAAATCCATCTTAGGCAATTTCTACCTAGGATCTCCAGAACAACCCTTATATTGATTCACAACGCTAATTCCCATATGGAGTGGTTTTCAAATAATAAATCTGACCCCGGTCTCTCCGCATTGACAATGGAAAATGGTCAACACTTTGATAGGCGATGATTTAACTACCAAATGGAAATATTATCGGTCAATCATTACTCAACACTGAGTCCTTTAAATTAATTTAACATTGATTTATTTTCCATTTCCCTTTTTATATCTTTGCCCATATATTCTTCAAAACCCATTTGGTCTCTCACAATTCTTGGAAAAACCGTTTTCATTTATTTTAAACTATTTATTTTCTATATTCTAGAAAATATACGTTATTAACATTGGAAAGCGTTTCTATTTCTTGTTCGCATATCACTGTTCTTCCCCATTTCCTAGTCCCTAACTGAGAACTAGCAAGAGAACAATTTCGTAACTATCAATCCCGAAGGCCGAAACCAACATCAGATTGACACTTAGAAAACCGTTCAACATGATTAGTCTCTAGTCAGTTTCTAATTTCTTTAGCTCCATCTTAACTTCTTATCAAAAATCAATTTATTTTCTATACTTAGAAAACATCTCTGGTTATATTTGGAAAACATTTCCAAAATCCATTTATATATATATTTAAACGAACGATGTATAAACATTGGTTACAACTATAGTACCTACTTCCGAAATATTAAAAATATAGCTTTGATTTTATAATTAATATTAAACTAATTACATAATTAAATAATCTTCATTAAAAACGGAAAGAAAATATCGCTTTTTTGAATCGAGTTTCAACTTATAACTCTATTTCGAATAATCTCTATTCGGTTAACGTTCTGGACTTCGGAATAAACTCACCATTCGGGTTAACTCAATTTCTAAAGTTCCTTTTGAATTCATTTACCAATCTCCTTTTATAATCACTTTAATCAACAAGCCGTTTTCTGTAAAATCATTATCCACTTTATAAGAATATTATTATTTTATAGAAATCTGGACTCAGTTTCTTAAATTAAATCTTGATTTAAATAAATATTTTCATTACAGTTTTAAAATGCCATCTATCTAGTTCTTTAAATAAATACATATTCGTATTTCACTCCATAACTCCATTCTCAGGTCAACACTTGGAATGACCCGGAAAATTTTGATCTTGGCTATCCGATATACAACACATATCGAACATCCAAGGATCGAAAATAACTGGAAGTTAATGAAAGAAATTAGAGGGTGAGGATAGATAAGATAGGAACTTAGAATAGAAGAAGAAGAAGCTACAACATCAGAGTAACATGAATCTCAAAGCGGAACAAAAAACATATAATAGATAACAAATCCTTGAAATAAAATCAGTATGTGTATACAGTAACATTATCAGAGTACAACACTTACATCACAACAGAAATAACTATAGCTATATAATCCTGAAGCCTCCTGCTCCAAGCTCTCCAAGTATATCTGTAAAATCCTGCCTACTTGACTGCCCATATAAAATTGGGCCCCCAAGAGTTTAGGGAAAACAAAACAAGATAAACTCCGGGTCAGTCATGGGACTGGTATGAGTAAAACAGTTTAACATAGTTTGAACAAGTAAACGATATCTCATAAGACCACGCCGTATAACGGAACGGGGTTTTCCGTTATGAGAATCCAAATTATCTTTATATCAAAAACCTTTTGATATTATAATAATGTCTATCAACCACAATATAATAATCATCTAGCAGAAACGCTTTCATCTCACGTTCTACATATATAGTATACAATCAAAACCGCAAGCACGTATTGGGTAATGGATTTCCAACTATGACAAGGTATGGAACTACCTTTCGCTAGTGTACCTCTAGAGAGGAATACACTGGGTTCAACAAGAACATCTTGCAACCCGGCCACACATGACCGACCACTCATTCCTCTTGAGTGTATCGAATGTATATCACCAACGGTTGGGATCAGCAACCGTTTTCCGAATGGGAAAACATCAACAATAGATTTTTAGAAATAAATGAAACTCTAGATCAGGTGATTATACACACTAATAGGTGTGACCTACATAGCCATGCTGTCTGCCCAATTTTTGTCGTTTCCCGGTTGTGAGGCTAGAGGCAACGCTTATCTCTGACATATCACACATTTATTCACTTTGAATGTCACATCGTCATACCCGACAAATCACAAATTGATTTCCCCAAAAATACCACGGGTATACAGCTAAGAGAAACGAATTCCTCCGCCACCAAACGTAACCACGTTTGAAGAGATCAACTTACGTGATCTATTAAATATACTCTGTCAAACATTCTTCCATCTAGGTCGTCCTGGGATTGGACAAACCGAAGGCACTATTCAGTACAACCATCTTAGGCAATTGTTATCTAAGATTTATACAATAGCCCTTGCACTTTACTCCGTCTTTAATTATCTTTGGCATATATGATTCGCAACGCTTATGCCAATACGGAGTGGTTCTTTGGATAATAATCCAACCGGTCTCTCTATATTAACAACGTTAAAATGGTCAAAAACTTCGATAGTTGGTGAGTTAACTATCAAACAAAAACACGTGTGCAAACAACGATATTATTTCCAAATGGAAATTATATCGATCAATCATCATTTAACATTTATCTCTTTAGTTCATTAATCTCCCGTTTCCATATATTACAAATTCTTATTTTCTAGTATCAGAAAACATTTCTGATTTCTTATTTGGAAAACATTTCCAAAACTCCTTCACTATCAAACCTTACCATTCCTTAGTTAAGAAGGAAGTCAATCAAGTTGGGGTATAATTACCTCTTAGACCTTAACTGAACAACGTTTTAACTTCGAAATGATCAAAGTTTATCTTTTAAATCTTTAACAAACTTCTTTATGAAACTCTCGGACTCTATTTACGAATCCACTTCTTTTATAAAAACATTGATTATAACGATAACTTTATAATCCCAACTTTCGAAGTATGTAACTTCAAATATAACTTTTATTCTTTAATGTGAATAAATAAATAAAACACCAGATTCATAAATAAATAAATCTTGATTTAAACACCGGAAAGTATAAGTACTTTCCCAAATTCGATATAATCGAATTCGACGATTAACTCTCTTCGAATGACTAATATTCGATTAACTCACTTCGAATAACTAATATTCGATTACTCTTTCTTTCGAATAAACGATATTCGATAATCTCTCTTTTCGAATACTATATTTGATTACTCCTTTTCATATAATTAAATTCAATTAACTCCTTTCGAATAACTTGATTCAATAACTCTTTTCCATTAAACTAATCGATAAATCCTTTCGAATAACTAAATTCGATTAGCTCCTTTCGATTAAACTAATCGATAACTCCTTTCGAATAACTAAATTCGATTAACTCCTTTCGATTAACTATTTTGAATTAACTCCTTAGATTTATTCCTTTGAATTATCTCCTTTGATTAATTCCTTTGAATTAACCCCTTTCGAATAACTAATCGATAACCCCTTTTAACTCGATTCGAATAACTAATATCCGATAACTCCTAATTCTACCAACTCTAATCGATTTATTCTAATTCGATTAACTCTATTTAATTACCCTATTGGTAAACTCTAACTCTAAATGGTTAACTCTAACTGATCAACTCTAACTGGTCAACCCTAATTGATTTACTCTAACTGGTTAACTCTAACTGATCAACTCTACTGGTCAACCCTAATTGATTAACTCTAACTGGTTAACTCTAATTGATTTGCTCTAACTGGTCAACCCTAATTGATTAACTCTAACTGGTTAACTCTAACTGATTTACGCTATTCGATTAACTATAATCGAAAAACTAATATTCGATTAACTCATTTCGATTAACTCTTTTGATTTATTCCTTTGAATTATCTCCTTTGAACTATCTCCTTTGAATTATCTCCTTTGATTAATTCCTTTGAATTAACTCCTTTGATTAATTCCTTTTCTATTTGTTTACTTAACAAATAACTATTCCCTTTTCAATTCTATTTATTTAACAAATAAATATTTTTTTATCTTTTCTATTTATTTAACCAATAAATATTTCTTTTATCTTTCTATTTATTTAACCAATAAATATTTCTTTTATCTTTCTATTTATTTAACCAATAAATATTTCTTTTTCTTTCTATTTATTTAACCAATAAATATTTCCTTTATCTTTCTATTTATTTAACCAATAAAATATTTCTTTTTCTTTCTATTTATTTTCTATAAATAAATGATCCTTTTATACTTTTATTTATTCTGTAAATAAATAATCCTTTTTTTTATTTCCTAAACAAATAAATCCTTTTACTTTTATTGATTCCCTAAATAAATAAATAATCCCATTTAATCTACTTGTAAATGTTCTACAAATATTTCCTTTTTATATTCATTCTATTTATTTTCTAAATGAAAAACCATTTTTCTTTCTATTTATTTCTTAAATAAATATCCCATTTTAATTCTATTTATTTAACAAATAAATAAATTCTTTTCAATTCTATTTGTTTGACAAATAAATATTCCTTCTCTATTTGTTTTGCAAATATTTTTCTTTGTAATTGTTTTTACAACTATGTTTCCTTTATATTTGTTTTACAAACATATTTCCTTTTTATTTGTTTTACAGATATTTCTCCTTTTCAACTCTTTGATTTTATAATTATTTCCCTTTATAAAATCCTTTTCCTTTTATATATAAAATCCATTGATTTTATATAATAATTTATTTTCAAAATATACTTTGAAAATCCCCTTTTTAAATCCCAGTATTTTTCACGGTATTTAAAGTACCAAATCACAATGATCGATATCATTGAAAACACACATCATCATCAACAGATTTTATATCACATCATATATTACAATATATGAAAACAGTAAAATAAATGTTGAGGAACCCAGTTGGGTCTCTCCAACCTGTTTCCCTACATCACAGATGTTAGACAACACGAATATAAAATATTCTTTTAAAAAGAATCAATATTCGATTTACGATTTATATATATATATATATATCGTTATCTATGATTTCAATCAATACACAAACAATTCAACCAAATAGTTAACACACAACAATCAGTCATCATTTATAAGTTCTAAATATACGTTATAAAAATAGAACTGTTCATAGTTGGTGAGTTTTACTCACATTGGACGATCATTGCTAATAATGATAACCATCGTTTAATTCAGACAGACAATTTATTTTGCTATAAATTGTAACAAGCTTCAATGAACTTCCAGTCAGTTTCATTGTGAAGTCCTCTCCCCTACGATCCCAACGGATCTTGTTTTGCTGAATTTCGATATCGTATGAGGAAGATATTAATTTTACAAGCTATACACATCTTTAAATAGTTTAATTTAAATAAGCATTTCTTATTGGGCCCTCTTACCCTTTAAATCGACCCAGCCTAATTTGCAAATGCCCAGACCCGTTCAATGCTTCTTCCTTGATCCAAAAAAAATGTCGTGCTCCTATTCTTCCCTCAAATCCATCCACGCGACTTCTCCCTTTCAATGTTCCTCCATCTCATCACTTAAATTCATGGAAAAAAATACCATAATTCACCTCGTCGACCACTCTTCCATTCCATACCCTTAACGTCAAACTTGATCTCACCTTGCCATTTCCGTTCGTTAGAAGCTCTGCTTCTGCTCAGCAAAGGATCAACAACTTTTTTTCTTTAATTTAAATCCTAAAAATCAAAACCGATAATATTCCAAGCTATAAACACCAACGCAAGATCGAATCGAGCCAAAGCTCTTCATATCGTGAGAAATCACCAACACTAGTTTCCGCGTGTTACAGATGAACTCATAAAATCTGATCGCAACCTATGAAACCCACCTCAACTTGAAGCTTTATTCAATACGATCTCAAATATAAGTGTTTTACCATTTATAGAATTTTATTTCTGTTTCTTTTCGATTTTACAACTTGCGTTGCTGTAAAACTTTGAAGAAGAGTGGCGGCGGGATTATTTGGCTGAGGAAACGAAAATATCTTAGGGTTAGAGTGAGAAGGTAGGATATTTATAGGAAGATTTAAATAATTTTTTATAACAATTATTATATTAAATTTTAAGCCATCTCTGTTTACACTCATGTTTAAAAATCCCTGTGATCACACACGATATCCAAAAATCATGGAAATTGACATGCAGCTAGAGTTCGACATTACGGTCCCAACGGAACTGGTTTCGTCGAATTTCGACTCTCTTTGCTCACACAACATATTTTTAACTATCAAAATATTGACTGTTTTTCACTCTAAAAATCCGTACAGCCACACTGTGACTCTAAAAATCACGAGACTTGGAATCCAGCAATAATTTGATGTTGCGGATCCAACAAAATTAGTTTCGTCGAATTCCGACTTTGTTTGCAAAAGTGGCTATTTTTAAAGCTCTGAATAACCCATTTAAATATTCAAATATATTTATATATAATTAAATTAAATATAAATAAATTTATATTATCACATATATTCACAATAGAATACCCTACAGCTCCAGAATAATCCTATATGGATTTCTAACTCGATATTTCATTATCAGGGCTATATCGATATTCGATTTACATTTAAATCCCTTTTAAAAATATAAATAAATTGATATAAATTATAAAGGAATTCCACAGCGACTTTTATAAAATTTGATTTGGACATAAATCAAAATATACACGATGAAATCCCAATTTTCTCTTCCATTAGAAAAATATACTTCACCAGCTCCATACGTTTCTTGTTTCACAGAAATCCGATTTAAAACGAACCCTGTACATTCAGTTAAAGTTCAAATAACCAAATGGTGAACTGCCGCGCCATTTTGAGCTCGATTTTAATTATAATATAATTAAACGTTCAAACTTCGTTTATATAATATATTCGTGAATATAATTCAACTCTAAACTGAATTGTATATTTTAAATAATCCCATTCACACAATATCGTGAATTCCACTATTTTTGATTATTTCTGAATTAAATATATTATTTAATTATTATTTTAATTAAATATTCAATATTATTTAATTAAACAAACCTTTAAATTACCCAACCATTATTTTAAATAATTAAATTAATTAATTATACGACCGAGAAATGCGGGTCGTTACATTCTTCCCCACTTAAAATAATTTCGTTCTCGAAATTGCTAAGGTAGAAGTCAAACCGTATCGACTGTTTAGAACTTATTTGTTCACTTCTTAACTTTGGTTTCCACTGAACCGATTAAATTTTAATTAAAATATTAAATAATTCCTATCAATGAAAATTCTCAAAAATCCTGAAAATTTTCTAACACCTTAACTTTTCGAAAAATTTCGCCAGCACCTCCTTTGTACTGGTCAATAGCTCAAACTCCCACTCGCCTCTCTGGGCCATTTCCAACCCAAAAGAAAATCAAACAGCCAAGCGACTTGCTAATTTGGCTCATAAATCTTATTCTTATATCAAATATAAACTTGTACCTTTTTGTCAGGCATATCGTTATATCATTTCCATCTGCTGCCGTTTCAGCATATACCAATATCAATCCAATCAAACTCTGGTTAATTTATCCTCAACCCAACCATTCGCTTATCCAAGCCAAATTCAATTTCAAATCAAAGTTCTATTCCCGAATTTCAAATTCTTAACTCATCAATCCCATACCATTTCAGATTTTATCTTACAATTCAAAACCTGATTCTACTTGATATGTCGTATCCAATCCAATTTCCAGGTAATTGGTTTCAATTCAGTTCCAGCTCGGTTTCACAAATTTCTATTTAAATTTGTTTTTAATTCAAACAGTCTCTTCCTGAGACTTTTAAACAGCTTTGCTTTTCTAAAACCAAATGTTCCTTTTTGGATTTCAAACAACTTGTTTCGGTCAAAACAATTCAAAAACAAAATCTTTTCGGTAGTAATCCGTCACTTACAACCCGAAATTGAACACCGATGATGTGATGATCATCATCGGAATCTATTTCCAGCTTTCGAAGTGAGTTCAATACTATATCGCTTTTCAAAACCATTTGTAACATTTCCACTTTGGAATTTATTTCGAAATATCCTTCCAATGTTTGTAAAACAATTTAAAATCTCCCAGGATTTTAAAATTCTCATATACTTAGTTCAATTCCATTTACAAACGCTTCTCCAACTTTTGATTCCAATTCCGATTCTAAATTCATATTTACTTCATCTTATTTCATATATATTATATTCATATGAATTCTGATTGGTTATTTACATAACCTTTTCTCGTGTTATAATCCCATTCGATTATATTGACTACCAATATATTCAATATATTATAATAATTATAATATAAATCCTTTATATCAAAATATAATTTGGGTAAAATTATTTTCATTTACCCTCTTTTCAAAACATATCATGTCGACCCATCGTATTCGAGTGTATATAAATTCCTACCGATACAGTGGATCAAACTGATCGACCAGAACCCATAAACAACTCAACCAATGAAACTACTCAGTATAAAACCATTTTTATACCAAATAACAAATACGTTCACTCGTATATATACACTCAACTAAATCTAGGGTATTACTAACCCTATCTGTACCGAGTCACGCCACATAGCCAAGGTAATTCACTTAACCTTATGCTCTGATACCAACTGTAACGACCCGGAAAAATTTGATCTTGGTTATCCGATATACAACACATATCGAACATCCAAGGATCGAAAATAACCGGAAGTTAATGAAAGAAATTAGCGGGTGAGAAAAGGTAAGATAGAAACTTAGAATAGAAGAAGAAGAAGCTACAACATCAGAGTAACATGAATCTCAAAGCGGAACAAACAACATATAATATATAACATACCCTTGAAATAAAATCAGTATATGTATACAGTAACATTATCAGAGTACAACACTTACATCACAGTGGAAATAACTATAGCTATATAATCCTGAAGCCTCCTGCCCCATACTCTCCAAGTATATCTATAAAATCCTGACTACTTGACTGCCCGTATAAAATTGGGCACCCAAGAGTTTAGGGAAAACAAAACAAGATAAACTCTGGGTCAGTCATGGGACTGGTATGAGTAAAACAGTTTAACACAGCTTGAACAAGTAAACGATATCTCATAAGACCACGCCATATAACGGAACGGGTTTTTCCCTTATGAGAATCCAAATTATCTTTATATCAAAAACCTTTTGATATTATAATAATGTCTATCAACCACAATATAATAATCATCTAGCAGAAATGCTTTCATCTCACGTTCTACATATATAGTATACAGTCAAAACCGCAAGCACGTATTGGGTAATGGATTTCTAACTATGACAAGGTATGGAACCACCTTTCGCTAGTGTACCTCTAGAGAGGAATACACTGGGTTCAACAAGAACATCTTGTAACCCGGCCATACATGACCGACCACTCATTTCGCTTGAGTGCATCGAATGTATATCACCAACGGTTGGCATCAGCAATCGTTTCCCGAATGGGACAGCATCAACAATAGATTTTTATAAATAAATGAAACTCTAGATCATGTGATTATACACCTTGGTACGACCTAAATAGCCATGCTGCCTGCCCGATTTTTATCATTTCCCGGTTGTGAGGCTAGAGGCCACGCTTATCTCTGACAGATCACACATTTATTCACTTTGAATGTCACATCGTCATACCCGCCAAATCACAAATTGATTTCCCCAAAAATACCATGGGTATACAGCTAAGAGAAACGAATTCCTCTGCCACCAAACGTAACTACGTTTGAAGAGATCAACTTACGCGATCTATTAAATATACCCTGTCAGACATTCTTCCAAACAGGTCGTCCTGGGACTGGATAAACCGAAGGCACTATTCAGTACAACTATCTTAGGCAATTGTTATCGAAGATTTATACAATAGCCCTCACACCTAACTCCATCTTCAATTATCTTTGGCATATATGATTCACAATGCTTATGCCAATACGGAGTGGTTCTTTGGATAATAATCCAACCGGTCTCTCCATATTAACAATGTTAAAATGGTCAAAAACTTCGATAGCCGGTGAGTTAACTATCAAAGAAAAACACGTGTTCAAACAACGATATTATTTCCAAATGGAAATTATATCGATCAATCATCATTTAACATTTATCTATTTAGTTCATTAATTTATTTATCTCCTGTTTCCATATATTCTAAATTCTTATTTTCTATTATCAGAAAACAATTCTGATTTTTTATTTGGAAAACATTTCCAAAACTCCTTCACTATCAAACCTTACCATTCCTTAGTTAAGAAGGAAGTCAATCAAGTTGGGGTATAATTACCTCTCAGACCTTAACTGAACAACGTTTTAACTTCAAAATGGTCAAAGTTTATCTTCTAAATCTTTAACAAACTTCTTTACGAAACTCTCGGATTTTATTTACGAATCCACTTCTTGTATAAAAACATTGGTTATAACGATAACGTTATAATCCCTACTTAAGTATGTAACTTCAAATATAACTTTTATTCTTTAATGTGAATAAATAAATAAAACGCTTGATTTATAAATAAAGAAATCTTGATTTAAACACCAGAAAGTATAAGTACTTTCCCGAATTCGATATAATTGAATTCGACGATTAACTCTCTTCGAATGACTAATATTCGATTAACTCACTTCGAACAACTAATATTTGATTACTCTTTCTTACGAATAAACGATATTCGATAATCTCTCATTTCGAATACTATATTCGATTACTCCTTTTCGAATAACTAAATTCGATTAACTCCTTTCGAATAACTAGATTCGATAACTCCTTTCTATTAAACTAATCGATAACTCCTTTCGAATAACTAAATTCGATTAACTCCTTTCGATTAAACTAATCGATAACTCCTTTCGAATAACTAAATTCGATTAACTCCTTTCGATTAACTCTTTTGAATCAACTCCTTTGATTTATTCCTTTGAATTATCTCCTTTGATTAATTCCTTTGAATTAACTCCTTTAGAATAACTAATCGATAACTCCTTTTAACTCGATTCGAATAACTAATATCCGATAACTCCTAATTCGACCAACTCTAATCGATTAATTCTAATTCGATTAACTCTATTTAATTACTCTATTGGTTAACTCTAACTCTAACTGTATACTGTAACACCCCACGTCCATTAATGTCACTCACAAAGGGAATGCATTAACTTCCATGGAGGTTTTAAGTGAGTATAGAACAGAAAAATTACAACAAGACAGATAATAAGTAGTACATGGAAATCTAAAATGTAACACCCCACTCCCGCTATGATCACTCACTAAGGGAATGCCATAGCATCGGTGGAGTATTTTAGTGAATATAGAACAGAAAAATTACAACAAGACAGATATAAATAGTACTTGAAATTTTAAAACATCATCTCATAACAGCGGAAGTAAAACATGTCTGGTTACATCATAAAACCACAATAAAGGTCAAGTACAATATCCATCAAAATAAAGAAGTACATAATCCCACTCTCATACAATAGCCAAACAAAAGAAAAGATAACTGGATAACTGGAGCTTTACATCTATCCAAGCTCCTAAAGACTGGAACAGCAATCCGATCAAGCTCCACTACTGCTAGGATCCACCGTAGGACCTGAGGGTTGGGAAAAAGATAAAAACAACGGGGTCAGACATAAGTCTGAGCGAGTCCTATAACTTTAACAATACAATCGTTAAAGTAACCAGAGAAGACATAAACTGATATACGGTAACATATAGGGATGAATGGCTACCCTAAGCAGTCAACTAAACGAAGATAAAGGATAAAGACGCATCTACCCTCCCTAAAGTAAATTACTAAACTGCACCACACCAGTCGTTCCTAACTTAAAGGTTGATCCCACCCAAGGACTTATAAAATTTACTAATTAGTACTTGCGTACCCCTAGGTGACCAAGTAGGCGCCACGGGGCCCTACAATCCACTAGGTGTACACACTACTTCCCATTCGATCGGCTCCCTAACGTAGATACCCGTGCTGGCCCCACCGTGGGATGTATCATTCCCCAATGTGGCAACCTGATGAAACTAAAGGTGCACGGCTTATATCTACTCGATGCAACAACGGCTTACCTACCAGCCCGGGCCCACTCACGCATATGAAGCCCGTTGGACTTGCGTTGCCACCGCTAACCCGTTTGCCTCTTACAGTCAAGCCCAGTATGCGTGTCCCGTCCTCGACATGGGTCGAGCCCACAAAGATACGTATGGGTTACTGGTTGAAATGGGCCTCCACAAGCTACCCACCTAAGCTTGTCCCTTTTTCTAGTATATCCCACTTAACCCTTTAATCATGTTTTAATTACATGTTCCATTTTGGTTAAGTATTCTAATCGTATTTTCTATTGCCACCCAAGGCAACCACTAGATTTTCTCATGCCACCCGAGGCACCCACTTAACCCCTCATGTCCCTCTACATGCTAATGTGGTTAAGTGTTTCTTAATTAATTAATTAAGAACGTAACCTTTGTAAAGACCTCTCACATTAGACTGTCTTTTTTGACCGCTGGTTAAGCCGGTTGGGTCCGGGCAGCCTTATGTCATAACAGAGTCTAACCTCGTGTCTTTACATTAATTACGTATTTAGTTTGTGCCTAAGACCTCTCACATTGGGCTAACATTTGTAGCAACTGGTTAAGCCGGTTGGGTCCGGGCAGTTTTACGCTACAACTGAGTCCAACCTCGTGTCTTAGTCAATTAATTACACCTAATTAATCACCCTCATAATTTTATATTAATTATCCCTAATTAATCAAGTTTTCTTAACATGGGTAGACCTAACTTAATAGGTAAATTCCCATGGGGTAGACCTAACTCAATAGGTAAATTCCCAACACATAGTATGGGTACACCTAACCAAATAGGCAAATTCCCATACTATGTTTATTTATTTTGTGTTATGCATAATTATATTAATTTCACACAATCTTATTAACTTATGCATTTAATTACCCCATCGTTCCCACGTAATTTCGTTCATGATATAACACATATAAAAGGTGTCAACTTGCATATGAATGAACATGTTTCAAAGGTGCCATCTTGCATATTAACAAACACATAACTTGCATATGAACTTGCATAACATGTCACATAACTTGCATATAATATGTCACATAACTTACATATTCATTTTGCATAACAAACTTGCATATTAGCTTATAGACTTGCATAATGTGTCATCATGAACTTGCATATTAATAAACATGTAACTTGCATATTTACATACATGTAACTCGCATATTAACAAACATGTAACTTGCATATAAAGAAACATGTAACTTGCATATTTACATACATGTAACTTGCATATTAACAAACATGTAACTTGCATATTAACAAACATGTAACTTGCATATTTACATACATGTAACTTGCATATTAACAAACATGTAACTTGCATATTTACATACATGTAACTTGCATATTAACAAACATGTAACTTGCATATTAACAAACATGTAACTTGCATATTTACATACATGTAACTTGCATAGCATATTACCATGAACTTGCATAACATGCATATGATTACATAGCCCACAACTTGCATATTTAGCATCATGCAAACATAACATACATCATATTAAACTTGCATAAGCTTACATACTCAACATGCATAAACATAAGATTAATGCTAACATCATATCATATGATTCAAAGCTCATTAACCCACATACAAAACCATAAATCTCATCACATCTCATCTAATTAGTTTACCAAAAGATCATCAAAGTGATAGAAACTCACTACTAGCAACTTTGAACACCAAATGAAGAAGATTAAGATGCTAAGAAGGGATTAGAAGTTGATTAGAGAGTGATTAGTATGCAACCCTCTTCATAAAATTAGTGGAGGCCATGAGAGCTAGCATTTTGCCATAGTTTAGTCACTAGGTTTAATTATGAATGAATTAGGGTAGGTTAGGGTCTTATTTATAGATTAGGCAAGTGTTTTAGGCCATAGGATTAACCCTAGATTCAATCCAAGCCATCAAAGCATGTCTTGGGGAAGAAGTAAAGTGTAGGAACCATCTAGGGCCTTTAGATTAAAGATGGACCATGAGAACCATTCAAATGCAAAATCTGCACTTGAGCGAATCGGCCCACGGGTTGACAGCCAAACACCCTGGATTAACCCCTAGTCGACCCAGCGGGCTCGGGTCGACTTCAAAAATCGGCCGGTTCGGTTATTCCCCTCTCCCAATTCGCTGTTTTGAGCATTTTTGCATATTTATTTATTAAATTTTCAATTATATATATATATATATATCAATATATATATATATATATATCTACACAACCCATTTCACTTAATTAAGTATACTTTAATTTGGGAATTTTCGTGAAACTTCGCGAGGCCATATCTTGGTCATACGGACTCCGATTTTCGAAAACTCGGACTCTATTTCGCGTATTTTTCCGAGACGAACGCAATGGAATAGCCCGTTTCCCTTGATTCCCATTTTAGAATTAAATTCTGCCTCGATTTATGTTATTACAGGTTATTGAAAATACGGGTTGTTACATTCTCCCCTCCTTAAAGGATTTCGTCCCCGAAATCTTCAAGTTAGGAAGAACGTATCCTACCATCCAATCATCCATCTACTCAAAGCATCATCCACGAGCAATCATTGTCCTTACAAGATTCTAAATGCTGGATGGATATATGCAAAAGTGTGTGTATATGTACTTACCTAATGCGAAAATCAGGCGGTTACTGATACAGTAAACCTCCTTAATGCAAACCATGATAGTGCCATGCATCCAATATGTATGCGAAACCCTATTGACACATACAAATTTCTACATGCGTGCACAACCATACACAAAAATGCATCATCCATATGATAACACAGCCATGATACATCCATCAATCTAACTACCACATCCATTTATGCAATATGCAACATGAAGTGACTGAGCCGATCTAGTGCCTAATGTGTGTGTATATGCATCCACGAGCAACCACTAGCAAACAATTGCATCCATATGCATCCATCAACCATAACATGTTTCAAACACATGTTTCAACCATAGGTTTTACCCTATCTAAAGGTCATAGGTATTAGCGAGAGGATATACTAAAGATAAGATAAGTACTAGACAAGCAATAAAGGAGAAGTTAAAAGACATACTCTCAAAAAGAAATGGATACAAAGAACGCATCTTTGCTTCCGTCTCCCAAGTAGCATTGCTTTCGTCATCTCCCCATTGCACTTTAACTAGCTGAACTTCTCTGTTCCTCAACTTCCTAGTTTCTGACCCAAGGATGCGAGTAGGAGCTCGTCGAATCGTCGCATCACGCTCTACCTCTACATCTCTAAGCAAGCTCGGCTCTACCACCTCCGCGGTCTCATGTAAGCACTTCCTCAAATGTGATACATGGAATACATCATGAACACCACTAAGTCTGTCGGGCAACTCCACCCTATATGCCATCCGTCCAATCCTTTCCTTAATAGGAAACGGCCCAACAAATCTCGGTGCTAACTTCCCTACGGACCCAAAGCGAACAACATTTCTCAATGGAGATACTTTGACAAAAACCATGTCCCCAACCTCAAACTCAAGATCCGTCCTTCTCCGATCCGCATAAGATTTCTGTCTATCTTGCGCTGCTTTCATCCTTTTTCGAATTAAATCAATCTTCTCTGAAGTCTCTCTAACCATATCCGGCCCAAGCAAGATCTTATCCGTAGATTCCCACCAACATGTAGGAGATCGACAAGGCCTTCCATAAAGAGCTTCGAAAGGAGCCATACCAATACTGGACTGAAAGCTGTTATTATATGCGAACTCCACCAAAGGAAGATGTTCTTCCCATGTACCTCCAAAATCCAAGATACAAAGCCTCAAAAGATCTTCTAAGATACGGTTCACCCTCTCAGTCTGACCGTCCGTCTGAGGATGATATGCGGTGCTCAAACACAACTGAGTCCCTACCGCCTCTTGCAAACTTCTCCAAAACTCACTAGTGAAAATAGGATCTCGATCACTCACAATGCTGGATGGTACGCCATGCAATCTAACAATCTCTCTAACATAGACTGAAGCAAGCCATGGAGCGGTCCTCTTACTCTTTACGGGTATAAAATGGGCACTCTTGGTAAGTCTGTCTACCACAACCCAAATTCCCGTATTGCCCTTCCTCGATCTCGGTAACCCGTCGATGAAATCCATCGAGACACTATCCCACTTCCACTGTGGAACTTCCAATGGGTGTAGCAACCCACCGGGTTTCCTTTGCTCCACTTTAACTTGTTGGCACACTAAGCATCTAGCCACATACTCGGCCACATCTTTCCAGAAGAAAACTCTCTTCATGTCTTGGTACATTTTGTCTCCACCGGGATGAATAGTCATTCTTGAACGATGTGCATCATCCAAAATAGCCTTCTTCAAACCCTCATCTTGCGGTACACAAAGTCTACCGTCTCTATGCAACCATCCCTTATCATCTATGGTGTATCTACCCAAATGGCTGGACGACTCCCCTCTTATAAGCTTCTCTACCAACACAACCAACTGTGGGTCGTCTCGCTGAGCCTCGCCAATCCGTCTCAAAAGAGTAGGTCTAACCTCCAAGGATGCCAACAAACCAGGTACAAAATCAACAGAAGGTCTGAAGTCAAACAAAGAAAGAAACTCCAAGCTTCGTCGTTCCACGAACAATGGACTCAAAGATAGCCTTTTTCTACTTAAGGCGTCTGCCACCACGTTACCCTTACCAGGGGTATACGCTATCTCGAAATCATAGGATGCTAAGAACTCCATCCACCTTTGCTGTCTTAAGTTTAAATCCTTCTGAGAGAATAAGTACTTCAATGATTTATGGTCGGTGAACAACTCGAATCTCTCACCAAGAAGATAATGGCGCCAAGACTTAAGTGCGAAAACAATCGCGGCCAACTCTAGATCATGGGTAGGGTAATTCTTCTCATGCACTCTCAATTGTCTCCCTTCATAGGCTATTACCCTTCCCTCCTGCATCAAGACTGCGCCTAATCCTGTTCCACAAGCATCGGTATAAACAACAAACGGCTTACTCCCATCCGGGAGCACTAAAACTGGAGCGGTGGTCAAAGCTCTCTTTAACCGTCGGAAAGCATCATCACAATCTACATCCCACGAGAAAACCAGATTCTTTTTCGTCAAGCGGGTTAATGGGGCTGATATCTTCGCGAAGTCTTTGATGAACTTCCTATAATATCCTGCCAACCCCAAGAAACTTCTTACCTCGGTAGCATTTCTAGGAACTTTCCAATCCTGGATAGATACTATCTTTGCGGGATCCACAGCTATCCCTTCCTTAGAGACCACATGCCCTAAGAATCGCACTTCTCTTCTCCAAAAATGGCATTTAGAGAATTTAGCTTTAAGACTATGCGCTCGAAGAGTCTCCAACACTTCCTTGAGATGTAAGGCATGCTCTTCTTCATTCTTGGAAAAGACCAAGATGTCATCCACAAAAACTACTACAAACTTATTCAGATACTCTCTGAACACTCTACTCATGAGATCAACAAAGTATGCGGGGGCGTTTGTCAACCCAAATGGCATCACTAGCCACTCATAAAAACCATCCGGAGTCCGGAAAGCAGTCTTCTCTATACTGTCCTCCGCCACTCTTAACTGATGAAACCCTGTAGCTAAGTCCATCTGCGAAAATACTGACGCGCCAACCAACTGATCAAAGAGATCATCTATCCTCGGTAATGGGTGTCTATTCTTCTTCGTGAGCTTATTAAGTTCTCTATAATCCACACAAAGTCTGAGGGACCCATCCGCCTTCGTGGCAAACACTACTGGAGCTCCCCACTCCGATATACTTCGCCTTATGAACCCCTTCTCAAGCAACTCCCCTACTTGCTTATGAAGTTCTCTTCTCTCACGAGGAGCCATGTGGCGTACTGGCAAAGACACTGGTTTGGCATTATCCACCAAATAAATTCGGAAATCTATCTCCCGCTTCGGAGGCAAACCCTTTACTTCTTCAAACACATCCGGATATTCCCGGACTACTCTGACAGAACACAAACTCTCGACCGAAGCATCGAGCGATTCAAGATAACTTAGCAAAACAGATTCCATGGGATTGCAAGAGATCTCGAGAGTGTTACCCAAGCGGGTCATGAGCCTGACAACTCTCCTTTCGCAATCAAGAACGGCACCATTACTGGATAACCAGTCCATGCCCAAGATCAACCCATAGCCCGTGAAGCCCAATACAAAAGCATCACATCTAAACTCAACGCTAAGTATAGAAATCTTCAAACCCAAACATATCATAGACAGATATATGGAGCCCCCAATTGGGTTTGAGACAACCAAGGGATCATCAACTAGACTGGTGTCTAAGTGCAGTGACTCAACTAACGATGATGAGATAAAAGAATGCGATGCGCCAGAGTCAAACAAAGTACGAACTGGATGATCAAACAGAAAAACCAGACTTTCAACGGAAATAGTTCTACCTCTCTGCTGAATCGGTGGAACTGAGAGAACCTGAACTTGCCCCCCTGACTGAGGTGGTGCTATAAGAGCTTGCACCTGCCCTCCTGAGGTAGACCCCGTCTTCTGCCCCTTCTTTGGGCAGTTTTTCACAAGATGCCCTGCTTCACCACAATGAAAGCAACCGGTCTTCTTCTTTTTGCGACAATCCTTACTGAGGTGTCCTGGTGTTCCACAATTGAAGCACTTCTTCTTCGTCTTCTTTTTGTCACCATTGCCTTTTCCGCCCTTGCCTTGTTGTTGTTGTTGCGGTTTCTTCTGATCCCCCTTTTTCTCTGGTGCCTTAGAATTCTTATCATCCTCATGCATAAGTGCCATGTAGACAAGCTTCTCAAAAGTGGCCCCCATAGGAATGTGAGTCATAGCTATTCCTTGCAATGGTTCGTTCAAGCCTCTAACGAACCTCAAAGCCTTCTTCTCCGGTGTATTCACCAACTCTATGCCAAACCTTGCTAATTGATTGAATTTGTTGACATATTCTTTCACCGTGAGATTCCCTTGCTTCAAATTCAAGAACTTCTCCATAAACATATTCTCTTCCGCCCTTGAGAGAAACTTAGCCCCAAACCTTTGCTTAAAATCTGCCCAAGAGTCAACAGGGCGTTCTCCATTAGTGACCTCCCACCAGAATGAGGCCTCTCCCTTCATTAACCAAGCCGCCAACTTGACTTTCTTTCCCTCTTCCACTTCAAAGATATCTAGCAACTCTTCCACTTCCTTAAGCCAATCTCTAGCCTCTACGAAAGTCTCTGAACCAAGAAAAGGTTTTCCTCCTATAGCCTTGAACTCCTTGCAAACCTTAGCAAAATTATCCACTCTAGGCTGAGGAGGAGGAGCGGTTGTCTCTGGTGTAGTAGCATTGGCCGGACCCGCAGCCGCGGCCCTAGCCTCTTGCAACCTCCTATACCATAGTGGTATAACTAAACCCTCCGGGATGTTAAGATCTTCAGCCATGCTGAAACGAAAGAGGAAAGATTCAAAAAGGAGATTCCGAAAGATAAAGATATGGCTATTGGGGATTATGCTTTTCTTTTTCAAAAACTTTTTCTCTTAGAAGACATGCTTTTAAAAATACTTTCTTCGAAAATACTCTTAGAAAGTAGTTTTTCTCAAAAATTTTATCTGTTCTGGTAACCTCGCTCTGATACCACGTGTAACACCCCACTCCCGCTATGATCACTCACTAAGGGAATGCCATAGCATCGGTGGAGTATTTTAGTGAATATAGAACAGAAAAATTACAACAAGACAGATATAAATAGTACTTGAAATTTTAAAACATCATCTCATAACAGCGGAAGTAAAACATGTCTGGTTACATCATAAAACCACAATAAAGGTCAAGTACAATATCCATCAAAATAAAGAAGTACATAATCCCACTCTCATACAATAGCCAAACAAAAGAAAAGATAACTGGATAACTGGAGCTTTACATCTATCCAAGCTCCTAAAGACTGGAACAGCAATCCGATCAAGCTCCACTACTGCTAGGATCCACCGTAGGACCTGAGGGTTGGGAAAAAGATAAAAACAACGGGGTCAGACATAAGTCTGAGCGAGTCCTATAACTTTAACAATACAATCGTTAAAGTAACCAGAGAAGACATAAACTGATATACGGTAACATATAGGGATGAATGGCTACCCTAAGCAGTCAACTAAACGAAGATAAAGGATAAAGACGCATCTACCCTCCCTAAAGTAAATTACTAAACTGCACCACACCAGTCGTTCCTAACTTAAAGGTTGATCCCACCCAAGGACTTATAAAATTTACTAATTAGTACTTGCGTACCCCTAGGTGACCAAGTAGGCGCCACGGGGCCCTACAATCCACTAGGTGTACACACTACTTCCCATTCGATCGGCTCCCTAACGTAGATACCCGTGCTGGCCCCACCGTGGGATGTATCATTCCCCAATGTGGCAACCTGATGAAACTAAAGGTGCACGGCTTATATCTACTCGATGCAACAACGGCTTACCTACCAGCCCGGGCCCACTCACGCATATGAAGCCCGTTGGACTTGCGTTGCCACCGCTAACCCGTTTGCCTCTTACAGTCAAGCCCAGTATGCGTGTCCCGTCCTCGACATGGGTCGAGCCCACAAAGATACGTATGGGTTACTGGTTGAAATGGGCCTCCACAAGCTACCCACCTAAGCTTGTCCCTTTTTCTAGTATATCCCACTTAACCCTTTAATCATGTTTTAATTACATGTTCCATTTTGGTTAAGTATTCTAATCGTATTTTCTATTGCCACCCAAGGCAACCACTAGATTTTCTCATGCCACCCGAGGCACCCACTTAACCCCTCATGTCCCTCTACATGCTAATGTGGTTAAGTGTTTCTTAATTAATTAATTAAGAACGTAACCTTTGTAAAGACCTCTCACATTAGACTGTCTTTTATGACCGCTGGTTAAGCCGGTTGGGTCCGGGCAGCCTTATGTCATAACAGAGTCTAACCTCGTGTCTTTACATTAATTACGTATTTAGTTTGTGCCTAAGACCTCTCACATTGGGCTAACATTTGTAGCAACTGGTTAAGCCGGTTGGGTCCGGGCAGTTTTACGCTACAACTGAGTCCAACCTCGTGTCTTAGTCAATTAATTACACCTAATTAATCACCCTCATAATTTTATATTAATTATCCCTAATTAATCAAGTTTTCTTAACATGGGTAGACCTAACTTAATAGGTAAATTCCCATGGGGTAGACCTAACTCAATAGGTAAATTCCCAACACATAGTATGGGTACACCTAACCAAATAGGCAAATTCCCATACTATGTTTATTTATTTTGTGTTATGCATAATTATATTAATTTCACACAATCTTATTAACTTATGCATTTAATTACCCCATCGTTCCCACGTAATTTCGTTCATGATATAACACATATAAAAGGTGTCAACTTGCATATGAATGAACATGTTTCAAAGGTGCCATCTTGCATATTAACAAACACATAACTTGCATATGAACTTGCATAACATGTCACATAACTTGCATATAATATGTCACATAACTTACATATTCATTTTGCATAACAAACTTGCATATTAGCTTATAGACTTGCATAATGTGTCATCATGAACTTGCATATTAATAAACATGTAACTTGCATATTTACATACATGTAACTCGCATATTAACAAACATGTAACTTGCATATAAAGAAACATGTAACTTGCATATTTACATACATGTAACTTGCATATTAACAAACATGTAACTTGCATATTAACAAACATGTAACTTGCATATTTACATACATGTAACTTGCATATTAACAAACATGTAACTTGCATATTTACATACATGTAACTTGCATATTAACAAACATGTAACTTGCATATTAACAAACATGTAACTTGCATATTTACATACATGTAACTTGCATAGCATATTACCATGAACTTGCATAACATGCATATGATTACATAGCCCACAACTTGCATATTTAGCATCATGCAAACATAACATACATCATATTAAACTTGCATAAGCTTACATACTCAACATGCATAAACATAAGATTAATGCTAACATCATATCATATGATTCAAAGCTCATTAACCCACATACAAAACCATAAATCTCATCACATCTCATCTAATTAGTTTACCAAAAGATCATCAAAGTGATAGAAACTCACTACTAGCAACTTTGAACACCAAATGAAGAAGATTAAGATGCTAAGAAGGGATTAGAAGTTGATTAGAGAGTGATTAGTATGCAACCCTCTTCATAAAATTAGTGGAGGCCATGAGAGCTAGCATTTTGCCATAGTTTAGTCACTAGGTTTAATTATGAATGAATTAGGGTAGGTTAGGGTCTTATTTATAGATTAGGCAAGTGTTTTAGGCCATAGGATTAACCCTAGATTCAATCCAAGCCATCAAAGCATGTCTTGGGGAAGAAGTCAAGTGTAGGAACCATCTAGGGCCTTTAGATTAAAGATGGACCATGAGAACCATTCAAATGCAAAATCTGCACTTGAGCGAATCGGCCCACGGGTTGACAGCCAAACACCCTGGATTAACCCCTAGTCGACCCAGCGGGCTCGGGTCGACTTCAAAAATCGGCCGGTTCGGTTATTCCCCTCTCCCAATTCGCTGTTTTGAGCATTTTTGCATATTTATTTATTAAATTTTCAATTATATATATATATATATATATCAATATATATATATATATATATATATCTACACAACCCATTTCACTTAATTAAGTATACTTTAATTTGGGAATTTTCGTGAAACTTCGCGAGGCCATATCTTGGTCATACGGACTCCGATTTTCGAAAACTCGGACTCTATTTCGCGTATTTTTCCGAGACGAACGCAATGGCATAGCCCGTTTCCCTTGATTCCCATTTTAGAATTAAATTCTGCCTCGATTTATGTTATTACAGGTTATTGAAAATACGGGTTGTTACATAAAACTTCATTTTATTGCAACGTAAATTAAACATGTTTGTTACATCATAAAACAATAAATCAGAGTCAAGTACAATATCCATCTTCATAAAACAAAATACATAATCCAATTACACAAATAGCCCTTAAAGAAGATAACAAGCTGGACTTTACTTCAACGGTCCAAGCTTTCCAAGAGAGATAAAGCAATCCAATCAAACTCCACTAGAGCTGGGCCCAACCTGAGGACCTGGAGGTGGAAAAAGGATAGAAATGGAGGGGGTCAGACATAAAGTCTGGATAATTATAACAATATTATTATCAAAATAACTAGACTAAGGCATAAGCTGGAAGACAAGTAAATGTCTATGAACTATTAGGTATGGAAGGGCAGATAAAGATAACGTTTAAGATAACGTTAAAGATAACGTTAAAAAGGCATACCTAATTACTAACGAATAATTACTACATTGCATCGCACCGGTCACCCTAAAGGTTTGATCCCGCTTGCTTCACACAGAAACTATATAAATAGCCTTGCGTACCCCTAGCTGACTACATAGGTGCCATCTGCCCCTATCTCCACTTGGTGTACCCCACTACCCACTTTCGATCGGCTCCCTACTCGTAGATACCCGTGCTGGCCCCACAGTGGGGTGTACCACTCCCCTAAAGTGGCAACCCGATACAACTTGAGAATGCACGGCTTATAACGATGCAACAATGTCTTACCTACCAGCCCGGGTCCACACACGCATATGAAACACGTTGGACTTGCGTTGCCACCGCTCCCCGTTTTAGCCTCTTATAGTCAAACCCAGCATGCGTGTCCCGTCCTCGACTTGGTCGAGGCCACAAAGATACGTTTGGGATACTGGTTGAAATGGGCCCTGTAACAACCCATATTTTCAATAACTTGTTATAACATAAATCGAGGCAGAATTTAATTCAAAATTCTGAATCAAGGGAAACGGGCTATGCCATTGCGTTCGTCTCGGAAAAATGCGCGAAATAGAGTCCGAGTTTTCGAAAATCGGAGTCCGTATGACCCAGTTAAGGCCCATTGAAGTTTTCAGAAAATTCCTAAGTAAAAACAGATTTAAATTTAATTTAAATTCAAGGGTTAGGGCAAGCTGGCGCAGGCGGGAAAAATTCCCGCCAGGACCCGCATGTCGACAGCCCTGTCGACAGGGCCCCCAGGGTGTCGACAGCCCTGTCGACAGCCCTGTCGACAGGGGGTGCCCGGGCAGTTTAGCCTGGTGCACCATTTCTGATTTGGGTTTGGTCTTGTGGCTTGGTTCTAGAGAATTCCTAAATCTGACGGGCCTAAACTAACCTAGGGTTAATCCTAGGGCTAAAAACACTCTAATCTTCTATAAATAAGCTCCTAATCCTACCCTAAAGCCTCATTATTCAATCTAGCAACCAAACTATGTCAAATTGAAATCTCAAATGGCCTCCACCTAAGAACCCTAGCCTCCACCCTCTTCAAAAATCATTTCTATTAAGATTTTGATGTTCATACAAGCTTTTCTAAGTTGTATGAATGATCATTAGCTTGCATACATCATCAAGTTGCAAGCTTTATTTGCTAAGCTAGAGTTTTTGGGATTTTTGTTAATTGGAGCTTGTTTTGGGGTTTTATTTGCTTGCATAAAAGGGCTTCTCAATCTTTATTAGTAGATTTGTGTCTTCATAATATTTGTAAGCCCTCTTACCTTCATTTTAGAAACTCTAAAGTTAATATGTGATGAAAGTTGGGATTTTTGTATGTTTAATGAGTTATGCATGCTTATGCGAGTTCACTATGCTATGTTATGCATGTTTAATGAGTTATGCATGCTTATGCGAGTTCACTATGCTATGTTATGCATGTTTAATGAGTTATGCATGCTTATGCGAGTTCACTATGCTATGTTGGGCATGATTTATAAGTTATGCATGCTTATGCGAGTTCACTATGCCATGTTACACATGTTTGATAAGTTATGCATGTTCACTATGCCATGATTTGCAAGTTTAACAAGTTATGCATGTTTATGCAAGTTCACCATGCCATGATTTGCAAGTTTAACAAGTTATGCAAGTTCACTATGCTAAGTTATGCAAGTCCAACATGTTATGCTTGCTTATTATGATATGTAAGATTCATCATGTATGTTGTGCCAAGTTCCCTCTTTCTATCCTTTATGCGTTATGACGAATATGTAAGCGATAGAATGACGTTGGGGGGGTTTTGGGTAAAACTTAAAATACATGAAAATATGAGATTGGGAATTTACCTATTAAGTTAGGTCTACCCCTTGGGAATTTACCTATTAAGTTAGGTCTACCCAAGTATTTGTTAAACTTGTAATTATGGTTTGAAATAAAGTGGACATGACACTTAGAAAACATGTGTGGCCAACTCGAGGTTGGGTTGAGTTTGTAGCGTAAACCTCCCCGGAACCGACCGGCCTAACTAGTTGCTACAAACAATAGGATCCAATGTGAGAAGTTGGTCACGTGTACCTGGGACCCGAGGTTAGACCAAGTCGTGGTGTAAAGCTACCCGGACCCGCCCGGCTTAACTAGTAACCGCAACAAAGTCTAATGTGAGAGGTTAAGGTACAATTAAATTAATGCCTCGTAATTAGGGTTAAGTCATGGCCCACTAATACTTAACCAATTTTGGGGATACGAGGGATTAAATGGGGTTAAGTGGTGAACTGTTGGTTACACTTAACTAATTTAATCCATGATTAGTGAGGGGTTAAACCACACTTAACCCTCTTAGAAAACCCTAGCAACGTGGTCTGTTCCAGCAGTAATCCCAGTTGGGTATCATTCACAACCCTAGAGGCTAGGCTAGGGCGGGGCACGATTACTGGACTGATGTAAGCGACCAAAGCGACGGCTGAGTGGTACAGCGGTGCGGGTCCAGGCGGGCTACGGACGTGCACGTAGTCCGGTGTTGGACAAACTCGAGGCACGGGTACCAGTAGGATTAGACTGTGCATTATTGCTTAGGTGTCTGGGGTTGACACCCGAGGGCTTGATACACCCGAAGGTGGACCCAGCACAGTCTGACTACAACCATATGTGGGCCGTATGGACACCAACACTTGACGTGTTAGGTTTATAGGGAGCCGATCGATTAGACCGTTGGGCTGGACCTTGTATCAAGGTCACCTCATGTTATTGGGCCAAAGTTTGGGCTGAGGGATCAATACCTGTTATGTTAGTTTGCTAGTACACTATGGTGCAAAGCTTAATCTTCTTTATGTGATGACACCTTTATCTATTGCCAGTATGTTCATCTCAGCTTCCATCATGATGTTAGCTTTACTAGTTTATAGACTGATCGTAGTAGGGCTTACCAGTCTTTTTGACTGACCTGTTTTCTTTCGCTTCTTTTCTTCCGTTTCCCCCCCCCCCCAGGTTCTCAGGGAGGGAACAGTGGTGCTTAGCTTGGATCGCTTGCTTGTTCGCTGGATAGCTCATGTATGTCTGGACATTGAGCTCGCTATGGTTTATCACTTTTATTTTTGGGGATAGCACTATGTATTTCAGTATTTCTGTTTATGTTGTACTAGACATATTTATTCTGGCAGATGACTTTATGATGTACTAGACTTGTTTTGAGATGGTTTGAGATATTCCGCTGTTTTATTCTCGCTTACTCTGTTTTATATATATATGTATTTATGTTCTTGTTCTGCCTTGATATATCATTATGCATGCTTACCCAGTTATAACGCCCCCCAGAAGCTGGTGCCCCCTAAAGAGTGACCCTAGCGGAGGTGGGGTGTTACAAATTTGGTATCAGAGCATATGGTTTGCAAGAGAGAACAAAAAGTTTTTAAGAGACCTTTTGAAAAACTATTTTCAAAACAAGTATAAAGTATTTTCCAAAGAAAAGTCTAGTATTTTAAAAGGCTATTCCCCAAAAAGCCATTAGCGTTATCCTTCGTTCCCTTGACCTAATCTTATCTTATCCTTCGTTTCAGTATGGCTGAGGATCTTGCCATCCCGGATGGAGTAAATGTACCACTCTGGTATAGGAGACTTCTAGAAGCTAGGGCGGCAGCCGGCCCCGCAAACCCTACTCCCACTCCTCCTCCTGTAGTTGAGAATCCTCCCCCTAATGTCCCTCCTCCGGTGGTTCCTGTTCCCCCTCCTCCAGCAGTTAATATTCCTCCTCCCGTTGCTAATGTTCCTCCCCCTCCTGTTGCTGAGGCTCCTCTTCCTCCTCCTCCCCCTCAGCATCCTCAGGTTGAGTTCACGAAGGTTTGTAAAGACTTCAAGGCGATGGGAGGCAAGAATTTCCTAGGCACGGAATCTTTTGTTGAAGCTAGGAATTGGCTGAAAGACACTGAGGACTTGTTTGCTATCTTTGGGATTGATGACGAGAAGAAGATCTTATTGACAGTGTGGCTCTTGAAGGATGAAGCGGCCTATTGGTGGGAGGTCACCAATGGGACGAGGCCCGTTGAGACTTGGGCCGATTTGAGGGCTAGATTTGTGGCCAAGTTTCTATCTTCTACTGAGGCGAATTTACAGATGGAGAAGTTCATTGCATTAAAGCAAGGTGATATGTCTGTCAAGGAGTATGTGAACAAGTTTAATCAGCTGGCCCGTTTTGGTTTGGATATGGTAAACACTCCTGAGAAGAAGGCTCTTCGATTTGCTAGAGGATTGAATGAGCCGCTGCAGGGTTTGGCGATGTCACATATTCCACATGGAGCTACTTTTGAGAGTTTGGTCGATATGGCTCTACTTCAAGGAGATGGAAAGAAAGAGGTCAAGTCGAGTGATACTCAAGTAAAGAAGACTGATTCTCAAGGCAAAGGCAATCAAGGTGGTCAAAGCAGTCAGGGGAATCAGGGCAAGAACAAGAAGGGGAACAACAACAACAAAGGCAAGGGGAAGTGCAATTACTGTGGTGTGCCTGGACACTTTGCTAAGGATTGTAGGAAGAAGAAAAGGAAGCTTAGTGGTGGATGTTTTTCCTGTGGTGAGACTGGACACTTCAGCAAGGAGTTCCCGAAGAAGAAAGGACAGGCTGGACCTTCAGGAGGGCAAGTTCATGCTCTCAATACCGCTCTAGTTCCCGACCGAGGTAGTGTTTCTGTTGAGAACCTTGTTTATGTTTCTGATCTTCTAGTTCGTACCTTGTTTGATTCTGGTGCATCACATAGCTTTATTTCATCTGATCTTGTTGATAGTTTGCACCTTAGTACTAGCTTAGTGGATGATCCCGTTTGTGTTTCGAATCCCATTGGGGGTTCTGCTCATCTATCTATGATATGTGAGGATCTGAGGATCTCTATACTCAGTGTAGAGTTCTTTTGTAGTGCATATGTTCTTGGTTTCAGGGGATACGGATTGATACTGGGCATGGATTGGCTGTCCCGATATGGAGCCATTCTTGATTGCGAGCATAGGGTTGTGAGGCTTGTGACCCGCCTTGGCAACACCTTAGAGATTTCATGCAATCCGAAGAATCCCGTCATGTTGTTCTATCTCGAATCTCTCGACTCGTCAGAGGAAGCCCTTCAGTCTGTAAGGGTGGTCCGAGATTATCCAGATGTTTTTGAAGAAGTTAAGGGGTTGCCCCCTAAACGAGAGATTGATTTTCGCATCTATCTGGTGGATAATGCTAAGCCTGTTTCTTTGCCCGTTCGGCATATGGCTCCGCGTGAGAGACGGGAGCTGAGCAAGCAAGTGAAAGAATTGCTTGAGAAGAACTTCATCAGAAGAAGCATATCCGAATGGGGAGCGCCTGTGGTGTTTGCTACTAAGGCAGATGGGTCTCTTCGACTCTGTGTGGATTATCGAGAATTGAATAAGCTGACTAAGAAGAACAGACACCCGTTACCGAGGATCGATGATCTCTTTGACCAGCTTGTTGGTGCTTCTGTTTTCTCTCAGCTTGATCTTGCTACCGGATTTCATCAGCTCAGGGTGGCTGAAGATAGTATAGACAAGACTACATTCAGAACTCCATACGGATTCTTTGAATGGCTTGTTATGCCGTTCGGTTTGACGAATGCACCCGAATATTTCGTAGACTTGATGAGTAGGGTGTTTCGGGAGTTCTTGAACAAGTTTGTCGTGGTCTTTGTGGATGATATTCTGGTTTTCTCCAAGGATGAGGAAGAGCACGCGAGGCATCTTGTAGAGGTGATGGATACGCTTAGAGCGCATCAGTTAAAGGCCAAGTTCTCCAAGTGTCACTTTTGGAGAAGGGAAGTTAGATTCCTTGGGCATATCGTATCCAAGCAAGGTTTAGCGGTGGATCCCGCTAAGGTGGTTGCAGTTCAGGATTGGAAGACTCCAAGGAATGCAACCGAGGTGAGAAGTTTTCTAGGTCTTGCGGGTTTTTACCGGAAGTTCATCAAGGACTTCGCGAAGATATCCGCTCCTCTTACTAAGTTGACGAAGAAGAACTTAGTTTTTGCTTGGGATATGGACTGTGAGCTTTCTTTTCAAAGACTCAAGAGAGCCCTTACCTCTGCACCAGTTCTAGCTTTACCCGATGGTGGTAAGATATTTACCGTGTACACTGATGCTTGTGGAACGGGATTGGGCGCCGTTCTGATGCAAGAAGGCAGAGTTATATGTTTTGGTGGGAGGCAACTTAAGGTGCATGAGAGGAATTATCCCACTCATGATCTAGAGCTGGCAGCGATAGTATATGCACTCAAGGCTTGGCGTCATTATTTTCTGGGAGAGAGATTTGAGCTGTATACTGATCATAAGTCTTTGAAGTATCTCTTTTCGCAGAAGGATCTGAACTTGAGGCAGCAGAGATGGATGGAATTCTTGGCATCCTATGATTTTGATATAGCCTATACCCCTGGCAAGGGGAATGTTGTAGCGGATGCGTTGAGTAGAAGACGGTTGACACTAAGTCCTCTATTTGTTGAGATGAAGAATTTAGAGTTCTTGGCAACCTTTGATTTCTCTTTGGCGGTTGAGTCGATGACCGGTTCTCTAGCATCTCTTGAGCTCAGACCTACCCTTCTAGATCAAGTTGGGGCTTCGCAGAAGGAAGACCATCAGATAATTGAGATTATGGATAAGCTGATCCGAGGGGAGACATCTAGTCACCTTGCTCGATATTCTATAGATGATAAGGGTTGGCTGAGGAGAGACGGAAGGCTTTGTGTTCCGAGGGTAGAAGACTTGGTGAGGAAAGTTCTTGAGGAAGCACATCGCTCCAAGTTGACTATACATCCGGGTGGAGATAAGATGTATAAGGATATGAAGCGCATTTTCTTCTGGCCTGGAATGAAGAAGGATGTGGCAGAGTTTGTCTCCAGATGTGTTGTTTGTCAGAGAGTAAAAGCTGAGTCGAAGAAGCCCGGTGGGCTATTGCATCCTCTAGAGGTCCCGCTATGGAAGTGGGAGAGTATTTCTATGGACTTTATTGATGGGCTTCCAAGGTCAAGGAAGGGGAATACAAGCATTTGGGTCATTGTAGATAGGCTTACGAAAAGTGCTTATTTTATTCCAGTAAAGAGCAAAAGGACCGCATCTGGACTAGCATCAGTATATCTTCGTGAGATAGTACGACTACATGGAGTCCCTTCCAGCATAGTCAGTGACCGAGACCCCATCTTTACTAGTCAGTTCTGGAACAGTTTGCAAGAGGCTATGGGCACAAGGTTGAACCTGAGTACGGCCTATCACCCACAAACAGACGGTCAAACAGAAAGGTTGAATAGGGTACTTGAGGACTTGTTGAGGCTTTGCATTCTGGATTTTGGTGGTGCTTGGGAAGACCATCTTCCTCTTGTTGAGTTTGCATATAATAACAGTTATCAAGCAAGCATAGGGATGGCACCATTTGAAGCTTTATATGGGAGGCCGTGCAAGTCACCTACATGTTGGTGGGAGACTACAGATAAGCTTATACTTGGACCCGACATGATTAGAGATACATCCGAGAAGGTCGAGTTGATTAGAAGACGGATGAAAGCGGCCCAAGACCGACAGAAATCCTATGCTGATAAGCGAAGATCCGATTTGGAGTTTGATGTTGGAGATATGGTTTTCGTAAAGGTTTCTCCTTTACGGAATGTGGTCCGATTTGGAGCTGTTGGGAAGTTAGCACCAAGATTTGTTGGACCCTTCCCTATCATAGAGAGAATTGGGAAGATGGCTTATAAAGTGCAATTGCCCGAGAAGCTGTCCGGAGTGCATAATGTCTTCCATGTCTCGCATCTCCGAAAGTGCCTACATGAGTCCGCTGAGGTGGTTGAACCTAGCATTCTTGAAGACGTGGAAGTAGAGAAAGAGGCAACTGTGAGGAGAGCTCCGATCCGTATCTTGGGGACGGAGACCAAGAGGCTAAGGAATCGGGAGGTCAAACTGGTGAAGGTCCAATGGGGTGAAGCCGAAGAAGACGCAACTTGGGAAACCGAGGAGAAGATGCGTGGGCTTTATCCATTCCTTTTTGAGGGTACACCCCCAATCTCTTTCCTTTGTTAGTATATCTTTCTCTTTACTATCCATATTTATCTAGTCTATCGTGTCCATCTTGTCATGAGAACCTTAGGTAGAAACCCTTTGGATGAAACATGTGTTTGAAACATGTTATGCTTGATGGTTGCAAGTGGTTGCAAGTGTTTGCAAGTGGTTGCTCGTGGATGCATTATACACGATTAGGCACTAGATCGGCTCGCACACTCCTCATATTGCATGTGCATGAGTGTTTATGCTTATTCTTGGATGAAATTTGTATGCAATCACATGGATGTTGCATATGGATGTATGATTGAGCACGCATGTAGATATTATACATTATGTTAGGGATTTGCATACATATGGATACATTTCACTAACATATTTTGCATTGATCTTTGCATTAGATAAGTACATATACACACACCTCTGCATATGTTCATCCAGCATTTAGAATCTTGTAAGGACAATGATTGCTCGTGGATGATGTTTTGAGTAGATGGATGATTGGATGGTAGGATACGTTCTTCCTAACTTGAAGATTTCGGGGACGAAATCCTTTAAGGAGGGGAGAATGTAACAACCCATATTTTCAATAACTTGTTATAACATAAATCGAGGCAGAATTTAATTCAAAAATCTGAATCAAGGGAAACGGGCTATGCCATTGCGTTCGTCTCGGAAAAATGCGCGAAATAGAGTCCGAGTTTTCGAAAATCGGAGTCCGTATGACCCAGTTAAGGCCCATTGAAGTTTTCAGAAAATTCCTAAGTAAAAACAGATTTAAATTTAATTTAAATTCAAGGGTTAGGGCAAGCTGGCGCAGGCGGGAAAAATTCCCGCCAGGACCCGCATGTCGACAGCCCTGTCGACAGGGCCCCCAGGGTGTCGACAGCCCTGTCGACAGGGGGTGCCCGGGCAGTTTAGCCTGGTGCACCATTTCTGATTTGGGTTTGGTCTTGTGGCTTGGTTCTAGAGAAACCCTAAATCTGACGGGCCTAAACTAACCTAGGGTTAATCCTAGGGCTAAAAACACTCTAATCTTCTATAAATAAGCTCCTAATCCTACCCTAAAGCCTCATTATTCAATCTAGCAACCAAACTATGTCAAATTGAAATCTCAAATGGCCTCCACCTAAGAACCCTAGCCTCCACCCTCTTCAAAAATCATTTCTATTAAGATTTTGATGTTCATACAAGCTTTTCTAAGTTGTATGAATGATCATTAGCTTGCATACATCATCAAGTTGCAAGCTTTATTTGCTAAGCTAGAGTTTTTGGGATTTTTGTTAATTGGAGCTTGTTTTGGGGTTTTATTTGCTTGCATAAAAGGGCTTCTCAATCTTTATTAGTAGATTTGTGTCTTCATAATATTTGTAAGCCCTCTTACCTTCATTTTAGAAACTCTAAAGTTAATATGTGATGAAAGTTGGGATTTTTGTATGTTTAATGAGTTATGCATGCTTATGCGAGTTCACTATGCTATGTTATGCATGTTTAATGAGTTATGCATGCTTATGCGAGTTCACTATGCTATGTTATGCATGTTTAATGAGTTATGCATGCTTATGCGAGTTCACTATGCTATGTTGGGCATGATTTATAAGTTATGCATGCTTATGCGAGTTCACTATGCCATGTTACACATGTTTGATAAGTTATGCATGTTCACTATGCCATGATTTGCAAGTTTAACAAGTTATGCATGTTTATGCAAGTTCACCATGCCATGATTTGCAAGTTTAACAAGTTATGCAAGTTCACTATGCTAAGTTATGCAAGTCCAACATGTTATGCATGCTTATTATGATATGTAAGATTCATCATGTATGTTGTGCCAAGTTCCCTCTTTCTATCCTTTATGCGTTATGACGAATATGTAAGCGATAGAATGACGTTGGGGAGGTTTTGGGTAAAACTTAAAATACATGAAAATATGAGATTGGGAATTTACCTATTAAGTTAGGTCTACCCCTTGGGAATTTACCTATTAAGTTAGGTCTACCCAAGTATTTGTTAAACTTGTAATTATGGTTTGAAATAAAGTGGACATGACACTTAGAAAACATGTGTGGCCAACTCGAGGTTGGGTTGAGTTTGTAGCGTAAACCTACCCGGAACCGACCGGCCTAACTAGTTGCTACAAACAATAGGATCCAATGTGAGAAGTTGGTCACGTGTACCTGGGACCCGAGGTTAGACCAAGTCATGGTGTAAAGCTACCCGGACCCGCCCGGCTTAACTAGTAACCGCAACAAAGTCTAATGTGAGAGGTTAAGGTACAATTAAATTAATGCCTCGTAATTAGGGTTAAGTCATGGCCCACTAATACTTAACCAATTTTGGGGATACGAGGGATTAAATGGGGTTAAGTGATGAACTGTTGGTTACACTTAACTAATTTAATCCATGATTAGTGAGGGGTTAAACCACACTTAACCCTCTTAGAAAACCCTAGCAACGTGGTCTGTTCCAGCAGTAATCCCAGTTGGGTATCATTCACAACCCTAGAGGCTAGGCTAGGGCGGGGCACGATTACTGGACTGATGTAAGCGACCAAAGCGACGGCTGAGTGGTACAGCGGTGCGGGTCCAGGCGGGCTACGGACGTGCACGTAGTCCGGTGTTGGACAAACTCGAGGCACGGGTACCAGTAGGATTAGACTGTGCATTATTGCTTAGGTGTCTGGGGTTGACACCCGAGGGCTTGATACACCCGAAGGTGGACCCAGCACAGTCTGACTACAACCATATGTGGGCCGTATGGACACCAACACTTGACGTGTTAGGTTTATAGGGAGCCGATCGATTAGACCGTTGGGCTGGACCTTGTATCAAGGTCACCTCATGTTATTGGGCCAAAGTTTGGGCTGAGGGATCAATACCTGTTATGTTAGTTTGCTAGTACACTATGGTGCAAAGCTTAATCTTCTTTATGTGATGACACCTTTATCTATTGCCAGTATGTTCATCTCAGCTTCCATCATGATGTTAGCTTTACTAGTTTATAGATTGATCGTAGTAGGGCTTACCAGTCTTTTTGACTGACCTGTTTTCTTTCGCTTCTTTTCTTCCGTTTCCCCCCCCCCAGGTTCTCAGGGAGGGAACAGTGGTGCTTAGCTTGGATCGCTTGCTTGTTCGCTGGATAGCTCATGTATGTCTGGACATTGAGCTCGCTATGGTTTATCACTTTTATTTTTGGGGATAGCACTATGTATTTCAGTATTTCTGTTTATGTTGTACTAGACATATTTATTCTGGCAGATGACTTTATGATGTACTAGACTTGTTTTGAGATGGTTTGAGATATTCCGCTGTTTTATTCTCGCTTACTCTGTTTTATATATATATGTATTTATGTTCTTGTTCTGCCTTGATATATCATTATGCATGCTTACCCAGTTATAACGCCCCCCAGAAGCTGGTGCCCCCTAAAGAGTGACCCTAGCGGAGGTGGGGTGTTACAAATTTGGTATCAGAGCATATGGTTTGCAAGAGAGAACAAAAAGTTTTTAAGAGACCTTTTGAAAAACTATTTTCAAAACAAGTATAAAGTATTTTCCAAAGAAAAGTCTAGTATTTTAAAAGGCTATTCCCCAAAAAGCCATTAGCGTTATCCTTCGTTCCCTTGACCTAATCTTATCTTATCCTTCGTTTCAGTATGGCTGAGGATCTTGCCATCCCGGATGGAGTAAATGTACCACTCTGGTATAGGAGACTTCTAGAAGCTAGGGCGGCAGCCGGCCCCGCAAACCCTACTCCCACTCCTCCTCCTGTAGTTGAGAATCCTCCCCCTAATGTCCCTCCTCCGGTGGTTCCTGTTCCCCCTCCTCCAGCAGTTAATATTCCTCCTCCCGTTGCTAATGTTCCTCCCCCTCCTGTTGCTGAGGCTCCTCTTCCTCCTCCTCCCCCTCAGCATCCTCAGGTTGAGTTCACGAAGGTTTGTAAAGACTTCAAGGCGATGGCAGGTTTACGTCACAAACGAGTCCAACCTCGTGTCCTAAGCATTGATTATCACTTATAATCTTTTACCCCAGTTATAATAATTCCCTATTCAAATTATTAATTAACTCCAATTTTAAGGATGTCCATAATTGACTCAATTATGGCCATCCATTCATGGCATGCAAAATCATATCAATTGCACCCCAACTTCTTAATATTAAATCCTTAATATTACGCCTACCCCACGTTATACGTTCGCTTATTCAACGTAGAATATACGTTAGACTCGAATAGCCTAACTCATAGCACAAAGATAAATTATCACAACATATAGACAAATAAAATAGATCTAATCATAATAGGGGTGAAACTTGCATAAACTACACATGTTAAGGATCTAAAGGTGTCAACTTGTTAAATGTCACAATTTACATGATATGATCATAACCAAAATTTATGTATAAACTTGCATATGGGGTTTTATGCAACATAATGATGGTGTGAACTAGCATCTAATACATAGAATTCACATATGTCATAGCATAATTCTAGATGTCATAATTCTAGATCTAAATAGATGTCATGGCATATGTTCATAATCTTTACTAATCAATCTAAACTTGCATATGTGATTTGTCATATAGATCAACATAGCCCAAACATTATGATTTGATTAACATGAACTAATTAGCACAGATAATAACATCATGACTTTATAACATGTATGATTTATCATAATTTAGCATAGAAAGTTACAACTTATACAGTATCATCATAGCATGATTTACAACATATAGGATATCATCATCACATAACATAAGATTTATAACATACATGATAGCATAAGGTTTACAACAACATATATGACAATTCACATCATTCACTTATAATCCATTCATAACTTAATCTAATTAGTTTGCAATAATCTTGTTAAGATCATCATACTCACAATTTAGAGAAGAAAGAGAGCCTTGATTTGCTTTAGAGTTGAGTAGAATTCGGGTTTTGATTAGCTTTCTTCCTTCTTAGTTGGCGGCGGCTATACTGAGTTCCATGGCGGCGGTATGACGGTAGCTATTCTATTTTTCATGTGAGTTAGAGTGAAAGACTACCTAGGTATTTATAGAGTTTAGGATTTATTTAGCCCGTCATATCAACTCAGAACTAAACTGAACCGTTTAATTTGCCAACTCAGCCCTAAAGACACATCAGCAGCTCAAGATTGGGCTCAGTCAAAACCCTAGCCTCTTGGACAGGTCGACACCCAGGTCGACTGCCCAGTCGACTCCCCAGTCGACCTGGGGGGGGGGGGGGGGTTCGACTGCCCAGTCGACCTGGGGTGCTGGGCGGGAATTTTCCCGCCTAGCCTGTTTGACTCCGAATTTTGAATTTTAAATTTCTGAACTCTGTTTTGAATTTTCTGAAACTTCCGATGGCCATAACTTCTTCATACGAAGTCCAATTCACGCAAACTCGGACTCTATTTCAGCCAGAATTCCGAGACGAACACAATGGCGCAACCCGTTTCCCATAATTCTCACGTCTGAGATTAGTTATTCTTTAATTTGTGAATATTAATATTAACAGAATTATGGGGTGTTACATTCTCCCCTCCTTAAAGGATTTCGACCCCGAAATCTTCAAGTCAAGAAGAATGTATATCCTATCATCCAATCGTCCATCTACTCAACCATCAAACACAGGCATCCATTGTCCATATAGACTTCTAATGCTTTCATGTTTAAATGCACAGTGTGTGTATATGTCCATATCTAATGCAAAATCAGGCGGTCCACTGATTCAGTTGACCTCCTTAATGCAAATCATGATAGTGTCATGCGTCCATTATGTATGCAAAAGTTCCTTAATGCTACATATTATCTCTATATGCGTGCACAATCATCATCTGAATGCAGCATCCATATGATAAAAAAAATCCTCATACATCCATTTTACTAAATACATCCATATATATGCAATATGAAGTGACTGAGCCGATCTAGTTCCTAATAGTGTGTGTATATGCGTCCACGAGCAACCACTAGCAAACACTTGCATCCTCTTTGCATCCATCATACATAACATGTCTCAAACACATGTTTCAACCATAGGATTATCCTAACTAAAGGTCAAAGATACTAGCGAGAGGACATACTAAAGATAAGATAAGTACAAGCTAAGCGATAAAGGAGAAATTAAAGGACATACCCTCAAAAAGAAAAGGGTACAACGAACGCATCTTCTCTTCCGTCTCCCAAGTAGCGTTGCTCTCATCATCTCCCCATTGTACTTTGACTAGTCTGACCTCTCGATTTCTCAGCTTCTTGATCTCTGACCCAAGAATGCATGTAGGAGCTCGTCGAATCGTCGCATCACGCTCTACCTCCACCTCTCTAAGCAAGCTCGGCTCTACCACTTCCGCGGTCTCGTGCAAGCACTTCCTCAAATGTGACACATGGAATATGTCGTGTACACCACTAAGTCTCTCAGGCAACTCCACTCTATACGCCATCTGTCCAATCTTCTCCTTAATAGGAAATGGCCCTACAAACCTTGGTGCTAATTTCCCAACGGACCCAAAGCGAACAACGTTCCGTAATGGAGACACTTTGATAAAGACCATGTCCCCAACTTCAAACTCAAGATCTGTCCTCCTCTTATCCGCATAAGATTTCTGCCTATCTTGCGCTGCTGTCATCCTCCTTCGCATCAAGTCGATCTTCTCCGAAGTCTCCCTAATCATATCGGGCCAAAGTAAGATCTTATCCGTAGATTCCCACCAACATGTAGGTGAACGACAAGGTCGTCCATAAAGAGCTTCGAAAGTTGCCATGCCAATGCTAGATTGAAAGCTGTTATTATATGCGAACTCCACCAATGGAAGATGCTCTTCCCACGTACCCCCAAAGTCTAGGATACATAGCCTCAGAAGATCCTCTAGAATGTGATTCACCCTCTCGGTCTGGCCGTCCGTCTGAGGATGATACGCGGTGCTCAAACATAACTGAGTCCCTACCGCCTCTTGTAAGCTTCTCCAAACTTCGCTAGTGAAAATAGGATCGTGGTCGCTCACTATGCTAGAAGGAACACCGTGCAAACGAACTATTTCTCGGACGTATACAGAAGCTAACCATGAGGCAGTCCTCTTACTCTTTACGGGAATGAAATGGGCGCTCTTAGTAAGTCTATCTACTAGAAACCAAATCCCCGTATTACCCTTCCTTGATCGCGGTAATCCGTCCACAAAGTCCATCGAGACACTCTCCCACTTCCATTGTGGAACCTCCAATGGGTGAAGCAACCCACCGGGTTTCTTTTGCTCCGCTTTTACTTGTTGGCACACCAAGCATCTAGTGACATACTCGGCCACATCCCTCTTCATACCGGCCCAAAAGAAAACTCACTTCATGTCGTTGTACATCTTGTCCCCGCCGGGATGGATGGTCATCTTCGAACGATGTGCATCATCAAGAATGGTCTTCCTTAGGTCATCGTCTTTTGGTACACAAAGTCTACCGTCCCTACGTAACCAACCCTTATCATCTAGGGTATACCTATGGAGATGGCTTGATGACTCCCCTCTTTTGAGCTTTTCTACTAACTCAACCAACTGCGGGTCGTCTCGCTGTGCCTCACCAATCCATCCCAAAAGCGTAGGTCTGACCTCCAAGGATGCTAGCAAACCGGGTACAAAGTCAACGGAAGGTCTAAAGTCAAACATCGGAATGAATTCCAAGTTTCGTTGCTCAACAAACAAAGGACTTATGGATAATCTTTTTCTACTTAAGGCATCTGCCACTACGTTACCCTTGCCAGGGGTATATGCTATCTCGAAGTCGTAGGATGCTAAGAACTCCATCCACCTTTGCTGCCTTAAGTTCAAGTCCTTCTGAGAGAATAAGTATTTTAACGATTTGTGATCAGTGAATAATTCGAATTTCTCGCCAAGAAGATAATGACGCCAAGACTTAAGCGCGAAAACAATAGCGGCCAACTCTAGGTCATGTGTAGGGTAATTTTTCTCATGCGCTCTCAACTGCCTTCCACCATAGGCTATTACCCTTCCCTCTTGCATTAAGACTGCGCCTAGTCCCGTCCCACAAGCGTCAGTATAAACAGTAAATGGCTTACTCCCGTCTGGCGGCACTAAGACTGGAGCTGAGGTCAAAGCTCTCTTTAAACGTTGGAATGCACCATCACAATCTATGTCCCACGCGAAAACTAGGTTCTTCTTCGTCAGGCGTGTCAATGGAGCTGATATTTTTGCGAAGTCTTTGATAAACTTCCTATAGTAGCCAGCCAACCCCAAGAAACTTCTTACTTCGGTAGCATTTTTAGGGACCTTCCAATCTTGGATGGCTACCACCTTCGCGGGATCCACAGCTATCCCTTCTTTCGAAACCACGTGCCCTAAGAATCGCACTTCCTTCCTCCAGAAGTGACACTTAGAAAATTTAGCTTTAAGATTATGCGCTCATAGGGTCTCCAACACTTCCCTAAGATGTAGGGCATGCTCTTCTTCATCCTTAGAAAAGATCAGGATGTCGTCTACAAAGACTACCACGAATTTGTTAAGGTACTCCCTAAACACCCTACTCATCAAATCAACAAAGTATGTGGGGGCGTTTGTCAAACCGAAGGGCATCACCAGCCATTCATAGAAACCGTCCGGAGTCCTAAAGGCAGTCTTGTCAATGCTATCCTCAGCCACTCCCAACTGATGGAAACCAGTGGCTAAGTCCAACTGCGAAAACACTGAGGCGCCAACTAACTGATCGAAGAGATCGTCAATCCTCGGCAGTGGGTATCTGTTCTTCTTAGTAAGCTTATTAAGTTCTCTATAGTCCACACAAAGTCTAAGGGACCCATCCGCCTTCATGGCAAATACTACTGGAGCACCCCACTCCGATATACTTCGTCTTATGAACCCCTTCTCAAGCAACTCCTTTACTTGCTTATTGAGTTCCCTCCTTTCACGTGGAGCCATGTGGCGTACTAGCAAAGATACTGGTTTTGCATTATCCACAAGATATATTCGAAAATCTATCTCCCGCTTCGGAGGCAAGCCCTTCACCTCCTCAAACACATCTGAGTATTCTCGGACCACTCTAACAGATCGTAGATTTTCCTCAGACGCGTCAAGCGATTCTAAATAACTTAGCATAACGGAATTTATGGTATTACAAAAGATTTCGAGAGCATTACCAAGGCGAGTCATGAGCCTAACTACTCACCTTTCACAATCAAGAACGGCCCCATTTCTGGATAACCAATCCATTCCTAAAATTAGCCCATAGCCCGTGAAGCCCAAAACATAAGCATCACATCTAAACTCAACGCTAAGTATAGAAATTTTCAAATCCAAACACATCATGGACAAATAAGCTGAGCCCCCAATTGGATTCGAAACAACTAAGGGATCCTCTACTAAACTAGTGTTTAAGTGCAGTGATTCAACTAATGATGTAGAGATAAACGAATGCGATGCGCCCGAATCGAATAAAGTACGGACATGATGATCAAACAGAAAAACTAAGCTTTCAACAGAAATGGTTCTACCTCGTTCTTGCAGCGGTGGGACCGCGAAAGCCTGAACTTGTTCCCTTGCCTGCCCTGGTGCCATAAGAGCCTGCACCTGTCCTCCCGAGGTAGCTCCTGCCCTCTGCCCCTTCTTTGGGCAGTCCTTCACTAGATGTCCTGCCTCACCACAGTGGAAACAGCCTGTCTTCTTTTTCTTTCGGCAATCCTTGCTGAGATGGCCTGGTGTCCCACAGTTAAAACATTTCTTCTTTCCCTTGCCATTATTGTCTTTACCACCCTTCTTGTTTTGCTGTTGTGGTTTCTTCGGATCCCCTTTCTTCTCGGGTGCCTTATTAGCATTAGCGCCTTTCTCCTCGTGCATGAGTGCCATGTCTACTAGCTTCTCAAAGGTGGCCCCCATAGGGATGTGGGTCATAGCCAACCCTTGCAACGATTCATTCAATCCATTAACGAACCTCAGGGCCTTCTTCTCCGGCGTGTTTACTAAGTCCAAGCCAAACCTTGCTAACTGATTAAATTTGTTGACATATTCTTTCACTGATGAGCTTCCTTGCATCAATGTCAAGAAACTTTCCATATATAGGTTCTCTTCTGCCCTTGAGAGAAACTTCGCCTCAAACCTACGCCTGAAATCCGCCCAAGAATCAACAGGACGCTCCCCATTAGTGACCTCCCACCAAAACGAGGCCTCTCCCTTCATTAACCAAGCTGCTAATTTGACTTTCCTCCCTTCTTCTACTTCAAAGATTTCTAGCAATTCTTCCACCTCCTTAAGTCAATCTCTAGCTTCCACAAACGTTTCTGACCCTTGAAAGGGTTTTCCACCCATAGCCTTAAATTCCTTCCACGTCTTTGCAAAAGTATCAACGCGAGGAGGAGGAACGGGTGCAACTGGTGGAGGAACATTGGTTGGACCTGCAGCGGCCCTAGCCTCTAATAGCCTCCTATACCATCCTGGTATCGCTACACCGTCCGGAAGGTTAAGATCTTCAGCCATGCTGAAACGAAAAAGGAAAGATTCAAAATGGATAATTCGAAAGATAAAGATATAGCAATTGGGGATTATGTTTTTCTTAAAAAAACTTTCCTCTTCAAATTACTCATTAAAACATGTTTTTGAAAACACTTCTTCCAAAAATACTTTAGAAAAATAGTTTTTCTAAAAAATTTATCTGTTCTGGTAACCTTAAGCTCAGATACCACGTGTAACACCCCACGTCCATTAATGTCACTCACAAAGGGAATGCATTAACTTCCATGGAGGTTTTAAGTGAATATAGAACAGAAAAATTACAACAAGACAGATAATAAGTAGTACTTGGAAATCTAGAACTTCATTTTATTGCAGCGGAAATTAAACATGTTTGTTACATCATAAAACCATAAATCAGAGTCAAGTACAATATCCATCTTCATAAAACAAAATACATAATCCCATTACACAAATAGCCATTAAAGAAGATAACAAGCTGGACTTTACTTCAACGGTCCAAGCTTTCCAAGAGAGATAAAGCAATCCAATCAAACTCCACTAGAGCTGGGCCCAACCTAAGGACCCGGAGGGGGAAAAAGGATAGAAATGGAGGGGGTCAGACATAAAGTCTGGCGAGTATGATAATTCTAACAATACTATTATCAAAATAACTAGACTAAGGCATAAGCTGGAAGACAAGTAAATGTCTATGAACTATTAGGTATGGAAGAGAAGATAAAGATAACGTTTAAGATAACGTTAAAAAGGCATACCTAATTACTAACGAATAATTACTACACTGCACCGCACCAGTCACCCTAAAGGTTTGATCCCGCTTGCTTCACACAGAAACTATATAAATAGCCTTGCGTACCCCTAGCTGACTACATAGGTGCCGTCTGCCCCTATCTCCACTAGGTGTACCCCACTACCCACTTTCGATCGGCTCCCTACTCGTAGATACCCGTGCTGGCCCCATAGTGGGGTCTATCACTCCCCTAAAGTGGCAACCCGATACAACTTGAGAATGCACATCTTATACCTACACGATGCAACAACGTCTTACCTACCAGCCCGGGTCCACACACGCATATGAAACCCGTTGGACTTGCGTTGCCACCGCTCCCCGTTTTGGCCTCTTATAGTCAAACCCAACATGCGTGTCCCGCCCTCGACTTGGGTCGAGGCCACAAAGATACGTTTGGGATACTGGTTGAAATGGGCCCCCACAAGCTACCCACCTAAGCTTGTCCACTAGTACATCCCACTTAACCCTCTTAGTCATGTTCATTTACATGTGTGTTTGGTTAAGTCTTACTAATCGTATTTCACATGCCACTAAGGGCACCCACTAGATTCCTCATGCCACCCAAGGCACCTACTTAACCCCCATGTCCCACCTTACATGTGTATCTGGTTAAGTATTTCTTAATTCATTCAGGCCATAAGCTCATAAAGACCTCTCACATTAGACTGTCATTTATGGCAGCTGAATTTGCCGGGCGGGTCCGGGCAGTCTTACACCATAAAAGAGTCTAACCTCGTGTCTTTACAACTGTTATGCTTTAGTTTAAGCCTAGGACCTCTCACATTGGGCTGACATTTGCGACCACTGGATTTGCCGGGCGGGTCCGGGCAGGTTTACGTCACAAACGAGTCCAACCTCGTGTCCTAAGCATTGATTATCACTTATAATCTTTTACCCCAGTTTTAATAATTCCCTATTCAAATTATTAATTAACTCCAATTTTAATGATGTCCATAATTGACTCAATTATGGCCATCCATTCATGGCATGCAAAATCATATCAATTGCACCCCAACTTCTTAATATTAAATCCTTAATATTACCCCTATCCCGCGTTATACGTTCGCTTATTCAACGCAGAATATACGTTAGACTCGAATAGCCTAACTCATAGCACAAAGATAAATTATCACAACATATAGACAAATAAAATAGATCTAATCATAATAGGGGTGAAACTTGCACAAACTACACATGTTAAGAATCTAAAGGTGTCAACTTGTTAAATGTCACAATTTACATGATATGATCATAACCCAAATTTATGTATAAACTTGCATATGGGGTTTTATGCAACATATTGATGGTGTGAACTAACATCTAATACATAGAATTCACATATGTCATAGCATAATTCTAGATGTCATAATTCTAGATCTAAATAGATGTCATGGCATATGTTCATAATCTTTACTAATCAATCTAAACTTGCATATGTGATTTGTCATATAGATCAACATAGCCCAAACATTATGATTTGATTAACATGAACTAATTAGCATAGATAATAACATCATGACTTTATAACATGTATGATTTATCACAATTTAGCATAGAAAGTTACAACTTATACAATATCATCATAGCATGATTTACAACATATAGGATATCATCATCACATAACATAAGATTTACAACATACATGATAGCATAAGGTTTACAACAACATATATGACAATTCACATCATTCACTTATAATCTATTCGTAACTTAATCTAATTAGTTTGCAATAATCTTGTTAAGATCATTATACTCACAATTTAGAGAAGAAAGAGAGCCTTGATTTGCTTTAGAGTTGAGTAGAATTAGGGTTTTGATTGGCTTTCTTCCTTCTTATTTGGCGGCGACTATACTGAGTTCCATGGCGGCGGTATGACGGTAGCTATTCTATTTTTCATGTGAGTTAGAGTGAGAGACTACCTAGGTATTTATAGAGTTTAGGATTTATTTAGACCGTCAGATCAACTCAGAACTAAACTGAACCGTTTAATTTGCCAACTCAACCCTAAAGACACATCAGCAGCTCAAGATTGGGCTCAGTCAAAACCCTAGCCGCCTGGACAGGTCGACACCCAGGTCGACTGCCCAGTCGACTCCCCTGTCGACCTGGGGGGGCGGGGGGTCGACTGCCCAGTCGACTCCCCAGTCGACCTGGGGTGCTGGGCGGGAATTTTCCCGCCTAGCCTGTTTGACTCCGAATTTTGAATTTTAAATTTCTGAAATCAGTTTTGAATTTTCTGAAACTTCCGATGGCCATAACTTCTTCATACGAAGTCCAATTCACGCAAACTCGGACTCTATTTCAACCAGAATTCCGAGACGAACACAATGGCGCAACCCGTTTCCCATAATTCTCACGTCTGAGATTAGTTATTCTTTAATTTGTGAATATTAATATTAATATTAATAGAATTACGGGGTGTTACATATACTCTAACTGATCAACTCTAACTGGTCAACCCTAATTGATTTACTCTAACTGGTAAACTCTAACTGATCAACTCTACCAGTCAAACCAAATTGATTAACTCTAACTGGTTAACTCTAACTAACTTACTCTAACTGGTCAACCCCAATTGATTAACTCTAACTAGTTAACTCTAACTGATTTACTCTATTCGATTAACTCTAATCGAATAACTAATATTCGATTAACTCATTTCGATTAACTCTTTTGATTTATTCCTTTGAATTATCTCCTTTGAATTATCTCTTTTGATTAATTCCTTTGAATTAACTCCTTTGATGAATTCCTTTTTTATTTGTTTACTTAACAAATAACTATTCCCTTTTCAATTCCATTTATTTAACAAATAAATATTTCTTTTATCTTTTCTATTTATTTAACCAATAAATATTTCTTTTATCTTTCTATTTATTTAACCAATAAATATTTCTTTTATCTTTCTATTTATTTAACCAATAAATATTTCTTTTTCTTTCTATTAATTTAACCAATAAATATTTCTTTTATCTTTCTATTTATTTAACCAATAAAATATTTCATTTCCTTTTTATTTATTTTCTATAAATAAATGATCCTTTTATACTTTTATTTATTCCCTAAATAAATAGTCCCTTTATTTTATTTAGTTCCTAAGTAAATAAATCCTTTTACTTTTATTTATTCCCTAAATAAATAAGTAATCCCATTTAATCTATTTGTAAATGTTCTACAAATATTTCCTTTTCGTATTCATTCTATTTATTTTCTAAATGAATAACCCTTTTCTTTCTATTTATTTCTTAAATAAATATCCCATTTTAATTCTATTTATTTAACAAATAAATAAATCCTTTTCAATTCTATTTGTTTGACATATAAATATTCCTTCTCTATTTGTTTTGCAAATATTTTCCTTTATAATTGTTTTTACAACTATATTTCCTTTATATTTGTTTTACAAATGTATTTCCTTCATGTTTGTTTTACAAATATTTCCCCTTTTCAACTCTTTGATTTTATAATTATTTCCCTTTATAAAATCCTTTTCCTTTTATATATAAAATCCATTGATTTTATATAATAATTTATTTTCAAAATATACTTTGAAAATCCCTTTTTTACATCATAGTATTTTTCACGGTATTTAAAGTACCAAATCACAATGATTGATATCATTGAAAACACACATCATCGTCAACAGATTTTATATCACATCATATATTACAATATATGAAAACAGTAAAATAAATGTTGAGGAACCCAGTTGGGTCCCTCCAACCTGTTTCCCTGCATCACAGATGTTAGACAACATGAATATAAAATATTCTGTTAAAAAGAATAAATATTCGATTTACGATTTATATATATATATCATTATCTACGATTTCAATCGATACACAAACAATTCAACCAAACAGTTAACATACAGCAATCAGTCATCATTTATCAGTTCTAAATATACGTTATAAAAATAGAATTGTTCAAAGTTGGTGAGTTTTACTCACATTGGACGATAATCGTTAATAACGATAACCATCACTTGATTCAGACGGACAATTTATTTCGCTATAAATTGTAACGAGCTTCAATGAACTTCCAGTCAGTTTCATTGTGAAGTCCTCTCCCCTACGATCCCAACGGATCTTATTTGGCTGAATTTCGATATCATATGAGGAAGACATCAAATTTACAAGCTATACACATCTTTAAATAGTTTAATTTAAATAAGCATTTCTTGTTGGACCCTCTTACCCTTTAAATCGGCCCAACCTTATTTGCAAATGATCAGACCCGTTCAATGCTTCTTCCCCGATCCAAAAAAATGTCGTGCTCCTGTTCTTCCCTCAAAGCCATCCACGCAACTTCTCCCTTCCTATGGTCCTCCATCTCATCACTTAAATTCATGGAAAAAATACCATAATTCACCTCGTCGGCCACTCTTCCATTCCATACCCTTAACGTCAAACTCGATCTCCCCTTGCCATTTCCGTTCGTTCGAAGCTCTGCTTCTGCTCAGCAAAGGATCGACAACTTTTCTTCTTTAATTTAAATCCCAAAAATAAAAACCGATAATATTCCAAGCCATAAACACCAACACAAGATCGAATCGAGCCAAAGCTCTTCATATCGTGAGAAATCACCAACCCTAGTTTCCGCGTGTTGCAGACGAACTCAGAAAATCTGATGGCAACCTATGAAACCCACCTCAACTTGAAGCTTTATTCAATACAGTCTCAAACATATGTGTTTTACCATTTATAGAATTTTATTTCTATTTCTTTTTGATTTTACAACTTGCGTTGATGTAAAACTTTGAAGAAGAGTGGCGCCGGGATTATTTGGCTGAGGAAACGAAAATATCTTAGGGTTAGTGTGAGAAGGTAGGATATTTATAGGAAGATTTAAATAATTTTTTATAATAATTATTATATTAAATTTTAAGCCATCGCTTTTTACACTCATGTTTAAAAATCCCTGTGATCACACACGATACCCAAAAATCATGGAAATTGACATGCAACTAGAGTTCGACATTACGGTCCCAACGGAACTAGTTTCGTCGAATTCCGATTCTGTTTGCTCACACAACGTATTTTTAACTGTCAAAATATCGACTATTTTTCACTCTAAAAATCCGTACGGCCACACTGTGACTCTAAAAATCACGAGACTTGGAATCTAGTAATAATTTGATGTTGCAGATCCAACAAAATTAGTTTCATCGAATTCCGACTTCGTTTGCAAAAGTGGCTATTTTTAAAGCTTTAAATAGCCCATTTATATGTATAAATATATTTAAATATAATTAAATTAAATATAAATAAATTTATATTATCGTATATATTCACACTAGAATACCCTACAGCTCCAGAATAATCCTATATGGATTTCTAACTCGATATTTCATTATCAGGGTTATATCGATATTCGGTTTACATTTAAATTCCTTTTAAAAATATAAATAAATCGATATAAATTATAAAGGAATTCCACAGCGACTTTTCTAAAATTTGATTTGGACATAAATCAAAATCTACACGACGAAATCCTGATTTTTCTCTTCCATTAGAAAAATATACTTCACCAGCTCCATACGTTTCTAGTTTCACAGAAATCCGATTTAAAATGAACCCTGTACAATCAGTTATAGTTCAAATCGCCAAATGGCGAACTGCCGTGCCATTTCGAGCTCGATTTTAATTATAATATAATTATACGTTCAAACTTCGTTTATATAATATATTCTTGAATATAATTCAACTCCAAACTGAATTGTATATTTTAAATAATCCCATTCACACAATATTGTGAATTCCACTATTTTTGATTATTTATGAACTTAATATATTATTTAATTATTATTTTAATTAAATATTCAATATTATTTAATTAAACAAACCTTTAAATTACCCAACCATTATTTTAAATAATTAAATTAATTAATTATTCGACTGAAAAATGCGGGTCGTTACAACACTCCTTTAATTATATATCAGGTTTATAACTAAATCTCGATTACATCTTTGGTTATAAATTATTGGTTTTTAAACCAAATATTATTCCTCTTCTCAAATTCTGAACTATATAATATATAATTTCTATAAATTATTTTAATAACATTCGACTAAGTTGAATTATAATTACATATCCACATTTCTAATATCAAATAAATTTCATCATTTTCTTTAAAGCAACTCCTATTTCCCTTTCCAATATCCCTTCTTGAATTTACATTTCCAATTACTTTATAATGATTATTCCACTATATTGGTAAATATCGTTTATAAATCAAACTACTGGTTTTAACAAGGAATTATATTCTAGTCCATTTGAAATTCGATTTCTATTTAAAATAAAATTTCCCTTTTTAAAACTCGAACCATTTTCTATGTGTTCTATGTTATTTTAAATAACCATTTATTCAGGTCAAAGTTATTCAAATATTTCAAACACACAATAATCAACACCAGATTATTTTTCACATCATACAATATAGTTGTTGAGAAATCCAGTTGGATCCCTCCAACCTGTTTCCCTACATCCACAGATGTTAATCAACAGAAATAAAATTTATTTTATATCAATATGAAATAATTTAATAAATGGAATCAGCATTCGACTAACGATTTATATATATATATATAACTATATATATTAATTCAACCAATTAATTGGCAAATCATCCAAACAACCATCACACACAACATTCAGTCATTTTTATCAGTATTAAATAACGTTTATAAAAATATAAAGCTAGACAGAATTAGTGAGTTACTAACCTTAGTCGTTAATCGTTAAATACGATTAACGGTCGGTAGACCTAATCAGAAGGTTTATTTTGCCTAAAATTGAAACGATTTCCAAATGAATCCAAACCAGTCTTATAGTGTAGTATTCTCCGATACGATTTCAACGGTGCCTGTATTGTTTGATTCCATTCACGTATGGATTAGTTATGCTTAATATACTTCTATACACTATTATATTAAATTAGACTTTGATTTGTATTTAAAAGTTTAGGCCTTACTGTATTTGCCCAGCCCAATATCACGCTTAAAAACTATGACCGGCTCCCCTACAATGCTTCATCTTTCCCAAATTCCTTTCGTAAGCTGCTCCTCATCCCAATATTATTTCGAGCTCCCTCCAGTCCCACAAAAAATCACACAGTAAAACGGAAGTCCTCCTCTCCACGATTCAATTCGAACACCACCTTTTGTTGAGAGCTAAGAGCTCCATTCAAATTCGAACAGGCAATGTTACAGACACAAAACAACGACCCTCCGTTGATCGACCACCGGCCGCGTCTAAGCCCTTTGAGCTTTCCCCCACTCTGGCTAGTTCAAGCACTGACCTTGCTTTTACAGTCGAACTCGCTATCTCCTCCTACCATCAATCAGATTGATGCCACGATCCAAACCAAGAGAAACCCTAAGTCGGTGGTAAGCGTTTACCATAGACCTCGGCTTGCGATGCCACCATCTCCGATCTGCTCCTACCACTAACCCTCCCCACCTTACTATTGAGGTGTTTGAATGAAAATGCTTCGATCTCCCAAACCCCTAACCGATTGGAGCACCGTCGGTTTCCCATTCGCAACCCATAAAACTTCTACCAAAACGAAGGATCCATCACTACAACTCGAATATAGAATATTTTCAGATCTTAGAATCTTTCAATGAATGTAAATTGGTTTAAGAGGGCACTATATTTTATTATTGATTTTCATAGAAAGTTTTCGACAAATAAAATGGATTCCCTAATGAATAAATCCAATGAGGAGCCACATGTATTTATGTGTGAGGAACCTTGCATGCTACGGAGTAGTCTGTAGCGTAGATGAAGGTAGCTTCCTTGAGTTTTTCCATCGATAGGTACTGCTTTCTTCTTGTCTTAGGCCAGCGCTAGTCAGAGAGGCGTTGAAAATTTATCACGTAGGTGAGAGTGCAATTTTATAATATAGGGTAAGTACTACATGCATTGATAATTCGCTTCATGGATTTTTAAAGCTGGTTGATTTTTTCCCTTTCCTGTACGCTTATAAACATAAGGGGGAACCATACACATTTTTGAGGCTGTTGCATATAGATTAGTCTCTGTTTTCTTAAGCTTGTTAAGTCTGCATGAAAAGGAAGGGCAAAAAATATGTGTACATTGTACTATTGCTTAGGGTAGCTAACTAGGTCACGGCTGAAGATGTCTCATTTCAAAAGGTAGCATGTGCATTTGTTTTGTAAAAAGTTAGTTTTGTAGGATCTATGTATGACCCCTCTCTTTTATGGCAATCTTTGATCTTGCCATGAAATGATAGTTTTGAAAATATTGTAAATGATGCTTAATTCTTGTAATTCTTTGATTCTTGAAATAGATGGTCGTCTCTGGTTTAGTCATGCAGAGTAATCTTTGATCTGGGACTGATGGTAATCTTTGATCGTTGAAAAGGGTGCGTAATGGAGCTACCAGCGGCAAGAAGTTTAAATGGAAATATTATGGTCTGATTTAGTCTTGTATTTTGGTTTTCTTTGAAATTCTTGCTCGTGCTATGAGTACTTCTACTTGTTTATTGAGTTAGTGTATAATGTAACTATCAAATCAAGGAATAATACTGCTCTTATCTTTCAAAGTTAGTTTTGTGGGATACCCCATTATGTAAAATTCCATTCACATACGGACTGTCATGGAAAAAATAATAATATCTTTGGGACGAGCAAGGTGCCACGGTCCCGAGAATATAATAAAATAGACAAGGTAACTTATACTCTAATATCTCAAAATGCTGATATAGGGTGTAAAATAATTCAAATAAAAAGTTGCTTATTTTTCAAAATAAAAATTACAGTAAAATTCAAAAAATTAAATTATAACTACTCTTAAATATCTTGCCCAAATTCGAAATAAATGATTTAAAATAATTAAATTATCGTTATGGTTTATAAACCATTCCATAGCGACTATCTGAAAATTTGATTTGGACATAACTTACAATCTATAATACAAAATCTCCATTTTCCTCTTCCATTAGAAAAAGACAGCTTAATAGATCAGACATTTCTTGTTTCTAAGAAATCCGGCTAATAACGGATCCTGTATACTCATTTGAATTTCAAAACATTAAATTACGAACTGTCCCGACATTACGGGCTTAATTATAATTATATTATAATTATCATGTTCAAACTTCATTTAATTAATATATTTGTTATTATAACCCGAATATAAACTAAAATAAATATCATATATTATCCAAATTACACAATACTACATTTTAACCATTTCCGAACATTTCGGGAATTAAATATATTATCCCATTGATACATATTAATTTAAATATTCAAATAATTGAATTCAAACGATTCTGAATTATCAAACAAATATATTAAATAAATCAATTATTTAATGGCAAAAAATTCTAGGATGTTACAAACATAAGGGCCATTATTCTAAGGATTTTTAGAATCTGAAGTAGGAGAAGTGCTTCAATTATGATAAACCCAGGCATTCGAAGAAGGATTGTTCGTAACCATCAAAGAATAAGAAGGTTGTGAGATCGTATGCTTCGGAGGCGTTGCTACCCTCCTCGAGAGCTCCTACTGTAGAGGAAAAAGGAAAGAGCATTGTTGTGCAAGGTACACTTCGTATTAGAGATGTTTTGTAACAACCTGAATTTCGAGAGGTTGGGGGTTCGAGTCCCATGGTCGTTACATGTTTTAATTTGAGTTTTGTTTGATACTAAAGCATCACATTCTATTATCTGTAATGGGTATGTGTGCAAGTTGGGTTTGGAAACTGAGATTGTTGATGGGCCATTGATTGTGACTAATCTAATAGGATGATCTCTAGCCTTTGTATGTTTGTCGTGATCTAGTTCTATTGAGTCATAGTTGCTCTTTTTTGTGTGTGAGTGCTTTGTGTTGAACTTCATTGGGTTTGGGATTATTTAGGGCATTGACTAGCTTAAGATGTATGTAGTTATTGTGGATTGCGAGAAGCTCAAGGTGACAATCTAGATTGTGTAAAGGTGGAAGGTTGTGATATGTTGTCTTCTAGAGGACAGGGCCCTCGTCGGCTTTTATATTCACTTATGATTCCACTGGAAGGATCATCACTTATGCCGATTGCTAGCGAGTTTTCTGATGTCTTTGATGAGGTCAAAGGGCTGCCACCGCGCCGAGAGATTGAGTTTATGACTGATGTGATTGATGGAGCCAGATCTAATGTTATGTCACTTGGGTGGATGGCGCTTAGGTAGCAACGAAAGTTAGAGGTGCAAGTGGATGACCTTCATAGGAAAGGATTCATTCGGAGAAGCGTATCCAAGTGGGGTGCACCAGTTGTGTTTTTCACCAAGGCTGATGGATCATTGAGATTGTATGTGGAATATTGTGAGCATAAGAAGGTGGATAAGAATAACAAATATCCATTGCCGAGAATAGATGACTTGTTTGATCAGCTTCATATGGCCAAGATGTTTTCCCAAATTGATTTGGCAATGGGATTTTACCAACTAAGACTGACGAAGATTAGTGTGCCGAAGACTGCTTTTATGACACCATACGATATTTTTGAGTGGCTGGTGATGTCATTTGAACTGACTAACGTGCCAGCATATTTTGTGGATCTTATGAATAGAGTTTTCAATGATCAGTTGAACAAGTTCGTGGTTGTGTTCGTGGATGATATTTTGGTTTATTCCAGATATGAGGAAGAACAAAAGATGCAATTGCAATTTTTTTTGGAAATGTGGTGAAAGCATTAGATGAAAGCTAAGTTTCGAGGTGGCACTTGTGAAAGAAAGAATTGAGGTTTTTATGCCATATCAAATCGGAACAAGGAATAGCGGTGGACCCCGCTAAGGTGGCAGCAATCCAAGATTGGGATCGACCTAAGAATGCGGCGTATGTGAGGAGTTTTCTTGGTTTAGCTGGATATTATCGTTGATTTATCAAGGATTTATCCAAGATAGCTGCATCATTAATAGGATTAACAAAGAAGAATCAAGTCTTTGCATGGAATGCGATGTGCGAGAAAGCCTTTAGGATCTTGAAAGAGAGATTGATGAGTTCTCCAGTGTTGACTATTCCAAACAGGAATGAAGAGATGGTGGTGTACATCGATGCATGTGGTACTAGACTTAGAGAAGTGCGGACGCAAAAGGATAGAGTTGTGGCTTATGCAAGTCGACAACTAAAGCCACACAAAAGGAATTTTCCAACTCACGATTTGGAGTTAGCGGCGATTGTGTTTTCTTTGAAGGTTTGTAGACATTACTTGTTGGGAGTTAGGTTCGAGCTATTTATAGATCATAAGTCGTTGAAGTACCTTCCCTCCTAAAAGGGTTTAAATCTTCGGCAGTAGCGATGCTTAGAGTTTTTAGTATTATATGATTTGGGTATAGCCTATACTCCTAGTAAGGGTAATGTAGTGGCCGATTCGTTAAGTAGAAGACATGAAATTTTGGTAGTCATGTTTTCGAAATGGAAGCACCTCGAGTATTTGGCTGGATTTGATTTCAAAGTGCGGTGTGAGTTAGAGCCCGAGATGTTGGCTAGTTTATCGATTAAACTGACTCCCATCGAAAATATTAGCAAGAGCCAGAAGTGAGACAATAGACTTGTAGACAACATTTAAAGGTTGGAGATGAGAGATGAACTATAGGAGGTTAGGGGTTTCAAAGTTGATCAAGATGGTTGGCTTCATAAGAGTAGACGACTGGTTGTTCCTGATATTGTAACGCCCCACCTCTATACTCGCGTTAGCCAAGGCCATTGAAAGCATTGGTGTCAACTAACTCAAAGAATAAGGCTGTTGAGGAGCGACCATCCATATATTAGCTTTGAACGAGTGTTAAATATGTCGGATAATGTGGTATAAATTTTTAAATCTCATGAGGGAATCTGACACATATAAGTCAAGTTCAAATCTACTACATAGTGGCTATATATAATTCGGAAAGCAATATAAAATATTTAACAATAAAATCAAAGTCAGACGCAAATATTCAAATCACTAAGGCGGAAATAAATATGAATAATATCATAAGAGTATAAATACAAATACATTAGTCATAGTCGATCCACTATACAAAAAAGAATAGTAACAAGCTCTAGCCAAATGAATAAGTATACATGAAAATCTACGATACATGTATAACCAAGAACTACAACTCTAATGTAGATACCAAAAAGCTAAAAGGTGGTCCCTGCTAGAAGCCCTGAATAAGCACCCATAATACTCGGTCCGACCCGAGTATTATTTATAAGAATAAACAATAAACGGATCAGTCTAGCTGTATTCATCATAATAAACTGAGATAGAAATAGAGATATAAATAGAAAATTACACATATAAAGTAACAATAATGTTCACACGTAAAATGTGAAGACTCGATATGTTCGGAAAATAAGCCAAAGAAATCTTGACACTATATAAGGATATCTCAATAACAAAGAAACTAAGATTGATAAATTAATATCAATACGAGATTGACAACTAAATAAAAACAAGATCGAAGAAATCAATAAATTAGAAATCTCGAAGATCCCAAAGAAGGGGAAGATCTAAGTCAAGAAGGGATACCGAAGGCTCATCAAAAGCACTATGGGAGTCCGAAGACTCAACCAACCCAATATCTAAGGTGAGACGCGATCTCAAGGCATAAGCCATAGTGTTGAGCCGAAGCTCCTATGCTGGTCTGAAGACCGCGGGTCGCGACCCCGTAGGATGATCCGAAGATCATCAATAAGACAGAACCGAAGTTCCCTAGGATGATCAGAAGATCATCAAAGTGACCCGAAGGTCGAATTGATCAAAATTGATCAAGTATAGTGTAAACTACGCCAAGCTAGTAAATATAAGAGTCGAGCTACATGTCCCATTACCACTTGCTATACTCAAATATTTACAAACAAGTTGTATATTCTACTAGGAATACGAGACGATCATTGCCACGATATTCAATCGAATGAGTCCAAGAATTAACCATCGAAGCAAACACAAGCCATCATAGTCCTTGTTTTTACTAAGGCGTTGAATTAGATTTCTCTTACGAACGAGGAAAAGGTTTATGAAATCAAATACTAGTAGATAGTAAAGCAATTAGGAAAATAACCTCATATAATGAAGTAGAATTAAAAACCATTTAGTAAAAGATTTGGTATCTACTAATAATTTAGAAACCTTTTTATATAGTTTCGAAAGTGGAAAATCTCATGGGATAACAATCAAAATGGCGATCGAACAAAGAATTCACGTTCTAATAACGTAAACGAAACCCCACGACTATCTATTATAATATTCGTTCACCACGAGTGAATCGAAAGTTCATGAAATCAGGATGCAGAAATCTGTGCTGTAGGGAAACAACTCATAAGTTCATCGAAACAACTCAAGAACATAAAATTAACATGCACAAACATATATACATGAGAATGCAATGGTTTTGATTATAAGTTCAAAGGTGAACTAAATTCCAAACCAAAGCATGCAAAAGTGATTCAAGCAACACTGGTGAAGACTTAGAACTTTGCCATGGCGACAACGGGGCTTCACAAGATCACCTATTCAACTCGTAACATATAAATTCGATTGCATGCACTATCTAAACAAGAAATTCCAATTTAATGAAACTAAAATTAATGAACCGGGAAGGGTATGCTTATCTAACCAATTCATTTTTGTACCAAAATGAACCTAAATTTCACTTTACAAGCCTCTAGGCTTGTGGCATAGACGTGAGTTCATTAAAGAACTCATCTTTGCTTACTAGAAGCAAGAAATCAATCCAAAGCTAAGCAAAATCAACCTCTCCTCCATTGTTGGTTGCTAATCTCCTACCTAAACTCATATAAATGGATTTCCTAAGAATTAGGTTTAGGAAATTTCAAAAAATAAAGCGGAGTAGAGTTGGAGAAGATGAAGAGGAGGCTTAACTAAGCTTTTCCTTGGATTTCCACTTGGTTTCAACATGAATTGGATTCCTAAGACCAAGCTAGGGCTTAGGGAATTTTAATTTCCCTCTTCCCATTTCTAATTTTGTTGAGTATGAGGAAATGAATGAAGGAGGAGAGGGTTGTGGGAACTTTTAGGTGAGGTAGGTTAGCTAACCCAAACCCAAGTCCAAAGTCCAAATTTTGACATGCTCGAAACATATCGAAGCTTATAGTTTTCGAACACGATAATGACGATTTGAACTCAATGGAAGTGGTTTCAAGTCCAAATTCGTCTACATGCAAAAAGCGATATTTTGGTCATATACCAAATGAAAAAGACTAAAATCACCCAACTCAAAAGTTATTAATGTTTATAGTAAAAAAAGGTCGTAAACGATGATCCGGACTCAATGGAAGTGTTCTCAAGTCCAAATTCAACCGTTTGCAAATGTGACTTTTTGGACACACATCGATTAACGATTAACGACGTTATATATAAATATACTATCGTTAAGTATGCAGGTTGTTACAGATTTTGATGGATTATGTAATGAGGTTCTAAGATAATGTCAACACTCTAGGTTGACGATTCATCCTGATGGTAATAAGATGTATCGAGATATGAAACAAGTCTACTACTGGGTAGGTGTGAAGAGGGATGTTTGGGATTTATCTCAAAATGTATGAACTATTTGTTGGTTAAAGCTAAGTAGAAGAAGCGGAGCGGATTACTTCAGCCATTGGAAGTTCCAATGTGGAAGTGGGAGAAAGTGTTGATGCACTTTCATCTAGTAGAAGGGCAGGAAATAATGGTCTTTGGGTCTTCGTGGATTGTTTGACCAAAAGCGCAAGGTTTATTCCTATCAAATCGACTAGAACGACATCACAATTAGCTGCGTTATATATTAATAAGATTGTTCTATTCAATGGTTCTCCATAGAGTATTGTCAATGATCGAGACACATTGTTTACCAGTGGATTTCAGAAGTGTGTGCAAGATACCTTGGGAACCGAGCTATGTTTGAGTATGGCTTATTATCTCTAGACTGATGGTCAAACCGAGAGAGTTAACCGAGTGTTGGATAATATTTTGAGAGCTTGTGTGTTGGACCTTTGAGGATCATGGGAAGGCCATCTGCATTTGATTGAGTTTGCTTATAATAGTAGCTACCAGTTGAGCATTGGAATGGCACCTTATGAGGCATTTTACGGTAGACCGTGTAATTCTATGACATCTTGATTATATACTGGAGATAAGTTATTACTTGGGCCTGAGATGATAAGAGAGATGGCATATAATATTGAAGTCATTCGGCAACGAATGAAGGAAGCCCAAGGTTATAAAAAAAGTTATGCTAATAAGCTACGAAAGGATTTGGAGTTCACAGTTAGAGATATGGTATTTGTTAAGATTTCACCTAAAATGAATGTGGTTCGATTCAAAAGCAAAGGAAAGTTAGCAGTAAGGTTTGTTGGTCCATTTTAGATAATCGAGCGAATTGGAAAGCTCGAATATAGTGTGGATTTACCTGAGAAGATGGTGGGTGTGCACAATATGTTTCATGTATAGTTTCTAGGGATGTTTGTAAACGACTCGATTGTCGTGGTATCTCCCGATCAGATTGAAGATTTAAAAATCGAGCCTGAAGTTTCTAGGCCTCGTAAGCCGCTTTGTGTTATAGGGGTGACATGAAACAACTTAGGAGGAAGGTTGTTAAGCTAGTCAAAGTACAATAGAGTGAAGACAATTGCACATAGGAAGCGGAGGAGAGTATGAGGTTGACCCATCCAGAATTCTTTAGTGGTACGTCCCATATATCGTATCACACTTGTAAAATTGTAACTTTTGCTATTAGAGTTCTGCATGTTAGATTAGGATATGATTGGACGGAATGATTGATGCTTGTTTGGATAGTAAATTGGCTACTCGTGGATGGTAGGCATGTAGAATATTATTGGTTTCTCGTGTTTGCTTGGAATTCCAAGGGTGAAATTCGTAAACAAGGGTGAATGTAACGACCCATAATCTATGTATCGAATGATCGCAATATAATTATATTTAAATCCCTGGTGGTCGGATCATTCTCATATTTTATTATGTTGTTCATGAGGACATGAGGCGTGTACGTGATTTTTACCGAGTCATTTTGTGACCGTTTAACCCATGTGTATTTTGTTTTAGCCACAATTTTTGATAGAGATCTAATTAGGTGTTGAAATCGGTCTCATTAGATCAGAATGGTGGTTAGTCTTTCCGTAGAGTGGTTACACTAAGGATTTGGTTCAGCAACTAGTGAGGTGTAGCTGTTTTAAGGTTAAGAATCTCCTGGACAGACTAATTATTTATAGGTGGGATGATTAGTGAAGCCTATTAAGGCTAGGAGCTTTCAGCTATAAATAGAGAAGTTTGGGGAGAGAACTAAATTTACTCTCTTCATTCATTCATTTGGTCGGTCATTTGTGACTCTCTAGTTCAACCAAATCCCTCATTCTTTAGACCATGTCGTGTATATTGCATTGGGATGATAGATCGGCATCCGAGAAGAGTAGATCACATAAAATTACAATGATTTAGAGGCTATTATTCGTTGCCCAGATTTGGGTTTGATAGATTTGGCTTGGATCTTGGATTTGGTGTGATAAACATCTCTTACACGGATGCTAAGGGTAACATGGGTTAGGTCCATGTTAATTTCAACTTAAATACAAGCATGCATGTTCAATTCAAAACTAGATGTTATCATATATTATAGGTTAATCACTTAAACTTGTAATTCATATGTTTAATCACGTGTTCATGTATGTTTAGGTCCATATTTTGATAAATCCATTATTTTATGATGTTTTATTAATTTGGGTATGTTTGAATGACCAAGAATTGATGAATTGCTATTTGTTTTGATGATATTGGATTGGTTATTAGATTTTTTTGCCATAGAACATAGGACTGAAGTCCAGGGCAAATCGGAGGTTCAAATGGTCAGAACTGAAGGAAACTTTCCAGAGGCGCTCTAGATGAGGAGATGGAGGAATGTAACTCCCCGTATTTTTAAGATAATAAAGTAAGGATAACTTAATTAAATATTCAGAATTAAGTAAAATGGACTGCGCCATTGCGTCCGTCTCGAAATTCTGGTCAAGATAGACACCTGGTTTGTGTAAATCGGAGACCGTATGAAGAAGTTATTAAGGTAAGAAATTTGCATACATATAAGGAGCTTATATGTATATATGTATATTAAATAAATATGTCTAGAAAATTTGAAAATTAGTTCAAAAATCGTAATGCACGAGCCGGAGTTTTAGGGGTAAAACTGACCGTTGGGGGTTGACCCACCAATAGGGGGGTCGACCTCTGGGTCGACCCACCCTAAGGGGGGTCAACCACGGGGTCGACCCACCCTCGGTTCTGGAACCTTCTGACGACATGGATGGTTCTGATTTTGAATCTGAAGGACCATGCTTTTCTGATTCCCCTATAAATAAGACCAGAGACCTATTATTTTATTCATCTAATTCAATGGTGATGACGAAGTGCTGCTTCAACGTGATTTGTTCTAACTTTTCCTTCTTCAACCTATTGGGTTGTTCAAGCTTGTAGATCTAGGATTCTACAACAGTGATCCCTTTCTTATTTTCTAAATACAATGAATCTATGCTAATTTGTGAGGTAATTCCTAGGTCTGGTCCATCTTTCAATTTCCTTCCCTTTTAGTAAAAACTATAAATGCATAAACGTTAGGTTCCGATTCTAATCAAAGGGAAAAAGGGGAAATCATGGATGATATAATGGATTTGATCCAAAGTATGGGGAAAGCATGAAAGGTGAGTGGGTTTAAAGCACACTTTTTGAATAATAGTACCTCTATCATTTGGCACTCCCCATAATCAACATATTGGAAGGTTCAATTTAATAAAATAAATTATTGCGCAAAACTAGATAATATGTTCAATTGGTCGACAAGTTAAGATGCCTAAACATATGATTTAAGTGGTGTAAATGACATGTGGGAATGAGTGACATGATATGCCGTCAAAGTATTAATATGAATAATTCGTATATTGAATCAGTCGAAATGTTAGAATGTTTACATGTTGTAATTCATATATTGGATTTGTTGGAGTGCTAAAAGTTTACATGTAAATTTGTCCCAATTATATGCAGGGAATAATTGGGGTAAGTATATGATTATATGGATTCATGTTAATATAGAATTGAATAAATATGGGTTTTAGGCATCGACCAAATTATGTTTAAAGACTTCAAAAATTGGATCATAAGTACAGAAAACGGACTTGGGCGCAAACGGGATCACATGAAAAATATGAATTAGTATAATTTGAATAATATGAAGTTAGACATATAATCCTTCATGAGTATAATTGTGTAAATGGGCATTAACACCTATAAAGACATAGGTTTAAATAATTGGTTAATAATAAAGGTCTGGGGTTACAATTAGAAATTTTAATAACACTTATGACACGAGTTAGGTTGCATTGGTGGTGGAAGTTTGCTCGAATCTGACCATCATATCCAGCAACCACTAATGTTGAACCTAATGTGAGAGGTCTAAGTGTGCAAATACGAGACAGGCTATGACACGAGGTTAGGCCCTACTTGTGGAAGAATTCTGTCCGGACCCGACCGGCATATCCAACATCCACAAGTTATACGCCAAATGCGGGAGGTCCAGCCCATTATAAACCATAAACGGGCATGGTAATGAATTAGACTACTTAATCTAATATAATCTAATCCATAGGGGTTGTTTGAATATGAACCAAAGCTAGGGTTAGGTAAAACTGGTTGGATAGTGAGTGGGCTAAGAAAATCTGAGGGGGTGGGTAATATTTACATATAGGCCCGCAAAACTTAGCTCGATATGGCTATGTACTAAAGACATCTAGTGGTACACATAACCGATAGAAATAATAAAGTTATGAAAATTAAAGATACCTTTTAGGGTAAGCATAACTTGTAGAGATTGTAGAATTTAGACATGCATAATGACTTGCTAAGTAGAACATGTTACAAACAAGCATATAAAGGGATTGTGGTCATCGACCTTGGATCACAGCTTAGAGAATAACATGTTGTGGGCTTATTAATAAACTTAACGGGTTAAGTATATGGTTGAAATTAATAAGCAAGGGAAACTTGGTAATGTGGATAAGAATTCAATATGAATGGGAATAACCAAGTTAGTGGAAACCTGACGAGGTGAGACAAGCGCATAAAAGAACGTTTAGACATAAGTCAAACAACAAGCTAAAGTAAGGCGCTTAGACTAGTCCGTACGGTTGAGGGTGAATAATCCAATGGGGTATATCATCGAGGTGTTATAAGGCATGAAGGGAGTGCTCATTCTTTTGATTTTTTTGACGGCTCTGAAGGACTGGAAGGGGAAGCACGTGGATTCCTGAGGTACGTCAGGTGCTCCTAGTAGTCCTTTGTGCCCCGATAGATGTCTTAGGCTGTGTCCGCAGTGGTTGGGTCTGCGCGTAACTATTAGGTTGGTAGGCCTTGACTGCAGATGTAGCTATGTAGTCAGAAGCTGTGACGAGATGACACCAGGGTGGTTCGGTGGTTGCCTCACGAGGAGGCAGAAGGACATGATCAACAAGGATAGTAGACCATTGGACACCCGTCATCGGCATCTAGTGGGATGCAGAAAGACTCGAGCTAAATCCAAGATACCATCTCACCCTTCATTATCGGGTTAAAGGGTTGAGGGGAGATGCCACATGGATGTTTAGATTGTTTGCATAGGGGTAGTCACTTAGCTCTGGTAGTCTTTACTAGTTGAGGGAGGGGCCGAGGTGTGGCCATAGCCACCACGAAAACAGACCCTAGGTATATCTGTATATAGAGGAACTTTAAAGACGGGCCTGTACAGATATGGAAAAACTCCAAACCGAGTTCCATGCTTCTTGTATCGCCCAGACATGGAACTCGGTGCGCATTAGAGGACGTGCGATTGAGGCATCGAGCTACAATTGAAGATACGTATGGTGGACAGTCTAGATACATGCATGTCAACTCTGGGTGGTGTATCGTAGACTTGAGGGCATTACTCCGGTATGGAGTCTGATTCGAACAAAGGTGGCAGTCAGTACATTTACGTAGCATAGTAATGATAGATGTATGCGAAACGTAATATTTTTATCTGTACGTCACTACGACGTAGGATGAGGGACTGCATATATTTCGATGGTGTTACGGTGGAGACCGTGCAAGTGGGGTACCATGGGGTGTACCTCAATATTGGGGGTAGCTACATATATACTATATTAGGTTAATTCACTGGGAAGTAAATGGGTACAACGTGCGTGTAAGCCTTGAGTGCTAATAACCCAAGTAACCTAATAAATAAGGAAATATGATTAAACGGTATACGTAGAATTATCCGAAGTGTATAGTTTAAATCCAGTCACCAGAACCTGTGTTCTGACCCTGTAACGACCCGGATTTTGAGCGACTTTGGTTATCGACATAAGCTCGATGTCGATAACCAAAACATCGAAAAATCCTGGTAATTAATGAAAGAAATTAGAAGGTGAGGATAGATAAGATAGAAACTTAGAATAGAAGAAGAAGATGAACACAACATCAGAGTAACACGAACCTCACAGCGGAACGAATAACATATAATAGATAACATAACTTTGAAATATAACAGTTATGTATATACAATAGCACTTATCAGAGTACAGCACTTACAACACAGCGGAAATAAACTATAGCTATATGATCCAGAAGCCTCCTGCTCCAGCTCTTCAAGTATATCTGTAAATCCCGACTACTTGACTGCCCGTACAAATTTAGGCACCCAAGAGTTTATGGAAAACAACAAAGTAAAGTCCGGGTCAGTCATGGGACTGGTGTGAGTAAAATAGTTTAACACAGTTTAACATATATATGATATCTCATAAGACCACGTCGTGAATACGGAACGGGTTTTTCCCTTATGAGAATCCAACATCTTTGACAAGCAATATCATTCTGATATTATAATAATGTCTAAGTACAAATATATATCAATCTAGCAGAAACGCTTTCATCTCACGTTCTACATATATAGTATACAATCAAAATCGCAAGCACGTATTGGTAAATGGGTTTCCAACTATGACAAGGTATGGAACCACCTTCCGATCAGTGTACTCTAGGAACGATACACTGGAGTTCAACAAGAACATCTTGTAACTCAGCCACACATGACCGACCACTCATTTTGCTTTAGTGTATCGAATGTATATCACCAACGGTTGGGATCAGCAACCGTTCCCGTATATATATGGGACAGCATTGATAGATTTAAGAAACAAATGAATATTCTCTAGATAGGTGATTATACACCCTACTTCGGTGCGGCCGACTTAGCCATGCTGCCTGCCCGATTTCTGTCATTTACCGGTTGATGAGGCTAGAAGCTACGCTTTATCATTACATCAGATTCACTTCGAATGCCACATTGTCAGATCCATCGAAAATCACTAATTGGCGTCTACAACAGTACGTTACGTGTTAGCTAAAGAAGTTTCCTTCTCCGCTTCCACTCTTGGTAAAGTTGAAGAAATCAATGTACGTGACCTTTCTGGAAATACTCTGTCAGACATTCATCAACACAAGTCATCCTCATTCACTTAGAATGTCACATCGTCATACCCGCCAAATCACAAATTGAGTTATCCAAAAGTAACACGGGTATACAGCTTAGAGAAACGAATTCCTCTGCCACCAAACGTGAATACGTTTGAACAGATCAACTTACGCGATCCATTGGATATACTCTGTCAGACCTTCGTCCATACAAGTTGTCCTGGGACTGGACAAACCGAAGGCACTATTCAGTATATCCGTCTTAGTCACTGTTATCTAAGACTTATACAACAGCCCTTGCATTTTACTCCATCTTCAATTATCTTTGGCATATATGATTCGCAACGCTTATGCCAATACAGAGTGCTTCTTTGGATAATAATCCAACCGGTCTCTCCATATTAACAACGTTAAAATGGTCAAAACTTCGATAGTCTGTGATTTAACCATCAAAGAAAAACAAGTGTGCAAACAACGATATTATTTCCAGATGGAAATTATATCGATAAATCATCAACATATATCTATATATATATTCACATTGCCTTATTTTCTATGTTTAGAAAATATATGTTATTAACACTGGGAAACGTTTTCCATTTGCTTATTTACAAATCACTACTCTTCCCCAACTATCAGTCCCTGACTGTGAACTAGTATGAGAACAATTCCCTAAGTATAAATCCCGAAGGCCGAAACCAACATCAGATAGGCACTTAGAAAACCATTCAATTTACTAATCTCTAGTCAGTTCTAATTTTACTTAACTCTATTTGATTAACTCTGATTGATTAACTCTAATTGATTAACTCTAACTGGTTAATTCTAACCGATCAACTCTAACTGGTCAACCTTAATTAATTAACTCTAACTGGTTTTACTTGGTTTGACTAACTCAATTTATTAACTCGACTGACTAATTCAACTCGATTAACCTAACTTGATTTACTTATCTCGATAATCTAACTAATCACTTTGATTAACTCGACTAATTCACTTTGGTTAACTTAACCAATTCACTTAACTAATTCACTTAGTTTAACTTAACTAATTCACTTAACTCCTGTCGAATAAACTATATTCGATAACTCCTCTAACTCTATTCGAATAAACTATATTCGATTAACTCATTTACTCTATTCGAATAAACTATATTCGATTAACTCCTTTTCTCTATTCGAATAAACTATATTCGATTAACTCCTTTTCTCTATTCGAATAAACTATATTCGATTAACTCCTTTGATTTAACTCTAATCGATTAACTCCATCGAATAAACTATATTCGATAACTCCTTCGATTTAACTAATATTCTATAACTCACTTCGATTAACTAATAATCGATAACTCCTTCGAATAAACTACATTCGATAATCTCCTCTCGAATAAACGATATTCGATAATCTTCCCTTTCGATTTAACAAATCGATAACTCCTTTTTGAATAACTAAATTCGATAACTCCTTTCGATTTAACTAATCGATAACTCCTTTCGATTTATCTAATCGATAACTCCCTTCGATGAAACTAACATCGATACTCCTTTCGATGAAACTAACATCGATACTCCTTTCAATGAAATTAACATCGATTAACTCCTTTCGATGAAACTAACATCGATTAACTCCTTTCGATGAAACTAACATCGATTAATATAACTCGACGAACTTAACTCGACTCACTTATCTCGATAATCTAACTCAAGAACTTAACTCGATTAACTTATCTCGATAATCTAACTCAAAAACTTAACTCCTATCGAATAACTAATATTCGATTTAACTTCATTCGCTTGACTCTAGATCGCAGCGATCACAATGGTTACGCCTGACACCCTCAGGAAACATCCGACCGCCGTAGGCTATTTACAGCCCTGCGAATTACGCTAGCAGTCGTACGAGATGGTAACTTATCCTGAATAACTCTGTTTGACTAACTCTATCTCAAATAACTATATTTGATAACTTCTACTTCGAATAAGTGGTATTCGATAACTTAACTCGATTATCAACTCGAAAATCTTAACTCGAATCGATTAACTCCAACTGATTAACTTGACTTACTTAACTCACTAGTTAACTTGACTTACTTAACTCACTGGTTAACTCTATTTAACTGGTTAACTCTACTGAACTGGTTAACTCTACTGAACTAGTTAACTCTATTCAACTAACTCGACTCGACTAACCCCTTTCGAATAGCATATTCGTTTTACTAACTTTCGAATACCGTATTCGATTTACTCCCTTCGAATACCATATTCGATTTAACTCCTTTCGAATACCATATTCGATTTACTTTATTCACTTTATAAAGATTTCCTTTTTTAACAACGTTTTATTCATTTGAAAAGATTTACTTTTAAATAACGGTTCTACACTTTAAAAATGATTTCCTTTTTATAACGTTTCCTTTTCAATTCTATTTGTAAATGGTTTACAAATATTTCCTTTTCAAATTTATTCTTGAAATATTCTAACTCCTAAATTCTCTGAAAAATTCGCCATAACCTCCTTTGTAACGGGGGCAACGGGAAAATCCCCAAACCCGCCACACAGGCCTTTCCACTCAAAAAGAAAATGGTTTGTGATTATTTCCCTTTTGAATATCTCCTATTTATAAATATCCCAATTTATAAACATTTCTTATTTATAAATATTCCACTTTATAAATATCTCTTATTTATAAATATCCCATTTTATAAATATTCTATTTTCAATATCACTTTGAAAATCCCCTTATCAACATTTCGGTATGTTATGGTATTCAATCATGTCAAATCACGATGTTCAATATCGTCCAAGTACATATAATCGCCCACAGATTTTATATCACATCATATAACAATATATGAAAAACAATAAAATAACTGTTGAGGAATCCAGTCGGATTCCTCCAACCTGTCTCCCTGCATCCACAGATGTTACACAATATGATTATCATCACTTTCAGTTCAATATAAGTTATTCTGATAGCAGAATCAATATATAAATATTTAACGGTTTATATATATATATATATATAATTTTCACTAACTGACTAGCAGTTCAATCAAACAGTCAACACACAACCAAACAGACAATATTTAACAGTTCTAAGGATACGTTATAAAAATAGAACTGTACAGAGTTGGTGAGTTTTACTCACATTTGCAGTTCATCGTTAAAGAACGATAAACTGTTATTTGATTTCAATCAAACAATTTAATCCGTCATAAATTCAAACGAGCTCCACTCCACTCCACTCCCAGTCAGTTCCAGTGCGTAGTGTCCGTCCATACGATCACAACGCAACTTACGGTTCGTCAATCTGATATCGTATCATCAAGTTACGATATTAACAAGTTACGCACTTATTTTAAATTAAAATAGACTAACTTTTGAATAGAATTAATTGGGCTTAACTCAATTTACTCCTCCAGCCCATTAGAACAAATAGGGGTCCACCCAGTACCCAACTCTTCTTCCCCGATTGCTTAAACTTGTCGCTCCTCCTAAATGCCCATTGCCAGTACTTCAAGCATAAACCGCTCCCTCCACTGGTTGTGGTAGAAAATAGGGTCTGTTGGCAAATTTAGGTAGGAATCAACGCTGATGTATGTCGATACTTGTTCTGGTTATCGCGAGGAAGCTCGAAGTCGGTTTCCGATAATGGGGTTCGAGTGTGAAGAGAGGGGTATAGCCTGAAGGGGAGTTTGATGAGGATCGAAGTGGTGATTTGCGTTTTGGGGACGGTGGATAGTGGAGGGAGCGGTTTATGCTTGAAGTACTGGCAATGGGCATTTAGGAGGAGCGACAGGTTTAAACAATCGGGGAAGAAGAGTTGGGTACTGGGTGGACTGCTATTTGTTCTAATGGGCTGGAGGAGTAAATTGAGTTAAGCCCAATTAATTCTATTCAAAAGTTAGTCATCAAGTTACGATATTAACAAGTTACACACTTATTTTAAACTAAAATAGACTAACCTTTGAATAGAATTAATTGGGCTTAACTCAATTTACTCCTCCAGCCCATTAGAACAAATAGCGGTCCACCCAGTACCCAACTCTTCTTCCTCGATTGCTTAAACCTGTCGCTCGTCCTAAATGCCCATTTCCAGTACTTCAAGCATAAACCGCTCCCTCCACTATCCACCGTCCCCAAAACGCAAATCACCACTTCGATCCTCATCAAACTTCCCTTCAGCCTATACCCCTCTCTTCACACTCGAACCCCATTATCGGAAACCGACTTCGAGCTTCCTCGCGATAACCAGAACAAGTATCGACATACATCAGCGTCGATTCCTACCCAAATTTGCCAACAGACCCTATTTTCTACCACAACCACAATCATGAACACCATTTCGATCAATAACCCACCGAAATCCTTTCAACTCGAACCCTAGAAGCTACGGTATTTCGAGCATCACCGAAGACATGTCGCACCCCACAAAAGTGGTGTCGAATTGAAGATGAGCATCCCAGTATTTACAGTAATATAGCCTTGGGATTTATAGGATTTTTCACTATTTGATTTTGATTTTCTTTGAAGATGGATTGTTTACTGAACAACGGCGGATTTTGTTTGCTGTTGACCAAAGAAGAGAGTTGAATTAGGTTAAAGGATTGGTAGGGGGTGTATTTATAGACCATAAAAATATCTAGATATTTTTATATTAATATTTTAATATTTTTATTTAATCCTTTATATTCATTTCTGACTTCTAAAAATCCGTGTGATCACACATGATGCCTAAAAATCACGAAACTGGACATGCAGCTACAGTTCGACATTCTGGTCCCAACGAAACTGGTTTCGTCGAATTCCGACTCCGTTTACTCACAGATCGTATTTTTTAACCATCAAAATACTGACTGTTTTACACTCTAAAAATCCGTACGGCCACACAGTGACCCTAAAAATCACGAAACTGGAAATCTAACAACTATTTGATATTGCGGATCCAACAAAACTGGTTTCGTCGAATTCCGACTTCGTTTGCAAAAGTGGCTATTTTTAAAGCTCTGGATGACCCATTTAAATATATCAATATATTTAAATATAGTTAAATTAAATATATATAAATTTATATTATCGTATATCTTCACATATGATATCGTACAGCTCCAGAATATTATATCAGAATTTACAGTTTGATAGATCAGATTTTAGATTTATCGATATTCAGTTTATATCGAAAATCCTTTTATAACGTAAATAAAGCATCGCAAATTATAAAGGAATTCCACAGCGACTTTTCTAAAATTTGATTTGGACATATCTCAAAATCTACACGACGAAATCCCGATTTTTCTCTTCCACTAGAAAGATATACTCCACCAGCTCCACACGTTTCTTGTTTCACAGAAATCCGACTTAAAACGAATCCTGTACATTCAGTTGAAGTTCAAATCGCCAAATCGCGAACTACAGTGCCATTTCAAGCTCGATTTTAATTATAATATAATTATACGTTCAAACTGTCATCGATTGAATATATTCTTCAATATAATTCAACTCTAAGCTGAATTAAATCTTAGGGACGACCCCGTTCACAAAATATTGTGATTCCCAATATTTTTGATTATTTCCGAATTAAATATATTATTCTATTATTTAAATTAATTAAATAATCACTTATAATTTAATTAACGACGATTTAATTCCCTAGATCACCATTTATATAATTAAATAAATTAATTATACCCCTGGAAAATGCGGGTCATTACAGACCCCCTCCTCATAACATACTCTCAGGTTAGATTCGTGGCTGAGACATGAGACATTATAGCTTTGGATACTGGTTAGGCAGTATTATTAATACGGTAAGGCTAAACTTTGATTTATGTTATATTTTATCCATTCCGCTATGAGATATTTTATGAGCTTTGACATATTTTATGTCTCTTTCTTTTCTGTAGGATACTAGAGCAAACCAATCCGAGTTTCGATAGATTGGAATTTTGAAAAAAATTCAGTCTGTCAGAATTCGGGTTGTCGCAAGAAACCCAGAATATTTGATCGAAAATTCTTTGTTTGTGAGGATTTGTACCGATCCATGGGGGTCAGGTCGGTACCGGTCGATTACATGGTGGTCGGGGCACTTTGGTTTTTAGCAAGTTGATTCGTGGAGTTGTGATGGAGTGGCATGTTTGAAATCAGAGTGTTTGGATGTGTTAAGGTAATGTTCTTGGTGTCAAAAAGAATGGGTGGGTAGGGTAGATACAAATGAAATGATACCTAGATCTATGGATCAGCGGCAAGGCATAGGTCGTGATCTTGCTAAGTAGGCCGTGTCTTGGAGGGTCGGGGCATGAATATTAAAAAGGACCGAAGGCCCGAATTGGAGGGGCCAAACTTTGTGGATTTTTCCACTAAGTAATTTGGTTGGTTCCATGATGGGTTGGTACCGATCCATGAGGATTATGAGTTTGGTGACCAATATTTTGGGCAAGGTTGGGATGTTCTTGGGGGGTTACATGTGAAGTTTGGTGACTGTCGAGCCTCATATGATTGGTGTATGAATAAATGGTATGTGAAGCTTTGATTGTAAACTTAAGTGTAGTGATCGAAGTAGAACTAAGCTATCGTTGATTGTGGGATGATGCAGCGAGATGATGGAATGACTCAGGTGTGACTTGAGCTCGTAGATGATGGGATTGACCGGAGTGGGACTTGAGCATGAAGCGATAGTGGACTATTTTGAGTGTGACTCGAATTGAATGAAGCATTCATTGGAAATGGCTCATGACATATGAATCACCATGGAATCGTTAGTTGTCAAAGATTCTAGAACACTCAAAGAGAGGTATCGTAGGGACTCCATCAAGATCTTGGAGTTGATGTAACTTGGTTCGCTGGGAGCGATATTGTAACACCCCCACTTCTAGCGGAAACAATGTCCCACATCGCGGAAAATGGACGTGTTTGGGTACTTATATAGTAGAATCGCACCACTTACTAACACCGAGGCCTTTTGAGGAACAAAACCCCACACCTATACGGTGGCTAAGTTGGGGACAATATCTGTGTGAACGGTGGTGCGGGTTGTTACAGATATAGTTTTCATAGGGAGGAAAACATACGTGGGGGCAAATGGCAGTCTAAATAGAACCAGGATTTTCATTAGCCCTTAAAGAATAGCAAAGGCTGGCCATTCGATGATGCATTCAAGGTAGTAGACAGTGATAAATAGGATTGGTTATTATGGATGCTATGGATGTTTTTGTGTGCTTTTTCTCAATTTTCTCTAGGTAGGCTATCACTGTAGGTGATTGGAGAAAAGAAGGATTAGGAATCCTTTTCTGGTTGACGAGTGGCATACCATAAAGGGGATTATCATGTGCAAACTCTATGGTTGCAAGGCAGGCCAGATTATCGAACCGCATAGATTCGTATATCCTTTATAGCTGTTGATAGTCATTTTATCGCTCACTAAGGCTATTGTCTGACTCAAGGGTTGTGTTTCCCTATATTACCTTGGGTTTCTCATTAATATTGTTGGTGAGCAGACTGAGAGACCAGGTAGCAGGTTTTAGTGTTGATGATGATGGCGTGCGAAGATGTGCCGGAGGCTTGCGTATTATATGCCACATACTATAGATGTTAATTAAATTCCACTGTTATGTTGATGATTGTTGACTCTGAGAGATGTAGTGATTCTTTGATGTACACATATTTATATTATACCTTGGTTTTGTATTAGTGACCTCACGATGATATAAGATTTGGATTTCTGTGATGATGTGCTTCACTACTATTTCCTACCATACATTTTCTATTATATGTCATCCATTATGCTGTGAGTTATACGATAGGTCTTGTTCCAAGTTTTTCTGCCTTGATAGTCGTCCTATATTGGCTTGACACATCATTCAGTGCATCTTCTAATTAGTTTGGTGCAGAAGTTATGGGGAGGTCGTCACACATACAACTCAGCCAACTTGGATGCTATTTTGGTTGATTTTAACAGGAATAAATCTTGCGCTTTTGTTCAAGCGATCCACAATTGGCCATATACTACCATATCCTACCCTCATCCTTGGCAATCCATCAATAAAATCCGTTGATGCTTGCACTCATTTCCACGTAGGAACATATAACGGTTGTAACACCCCGCTTGGCCTCTTCTACACATCTTTAACCAAATGGCAGTTCAAATACTTCAAGTTGAATCTTCTAACATCTCTTTTCATACCTTCCCAGTAGTAGACTCTCTTCATATATCAATATATTTTATTACTACCAGGATGACCAGTCAATCTTGAGTGATGGCATTGTCTAAAATATTAATCTTTCAACCTACCAACATATAGAACAATCAGTCTTTTATCTCAATGAAGCCAACCATCCTAATCGACTTAGTTTTTCTTTGAATCCTAGAACTCAACTTTCATCTCCAATCTCTTAATAACCTTAACAATCTTGGCATTTCATCTCTGGCTTTCACCAATTCTTTCAATATGATCGTGTCTAATAGATAAACTCAAAATCATCTTAGGCTCTAACTCAGAACGAGGTCCGAAATCAAACCCAACCAGATACTTTAAATGCTTCCTTTCCAAAAAAATAGTTCCTAAATTGTCATGTCGTCTACTCAATGTGCTTGCCACTGCATTACACTTACCTGGAACATAAGCAATACCAAAATCATATGAAGCGAGAAGCTCTAACCATCGTTGTTGTTGTAGATTCAAATTCTCTTGGGAGAAAAGATACTTCAATGACATATGATCCACATATAGCTCGAACTTCAATGAATTATGATCCACATATAGCTTGAATCTAACTCCAGTAGATATTGCCTTTACATCTTTAGAGAAAACACTATCACTGCTAATCCTAGATCGTAAGTCAGGTTATTCCTTTGGTGCGGCTTCAGTTGCGTACTGGAATATGTGACAAACTTTCCTTTCTACATCAATATTTCTCCTAATCCAGTACTAAACACATCGATATAGTAAGCCAACTCTTCATTCCCACTCAGAATATCTATCACCAGTGCAATAGTCAACTTTCCTTCAAAATCATGAAAGCTTGTTCATATTTCGCATCTCATTTGAAGGCCTGATTTATCTTCATCATATTGGTCGATGGTGCAACTATCTTTGAAATGTCCATGATAAACCATGGATAGTAGCCAGCCAAACCCAAAAAATTCTAACATCCATGGCATCCTTAGGTCGATTCCAATTCTGAATTGTTGCTACCTTAGTAAGATCCTTTCTGATTCCATGTCCTGATACTACACGACTTGAGAATCTCACCCTTTTCTTCCAGAAGTGAGACTTTGAAAACTTAGTTCTCAGCAAATACTTTCTCTAGATTTCCAAAAAAATTATCAAATACATCTTGTGTTCCTCCTTGATCTTGGAATAAATGGAGACAAAATCCATAATTACAAGCAGGACTTATTTATCTATTCTTTGGAAACCCAGTTCATAAGATCCACGAAATATGTTGGTGCACTGGTCAATCCAAACAGCATCACCATCCACTCAAAGAATCTAGATGGTGTCCTAAAAGTAGCCTTCATCACACTATCCTTAGCCACTCTTAACTGGTGAAATCCCATAGCTATATCCATTTGGAAAAATACCTTGGCTTCGTGAAACTAATCGAACAAGTCATCGATCCTCGGAAATGGATACTTGTTCTTTTTATTACCTTGTTCAACCCACGATAATCCATACACAACCTCAAATATCTGTCATGTAGTGTCCCGAAATTTCGGTCCAATTTGAGCTAACCAAATAACACAAGTTCAACCCAAATTACAGTGGAAACCAGAAAAATAATAGAAGGAAAACAGAGGGTGAGAATAGATAAGATAGAAACTTAGAATAGAAGAAGAAGAAGAACATACAACATCAGAGTCACACGAATCTCACAGCGGAACGAACAACATATAATAGATAACATATCCTTGAAATAAAATCAGTATATGTATAGAGTAACATTATCAGAGTATAACACTTACAACACAGCGGAATAAAAATAGTTATATAATCCTAAAGCCTCCTGCTCCAAGATCTCAGTATATCTGTACAATCCCGACTACTTGACTACCCATACAAAATTGGACACCCAAGAGTTTAGGGAAAACAAAACAAAATAAATTCCGGGTCAGTCACGGGACTGGTGTAACAACCCGTATTTTAATAACATGTTAAAACCATAAATCAAGGAAGAATTAATTTTTAATATAAGAATCAAGGGAAACGGGTTACTCCACTGCGTTCGTCTTGAAATTCTGCTTGAAAAGGAGTCTGATTTTTCGAAAATCGGAGTCTGTATGAGGGAGATATGAACCTCTGAAGTTTCAGAAATTTTTAGAATCGAAAACAGCTCGAAATTCGATTCGAATTTCAAATTCAAAACCCAGAACAGGCTAGGTGGGAAATTTCCCACCCACGACCAGGTCGACCTGGTGGTCGACCATAGTGTCGACCTCCCAGGGACCAGGTCGACCATAGTGTCAACCTGGGGGTCGACCTGCCTCCCGAACCCACTTTCTGAACCTGATGCATTCTGATGTATTTAGACTCGTTTTTTGTCTAGATTCATCTGCCTAATCCTATATAAACAGCCTCCTAGCCTCATTCTCTTTACACCATTCTTCTCTAACCTTATGCTGCACAAACTCTTGATGATCATGGCTTCTTCTTCTTCCTCTAAATTAAATTAAGATAAATTAAATTAAACGCGAAGATTATTTCTTGAAGACTACGACTAGGAATTGGGGATTTGCTTCTACAATCAAAGCAAGATTCAATGATTTAACAATTCAAAGACAAATTTCTAGACTTGAATTCTACATCTAAAATTATTAGACTACGATCTGTAAGTTCCAGTTACTTTTAGATAAAAACTATAAACTTAATATGGGCATGTTATAAATTGGAATTGATTTATGTATGATTCATATCTATTCTTGTTTTTTTCTTGGATCTTGACTATTGGGAATATTGCCTATGACATTGAAACTATTATTAATGGCATAAGACTATGCCTATGCCTATGACTGTGAACATAAGACTATGCCTATGACTCTGAACATAAGACTATTGCCTATAACTATGACAAGGACAATTGTGGGTAATCACCTATGATTCATGACCATGGGGTTATTGACTAGGATTATGACTATGAAATTGGATCTAAGCATGATTTTCTACTCAGACCTATTTTCGTTATTTGTCCTTGGATCTTGATTTTGGGGATTTTTCTATTTAAGTTAGGTCTATCCATGTTCTTGAACATAGATTATTATTCAAACCTTTTCATGTTCATAATGTTATCAGATCTATATGCCTGCGATGTTTTAGTCAATTTATTCAGTTATGTCATGCCTTGGAAATAAATTGATAATAGAACAATGTTTATTATGTTATATGTGGAGTTGGATGATATTAATCTATGTCTGTGGTTCTATTTTATTATCATGTTGAATTGGGAATTAATGAATAATTCTATATATATGTATATGAACTTGGAGTATAACCTGTTATGACAAGTTGTGTAGTTTGTCATGTTATGCAAGTTTTAGGTTGTAAAATCATATCACATATGTGACCTAATGTTAGATCTACATGTTTATGTGTATATGTTAAACCTATGTCATATTTCAAGTTCACACTTGTTCATATGTTCGTGATTGATTTGCAAGTTCACATATATGTATGTTGATTTAGTCTGCGTTGCAAGTTCACACCTATGACATTCATGTTAATTATTTTGCAAGTACACACCTATGGTGTTCTTATTGACTATGCCAAAAATGACAAGTTTACACCTATGTCATGATTATGTTAATAAATTTCTTTATGCAAATTTTGTGTACGTTAAATTAGGCTAAGTTTTTAGCCTAATATTATATGTCAAAAATCATGCGGACGGAAAATTGGGCTAAGATTGTTAGCCTAATATTTAGACGGGGTAACGTTGGGAAAAATTGGTAATTATAGGAAACTTGGTTTGAAACTCGCCATGAAACTTGACACGAACTTGACATGAACCTTGAACAAGGACATGACACTAGAATGAACTTGAAAATGGCCAATTCGAGGTTGGGTTGAGTTTGCAGTGTAATTCTGCCTGGAACCGCCCGACAAATCCAATTACTGCAAACAGTAGGATCCAATGTGGGTAGTTGGTCATATCGCACTTGAAAACCCGAGGTCAGACTGAGTTGTGGTGTAATTCTACCCGGAACCGCTCGGCATATCCAGTGACCACAACAACAGGTCTGATGTGAGAGGTTGGGGTGCATTAATGAATTAATGCCACATGATAGGGTTAAGTCATGAACATGAAAGACAACACTTAACCAACTTGATACATGATTCGTAGGCGGGTTAAGTCACGAACTTGAATGACAACACTTAACCAACTTGACATGCTAGACTGATAAGGGTTAAGTCACGAATTAAAATGACAACACTTAACCTATTGGACGGAAACCCTAGTTACGCGGTCCATTTCAGTAGTAACCCACTAGATGTATCACAGTACCCTAGAACTAGGAAGGGTGGGGCACGATTACTGGGATGATTGTAAGCGACCAGAACGACGGCTGTGTTGGTGCGCCAGTGTAGGTTCAGGCGGGCTATGGTCGTGCACGTGGTCCGAAGTTGAAAAAGCAGGCATTGGGCATCAGTAGGTTTACTTGTGCATGCTTGATTCGTGTCGGTGGTTGGCACCCTAGGTCTTGATACACACTATGGTGGACCTAGCACAGGTGACTACATTCGTGATAGGGCCTTATGACACAGACACATGACGAGCTAGAACTTGTAGGGAGCCGATCGACTAGTGGATCGTTTCACTAGACCTAGAAATAGGTCATTTCATGATATTGGGCCAAGGTATTATTTCATGATTAATATAAGACATGGGTTTGGATTCTAGTACAGTTGATGCAGCGAACCTTTAATATGTGATGCTATACTTGATTACACTTGAATTATCATGCTATCTTAGTCTATCTTGCCCATCTTGTCATCATCCTTATGTTTACTTTCATTTTACACATAACATGTTACCTTTACCTGTTTTAATGCTAAAAGTCACTAGGACTTACCAGTCTTTATGACTGACCCGTTTTCTTTCGCCTCTTTTTCTTTCGTCCCCACCCCCCCCCCCCAAGGTTCTCAGGGAGGAAACTCTAGCACTTAGCTTGGATTTTGCTTGCTTTCAGTTCAGCTCATGTATGGTTTGATCTTGAGCTATGCTATGGCTGCATTTCTGCTACCTTTGGGGAATTAAGATACTTTTGTTGTTTTAAGATTATGCTTCTTTATTTATGCAAGACATAATTTGTTGTAATGGAAAATAATGACCTTGGTTATTTGATGTAAAAGGTTTTGACTCTTTTTAAAAGTAATGAAATTTATCTCTTGAATCTTCCGCTGTTTTATTTGTGTTCTGTCTTGTAATATTTCTGTGTCTGTTTACCTCGATAACGCTCCTCCAAAACTAGTGCATTCCCTTTGTGAGTGACCCTAGCGAAGGTGGGGTATTTCAACTGGTGTGAGTAAAATAATTTATAAACAGCTGAGTAATTAAACGATATCTCATAAGAACATGCCGTATAACGGAACGGGTTTTTCCCTTATGAGAATCCAAATCAATTTGATTTAACTTTCAAAATCTTTCTGAAAGAAATGATAATCTTTATATCAAAACTCATTGATATTATAATAGTGTCTATCAAACACAATATAATAATCATCTTGCAGAACGCTTTCATCTCACGTTCCACATGTATAGTATACAATCAAAACCGCGAGCACTTATTGGGTAATGGATTTCCAACTATGACAAGGTTTGGAACCACCTTCCGATAGTGTACCTCTAGAGAGGAATACACTGGGTTCAACAAGAAAATCTTACAACCCGGCCACACAGGACTGACCACTCATTTCAGTTGAGTGTATCGAATGTATAACACCAACGGTTGGGATCAACAACCGTTTCCTGGATGGGACAACATCGACAATAGATTATAGAAAGAAGTGAATATCTCTAGATAGGTGATAATACACCCTACTTGGCGGCAAACCACTTAGCTATGTTGCCTGCCCGATTTTTGTCATTTCCAGGTTGTGAGGCTAGAGGCCACGCTTATCTCTGACAGATCACATAATTATTCACTTTGAATGTCTCATCGTCATACCCGCCAAATCACAGATTGATTTCCCTAAAAATACAATGGGTATATAGCTAAGAGAAACAAATTCCTCTGCCACCAAACGTATATACGTTTAAAGAGATCAACTTGTGCGATCCATTAAATATACTCTGTCAGACATTCTTCCATACAGGTCGTCTTGGGACTGGACAAACCAAAGGTACTATTCTATAACAGGAAAGCCCTTGCATAACTCCGTCTTCAATTATCTTCGTCATATTTGATTCACAACGCTAACGCCCATACATAGTGGTTTTCAGATAATGAATCCGATCCCGGTCTCCCCGTATGGACGACGGAAAAATGGTCAAAAACTTCGATAGTCAGTGAGTTAACAATCAAAGAAAAGCACGTGTGCAAAAAACGATATTGTTTCCAGATGGAAATTATATCGATCAAATCATCATTTAACATTTATCTCTTTAGTTCATTAATTTATCCATTTCCTGTTTCCATATATTCAACATTTCTTATTTTCTAAATTTTGAAAATAGACGTTATTAACATTGTGAAACACTTCCATTTCTTGTTTCCTATATTAAAAAAAAAATTGATTCTTATTTGCAAAACATTTCCAAAACTCCTACATTTGGATTTAAACAGATGTTTAAATAAAACATCGCTATGCCAACTCAAACCATTACACTTATTAACTAAATTCCCTTAACCAATCTTCATTGTCGAACCTTAACCAAGCCTTAGTTAAAAACGAAGCCAATCAAGTTAGGGTATAACTACTTCTCAGACCTTAGCTGAACAACATTTCTAACTTCAAAACAGATAAGGTTCACCTTTTTAAACATTTAACAAACTTCCTTACGTAACTCTCTTTCGAATAAATCCCTATTCGATAACTCTCTTCGAATAGCCATATTCAATTAACTCTATTCAGTTAACATTATTCGATTAACTCTAATCGATTTACTCTTATCAGTTAGCTCTATTTGATTAATTCTATTCTGTTAACTTTACTTGATTAACTCTATTGGATTAACTCTATTCGATTAACCCTAATCGATTAACTCTATTGGATTAACTCTAATCAATTAACTCTTATCAATTAACTCCCATCGACTAACTCCTTTCGAATAAACTATATTCGATTAACTCCTTTCGAATAAACTATATTTGATTTACTCCTTTAACTCTATTTGAATAAAATATATTCGATAACTCCTTTCGAATAACTAATATTCGATAACTCCTTTCGAATAACTAATATTCGATAATCCTTTCGAATAACTAATATTCGATAATCACCTTTCGAATAAGTAATATTCGATAACTCCTTTCGAATAAACTAATATTCGATAACTCTTTTTCGAATAAACTATATTCGATTAATTTTCTTCTTCGAATAACCTTATTCTATAACTCTTTCTTAGAATAAACTATATTCGAATAACTCCTTTAACTCTATTCGAATAAACTATATTCGATTAACTCCTTTAACTCTATTCGAATAAACTATATTTGATTAACTCCTTTAAATCTATTCGAATAAACTAATATTTGACTAACACTTGTTTGATTAACTCTAACTGATTAACTCTAACTGGCTAACTCTAACTGATTAACCCTGTCCAATTTACTCTTCGTCCATATTCAGTTTCAAATATCGTTGTTGAAATCGATTCTTACTTCTTTATATAAGTCCTAACTTATATATCATATTTATCCAAATGATAAATATTTTACTTAATTTATAAAGCCTTATTTATAAATTAATCTTCTTACCTTATCTGTTAAAACAGATTTCTCTTAAATGTTCACTTTGAATTCACATTCTGTTATACCCGTGTGCGAAGCACGGGTCTAAACCTTCCTAGTGTAAAATTCTCTTTTTATACAATTCTATTCATTTTTCAAGTATTTCCTTTTTATAATCTATTTATTTTCAAAATAAATATTCCCTTTAACAATCTATTTATTTTCTAAATAAATATTTCTTTTATATTTTTATTTATTTCATAAATAAATATTTCCATTTATAATCTATTTGTAAACGATTTACAAATACTTCCTTTTCAATTCTATTTGTAATGTTATACAAATATTTCCTTTTCAATTCTACTTGTAATGTTATACAAATATTTCCTTTTCAATTTGTCTCACAAATAATTTCCTTTTATATTTGTTCTTTGATTTTATAAAAATATTTTCTTTTAAAAAATCCTTTTTCTTTTATATATAAAATCCGTTGATTTTATGAAAATACTTTATTTTCAAAATACACTTTGAAAATCCCCTTTTCTACAACCCAGTATTTCTTACGGTATTTAAAATACCAAATAATAATGATCGAGATCATTCAACACACATAATTAACAACAGATTATATATCACATCATATATTTCAATATATGAAAAACAGTAAAATAAATGTTGAGGAATCCAGTTGGATTCCTCCGACCTGTTTCCCTGCATCCACATATGTTAGACAATATAATTCACACCAATATCATTTCAGTATAAAATATTCTGATAAGCAGAATCAATATTTGATTAATGATTTATATATATCGTTATCTATGATTTCAACCAATACATAAGCAATTCAACCAACAATCATCACACAACAGTCAATCAGCATTTATCATTACTAGATTATATTTATAAAAATATAAACTGATAGAGTTGGTGAGTTTTACTCACATTGGACGATCATCGTTAATAACGATAACCATCGCTTGATTCAGACGAACAATTTATTTCGCTATAAATTGTAACGAGCTCGAATTCACCCCCAGTCTATTCCATGGTGTTGTCGTCGTCCATACGATCCCAACGGATCTTGTTTCGTTGAACTCTGATTACATATGGAGAAGTTACACATCATACAAGTTTGTACTATTTTGAATAAAAACAAATTTAAATTCCTTTATTCTAATTGTGCTTTACCTTTATATTGTGCCCAATACCTCATGTAATCGACCACGTTCAGGCTTCCTCCTCCTCTAAATGTTTTCCAACTCCTGTAACTGTTTTTCAGACATTATCAACTTCTTCCTCTCCTCAAATCTACTCTTCTACTTCATGATAATTTCCGTACTCCTCACCGTTCTCTTCACCTTCAAAATCTCCCTCTTCTCATACTAGACACGACAAACTCGAGACATCTATCTCCATCGTGGTTTCCACAAGAACCACGCAAATTCAGTATTCACCATCACACGAAAACCCAAACTACGATGACCACTACACTCCCCTTTGAATCCTTCACGCGATTATCACCACCCAACAGGACTCGATGTCGTCCTCCAAAAGCCAATCTCAGACCGAACGCCATGCCTTAAAATCGATCCTTTTAGTGACCGAGTTCCATAAAAATCAGCAGTCATGGTGCGAAAATCAATTTGTAATCCAACTACATCAACCAAGTCGTGAATCAATACCCAAGTTTCTTCAAATCCTAAACCCTAACCAAATTGACGAACGCTGAAAACATGGTGCCCCAAAATCAATATCGTACCTTTTGAAACTTATATGAAAATGGAGAGAATGCTTCCAACAATTCAAATCTATTACTCTCGAGATTTGTAAGATTTTGTATGATTTTCTATTGATTTTTGAAGTTGCATTTTGTTTTAGAAGGAACAAAATAAGCGGCGGCCTATTTTCATTTGACCAAAGAGAGTGAAGGAACTAGGTTTAGGATTTTAAAGGGGTACTTATAGAAGTGATATATTATTTTTATATTCGATTATTAAATTCGTTTATAGTCTAATGCTACTCATATTGTCTTCTAAAAATTTGTATGATCACATACGATACCCAAAAATCATGGAAACGGACATACACCTACAGTTCTACATTACGAACCCAACGAAACTGGTTTCGTCGAATTCCGACTTCGTTTGCTCACACAGCGTATTTTTAACCGTCAAAATACTGACTGTTTTTCACATTAAAAATCCCTACGGCCACACGCTGACTTCAAAAATCACGAAAATTGAAATCTAACAATAATTTAATATTGCGAATCCAACAAAATTAGTTTCGTCGAAAATGGAGGTCGTTTGCAAAACTGGCTATTTTTAAAGCTCTAAATAACCCATTTAAATTTATAAATATTTTTAAAAATAATTAAATTAAATATTTAAAAATAAATATTATCGTATATATCCACACTAGAATATCATACAACTCAAATTGGATTTATAATTCCATATTTCAAAATTCCTAGTTATATCGATATTCGATTTATATATAAAATCCTTTTATAATATAAATATATATTTATAAGTTTCGAAGGAATTCCATAGCGACTTTTCTAAAATTTGATTTGGACATAAATCAAAATCTACACAATGAAATCCTGATTTTTCTCTTCCATTAGAAAAATATACTTCACCAGCTCCGAACATTTCTTGTTTCACAGAAATCCGATTTAAAACGAATTATGTATATTCAATTGAAGTTCAAATCGCCAAATAGCGAACTATCGCGCCATTTCGAGCTCGATTATAATCATAATACAATTATACGTTCAAACTTCGTTTATATAATATATTCGTTATTCGAATTCAATTCCAAACTGAATTATATATATTTTGAATTATCCAGTTCACATTATATAGTCAATTAACTATTTCTGACTATTTCGGAATAACAAATATATTATTTTATTATTTGAATTAATTAAATATTCAATATTATTTAATTAAACAACCATTTTATTCTCTAAACAAATATGTTTTAATTAAATTATAATGTGAACTGGACAAATAATAAAATAATTCAAACTGAATATTATTTGTTTTAAAATAATATATTTAATCATTCGAATTCAATTCGCTATTTCGGAATAACTGGTTTAAAATTATTTGTTTACCTTTTCAACTTCAGTTTCAACTAAACAAATATGTTTTAATTAAATTATCAATTTATTCTTACCAACTATAATTTTCAAAAATCCTGAAAATTTTCGAACACCTGAAATTTTCGAAAAATTTAACCAGCACCTGCTTTGTACTGGTCAATCGGTACAACTACAACTCGCCTCTCTGGGCCATCTCCAACCCAAAAGAAAATCAAACAGCCAAGCGGCTTGCCAATTCGGCTCATCAAAATCTCAAACCCATATATAATATGAACTTGTATCTTTTTGTCGGGCATATCAATATATCATTTCCATGTGTTACCAATTCTGCATATACCAATGTCATCCAAATCAAACTCCAATCGGTTTATTCTCAAATCCGATCATTCGCTTATATCTAAGCCGAATTCCATTCAAACTCCAAGTGCAAGCTCAATTCCAAATTCTGGACTTATCAATTTGGTTTCATTTTAGATTATCTCTAATCCAATTCAATTTTATTTAACTTAGTTCAAGTTTAATTTTAATTTATTTACTTACTTTTACCATCTCAATCTATTTAACTTCATAAGTTAAATTTAAATTCCAGAATTTAAATTCCTGGGCTTATTTCAAATCAATTTGGAATCATAATACCAATTCAATACCTTTGAATTTCTAAACAACTTGTTTTCGCAAAATAATTTAAAAACAAAATCCTTGGTAGTAATCCGTCACTTAGCAAATCGAAAATGACATTGATGATGTGGCCATCATCATCAGGGTTATTTTCCAGCCATCGAAGTGAGTTCAATACTATAACAATTTCAAAATTTTATCTTAAAACACTTCTATTTTGAAATCAATTTCAAAACACCATTCACATTGTCGTAAAACAATTTAAAATCTCCCAGGATTTTAAAATTCACATATATTTAATCTAATTTCATTTACAAACACTTTCATGCTTTTCGAAATTCTCATTCAAATTCTGATTTTAATTCAGATTTAATTCATCTGATTTCATATATTACACTTACATGAATTCTGATTTGTTATATATATAACCATTTCAATTATAACCTTATTTGATTATAATAACCAACACATCCAATATACTATAATATTTCCAGTATCTATACTTTCTTTTATATCAAAATATAATTTTGGGTAAAATCATTTCATTTACCGTCTTTTCAAAACGTACTGTTTCAGTTCATCGTGTTCGAGTGTTTAGAAACCCCTACCGATATAGTGGATCAAACTGATCGACCAGAATTCATAAACAACTCAACCAATAAATCACCACAATATAAAACCATTTTTATATCAAATAACAAATACGCTCACTCGTATATATACACTTAACTCAATCTAGGGTATTGCTAACCCCATCTCTACCGAGTCACGCCACAGAGCCAAGGTAATAACTTAACCTTAAGCTCTGATACCACTGTAGTGTCCCAAAATTCCGGTCCAAATTGAGCTAACCAAATAACACAAGTCCAACCTAAATTACACTGGAAACCAGAAAACCATAGAAGGAAAACAGAGGGTGATAATAGATAAGATAGAAACTTAGAATAGAAGAAGAAGAAGAACATACAACATCAAAGTCACACGAATCTCATAGCGGAACGAACAACATATAATAGATAACATATCCTTGAAATAAAATCTGTATATGTATACAGTAACATTATCAGAGTATAACACTAACAACACAGTGAAATAAAAATAATTATATAATCCTAAAGCCTCCTTCTCCAAGCTCTCAGTATATTTGTAAAATCCCGACTACTTGACTGCCCGTACAAAATTGGGCAACCAAGAGTTTAGGGAAAACAAAACAAAATAAATTCCGGGTTAGTCATAGGACTGATGTGATTAAAACAATTTAAAAAAAGGTGAGTAATTAAACGATATCTCATAAGACCGCGTCGTATAACTGAATGGGTTTTTCCCTTTTGAGAATACAAATCAATTTGATTTAACTTTCAAAATATTTTTGAAAGAAACGATAATCTTTATATAAAAACTCATTGATATTATAATAGTGTCTGTCAACCACAATATAATAATCATCTTGCAGAACGCTTTCATCTCACGTTCCACATATATAGTATACAATCAAAAATGCGAGCACTTATTGGTTAATGGATTTCCAACTATGACAAGGTATGTAACCATCTTCTGATAGTGTACCTCTAGAGAGGAGTACACTGGGTTCAACAAGAACATCTTGCAACCCGGCCACACATGACCAACCACTCATTTCGCTTGAGTGTATCGAATGTATATCACCAACGGTTGGAATCAACAACCGTTTCCCGAATGGGACAGCATCGACAATAGATTATAGAATGAAATGAATATCTCTAGATAGGTGTAGGGGTGAGCGTTTGGTTGGTTTGGTTTGTCCGATGATGAAAATTATCAAACCAAACTAAAACCGATAAAAATGGAAACCAAACCAAACCAACCAAATTAAGTTCGGTTGGTTCGGTTGGTTATCCGATTTAACCGAACTAAAAATATTTTAGACCTTATGATTGTAATATTAACTATAATCTGAAATAAATCATAAGCATATGATTAGAGTATTATTATTTATGATTCTTATGTTTTCTAAAAGTAATTTGACACATGCGTGATGATTAAAATTTACTGGGAGAACTAATCTAACTTAAAATATTCATTATAATATATGATAAATTTGAAAATATAATAAAAGTTTGGTTAGTTTGGTTAAACCGATAACCAAACTAAATATTTTTTTCAAACCTATTACAAACCGATTTAATTTAAAAACCAAACTAAACTGACCAAAATAAATTGGTTTGCTTTAACCAAATAATGCTCACCCTTAGATAGGTGATAATACACCCTACTTGGTGGCCAGCCACTTAGCCATGCTGCCTGCCCAATTTTTGTCATTTCCCGGTTGGGAGGCTAGAGGCCACGCTTATCTCTGACAGATCACACAATTATTCACTTTGAATGTCACATCGTCATACCCGCCAAATCACAAATTGATTTCACCAAAAATACAATGGGTATACAGCTACGAGAAACGAATTCCTCTGCCACTATACGTATATATGTTTGAAGAGATCAACTTATGCGAACCATTAAATATACTCTGTCAGACATTCTTCCATACAGGTCGTCCTGGGACTGGACAAACCAAAGGTATTATTCTGTAACAGGACAACCCTTGCATAACTCCGTCTTCAATTGTCTTCGTCATATTTGATTTGCAACGCTAACGCCCATACTGAGTGGTTTTCAGATAATGAATCTGATCCCGGTCTCTCCGTATTGACGACGGAAAAATGGTCAAAAACTTCGATAGTCGGTGAGTTAACTATCAAAGAAAAACATGTGTGCAAACAACGATATTATTTCCAGATGGAAATTATATCGATCAAATCATCATTTAACATTTATCTCTTTAGTTCATTAATTTATTAATTTCCTATTTCCATATATTCAACATTTCTTATTTTCTAAATTTAGAAAATATACGTTATTAATATTGGGAAACACTTCCATTTCTTGTTTCCTATATTAGAAAACATTTCTGACTCTTATTTGGAAAACATTTCCAACACTCCTACATTTGGATTTAAATAGATGTTTAAATAAAACATCGCTATGCCAACTCAAACCATTACACCCATTAACTAAATTCCCTTAACCAATCTTCATTGTCGAACCTTAACCACTCCTTAGTTAAAAACGAAGCCAATCAAGTTGGGGTATAACTAACTCTCAGACCTTAACTAAACAACATTTCTAACTTCGAAATAGACAAGGTTCACCTTTTTAAACCTTTAACAAACTTCCTTACGTAACTCTCTTTCGAATAAATCCCTATTCGATAACTCTCTTGGAATAGCCATATTCGATTAACTCTATTCAATTAACACCGTTCGATTAACTCTAATCGATTTACTTTTATCAGTTAGCTCTATTTGATTAACTCCATTCTATTAACTTTATTTGATTAACTCTATTGGATTAACTCTATTGGATTAACCCTAATCGATTATCTCTATCGGATTAACTCTATTCAATTAACTCCCATCGATTAGCTCCTTTCGATTAAACTATATTCGATTAACTCCTTTCGAATAAACTATATTCGATTTACTCCTTTAATTCTATTCGAATAAACTATATTCGATAACTCCTTTCGAATAACTAATATTCGATAACTCCTTTCGAATAACTAATATTCGATAATCCTTTCGAATAACTAATATTCGACAATCTCCTTTCGAATTACTAATATTCGATAACTCCTTTCGATTAAACTAATATTCGATAACTCTTTTTCGAATAAACTATATTCGATTAATTTTCTTCTTCGAATAACCTTATTCGATAACTCTTTCTTCGAATAAACTATATTCGAATAACTCCTTTAACTCTATTCGAATAAACTATATTCTATTAACTCCTTTAACTCTATTCGAATAAACTATATTCGATTAACACCTTTAACTCTATTCGAATAAACTAATATTCGACTAACTCTTGTTCGATTAACTCTAACTGATTAACTCTAACTGGTTAACTCTAACTGATTAACCCTATCCAATTTACTCTTTGTCCATATTCAGTTACAAATATTGATGTTTAAATCGATTCTTACGTCTTTATATAAGTCCTGACTTATATATCCTATTTATCCAAATGATAAATATTTTACTTAATTTATAAACCTTATTTATAAATTAATCTTCTTATTTATCTATTAAAACAGATTTCTCTTAAATGTTCACTTTGAATTCATATTTTGTTATACCCGTGTGCGAAGCACGGGTCTAAACCTTCCTAGTGTAAAATTCTCTTTTTATACAATTCTATTAGTTTTTCAAGTATTTCCTTTTTATAATCTATTTATTTTCTAATAAATATTTCATTTATAATTCTATTTATTTTCTAAATAAATATTTCTTTTATAATTTTATTTATTTCATAAATAAATATTTTCATTTATAGTCTATTTGTTAACGTTTTACAAATATTTCCTTTTCAATTCTATTTGTAATGTTACACAAATATTTCCTTTTCAATTCAATTTGTAATGTTATACAAATATTTCCTTTTCAATTCGTTTCAAAAATAATTTTCTTTAATATTTGTTCTTTGATTCTATAAAAATATTTTCTTTTAAAAAATTCCTTTTCCTTTTGTATATAAAATCCATTGATTTTATATAAACACTTTATTTCAAAATACACTTTGAAAACCCCTTTTCTACATCCCAGTATTTCTTACGGTATTTAAAATACCAAATAACAATGATCGAGATCATTCAACACACATAATCAACAACAGATTATACATCACATCATATATTTCAATATATGAAAAACAGTAAAATAAATGTTGACATATCCAGTTGGATTCCTCCGACCTGTTTCCCTGCATCCATAGATGTTAGACAATATAATTCACACCAGTATCATTTCAGTATAAAATATTTTGATAAACAGAATCAATATTTGATTAACGATTTTTTTTTATATATATATATATATATATATATATATATATATATATATCTTTATCTATAATTTCAACCAATACATAAGCAATTCAACCAACAATCACCACACAACAGTCAACCAGCATTTACATTACTAGATTATATTTATAAAAATATAAACTGATAGAGTTGGTGAGTTTTACTCACATTGGACGATCATCGTTAATAACGATAACCATCGCTTTATTCAGACGAACAATTTATTTCGCTATAAATTGTAACGAGCTCGAATTCACCCCCAGTCGATTCCATGGTGTTGTTGTCGTCCATACGACCCAATAGATCTTGTTTCATTGAATTCTGATTAAATATAGAGAAGTTACACATCATACAAGTTTGTACTATTTTGAATAAAAACAAATTTAAATTCCTTTAATCTAATTGGGCTTAACCTTTATATTGGGACGAGTATCTCATGTAACCGAGCACGTTTAGGCTTCCTCCTCCTCTAAATCTTTTCCAACTCCTGTAACTGTTTTTCAGATATTATCAACTTCTTCCTCTCCTCAAATCTCCTCTTCTACTTCATGATAATTTCCAAACTCCTCACCGTTCTCTTTACCTTCAAAATCTCCCTCTTCTCATACCAATCACGACCAACTCGACACATCTATCTCCATCGCGGTTTCCTCAAGAACCACGCAAATTCAGTATTCACCATCATACGAAAACCAAAACAACGATGACCACTACACTCCCCTTTGAATCCTTCACGCGATTATCACCACCCAACAGGACTCGACGTCCTCCTCCAAAAGCCAACCTCAGACCGAACTCCATGCCTTAACATTTCCAATCGATCCTTTTAGTGACCGAGTTCCATAAAAATCAGCAGTCATGGTGCGAAAATCAGTTTTTAATCCAAATACATCAACCAAGTCGTGAATCGATGCCCAAGTTTCTCCAAATCCTAAACCCTGGCCAATTTAACGAATGCTAGAAAAACAAGATGCCCCAAAATCAATATCGAACCGTTTGAAACTTATATGAAAATGGAGAGAATGCTTCAAGCAATTTAAATCTATTACTCTCGAGATTTATAAGATTTTCTATGATTTTCTATTGATTTTTGAAGTTGCGTTTTGTTTTAGAAGGAAGAAAATAAGCGGCGGCCTGTTTTCATTTGACCAGAGAGAGTGAAGGAATTAGGTTTGGGATTCTAAAGGGGTAGTTATAGAAGTGATATATTATTTTTATATTCGATTATTAAATTCGTTTATAGTCTAACACTACTCGTATTGTCTTCTAAAAATTTGTATGAACACATACGATACCCAAAAATCATGGAAACAGACATAAACCTACAGTTCGACATTACGAACCCAACGAAACAGGTTTTGTCGAATTCTGACTCCGTTTGCTCACACAGCGTATTCTTAACCATCAAAATACTGACTGTTTTTCACATTATAATTCTGTATGGCCACACACTGACTTCAAAAATCATGAAAATTGAAATCTAACAATAATTTAATGTTGCGGATCCAACAAAATTAGTTTCATCGAAAACGGAGGTCGTTTGCAAAACTGGCTATTTTTAAAGCTCTAAATAACCCATTTAAATATATAAATATATTTAAAAATACTTAAATTAAATATTTAAAAATAAATATCATCGTATATATCCACACTAGAATATCATACAACTCCAATTAGATTTATAATTCGATATTTCAAAATTCCCACTTATATCGATATTCGATTTATATATAAAATCCTTTTATAATATAAATATATATTTATAAATTTCAAAGGAATTCCGAAGCAACTTTTCTAAAATTTGTTTTGGACATAAATCAAAATCTATACAATAAAATCCTGATTTTTCTCTTCCATTAGAAAAATATACTTCACCAGCTCCGAACATTTCTTGTTTCACAGAAATCCGATTTAAAATGGATTCTGTATATTCAACTGAAGTTCAAATCGCCAAATAGCGAACTCAATTATAATTATAATATAATTATACGTTCAAACTTCGTTTATATAATATATTCGTTATTCAGATTCAATTCCAAACTGAATTATTTATATTTTGAATTGTCCAGTTCACATTATATTATCAATTCACTATTTTCGACTATATCGGAATAACAAATATATTATTCTATTATTTGAATTAATTAAATATTCAGTATTATTTAATTAAACAACCATTTAATTCTCAAAACCATTATTTAAATAATTAAATAAATTATTTATTATACCGTAAAAGTACGGGACATTACATGTCAGCCTTTGTTGCAAACACAACTAGTGCACCCTATTCGGGCATGCTTCTTCTAATGAATCCCTTACTTTGTAGATCATTCACTTCACCTCTTGATGTCCTCTACGCGTCGTCCACCTGAGAGGCATAACTACAAGTTTGACCCCATCTGCTAGATCGATCTGAAACTTGATTTCCTTTTCATCAAAAATACATTGGCTTCGTCAAAGATATCAGAAAATTCTCTAGCAGCAGACACAAATGTAAGGCCATCCCATGAAATCTCAAGCAAATATAAAAGGCTAATAAGGACCCTGTTTTTTGGTAGACTGCACATCACAACCGTTCGCACTTTCATATTCCTAATTATCGCCTCGAGCTTCTCGCAATCCACTATAGCGTGTATCTCTTAAGTTAGTCAATACCTGATATAATCTCAAACCTAACGAAGTTCAAAACAAAGAAATCACAAAAGAAAGAGAAACCATGACTCGATAACACTATACAACGACAAAGCATGCAGAGACAAGATGATTTTCCCGTAGAGTTAGTCCTAACCAATCGTCTATCAACTATTTCAGGTTCCAAACCAATTTGCACACAATCTCGTCAAAGATAAAAGAATGTGATGCTCCAGTATCAAACAAAACCCAGCTTAAACATCTGTCATAGAAAGCATGCCATACACAACAAAAATCTTCCCTTTCTCCACAGCGGTAGGAGCTCTCGAAGTAGATGGCACAACATCCAATGCATAAGACTTATCTATTTTCTTGTCCTTTGGCTGCATTAGGAAATTCTTCTCAATGTGCTTAGGCTTATCACAATCAGAACATTTCTTCTCATCCTTATCTTCCTTACAGTTCCTTGAACGATGGTTGTTCCCATAGCATTAAAGCAAGTGACTTCACCCTTATCTTTCTTCTAGCCACCCTGGCCTTGCTGCTGTTTCTTACTCTTTTTACTCCACTTTTTCTTAACTCCACCACCTTGTAGTGGTTTCCATTCTCCCTTCTTGCCATTATCTATAATAGCCTCACTCTTCTTCAAAATATACTATGATGCCTAAGGGCTTTCTCAACCATCTGTAATGCCCCACCACGAGACCCACCCTAATAAAGAATATTAACAAATAATGTCGTCTATTAGAGCGGAGAATAAGGATTGATAGGAGTGAACATTCGTACATCTGCATTAGCAAGTCTTAAGTACGTCAGTGATGTACTCTCTGTTTTTTTTCCTTTCTAGGCTCGAAATACTTAATACTTGTGTAATACAACTCTATGATGGCTATAGGATCAGCTCAGAACATCATTTACATACACAATTACAGCTCATAGAACAGTTTACATATTATTACAACAATAGAATACAACGAATACATGTGCTACAAACAAATGGTTATACATAAACTATTACTTATATAATAAGATACACATTAAAGAATACACTCAAAACTCGGATACATAAGAAGGAATAACAACAAGAGAGATAGTCCAGTAGTGACACAGCTAAACCCCAAGCACAACACAAAACTTGCAACATCTCGATCTGACCCGAGGAGTACACACATAGGCCAGTCTAACTTGAAACAATATAAGTTATACAAAAATAATTAGTAAATAAATAACTAAGGAGGATATTCCTTTAGGCAATAATGGAATGAGATGGCATAATACACTACAAGGTCAAATTCCTATAAAGTATTTATAGGAATAATTTTTGAAGTTCATAAGATAAAAACACAAACCATAAAAACCCAAATTCACTAAATCAAAGAGTCCCAAAATCATAAAACTTTGAAAAGAATACAAATATCACAAATAAAATCTTAATAGACACATAACACAAATCCATAGACAACAGATCCATCACAAAATGGCTAGTTGATGCTACGCCTGCACGTGCTATCACATAGGATGGCATGAAGCCATAGCTAGTACTATATAATACATATTGGGTAACCGAACGACCTGAAGGTCCACGGAACCACATAGGATTGACCCAAGGGTTCACACAGAGTTCACACAGGATTGACCCGAAGGTCCACATAGATTTCACACAGGATTGACCGGAAGGTCTAGTACTGGCGGTCACACAGGAGTGTGTCACAGACCCTCAGATATTAACCCAAAAAGTGATTCGTGCGTCCTATACCACACGTTCTCACTTAACGGTTTACACACTATAAGTCAGCTCCACATAGGAAAACACAAAAATTCATAAGAAACCATAGAAACACCTGAACATCTCAGAGGATCCCAAAATATTACTGAAACACAGAGAATCACTGAGATTCATCAAATCACATAAATCACTAAAACACTAAGAAACACTGAAATTCATTGCTTCGATTAGACAGATTTAGGATTAAATAATACCTTATACCACCACATCCCATACCGCGGGGTATCCTGTACGATTCGATCACTAACACGCCTTCTCGAAAGGTGCAAATGTGTATGGTTTATAATTACAGACATACTTTGAGAAAATAGTTTTTGAAATCATAGTTTGTTGAAACTTCTTGAAAATCGAAGCGTTTGAAAGTCCTTGTATAAACCATATTATTAATAAATTTAAATGCTTAGTTAAAACAATATTTACTTTCCAAATTCAAACATTTCGAAAAATGTTTATAAAAAGTTGTGCATGTGTCACAAAAACACTGGAAATACCACTGACATGGTATGCACAAAAGGTCACAAATTTCACTAGAAGATCGTAAGAAAACACTGATTCTTACTATAAAAACTATCACTAAGTCCACACTTGAATTCATGATAATCTTGTTTAATATAATAAGCATAGAAATAGTGTTTTAAACATAGAAACAATGTCAATAATTCCCCCAAAAGTATAGTACAACGAGTTACAAAACACATAGAAATTGTCACAAATATAAACAAGCATGAATCTTAACGAACTATCAATTTCCAGACTAAATTCCGACAGTCAGATCAAGTCGGAATTAAATGAAAACTAGTATACAACAACTAAAGAACATTGTGAACATAATGCAAAAAAAAATTCACAGTTTCATTCAGAAGTGGCGAAGACACACAACTCTAAATATGAGCTTTCGTCGAGATATCAACTCAGAAATGAACTTAACTCGACGAACTATCAATTTTGAGGTCGAATCCCAAAGAGTAAACCAACCCAGAATTTATTGAAATTTGGTATGAAACAACTATAGAATATTGTGAACATATTGAAAAAATAATTTCTCAAATTTATTATGAATTGACAAAGATACAGAACTCACAATTTGAGCTTTCGCCGAAATTACAGCTCAGAAATGTGTTATCTTGACGAACTACCAACTTTGAGATCGAATTCTAAAGACCAAAACAACCCAGAACTTCGTAAAATTTGGTATGAAATAACTAGAGAATACTATGAACACAATGCAAAAAGAATTTCTCACTTTGATTAAGAAATAAAAAATTTACAAAGCTCTCAACTTGAGCTTTCGTCCAGATTTCTGCTCAGAAATGTGTTATCCTGGTTAACTACCAATTTTGAGGTTGAATTCCAAAGACCAAAACAACCAAGAACTTCATGAAATTTGGTATGAAATAACTAGAGAATACTACGAACACAATGGAAAAAATAATTTCTCACTTTATTTAAGAACTAACAAAGATACTCAGCTCTCAACCTGAGCTTTCGTCGGGAGTTCAACTCAGAAATGTGTTATCCCGACAAACTACCAACTTTGAGGTCGAATTCCAAAGTCTAAAACAACCCAGAACTTCATAAAATTTGGTATTAAATAACTAGAAAATACTGTGAACACAATGCAAAATGAATTTCACACTTCGATTAAGAACAGACAAAGATACACAACTCTTAACCTATTCAGCTCAGAAATGTGTTATCCCGACAAACTACCAAATTTGATTACATATTTCGATCTGTTACTGGAGGAACTAAGATATGAAAATACAGAAATAAATTTCTATAAAAATACTTCAAACTGAAACAAGAATCACATGATTTTGATAAAGTATGTGAAAATTATGGTGCGTCAAAGTTGGACTCAGACTGTTTTTCACACTGAAAATCTAGAGCAAAACGTGCTCCAGTTGCAACTTTGAGGATTGATTCAAGAGAATTAGTGACCTCAAAATGAGATGAAATTTGGTATGAATATAGTAGAAAAATCACTCTCTCAACTGGAAAAAAAATCAATGGATTGTGACAATTAATGAAAGAGACGTGCTATCTCAAACATGGACTCAGGCTATATTTGCAGCACTTGTAAGCTAATAAATTTACAGCGACGATTTTCAACAAAAACCCACATAAAAATCAAAATTTCAAAATTGAATCAAGCTAGAAAGTGTGAGGGAACCCTCACCTTTGATTTACCCCAAATTGAAGGTGGATTTGAAGGTCTTGAAGGTACAATAGCTAAGAATCCAGAGCTTTTCTTCCTCTATTTTCAACTACAAAGAACATGCAAAGTTTATACAAATAATTTGCAAATCAAAGCTAAAAACAATTGATTAAATTTGAAGTTAATGATTATTACCTTCTGTAAAGAGAATTAGAATCTCAATTTAGCACTTAGAAACGAATTGGAGGACAAAGGGGCAATTTACAATGAAGTTCCTCTTTAATTTCTAGGTTTTTTTGTGAATAAAAGAGAGGAGGAAGAAGACTCATACGAATTATAGAGAAACTACGTACTCGTCCAATTCTATCTAGAGATCTTTTTTTGTAACCCCTAATGACCCAAATTAATTTAATTAAGTCCAATATTTATGCAATTAGGCCCCTAGACTCTTATTTATGCTATTATACACACACTTAACCTACTAAACATACAATTTGGCCAATGTTAGCCTATGTATCCTCGTTTCTTCACCAAAACACCATGTTTTAATCATAGTCAATAACAATAAAATTATATACAACTTATAAACATTTTAGTATGACTTGTTTAAATTTTTACATAACACATGATTTAAATTTTTCATTGACAATTTATTACTACCCAAAACACTCAACAAACACCAAATGCTCATTTTGAAGTTTTGCTAACATTTAAAACAAAAATTTACATTTTGGACCTTTTAAACAACAAAAGTAATATTTACTATTAAAATGTCCTAACCCAAATTCATTCAGAACATTAATTCCAAAATGACATTTTAAACAAAAATTCACTATCTTAAGAGATATACACACAATAATTATTAACAATTCTGTTAAACACCTTCAACATACTTTAAACTATTTAACACACACACAACACCAATCATGTTGTGTTTAATACAATGACAACCGCATATACACACAACAAAATACTAATTATATTGTGCTGAATTTCATAGCCTCACACAAAAATTTAAATACATGAAACTCATTTACACAATACCTAAAATACCAACTTGACCCAAACATGCTATATAAATGTGTTTGTCTAGATATTTATTTTCACGTTTCAAACACATTATGTATATATATATATATACACAACAAAATTGTTGTACACTTCATTGATTCAACAAATTTATTCTATCGATAAAAGTAAAATATTTCAAATCTTCAAATATTGATTCACAATCAATATTTATATTTTATAAAAACAATAATTCAATTAATTCATTTGATTATCATTATAAAAGCCAGATGCTCACTTTTTTCAACACAATCTACACTATCCAACTTTGCGTTATTGCTCTAAATCAATAAACATAATTAGAATACAATTCCTTATTCCCCGTTTAAAATACCGTACATGTTATAATTCCGAACTCATATTTTATTCTTTTAAAATTTAAAATATGGAAAACACACAATGATCTGCTAAGCTAGGTACCTACATATATGTGTTGTTACACCAGCTTCTCAAACGGGACATCAATATGGTCAACAACTTTTTCTGTAGATACTCATCCAATCCCGTAATAAACCTACCATTCATTTGAAGAGGAGTACCGAAAAAAGAGAGCTCTTAGTTAGACATGACTTGAAACTCCACGACAGACTCAGCAATAGTCCTCTCACCTTGTTCAACTTAGCAAATCTCTTGATAAGAATCTATTTCTATCCTCAAACTTAATCCTAAATTGTTTCATGTTATCTGTTTCATTAGAGTGTCGATGGTTACAGAGTTTCCCTAATCCATAGCTCAACCCTAAAGTTATCTCAATGTTAGCTTCCTCTTCATTGGATCATCTATTCTAAGATCTCCAAAGAAGCGAGTACAAGTTTCCAACGAATTCTAAACCTCAATCAATGATTCCATCCTAATAAAAGGTTTGCATCACCATCTACTGCTACTCTTGGAGTACATATTTTCCTCATAATAGATGAAATCATGGCCTCGAACATAACTAGGTAATCTGGTGTACGATGCCCGGTCCACCTTCCTCCCTTACCACTCTAGAAGCGGAGTTGCCCATAGTAGCATTTCTAGCTCGGCGACTCATTTTATATCTAAAACAAGAATAATTAGTCCATTCCAATGAAGAGCTACACTAGTACTCAAGTGCATGTAATATACTATACTATATACATATAATAGATTTACCATCCAAATCAAATACAAATACGTCTTCCATATGCCTATATAATTTTAAAATGTAAGTAAATCAATTAACCGAAACCCACACTAAATGTAACAACCCGTATTTTTATAACGTGTAATAACCATAAATCAAGGCAGAATTAATTTTTAAAATAAGAATCAAGGGAAACGGGTTACGCCATTGCGTTCTTCTCAAAATTTTGCTTGGAAACGAGTCCGAGTTTTCGAAAATCGGAGTCCGTATGACCAAGTTATGACCTTTCGAAGTTTTTAGAAGTTTTCAAGTTCAAAACAGCTTAGGATTCGAATTCGAATTTCGAATTCAAACCTCAGAATGGACTGGGCGGGAAATTTCCCGCCCAGGATCAGGTCGACCTGGGGGTCGACTATGTAGTCGACCTGCCCAGGACCAGGTCGACCATAGTGTCGACCTGGGGGTCGACCTGGTGGCCGAGCCCACTTTTGAAGCTGGATTCACTCTGATGTTTTTGGCCTCGTTTCTGTCCACATTCGTTGACCTAACCCTATATAAACAACCCTTAACACTAATCACTCTACACAAAATTCTCTCTGACCTTATGCTGCTCTGATTCTGGTTGAAAAGTTTGAGAAAAGGACTACTTCTTCTATGTTGAGACTGCGTTAAGAGAATTGCTGATTTGGGGATTTCTGTTAGGACTTGATTAAGCATATAAAGATTCAACATCGACTCTCTTTTTCTAATTCTCGAACCATGATCTGTAAGCCCCAGTTATTTTTAGATTAATCTGTAAATGTAATATGATGTAAATTGAAATTGGACCTATGTACGATGACTGTTTTACATCCATTCTTGTTCATCTTAGATCTTGACTTTTGGATATATTACCATGACACTGATTTGGAGCCTATTCGTGTTGTAAATCAAAGAGAAAACCCCCTCATATTATGGTATTGAATCTGCTATTAGTCACAAGTTTATGACTATCACCTTATGTCAATCGTTACCATGACTATACTACCACCTTATGTCAATCGTTACCATGACTATACTATCACCTTATGACAACTGTTATCTTGACTAGTACCTTATTTTGCTAGATTTGGAATCTTTATGTTTGATGCCCATATTCCATATGCCAGTAATGTTATAATCATTTATCTCAAGTCATACCATTCTGTGCTAGTAATCACTTTCGCCACCTTATACCCGTCTTTTTTTTATGTTATTCCCTAATTAGATTTATTTGTATCGATTCGAGTTTATGTGGGATGGGAATACGATTTGGGTAGATTAGGTAAAACATGAATTGGCTTTGAACTTGAACAAGAATGTTATTATGACTTGAACCTGGATATGGACATGAACTTGACACGATTTGACATGAAACATGACTTGAAAACTCAACATGAATTTTGACATGAAAACTTGAACATGGGCATGAAAATTAGATAAACTTGAAAATGGCCAACTCGAGGTTGGGTTGAGTTTGCAGTGTAAATCTGCCCGGAACCGCCCGGCAAATCCAGTGACTGCAAACAATAGGATCCAATGTGGGTATATGGTCATATCGCACGAAAAACCCGAGGTTAGACTATGTTGTGGTGTAAATCTGCCCAGAACCGCCCGGCAAATCCAGTGACCACAACAGTTAGTCTAATGTGAGAGGTTGGGGAGCATTAATGAATTAATGCCATATGATTGGGTTAAGTCATGAACCACTTGAATATACTTAACCAATTTGACACGATTATTTGATAGGGTTAAGTCATGAACCGCTTGAACACACTTAACCAACTTGATACTTGATTTGGATAGGGTTAAGTCACGAATTTGAATGACAACACTTAACCCATTAGAAACCCTAGTTACGCGGTCCTTTTCAGCAGTAACCCACTTAGATGTATCACGATACCCTGGGACTAGGCAGGATGGGGCACGATTACTGGGCTGATTGTAAGCGACCAGAACGACGGCTGAGTAGGTGCGTCATTGTAGGTTCAGGCAGACTATGGTCGTGCACGTAGTCCGGAGTTGAAAAAGCAGGCATTGGGCACCCGTAGGTTTACACTGTTCGTGCTTGATTCGTGTCAGTGGTTGGCACCATAGGGCTTGATACACCCTATGGTGGACCTTGCACAGGTAACTACATTTCAGGATAGGGCCGTATGTCACAGACACATGACGAGATAGAACTTGTAGGGAGCCGATCGATTAGTAGATCGTACCGTAGGACCCCGTAATGGGTCACTTCATGATACTGGGCCAAGGGATCATTTCATGGTTAATACTTGACATGGGTTAGAATACTAGTACAGTTGGTGCAGCGAATCTCGAATATGTGATGTTAGACTTGACTTATCCTGTTATCTTAATTATCATACCAGTTCTATTATCATCCTTATGTTTGATTCCAGTTTTCACATATCATGTTACCTTTACTAGTTTTCATACTGAAAGTCACTAGGGCTTACCAGTCTTTATGACAGACCCTTTTTCTGTCGCCTCTTTTTCTTTCGTTTTTCGCCCCCAGGTTCTCAGGGAGGAAACACTAGCTCTTAGCTTGGATCTAGCTTGCTTTCTGACAGCTCATGTACGGTTTGGTCTTGAGCTATGCTATGACTACTTCTGCTATTTATGGGGAATAATTTACTTTTGTTATCTTAAGTATATGCTTCTCTATTTGGAACTTGATGTAATGGAATAATTTGTACCTTTGATATATGGGGTTTTGACTCTTTTCTTGAAAGTAATAAAAATTTTGTTTTTAATTTTTACCGCTGCTTTATTTATGTTCTGCCTTGTGATATCTCTGTCTATGTTTACCTAGATAATACTCCACCAAAACTAGTGCATTCCCTTTGTGAGTGACCCTAGCGGAGGTGGGGTGTTACATTTGGTATCAGAGCAGAAGGTTACCAGGCTGGGCAAAAAGTTTTAAAAACCTTCTGAAACTATTTTCAAAACCATTTATAAAGAAGCATTTTTCAAGAAAAGTTTTATGTTTAAAAAGGCTATTCCCCAAGAAGCCATTATCACTTTCCTTTGTTTCCTCGTTTGAATCTTTTTCTTTTCGTTTTTCAGCATGGCTGATCTTAACCTTCCTGAGGGAATACCCGTGCCTGGATGGTTCCGAAGGTACTTAGAAGCCAGGGCCAACGACGCGGGCACGGTAGACATCCCTCCTCCTCCTCCCCAGTGGCCGCGGTTCCTCCTCCTCCTGGTACCGCCTTTGCCAAAATATGCAAAGACTTTAAAGCAATGGGCGGCAAGAACTTCGTTAGAACTGAAACCTTTGTTGAGGCACGAAACTGGCTAAAGGAGAGGGAAGACTTGTTCATTATCTTTGATATGGAGGACCATAGGACAGTTCTGTTAGCAGCATGGTTGTTGAAAGAGGAAGCTGCATTTTGGTGGGAAGTCACCAATGCTACCAGGCCAGTTGAGACTTGGGCAGACTTTAGAGAGAGGTTTGGGCTTAAATTGTTATCGTCAGCAGAAGAGAACCTTCAGATGAAGAGGTTCCTAGCACTCAAGAAAGGGGACATGTCTGTTAGGGAGTGCGTGAATAAGTTTAATCAGCTTGCTCGGTTTGGTTTGGATTCGGTCAACACAGCCCAGATAAAGGCTGTACGCTTTGCTCGAGGATTGAACAAGCCACTACACAGTTTGACCATAACTTATATACCCATGGGGGCGACCTTTGAAAGCTAGGTGGATATGGCTCTACTTCATGAGGAAGACAAGAATAGCAAGAAGGAGGTTAAGCCTAATGAGACACAGAATAAGAAAGCCGACTTCAAGAAGGGGGGCAACAAGAATAACAAGAATAACAAGAGCAACAACAAACCACGTGAGACGAGGAAGTGCAACTTTTGTGGTATCACGGGATATAACTAAAACTGTATAAAGAAGAAGAGGAAGTTGGGGGGAATGCTTTCATTGTGGAGATACTGGACACATCAGCAAGGATTGCCCTAAGAAGAAAGGACAGGGGCAAGGGCAGACCCAGCGAGAAGGAACTTCTGGGGGGCAGTTGCATGCTCTCAACACCACTCCAGCTCTTGACCGAGGTAGTAATATTTCCGTAGAAAGCCTTGTTTACATTTCTGACTTTCCTGTTCGAACCTTATTTGACTCTGGCGCATCGCATACTTTTATTTCTTCTGATATTGTTGAAAATCTGCACCTAAGTACTAGTCTGGTTGAGGATCCCGTTATAGTTTCAAATCCAATTGGGGGCTCCGCCCATTTATCTATGATGTTTATGGATTTGAGGATCTCTATCTTAAGCGTAGAATTCACATGTAATGCTTATGTTTTCGGATTTATGGGATACGGTTTGATCTTAGGTATGGATTGGTTGTCCGATTATGGAGCCATTCTTGATTGTGAACGAAGGGTAGTGAGGCTCATGACTCGCCTCGGTAATACCATTGAAATTTCTTGTAACCCTAAGGGTCCGGTCATGTTGTGTTATCTTGAATCCCTTGACTCGTCCGACGATAATTTGCAGTCTGTAAGAATGGTCCGAGAATATCCAGATGTCTTTGATGAAGTGAGGGGGTTACCTCCTAAACGCGAGATAGACTTTTGAATTTATCTTGTTGATAGTACCAAGCCAGTTTCATTGCCCGTTAGGCACATGGCCCCACGGGAAAGAAGAGAGCTCAGTAAACAAGTTAACGAGTTGCTTGAGAAAAAATTCATAAGACGAAGCATTTCAGAATGGGGTGCTCCAGTGGTATTCACTACTAAGGCGGATGGATCGCTTTGTCTGTGCGTAGATTATCGTGAGTTAAACAAGATGACAAAGAAGAATAGGCACCCAATACCAAGAATCGACGATTTGTTTGACCAGCTTGTGGGAGCATCTGTTTTCTCTCAACTCGATTTAGCCACAGGATTCCATCAGCTTAGAGTGGCTGAGGATAACATTGACAAAACTGCGTTTGGGACTCCAGATGGGTTCTTCAAATGGCTCGTCATGCCGTTTGGGTTAACGAATGCACCCGCATACTTTGTAGATTTGATGAGTAGGGTGTTTCGGGAGTTCCTTAACAAGTTTGTGGTAGTTTTCATGGATGATATTTTGATCTTCTCAAAAGATGAAGAAGAGCATGCTAAACATCTCAAGGAAGTTATGGAAACACTTAGAGCACACCAGTTAAAGGCTACGTTCTCCAAATGCCATTTTTGGAGGAAGGAAGTTCGGTTCCTTGGACATGTAGTTTCTAAGCAAGGCATAGCCGTGGACCCCACAAAGGTAGTTGCGGTACAGGACTGGAAAATTCCTAAGAATGCAACGGAGGTGAGGAGCTTTCTCGGTTTGGCAGGCTACTACAGGAAGTTCATTAAGGACTTCGCTAAGATTTCAGCCCCTCTTACTAAGTTAACGAAGAAGAACCTAGCTTTTGCATGGGACATAGAATGTGACGCAGCTTTTCAGAGACTTAAGAGAGCCGTTACCACAGCTCCAGTTTTGGCATTACCCGATGGAGGTAAGATGTTTACGGTGTACACAGATGCGTGCGGCACAGGATTAGGCGATGTCCTAATGCAAGAAGGAAGAGTAATATGCTACGGGGGCAGACAACTTAAAGTTCATGAGAAAAACTATCCAACGCATGACTTGGAGTTGGTCGCGATTGTTTTTGCACTTAAAACTTGGCGCCATTATCTTCTAGGGCAGAGGTTCGAGCTGTATACCGACCACAAATGTGACGGCCGGGAATTTCGCTCAATCTGAATCAGTCGCTAGACCGACAAAGACCGTTCGAAACCCCTGATCGTTTGAGACCAGAACAAATCAGAACACAAACAGAAAAACATTTCATTGTATATTACAACAATTCCATCAGATACAAGAATATACAGAGTATAAATGAATAAATTACATTCGATAAATATCAGAGATTACAATAAATTACATAGCAGCGGAAAATAATACAAAGCACAACTGAAGGTGATATACGGATACAGAGCTTTCCGGATATCATTCCAGCTGTAAACCAGGATCCTTTGAATATAAATCTGCAAAACCAAAACTACTAGCTGCCCGTGTCGAAAATAGGGGCACCCAGAGTTTAGGTTAAAACAATAAACTCCAGGTCAGTCATGTGACTTGTGTGAGAACTAAAACAGTTATTAATATTGGTTTTAAAGTTAGGTAAATCAAGGGACCACGCCGTATAACAAGGAACGGGTTTCCTCCCAAGAATACCAGTGCATAGAACAAACAGCGCAATGCTAAATAAAGAAAAATGAAGCTGTTATAAGACCCAGGTCCCATCACACAATGCAACGCAAGCCAGAGGATAGGGTTTTCCCTTATAACAGCCAAAGCATGTTTGATATGTTTAAAACACATTATTTGATACTATTATAGGTGTATAGTGTCAAAACAATTTCAATCATAAATATCAATCATATGCGGCATAGCTACCATCTACTATGTCGCCATACTAGTTCTACAATTAAAACCGCAATATCACGTATTGGAAATTGGATTCCGTCATGAGTCGAGGCAAGGGGCAAGCTCCACTCCGCTTCGAGACACTCTAGCAAATGCCTCAGGACTACACACTCTGGGTAACCCTGGATGCTTCAGGGCCGGTCCTCACTTACGTTAGAGGATTATTTATTCCTGAACACACGTTTCCCGGTCCTTACGGACCTATAATCGAGGCGCCTCATCCAACAACCACATAGGTGAAAAGTATATAAATGTCAGGGCTGGTAAGTCACTGACACCACCAAAGCTAGAAAGAAACGTCGTGCTCTCCCTGAAGTCCTTATCGCGTTTTTAACTCATACCGAGGTGTGAGGCTCACGAATCCACGCTATACACAAAGCTGCCACGTAGGCTGTGCTTTGATCATCAACCACAAGACTTTGCTTTTCAACAGAAGCCTTGATACATGCAACTCAGCATGCCACACATGCAATTCATGCCATGCGATTGATATCTATCGATATATAACCTCTAAGCTCGTATGTCTCAGAGAAGGGCGTTAAGCAAGAGAATAAATTCTCCGCCGCCAAACAGATATATATTTAACAGAAATCAATCAACACAGAATAAAATCCAATGTCAGACATACAATCCATTTACAAGTTCGTTATGGGTCTGAACGAAACCGGAGGCACTTTCCTCGCATATCCATCGATCTCCAAGTACGTCTGGACGACCACCAACTGATTCCCTCATCTTGGGTGTACAGCCCAATCAAGATCATCAGTAATCACCCAAACAATGTGAAGATTTCCGGTCTTCAACCACCATCTTCATCTTCGACATATCGTCGAATCGGTTATTCAGAATGGGTATAAACCCGGACTTTCTGAACAACCCGCGTATATTAAAAACAAATGTTACACAAACACAACATACGCCTCATTCCAATTCATTAGTCACTAACCGTAAATCAACAAGAGAACAATTTCCCAAATATTAACCCCGAAGGCTGAAACCAGCATCAGATCAATACCCAGGAAACCATTCTTCTTAGCTAACCCACAGCTAGTTTCTAAATTTCATATTCTTAGGGAAAGGTTCCCATTAATTTTATCCAAGATAAATTCTTTAAAATTTATCCTTTAATCTTCCTTTGGATGTCATTTCAAACCAAATTATGGTTTTCCCAAACTAGTCGAGATTAGCGAACCACACCGAAGTAATAATTTATTTTATTTCCCAATCCCAACCTATTCATCCCATGAAGAAAAACTGGTAATACTCCATATCTAACACCGTGGTGTTATCGGTAAAATTAATTACCATTTCACGTTCAAATCTAATTAAAGATTTGATTACTGCTTTGGAGCAAAACTGGTGATACTCCATTCTCGCTCATTTTCTATATTTGATAATTTAGATTATCAATTCAAATTTCAATTTAATTGCAGATTCATTAAAACTCCTTTTACTGGGTTAAAGAACTAGTGTCATTTAAAACACAGTTCACGACAAACCCAAATCACATTTTATTTATTATCGGGTTAAAGAACAAGTGTTATTTAAAACACCCTTCACGATAAACCCACAAATCAATTCTATTTAAAATTCATTTCAAATCCAATTTATTTATTTTAAAAATAAATGGGTTTTAATTTTAGTTCAAAACTAGTTCATTTTGATAAAAATCTATTTTTATCCTTTCAAATGTGGAGTTTTTCATCCCAATTTTTCCCAAATAATTTCTTATGATTTTACACAAATTATTACTATTTTTAATAATTTTATCAAGGCCCGTACAGTCGATTTCCATCAACGGCCATCGAACTGCACTTACATCGACCTTTTCCAAATTTGATTTGGACGTATCTCCAAATCCAACCGTTAGATTTTGAATTTCTAATATTCGTTAGGAAGCTCTTTTCGATACGAACCTAACAGTTCCGGTTTTAGGAGAATCCGACGGTTGGATCTCCCGTAATGTCCGTTTTAAATAAATGGTCGAAATTTACAAACCACCGCGGCGCGGCGCATTCTATTCAGGCCATTATATAATATATATATAATATGTATATAATATATATTTCATCGATTCCTATTTGAAACGAATTTTATAAATAGTTTTAAATTTGTTTCAAAACAATTTCAACTTCCATTTCATTTCAAATCAAAATTGAGTTTCTCCTTATAAATTCGTTTTAAAATTCGTTTCTATTCAATTCAAATTTCAATTCAATTTGAATTCATTTCAATTCGTTTTCAATTCAATTCGAATTCATTTTCAATTCAATTCGAATTCGTTTTATATTCGATTCAAATTGGTTTTCTATTCGATTCAATTCAAATTGGTTTTCTATTCGATTCAATTCAAATTTGTTTTCTATTCGATTCAATTCAAATTGGTTTTCTATTCGATTCAATTCAAATTTGTTTTCTATTCGATTCAATTCAAATTTTTTTTCTATTCGATTCAATTCAAATTGGTTTTCTATTCGATTCAATTCAAATTGGTTTTCTATTCGATTCAATTCAAATTTGTTTTCTATTCAAATCAAATTCATTTTTAAAAACGAATATAATCGATATAAATATCGTTCGCGTCAAATTGGCGCATCTCTTATCAACACGGCTTTATATATTTCAATAATTCCGTTATTCTATTCAACAAATGAATATTTATTTTTGTCAACACGTGACTAATCTCAACGAATGAGTACTGTCCACGTGTGACTATTTTTGTTATTCAATATATTTTATAAAAATTATGGTATCTATCGTTTGATTTAAAATCAGACTCCAACCGTAAATTAGTAAGAGAACGATTCCCTAAATATTAACCCCGAAGGCCGAAACCAACATCAGATCCATATCCAGGAGACCACTCATCTCATCTAATTTCCAGTAAATTTCTAATTTTATATATGATAAAGATGTAAATTTTATTGTTAAAATATTTCGTTCAACACATGACTAATCTCAACGGATGAGTACGGTCAACACATGAACCTTTATTTTATAATATTCTTTATTTTCTAAATTGGAATGAGGCCCAATCAATTACCATATAAAGTTAATTATATGGATTCCATACAACACATGCATATAATAGCAACGATAAATAATCAACCATCATCCAAAGTGCACTACACTATATAAGCATCAAATATAGATATCTAACGCTTATAACAGCCTGTCAATCAATCGATCGACATACAACTAATTATTGGGATTAGTGTATGCCGTATTTTATCCCAATACCCGTGTGGGGTTTCAAACAATCAAACACAGGTTTTATTTGTGCAGTTGGGCGATGTGTAAAATTTATCGACCCAATCAATATCAGTCAAATCAGTGTATATAAACAAATCGGCCGATTTTTTTACAACTATTTATTTACTCACATTCACGTTAAAAAATATATTTTTAACGATAAAATATTTTTAACTATATAAATATTTTATTTCCTTTCAATACATTAATTTATATTATCGATTTCACATCAACAACACAAACAAATTTCACAACACATCAAACAAGCATACAAGCCATCCATGGTCTGTGGATGACGGGTGTCGGGTGCTGCTAAGCACCGTCTGCATCCTAGTGTATATATACAACTAGAAAAGAAATTGAAGAGTGAGAAATTCTCATCGATAGCTATCCAATACCACGACTCTTCATTTACAGAAATCTTCATCGTTCTCGCCTTTTGTCACTTTCGTTGCCCGTAGCCACTACATATATAAAAATCACAATTTTTACATTGCTATTCAATATATAAAAATCGAAATTTTTACTTCGCTATCCAATATATAAAAATCGAATTTTTACTTCGCTATTCAATATATAAAAATCGAATTTTTACTTCGCTATTCAATATATAGAAATCGAATTTTTACTTCGCTATTCAATATATAAAAATCGAATTTTTACTTCGCTATTCAATATATAAAAATCGAATTTTTTTTCTATTTTAGAAATCTAATCTTTTCTATTTTAAAAAAATCTATTCTTTCATGATAAAAATATAACCATTACCTAAATAAAAATGTAAACTTTATCTAAATAAAATCGGACTCTATATAAAAATCATATTTTCTTTTCAACATATACATAATAAAAATTAGATTTTTATTTCGCTACATATACAAGGATAATATTTTTAATATCTACATCATATAACATTATATAAAAATTATATTTTTATTATTCTTACCTAAAGATCTAATCTTTTACCTTTTAAAATATGTTTTCAATTTTAAAGTAAATAAGTTTTCAGTTTTAAAGTAAATAAAATAAACGAATAAAAATGAAAACTTACAGCATTTTAGTCGTCGGAGGACCCGAAGAGGGGGTGGAGGGGCGGTGGTCGCGGTCAGGGCCTGAGGTGGCGAAATGGGTGCGGGTTTTGGTGTAGATGGGCTACGGATTTCAAAGGAGGAAGAGGAGGAAAAAGGAGAAGAGGGGGACGGGGCTGAGGCGCGCAAGGGGGGTCGGGGATGTCGGAGGTGGGTGCTGGTGGCGGGGGTTTTGGGCTGAGGGAAATCGAACGAGGGGGGGAAAGGGGATCGCGCTCTGGCGCGAGAGGGGGTGTCGATGGGGGGGACTTGGTGCGGTGGAGGAAGAGAGGAGGGCGACGCTCCCCCTATGGCGGCGCGATGAGCGGTGGGGCGGCGTTCCGCCCCCTTCCTTTTCTCTTTTTTTTTTGATTCTGTTTTGAAATGATACGGTGGGGGGGTTAGAGAATAAATATAAATATATTATATTATTTTTAATTTCAAAAAGTTGACTTTTTCATACAACCTCAAAACGAGGCCCACCGCCTGTCGTTCATAGCTAATTACCCCCATTCCGAACACAATGGGATATGTATCGTAAGCTGATTCGATCGTTTCGATCAGTTTCCGTCAAAATCAACATATAACTCTATATATTGAATTTGAACACGCATTTCAATTTACTGGGGTCACATACTAACTCGAAAAATTCCAGAAAAATATTTTCTAGCTTCATATTGACGATACGGTCCGAACAAAACTAGTTTCGTCGAATTCTGAGACCGTTAGAAAAATGGCCAATTTCCAGTCGATTAAAATCAACTGAAACTGGTCAAACACGTTTTCTTTTGACACGCTCACATATTGAGTTGAAAAATTATGAAATTTGGAATCTAGCAATAATTGAACATCACGGACCCAACAAAAGTGGTTCCGTCGAAATCCGAGGTCGTTTGCAAAACGTCTATTTTTAAGGGCCTGAATTCCATAGCGACTATTCAGAATTTTCAACTGGACATATCTTTTGATCCCCGCTATGAAATTTCGATTATTCAGATTCGTTGGAAAGATATTCTCAAATAGATCCTATTATTTTTGGTTTCACTAAAATCCGGTTTGTTTTGCACCCGGTACGTTCAATTGAAGTTTGAAATCGAATTATCGAACTACCGCGCCATTTTCAATTTCAATTATAATTATATATAATTATTTATATTCTAACGACGACGTATATAATATATACGTCGAATTCTATTCAAAATAAATTCCTCGTCGATATTATTTAAAATAATCTATTTTAAATCTTTAAAATTCGTTAAAATTGCAAAAATAAAAATTTTAAACTGACTCAGAATTTCCGGGTTATTACAATCTCCCCCACTTAAATCTTTTCGTCCCCGAAAAGGAACAAAGTCGGAAGTGGTTCGATTAATCAACTCTACGTTCGATCTGGCTTGCATTCTCCAACTTTTCAGTTTCTGAGAATTTTCAAATTCTTCAAAAATTTGGCTAACACCCTAAATTTTCGAAAAATTTCGCCATAACCTCCCCTGCACCGGGAGCCACGGGAAAATCCCGAAATTGCCATACAGGCCTTCTGATCTCAAAAAGAAAAAGAAAAAGCCAAGCGGCTAGCCAATCGACTCTTAAAATCATCATCACCCAAACAAAACAGTAAATTATATAGTAAACATGTACCTATTTGTCGGGCAAACAAATTTTATTATCTGCTCTAGCCTCCTTGCTATGACCTGTTCAATGTATGTACATGTTTATGCAAGAAAATGCGACCAATTTCAATACAATTCAATATGTGATTCAATTAGGCTAAATGGTTCAAAATTATCAAACAAATAAACATACAACACAAACATCAATCAATTAGTGAATTAGAGTTTCAAATTCATAATTTTGATACGTATACAAAAATCATGTTTTTGATGCCAATTCACACAATAAATTTATCTATATAGGTTTTGGTTCTCACACCAGTCTAATGGAAATATATAGATATCATACCTTCGAAACACGAAAATAAATACTGGTGATGGCGCGCCATCATCAGAATCATGTCCGGGCGACTAGAGTGTGGTTCTATATCTATCCGGTATATTAAAACTTCGAATATACGTTCATGACGCGTATATGCAAAATCTTTATATATCGGATTGTCCAAATTCAAAATAAATAAATATTCAGAAACGTATAAAACGATTTAAATTTTCAAAACAAAATTGTTTTCATTTGAAAAATATAATCTTCACACTCGTTCTAGGATACTACTGATCCTATCTCTAACGAGTCATTCTAATTGGATATTACTAATCCAATATCTGATGAATTCTTTCGTATGGTTCTAATGTGTCTTATTCTCGAGCTCTGTAAACCAAAGCTCTGATACCAAATGTGACGACCTGGAATTTCGCTCGATCTGAATCAGTCGCTAGACCGACAAAGACCGTTCGAAACCCCTGATCGTTTGAGAACAGGACAAATCAGAACACAAACAGAAAAACATTTCATTGTATATTACAACAATTCCATCAGATACAAGAATATACAGAGTATAAATGAATAAATTACATTCGATAAATATCAGAGATTACAATAAATTACATAGCAGCGGAAAATAATACAAAGCACAACTGAAGGTGATATACGGATACAGAGCTTTCCGGATATCATTCCAGCTGTAAACCAGGATCCTGTGAATATAAATCTGCAAAACCAAAACTACTAGCTGCCCGTGTCGAAAATAGGGGCACCCAGAGTTTAGGTTAAAATAATATACTCCAGGTCAGTCATGTGACTGGTGTGAGAACTAAAACAGTTATTAATATTAGTTTTAAAGTTAGGTAAACCAAGGGACCACGCCGTATAACACGGAACGGGTTTCCTCCCAAGAATACCAGTGCATAGAACAAACAACGCAATGCTAAATAAAGAAAAATGAAGCTGTTATAAGACCCAGGTCCCATCACACAATGCAACGCAAGCCGAAGGATAGGGTTTTCCCTTATAACAGCCAAAGCATGCTTGATACGTTTAAAACACATTATTTGATACTATTATAGGTGTATAGTGTCAAAACAATTTCAATCATAAATATCAATCATAGGCGGCATAACTACCATCTACTATGTCGCCATACTAGTTCTACAATTAAAACCGCAATACCACGTATTGGAAATTGGATTCCGTCATGAGTTGAGGCAAGGGGCAAGCTCCTCTCCGCTTTGAGACACTCTAGCAAATGCCTCAGGACTACACACTCTGGGTAACCCTGGATGCTTCAGGGTCGGTACTTACGTTAGAGGATTATTTATTCCTGAACACACGTTTCCCGGTCCTTACAGACCTATAATCGAGGCGTCTCATCCAACAACCACATAGGTGAAAAGTATATAAATGTCAGGGCTGGTAAGTCACTGACACCACCAAAGCTAGAAAGAAACGTCGTGCTCTCCCTGCAGTCCTTATCCCGTTTTTAACTCATACCGAGGTGTGAGGCTCGCGAATCCACGCTATACACAAAGCTGCCATGTAGGTTGTGCTTTGATCATCAACCACAAGACTTTGATTTTCAACATAAGCCTTGATCCATGCAACTCAGCATGCCACACAGGCAATTCATGCCATGCGATTGATATCTATCGATATATAACCTCTAAGCTCGTACGTCTCAGAGATGGGCGTTAAGCAAGAGAATAAATTCTCCGCCGCCAAACAGATATATATTTAACAGAAATCAATCAACACAGAATAAAATCCAATGTCAGACATACAATCCATTTACAAGTTCGTTCTGGGTCTGAACGAAACCGGAGGCACTTTCCTCGCATATCCATCGATCTCCAAGTACGTCTGGACGACCACCAACTGATTCCCTCATCTTGGGTGTACAGCCCAATCAAGATCATCAGTAATCACCCAAACGATGTGAAGACTTCCGGTCTTCAACCACCGTCTTCATCTTCGACATATCGTCGAATCGGTTATTCAGAATGGGTATAAACCCGGACATTCCGAACAACCCGCGTATATTAAAAACAAATGTTACACAAACACAACATACGCCTCATTCCAATTCATTAGTCACTAACCGTAAATCAACAAGAGAACAATTTCCCAAATATTAACCCCGAAGGCTGAAACCAGCATCAGATCAATACCCAGGAAACCATTCTTCTTAGCTAACCCACAGCTAGTTTCTAAATTTCATATTCTTAGGGAAAGGTTCCCATTAATTTTATCCAAGATAAATTCTTTAAAATTTATCCTTTAATCTTCCTTTGGATGTCATTTCAAACCAAATTATGGTTTTCCCAAACTAGTCGAGATTAGCGAACCACACCGAAGTAGTTATTTATTTTATTTCCCAATCCCAACCTATTCATCCCATGAAGCAAAACTGGTAATACTCCATATCTAACACCGTGGTGTTATCGGTAAAATTAATTACCATTTCACGTTCAAATCTAATTAAAGATTTGACTACCGCTTTGGAGCAAAACTGGTGATACTCCATTCTCGCTCATTTTCTATATTTGATAATTTAGATTATCAATTCACATTTCAATTTAATTGCAGATTCATTAAAACTCCTTTTACTGGGTTAAAGAACTAGTGTCATTTAAAACACAGTTCACGACAAACCCAAATCACATTTTATTTATTATCGGGTTAAAGAACAAGTGTTATTTAAAACACCCTTCACGATAAACTCACAAATCAATTCTATTTAAAATTCATTTCAAATCCAATTTATTTATTTTAAAAATAAATGGGTTTTAATTTTAGTTCAAAACTAGTTCATTTTGATAAAAATCTATTTTTATCTTTTCAAATGTGGAGTTTTTCATCCCAATTTTTCCCAAATCATTTCTTATGATTTTACACAAATTATTACTATTTTTAATAATTTTATCAAGGCACGTACAGTCGATTTCCATCAACGGCCATCGAACTACACTTACAGCGACCTTTTCCAAATTTTATTTGGACGTATATCCAAATCCAACCGTTAGATTTTGAAATTCTAATATTCGTTAGGAAGCTCTTTTCGATACGAACCCAACGGTTCCGGTTTTAGGAGAATCCGACGGTCGGATCTCCCGTAATGTCCGTTTGAAATAAATGGTCGAAATTTACGAACCGCCGCGGCGCGGCGCGTTCTGTTCAGGCCATTATATAATATATATAATATATATTTCGTCGATTCCTATTTGAAACGAATTTTATAAATAGTTTTAAATTCGTTTCAAAAACAATTTCAACTTCCATTTCATTTCAAATCAAAATTGAGTTTCTCCTTAGAAATTCGTTTTAAAATTCGTTTCTATTCAATTCAAATTTCAATTCAATTTGAATTCATTTCAATTCGTTTTCAATTCAATTCGAATTCGTTTTCAATTCAATTCGAATTCGTTTTATATTCGATTCAATTCAAATTGGTTTTCTATTCGATTCAATTCAAATTGGTTTTCTATTCGATTCAATTCAAATTGGTTTTCTATTCGATTCAATTCAAATTTGTTTTCTATTCGATTCAATTCAAATTGGTTTTCTATTCGATTCAATTCAAATTGGTTTTCTATTCGATTCAATTCAAATTGGTTTTCTATTCGATTCAATTCAAATTGGTTTTCTATTCAAATCAAATTCATTTTTAAAAACGAATATAATCGATATAAATATCGTTCGCGTCAAAATGGCGCATCTCTAATTAACACGGCTTTATATATTTCAATAATTCCGTTATTCTATTCAACAAATGAATATTTATTTTTGTCAACACGTGACTAATCTCAACGAATGAGTACTGTCCACGTGTGACTATTTTTGTTATTCAATATATTTTATAAAAATTATGGTATCTATCGTTTGATTTAAAATCAGACTCCAACCGTAAATTAGTAAGAGAACGATTCCCTAAATATTAACCCCGAAGGCCGAAACCAACATCAGATCCATATCCAGGAGACCACTCATCTCATCTATTTTCCAGTTAATTTCTAATTTTATATATGATAAAGATGTAAATTTTATTGTTAAAATATTTCGTTCAACACATGACTAATCTCAACGGATGAGTACGGTCAACACATGAACCTTTATTTTATAATATTCTTTATTTTCTAAATTGGAATGAGGCCCAATCAATTACCACATAAAGTTAATTATATGGATTCCATACAACACATGCATATAATAGCAACGATAAATAATCAACCATCATCCAAAGTGCACTACACTGTATAAGCATCAAATATAGATATCTAACGCTTATAACAGCCTGTCAATCAATCGATCGACATACAACTAATTATTGGGATTAGTGTATGCCGTATTTTATCCCAATACCCGTGTGGGGTTTCAAACAATCAAACACAGGTTTTATTTGTGCAGTTGGGCGATGTGTAAAATTTATCGACCCAATCAATATTAGTCAAATCAGTGTATATAAACAAATCGGCCGATTTGTTTACAACTATTTATTTACTCACATTCACGTTAAAAATTATATTTTTAACGATAAAATATTTTTAACTATATAAATATTTTATTTCCTTTCAATACATTAATTTATATTATCGATTTCACATCAACAACACAAACAAATTTCACAACACATCAAACAAGCATACAAGCCATCCATGGTCTGTGGATGATGGGTGTCGGGTGCTGCTAAGCACCGTCTGCATCCTAGTGTATATATATAACTAGAAAAGAAATTGAAGAGTGAGAAATTCTCACCGATAGCTATCCAATACCACGACTCTTCATTTACAGAAATCTTCATCGTTCTCGCCTTTTATCACTTTCGTTGCCCGTAGCCACTACATATATAAAAATCACAATTTTTACATTGCTATTCAATATATAAAAATCGAAATTTTTACTTCGCTATCCAATATATGAAAATCGAATTTTTACTTCGCTATTCAATATATAAAAATCGAATTTTTACTTCGCTATTCAATATATAAAAATTGAATTTTTTACTTCGCTATTCAATATATAAAAATCGAATTTTTACTTCGCTATTCAATATATAAAAATCGAATTTTTTTTCTATTTTAGAAATCTAATCTTTTCTATTTTAGAAAAAATCTATTCTTTCATGATAAAAATATAACCATTACCTAAATAAAAATGTAAACTTTATCTAAATAAAATCGGACTCTATATAAAAATCATATTTTCTTTTCAACATATACATAATAAAAATTAGATTTTTATTTCGCTACATATACAAAGATAATATTTTTACTATCTACATCATATAACATTATATAAAAATTATATTTTTATTATTCTTACCTAAAGATCTAATCTTTTACCTTTTAAAATATGTTTTCAATTTTAAAGTAAATAAGTTTTCAGTTTTAAAGTAAATAAAATAAACGAATAAAAATGAAAACTTACAGCATTTTAGTCGTCGGAGGACCCGAAGAGGGGGTGGAGGGGCGGTGGTCGCGGTCAGGGCCTGAGGTGGCGAAATGGGTGCGGGTTTTGGTGTAGATGGGCTGCGGATTTCAAAGGAGGAAGAGGAGGAAAGAGGAGAAGAGGGGTACGGGGCTGAGGCGCGCAAGGGGGGGTCGGGGATGTCGGAGGTGGGCGCTGGTGGCGGGGGTTTTGGGCTGAGGGAAATCGAACGGGGGGGAAGGGGATCGCGCTCTGGCGCGAGAGGGGGTGTCGATTGGGGGGGACTTGGTGCGGTGGAGGAAGAGAGGAGGGCAGCGCTCCCCACTATGGCGGCGCGATGAGCGGTGGGGCGGCGCTCCGCCCCCTTCCTTTTCTCTTTTTTTTTTATTCTGTTTTGAAATGATACGGTGGGGGGGTAGAGAATAAATATAAATATATTATATTATTTTTAATTTCAAAAAGTTGACTTTTATATACAACCTCAAAACGAAGCCCACCGCCTGTCGTTCATAGCTAATTACCCCCATTCCGAACACAATGGGATATGTATCGTAAGCTGATTTGATCGTTTCGATCAGTTTCCGTCAAAATCAACATATAACTCTATATATTGAATTTGAACGCGCATTTCAATTTACTGGGGTCACATACTAACTCGAAAAATTCCAGAAAAATGTTTTCTAGCTTCGTATTGACGATACGGTCCTAACAAAACTAGTTTCGTCGAATTCTGAGACCGTTAGAAAAATGGCCAATTTCCAGTCGATTAAAATCAACTGAAACTGGTCAAACACGTTTTCTTTTGCCACGCTCACATTTTGAGTTGAAAAATTATGAAGTTTGGAATCTAGCAATAATTCGACATCACGGACCCAACAAAAGTGGTTTCGTCGAAATCCGAGGTCGTTTGCAAAATGTCTATTTTTAAGGGCCTGAATTCCATAGTGACTATTCAGAATTTTCAACTGGACATATCTTTTGATCCCCGCTATGAAATTTCGATTATTCAGATTCGTTGGAAAGATATTCTCAAATAGATCCTATTATTTTTGGTTTCACTAAAATCCGGTTTGTTTTGCACCCGGTACGTTCAATTGAAATTTGAAATCGAATTATCGAACTACCGCGCCATTTTCAATTTCAATTATAATTATATATAATTATTTATATTCTAACGACGACGTATATAATATATACGTCGAATTCTATTCAAAATAAATTCCTCGTCGATATTATTTAAAATAATCTATTTTAAATCTTCAAAATTCGTTAAAATTGCAAAAATAAAAATTTTAAACTGGCTCAGAATTTCCGGGTTATTACAACAAATCGCTTAAGTACCTCTTATCACAGAAAGATTTGAATCTGAGACAACTGCGGTGGATGGAGTTCTTGGCATCATATGACTTCGATATAGCTTATACCCCTGGCAAGGGTAATGTGGTGGCGGACGCGCTAAGTAGAAAAAGGTTGACTTTGAGCCCCTTGTTTGTTGAAAGGAAAAGCCTAGAGTTTATAGCAACCTTTGATTTTACACCTGCTATTGAGTCATTGACTGCAACATTAGCATCTCTTGAGTTTAGACCTACACTTCTAGATCAAGTAGGGACTTCACAGAAGGAAGACCCACAGATAGTCGAAATCATGGATAAGCTGATTAGTGGTGAGACGTCAAGTCACCTCAGTAGGTATGCCATAGATGACAAGGGATGGCTAAGGCGCGATGGAAGGCTATGTGTCCCACAAGTGGGAGACTTAGTAAGGAAAGTTCTCGAAGAGGCGCATCACTCGAAGATGACCATACATCCTGGAGGGGATAAGATGTACAGAGATATGAAGCACATTTACTTTTGGGCTAGAATGAAAAAAGATGTGGCAGAGTTCGTTTCGAAGTGCATGGTGTGCCAACAAGTAAAGGACGAGTCGAAGAAGCCCGATGGGCTATTACATCCTTTGGAGGTTCCGCAATGGAAATGGGAGAGTATCTCGATGGATTTCGTGGATGGACTGCCTAGGTCAAAGAAGGGAAATACTAGCATATGGGTCATAGTTGATAGACTCACGAAAAGTGCTCACTTCATTCCAGTGAAAAGCAGGAGGACCGCATCATGGCTAGCGTCTATTTACCTTCGAGAGATAGTACGGTTGCATGGAGTTCCTTCTAGTATAGTTAGTGACCGTGACCCGATTTTCACTAGCCAGTTTTGGAATAGTCTGTAAGAAGCAATGGATACACGACTGTGTTTAAGCACGGCCTATCACCCCCAGACGGATGGACAAACCGAAAGGGTAAATACGGTACTAGAAGATCTCCTGAGGCTATGCATTCATGACTTTGGTGGCACTTGGGAAGACCATCTTCCTCTCGTGGAGTTTGCATATAACAATAGTTACCAAGCTAGCATCGGAATGGCACCGTTCGAAGCCCTGTATGGAAGACCGTGCAAATCGCCAACTTGTTGGTGGGAGACGACAGACAGACTTATACTTGGGCCCGACATGATAAGGGACACTTCTGAGAAGATTGAGTTGATACGAAGACGGATGAAAACGGCCCAATATAGACAGAAATCTTATGCGGACCAGAGAAGGACAGAACTAGAGTTCGAAGTCGGAGATATGGTCTTTATAAAAGTTTCTCCGTTACGCAATGTAGTTCGTTTTGGATCAGCTGGAAAGCTAGCACCAAGGTTCGTAGGACCGTTCCCTATCATTGAGAGGATTGTACGGATGGCCTATAAGGTAGACTTACCCGAGAAGCTAGCTGGGGTGCACAATGTCTTTCACGTCTCGCATCTCCGGAAGTGCTTGCATGAGTCAGCCGAAGTGGTTGAGCCAAGCATCCTTGAAGACATGGAAGTGGAAAAAGAAGCAACATTGAGGCGAGTTCCGATTCGTATCTTAGGAACGGAGATTAAGAAGCTAAGGAATCGAGAAGTCAAGCTAGTTAAAGTGGAGTGGAGTGAAGCCCAAGAAGACGCAACTTGGGAAACCGAAGAGAAGATACGTGCGCTTTACCTATTTCTTTTTTAGGGTACATTCTCGATCTCTATTTCCTATAAACATGAAAACCTTTTCGTATCATGCTTCTACTATCTACGTTTGTCTTGTTATCTTCTCGATCTTGTCTTGAGAACCTTAGGTAGAACCATATGGATGTAAACATGTGATTGAAACATGTTATGGTTGATGTTTGCAAGTGGTTGCAAGTGGTTGCTAGTATATGCATGACACACATTAGGCACCAGATCGGCTCAGTCACATTTTCATGTTGCATGTGCATGAGTGCTTATACTTGTACATGGATGGAACTTGTTATGCTATCACTTGGATGTTGCATATGAATGAATGTTTGTGCACTCATGTAGAGATTATAAACTATGTTCGGAATTTGCATACATGTTGGATTCATTACACTAACATATTTTGCATTAAGGAGGTTTACTGAATCAGTAACCGTCTGATCTTTTGCATTAGATAAGTACATATACACACACTTTCTACATATGTTCATACAGCACTAGAAATCTTTTAAGGACAATGGTTGCATGTGGATGATGCTTTGAGTAGATGGATGATTGGATGGTAGGATATATTCTTTCTAACTTAGAGATTTCGGGGACGAAATCCTTTAAGGAGGGGAGAATGTAACAACCCCTATTTTTATAACGTGTAATAACCATAAATCAAGGCAGAATTAATTTTTAAAATAAGAATCAAGGGAAACGGGTTACGCCATTGTGTTCGTCTCGAAATTCTGCTTGGAAACGAGTCCGAGTTTTCGAAAATCGGAGTACATATGACCAAGTTATGACCTTTTGAAATTTTCATAAGTTTTCAAGTTCAAAACAGCTTATGATTCGAATTCGAATTTCGAATTCAAACCTCAGAATGGACTGGGCGCGAAATTTTGCGCCCAGGACCAGGTCGACCTGGGGGTCGACTATGTAGTAACCCATTAGAATCCCTAGTTACGCTGTCCTTTTCAGCAGTAACCCACTTAGATGTATCACGAAACCCTGGGACTAGGTAGGGTGGGGCACGATTACTGGGCTGATTGTAAGCGACCAGAACGACGACTGAGTAGGTGCGCCATTGTAGGTTCAGGCGGACTATGGTCGTGCACGTAGTCCGAAGTTGAAAAAGCAGGCATTGGGCACCCGTAGGTTTACACTGTTCGTGCTTGATTCGTGTCAGTGGTTGGCACCATAGGGCTTGATACACCCTATGGTGGACCTAGCACAGGTAACTACATTTCAGGATATGGCCGTATGACACAGACACATGACGAGCTAGAACTTGTAGGGGGCCGATCGATTAGTAGATCGTACCGTAGGACCCCGTAATGGGTCACTTCATGATACTGGGCCAAGGGATCATTTCATGGTTAATACTTGACATGGGTTACAATACTAGTACTGTTGGTGCAGCGATTCTCGAATATGCGATGCTAGACTTGACTTATCCTGTTATCTTAATTATCCTACCAGTTCTGTTATCATCCTTATGTTTGATTCCAGTTTTCACATATCATGTTACCTTTACTAGTTTTCATACTGAAAGTCACTAGGGCTTACCAGTCTTTATGACTGACCCTTTTTCTGTCGTCTCTTTTTCTTTCGTTTTTCGCCCCTAGGTTCTTAGGGAGGAAACACTAGCTCTTAGCTTGGATCTAGCTTGCTTTCTGACAGCTCATGTACGGTTTGGTCTTGAGCTATGCTATGGCTGCTTCTGTTATTTATGGGGAATAATTTACTTTTGTTATCTTAAGTTTATGCTTCTCTATTTGGTACTTGATGTAATGGAATAATTTGTACCTTGGATATATGAGGTTTTGACTCTTTTCTTGAAAGTAATAAAAATTTGGTTTTTAATTTTTACCGCTGCTTTATTTATGTTCTGCCTTGTGATATCTCTGTGTATGTTTACCTAGATAATACTCCTCCAAAATTAGTGCATTCCCTTTGTGAGTGTAATACCCCACGCCCGCTATGGTCACACACTAAGGGAATGCCATAGCATCGGTGGAGTATTTTAGTGAATATAGAACAGAAAAATTACAACAAGACAGATATAAATAGTACTTGAAATTTTAAAACATCATCTCATAACAGCGGAAATAAACATGTCTGGTTACATCATAAAACCACGACAAAAGTCAAGTACAATATCCATCAAAATAAAGAAGTACATAATCCCACTCTCTCATACAATAGCCAGAAAAGATAATTGGATAACTGGAGCTTTACATCTACCCAAGCTCCTAAAGACTGGAACAACAATCCGATCAAGCTCTACTACTGCTAGGATCCACCGTAGGACCTAAGGGTTGGGAAAAAGATAAAAACAACGGGGTCAGACATAAGTCTGAGTGAGCCCTATAACTTTAACAATACAATCATTAAAGTAACCAGAGAAGACATAAACTTGACCTACGGTAATATCTGGGGATGAATGGCTACACTAAGCAGCTTGGTAAATTTAGGATAAACTAGGATAACCGTAAGGACGCATCTACCCACCCAAGGATAATTACTAACTGCACCACACCAGTCATTCCTACTTAAAGGTTGATCCCTTCCAAGGACTTAGAAAATTTCCCCAGTAGTTTCATGTACTCCTAGCCCACTACATAGGTGCCGTCTGCCCCTATCTCCACTAGGTGTACTCAGTAATTCTTACCCAGTATTTTCGTGTACCCCTACATAGGTGTCGTCTGCCCCTATCTTTATTAGGTGTACTCACTACTCCCCATCGATCGGCTCCCTACCGTAGATACCCGTGCTGGTCCCACGATTGGGGTGTATCATTCCCCTAAAGTGGCTACCAGATAATATCAACAGTGCACGGCTTTATATCTACACGATGCAACAACGACTTACCAACCAGCCCGGGTCCACACACGCATATGAAACCCGTTGGTCCCGCGTTGCCACCGCTAACCCGGTTTGGCCTCTTACAGTCAAGCCCAATATGCGTGTCCCGTCACCCGACTAGAGTCGAGCCCACAAAGATACGTTTGGGATATTGGTTGAAATGGGCCCCCACAAGCTACTACTTAAGCTTGCTACTTTTATCTAGTGCATCCCACTTAACCCCTTATATAGTCATGCCCACTTACATGTTAAGATTTGGTTAAGTCATCAATCATATTTCAATTGCCACTTAGGGCACCCACTAGATTTCCACATGCCACCCAAAGCACTTACTTAACCCTTCACCCATGTTTTAATTACATGTTCCACTTTGGTTAAGTATTTTAATCGTATTTTCACATGCCACCCATGGCACTTACTTAACCCTTTAATCATGTTTTATTTACATGTTTCACTTTGGTTAAGTATTCTAATCGTATTTTTCTATTGCCACCCAAGGCAACCCACTAGTCTCATCATGCCACCCCAAGGCACCCACTTAACCCCTCATGTCCCTCTACATGCTAATATGGTTAAGTGTTTCTTAATTCATTAATTAAGATCATGACCTCATAAAGACCTCTCACATTAGACCGTCTTTTATGACTGCTGGATATGCCGGTTGGTTCCGGGCAGACTTCTGTCATCAAAAGGGTCTAACCTCGTGTCTTTACTTTAATCATGTATTTAATTTATGACTAAGACCTCTCACATTGGGCCAATCATTTGTAGCCGCTGGATGGCCGGTCGGTTCCGGGCAGACTTCCGCTACAAAAGGGTCCAACCTCGTGTCTTAGTTGATTAATTACACCTGATTAATTACCCCCATATTAATTATCCCTAATTAATATCAAATTTTCCATAACATGGGTAGACCTAACTCAATAGGTAAATTCCCATGGGGTAGACCTAACTCAATAGGTAAATTCCCACTTATGGTAATTTATTTTTATGGTATGCTTAATCATACCCAATCATATTTTTATTAACATATTTACCAACCCCATCGTTCCCCACGTAAATCGTTCTCTTTTCATGACATAAATAAGGGGAAGATCATCACAAATATCATGGGTTTAGCATACAACTTTGTCATGGGTTAAGAGGATGTCAACTTGCATATATGAGCATATATTAACCCAACTACATTTAACCCAAACTTGCATATTATCATATACATGATTTGCATAACATGTTGCATATGAGCTTGCATATTATCATACACATATCTTGCATAACATGTTGAACTTGCATATAGGCATTCTCATAACTTGCATAACATGTTAAACATGCATTTAAGCATACACATAACTTGCATAAGCATTCACATACTTGCATAAGCATCCACATACTTGCATAAGCATTCACATACTTGCATAAACATGCATAACTTGCATATCATGTCATTTAAGCATATACATATCTTGCATAAGCATTCATATACTCGCATAAGCATGCATAACTTGCATATCACATAAATCTTGTATTTAAACATATACATGACTTGCATAAGCATCCATATACTTGCATATTAACTCTTAAACTTGCATAATGTGTCATCATGAACTTGCATATTAACAAACATGTAACTTGCATAGCATATCTTGCATATTAACATACATGTAACTTTCATAGCATATTTTGCATATTAACATACATGTAACTTTCATAGCATATCTTGCATATTAACATACATGTAACTTGCATAGCATATCTTCATGAACTTGCATATTAACAAACATGTAACTTGCATAGCATATCTTGCATATTAACATACATGTAACTTGCATAGCATATCTTCATGAACTTGCATAACATGTATATGATCACATAGTCCACAACTTGCATATTTAGCATCATGTAAACATAACATACATCATACTAAACTTGCATAAACTTACATACTCAACATGCATAAACCCACTTGTTAAACATGCATAAACCAACTTATTAATCATGCATAAATCCACTTATCAAGTATGCATAAACCAACTTATTAAATATGCATAAACCAACTTATTCAATATGCATAAACATAGAAAAACATAGAGTAACATATCATTACAAATGATTCAAACTCACTAATCCGCATTCAAGACCATAAGTCTCATTACACCTAATCTACTTACTTTAACAATTGATGTTAAAGTGATAGAAACTCACAACTAGCAATTTGCACACCAAATGAAGAAGATTAAGATGCTTAGAATGGATTAGAGGTTGATTAGAGAGGTTGATTAGCTTGCTTTCCTCTTCATTGATTTGTGGTGGCCATGATCAAGTTTCATTTTGCCATAGTTTAGTTACAAGATCTAATTATGAATGAATTAGGATAGGGTTAGGGTCTTATTTATAGGATTAGGTTGCATTTTAGACCCTTAGATTAACCCTAGATTGGTTTAGACCCGTCAGATCCAAGAAGCTTCCAGAACCAGCCCTCCAAGCCAGCCCAAGAACCTAAACTGGTGCACCCAGTTTTACTGGGCGTCGCCCCCCTGTCGACAGGCAAGTCGACAGGCAAGTCGACACCCCTGTCGACAGGCCTGTCGACAGCCCTGTCGACATGGGTAGGGCGGGAACCTTCCCGCCTGGCCCCGCTTGCTCTATTTTAAAATCTGATTTTAAATTATTAAATCTGTTTTAAGCTTTAATTTTTCTGCAAACTTCATTGGGCCTTAACTGGGCCATACGGACTCCGATTTTCGAAAACTCGGACTCTATTTCGCGTATTTTTCCGAGACGAACGCAATGACGCAGCCCGTTACCCCCAATTCCCACACCTGAGATTAGTTATGCTATAATTAGTGAATTTTAGTATTAACTAAAATTCGGGGTGTTACATTCTCCCCTCCTTAAAGGATTTCGTCCCCGAAATCTCTAAGCTAAGGAGAATGCATATCCTACCATCCAAACAACCATCTACTCAATCCATCAAACACGGGCATCCATTGTCCTTAAAACAATTTCTAATGATGTATGCGTATATGCAAAAAGTGTGTGTATATGTTCCCTATCTAAGGTATGAACATATGCAAACCATGATAGTGCCATGCATCCATGATGTATGCGAGAGAACCCTATAGACCCATACAATATCTATATGAGTGCACAATCATTCACCAAAATGCATCATCCATATGATAACACAATCATTAAACATCCATAAATATAGCTTCCTACACACAATTTTATGCAATATGCAATATGAAGTGATTGAGCCGATCTAGTGCCTAGAGTGTGTATATGCATCCACGAGCAACCACTAGCAAACACTTGCATCCACTTGCATCCGTCATACATAACATGTCTCAAACACATGTTTCAACCATAGGACTATCCTGTCTGAAGGTCAAAGGTACTAACGAGAGGACATACTAAGGATAAGATAAGCACAAGATATGTGATGAAGGAGAAGCAAAAGGACATACCCTCCGAAAGAAAAAGGGTACCTCGAACGCATCTTCGCTTCCGTCTCCCAGGTAGCGTAACTCTCTTCATCTCCCCTTTGTACTTTGACTAGTTGAACCTCTCTGTTTTCTCAGCTTCCAAATCTCTTACCCAAGGATGCACGTAGGAGCTCGTCGAATCTTCGCATCACACTCTATTTCCACCTCTCTAAGCAAACTCGGCTCTACCACCTCTGCGGTCTCATGTAGGCACTTCCTCCTATGGAATACATCATGTACACTACTAAGTCTGTCGGATAACTCCACCAATGGAAGATGCTCCTCCCGTGTACCTCCAAAATCCAAGATACATAGCCTCAAAAAGGTCTTCTAAAATATGATTCACCCTCTCGGTCTGGCCGTCTATCTGAGGATGATATGCGGTACTCAATTACAACTGAGTCCCTACCGCCTCTTGGAAACTCTTCCAAAACTCTCTAGACTCTCTAGTGAAGATGGGATCTCGATCGCTCACCATACTGGAGGGTACACCATGCAATCTAATAATCTTTCGAATATAAACTGAAGCTAGACATGGAATAGTGCTCTTGCTCTTCCCGGGTATGAAATGGGCACACTTAGTAAGTTTATCAACCATAAGCCCAATCCCCGTATTACCCTTCCTCGATTTTGGTAATCCATCGAGACACTATCCCACTTCCTATTACGGAACTCCCAACGGGTGAAGCAACCCTCCGGGTTTCCTTTACTTTGCTTCCACTTGTTAGCACACCAAGCATCGAGCGACATACTCGGCCACATCTTTCTTCATACCGGTCCAGAAGAAAACCCTCTTCATGTCTTGGTACATCTTGTCCCCACCGGGATGAATGGTCATCCTAGAACGGTGTGCATCATCCAGAATAACCTTCCTCAAACCCTCGTCTTGCGGTACACAAAGTCTACCGTCTCTACGCAAGCACCCCCTATCGTCTAGGGTGTACCTACTCAAATGGCTGGACGACTCCCCCCCTTATGAGCTTCTCTACCAACTCAACCAACTGTGGGTCGTCCCTCTGTGCTTCTCCAATCCGCCCCAAAAGAGTAGGCCTAACCTCCAAGGAGGCTAGCAAACCGGGTACAAAGTCAACGGAAGGTCTAAAGTCAAACATAGAAATAAACTCTAAGCCCCGTCGTTCAACGAACCACAAACTCGAGGACAACCTTTTCTACTTAAGGCGTCCGCTACCATGTTATCCTTACCGTGGGTGTACGCTATCTCGAACTCATAGGATGCTAAGAATCCCATCCACTTTTTAAGACTATGCGTCTGGAGAGTCCCCAATACTTCCCTAAGATATAGGGCAGGTTCTTCTCCACTCCTAGAGAAAATCAGGATATTCTCCCATGCAAAATCGTCACAACTATCCATCTCTCACGCAGACCACCCTAGTCGAGCTCGATGTCCCCCAAAGGCCTAAACCAATATCAGACAAACACCCAAGGGATATCTCCTTCGAGTTCAGGCGACCTACGTGAGATGATACTAGTAAAAATGGCCAAACAATTAAGCCCTTGTCCAACTCTGGATGTCCTCGCCAGTCTCGCTCCAAAACCACCGTTTATCCCATGACTGGCTTGGCTCATCCTATTGAGCACACACGAAAACTTATTCCGCTCCTAGAAAAGACCAAGATGTCATTTACAAAGACCATCACGAACTTATTTAGGTACTCCCTGAACACCCTTCTCATCATATGCGGGGGCGTTCGTCAAACCAAATGGCATCTCCAGCCACTCATAAAAAAAACCATTCGGAGTCCTAAAGGTAGTCTTCTCTATACTATCCTCGGTCATTCCCAACTGACGAAACCTCGTGGTTAAGTCCAACTGCGAAAATACTGAGGCGCCCACTAACTGATCAAAGAGATCATCTGTCCTCGGCAATGGGTATCTATTCTTCTTTGTGAGTTTATTAAGTTCTCCTACACAAAGTCTGAGGGACCCATCCGCCTTCGTAACAAAAACTACTGGAGCGCCCCACTCCGATATACTTCGTCTTATGAACCCCTTCTTAAGCAAATCGCCTACTTACTTGTGGAGTTCCCTCCTCTCACGAGGAGCCACGTGGCACACTGGCCAAAGCACTGGTTTGGCTTTGTTTACCAGATATATTTGGAAGTCAATTTCCCGCTCCGGAGGTAAGCCCTTCACCTCCTCCAAACACATCCGAGTATTCCCGGACCACTCTATAAATTGCAAACTCTCGACCGACGTGTCAAGCGATTCTAGATAACTTAGCATAACAGATTCTATGGGATTACAAGAGATCTCAAGAGTGTCACCCAAGCGGCCCATAAGCCTAACAACTCTCCCCTCAAAATCAAGAACGGCACCCCTACTGGATAATCAGTCCATGCCCACTAACCCATAGCCCGTGAAGCCCAACAAGCATCACATCTAAACCCAACGCTAAGTATAGAAACTTTCAAACCCAAACACATCATGGAGCCCAATTGGGTTTGAAACAACTAAGGGATCATCTACCAACTGGTGTCTCAGTGCAGTGACTCTACTAGTAATGATGAGATAAACGAACTCAATGCGTCAAAATCAAATAAAGTACGGACAGGATGATCGATCAGAAAAACTAGACTTTCAATAGAAGTAGTTCTACCTCTTTCCCGAATCGCGAGAGCCTGTACTTGCCCCCTAGCCTGACCTGGTGCCACATGAGCTTGCACCTGTCCTCCTGAGGTAGACCCCGTCCTTTGCTCCTTCTTTGGACAATCTTTCATCAGATGCCCTGCTTCGCCACAGTGGAAGCAGCCAGTCTTAGTCTTCTTGCGACAATCTTTGTTTAGGTGGCCTAGTGTCCCACAATTGAAGCACCTCTTCTTTCCCTTGCCACCGTTGCCTTTCCCACCCTTGTTTTGCTGTTGCTGTTGAGGTCTCTTCTGATCTCCTTTCTTCTCGTGTGCTTTACTAGCATTGGGACCTTTCTCTTCCTCATGCATATTTTCTTCCGCTTTTGAGAGAAACTTTGCCTCAAACCTATGCCTGAAATCCACCCAAGAGTCAATCGGGCGTTCTCCATTAGTGACCTCCCACCAGAACGAGGCCTCTCCTTCCATTAACCAAGCGGCCAACCTGACTTTCTTTCCCTCTTCTACTTCCAAGATTTCCATCAATTCTTCCGTCTCATTAAGCCAATCCCTAGCTCCCACAAAAGGTTTTCCTCCCATAGCCTTAAACTTCCTACAAGTCATAGCAAAAGTATCCGCGCGAGGAGAAACGAGTGCAACGGGTGGAGGAGGAACATTTGCTGGACCTGCAGCGGCGGCCCTAGCCTCTAACAACCTCCTATACCATACTGGTACCGCTACACTATCCGGAAGATAAAGATCTTCAGCCATGCTGAGACGAAAAAGGGAAAGATTCAAAACGGAGAATTCGAGAGATAAAGATATGGCTATCGGGGATTATGCTTTTCTTTCAAAAACTTTTCTCTTAAAAGACATGTTTTTGAAAATATTTCTTCCAAAAATGTTTTTAGAAAAATAATTTTCTAAAACTTTTATCTGTTCTGGTAACCTTTGCTCTGATACCACGTGTAACACCCCACGCCCGCTATGGTCACTCACTAAGGGAATGCCATAGCATCGGTGGAGTATTTTAGTGAATATAGAACAGAAAAATTACAACAAGACAGATATAAATAGTACTTGAAATTTTAAAACATCATCTCATAACAGCGGAAATAAACATGTCTGGTTACATCATAAAACCACGACAAAAGTCAAGTACAATATCCATCAAAATAAAGAAGTACATAATCCCACTCTCTCATACAATAGCCAGAAAAGATAATTGGATAACTGGAGCTTTACATCTACCCAAGCTCCTAAAGACTGGAACAACAATCTGATCAAGCTCTACTACTGCTAGGATCCACCGTAGGACCTGAGGGTTGGGAAAAAGATAAAAACAACGGGGTCAGACATAAGTCTGAGTGAGCCCTATAACTTTAACAATACAATCATTAAAGTAACCAGAGAAGACATAAACTTGACCTACGGTAATATCTGGGGATGAATGGCTACACTAAGCAGCTTGGTAAATTTAGGATAAACTAGGATAACCGTAAGGACGCATCTACCCACCCAAGGATAATTACTAACTGCACCACACCAGTCATTCCTACTTAAAGGTTGATCCCTTCCAAGGACTTAGAAAATTTCCCCAGTAGTTTCATGTACTCCTAGCCCACTACATAGGTGCCGTCTGCCCCTATCTCCACTAGGTGTACTCAGTAATTCTTACCCAGTATTTTCGTGTACCCCTACATAGGTGCCGTCTGCCCCTATCTTTATTAGGTGTACTCACTACTCCCCATCGATCGGCTCCCTACCGTAGATACCCGTGCTGGTCCCACGATTGGGGTGTATCATTCCCCTAAAGTGGCTACCAGATAATATCAACAGTGCACGGCTTTATATCTACACGATGCAACAACGACTTACCAACCAGCCCGGGTCCACACACGCATATGAAACCCGTTGGTCCCGCGTTGCCACCGCTAACCCGGTTTGGCCTCTTACAGTCAAGCCCAATATGCGTGTCCCGTCACCCGACTAGAGTCGAGCCCACAAAGATACGTTTGGGATATTGGTTGAAATGGGCCCCCACAAGCTACTACTTAAGCTTGCTACTTTTATCTAGTGCATCCCACTTAACCCCTTATATAGTCATGCCCACTTACATGTTAAGATTTGGTTAAGTCATCAATCATATTTCAATTTCCACTTAGGGAACCCACTAGATTTCCACATGCCACCCAAAGCACTTACTTAACCCTTCACCCATGTTTTAATTACATGTTCCACTTTGGTTAAGTATTTTAATCGTATTTTCACATGCCACCCATGGCACTTACTTAACCCTTTAATCATGTTTTATTTACATGTTTCACTTTGGTTAAGTATTCTAATCGTATTTTTCTATTGCCACCCAAGGCAACCCACTAGTCTCATCATGCCACCCCAAGACACCCACTTAACCCCTCATGTCCCTCTACATGCTAATATGGTTAAGTGTTTCTTAATTCATTAATTAAGATCATGACCTCATAAAGACCTCTCACATTAGACCGTCTTTTATGACTGCTGGATATGCCGGTTGGTTCCGGGCAGACTTCTGTCATCAAAAGGGTCTAACCTCGTGTCTTTACTTTAATCATGTATTTAATTTATGACTAAGACCTCTCACATTGGGCCAATCATTTGTAGCCGCTGGATGGCCGGTCGGTTCCGGGCAGACTTCCGCTACAAAAGGGTCCAACCTCGTGTCTTAGTTGATTAATTACACCTGATTAATCACCCCCATATTAATTATCCCTAATTAATATCAAATTTTCCATAACATGGGTAGACCTAACTCAATAGGTAAATTCCCATGGGGTAGACCTAACTCAATAGGTAAATTCCCACTTATGGTAATTTATTTTTATGGTATGCTTAATCATACCCAATCATATTTTTATTAACATATTTACCAACCCCATCGTTCCCCACGTAAATCGTTCTCTTTTCATGACATAAATAAGGGGAAGATCATCACAAATATCATGGGTTTAGCATACAACTTTGTCATGGGTTAAGAGGATGTCAACTTGCATATATGAGCATATATTAACCCAACTACATTTAACCCAAACTTGCATATTATCATACACATGATTTGCATAACATGTTGCATATGAGCTTGCATATTATCATACACATATCTTGCATAACATGTTGAACTTGCATATAGGCATTCTCATAACTTGCATAACATGTTAAACATGCATTTAAGCATACACATAACTTGCATAAGCATTCACATACTTGCATAAGCATCCACATACTTGCATAAGCATTCACATACTTGCATAAACATGCATAACTTGCATATCATGTCATTTAAGCATATACATATCTTGCATAAGCATTCATATACTCGCATAAGCATGCATAACTTGCATATCACATAAATCTTGTATTTAAACATATACATGACTTGCATAAGCATCCATATACTTGCATATTAACTCTTAAACTTGCATAATGTGTCATCATGAACTTGCATATTAACAAACATGTAACTTGCATAGCATATCTTGCATATTAACATACATGTAACTTTCATAGCATATTTTGCATATTAACATACATGTAACTTTCATAGCATATCTTGCATATTAACATACATGTAACTTGCATAGCATATCTTCATGAACTTGCATATTAACAAACATGTAACTTGCATAGCATATCTTGCATATTAACATACATGTAACTTGCATAGCATATCTTCATGAACTTGCATAACATGTATATGATCACATAGTCCACAACTTGCATATTTAGCATCATGTAAACATAACATACATCATACTAAACTTGCATAAACTTACATACTCAACATGCATAAACCCACTTGTTAAACATGCATAAACCAACTTATTAATCATGCATAAATCCACTTATCAAGTATGCATAAACCAACTTATTAAATATGCATAAACCAACTTATTCAATATGCATAAACATAGAAAAACATAGAGTAACATATCATTACAAATGATTCAAACTCACTAATCCGCATTCAAGACCATAAGTCTCATTACACCTAATCTACTTACTTTAACAATTGATGTTAAAGTGATAGAAACTCACAACTAGCAATTTGCACACCAAATGAAGAAGATTAAGATGCTTAGAATGGATTAGAGGTTGATTAGAGAGGTTGATTAGCTTGCTTTCCTCTTCATTGATTTGTGGTGGCCATGATCAAGTTTCATTTTGCCATAGTTTAGTTACAAGATCTAATTATGAATGAATTAGGATAGGGTTAGGGTCTTATTTATAGGATTAGGTTGCATTTTAGACCCTTAGATTAACCCTAGATTGGTTTAGACCCGTCAGATCCAAGAAGCTTCCAGAACCAGCCCTCCAAGCCAGCCCAAGAACCTAAACTGGTGCACCCAGTTTTACTGGGCGTCGCCCCCCTGTCGACAGGCAAGTCGACACCCCTGTCGACAGGCCTGTCGACAGCCCTGTCGACATGGGTAGGGCGGGAACCTTCCCGCCTGGCCCCGCTTGCTCTATTTTAAAATCTGATTTTAAATTATTAAATCTGTTTTAAGCTTTAATTTTTCTGCAAACTTCATTGGGCCTTAACTGGGCCATACGGACTCCGATTTTCGAAAACTCGGACTCTATTTCGCGTATTTTTCCGAGACGAACGCAATGACGCAGCCCGTTACCCCCAATTCCCACACCTGAGATTATTTATGCTATAATTAGTGAATTTTAGTATTAACTAAAATTCGGGGTGTTACAGTGAGTGACCCTAGCGGAGGTGGGGTGTTACACTAAACTATAGATAAAGTGTGTTATATGTCATGCCAACTTGATATAGGATGGTTATCATGGAGGAAAAACATAAAATAGAACCGGTCATGCATCTCACAATGCATGGAAAATATAAAATAAAATTGTAGAAAATAATTGTAGTGAAGTATGATAAAGCAGAAATCCTGTCTCCATCTAAAATCTTAGAATCTGTTACAATATGCCATCAATATGAAGCCTCATTACAACCTATAAGAGTGTATATATTGTAAAAATAAAAATGGCACTTCTACTTTGAACCGATAAATTCAAAATAGTCACACAATCACAGAAACGATCAATGCGGAAAATATAAGAAATGCAAAAAGGAAATGCAAAATTATAGTACTTTAGCAACATGCCTACATCCACTTGTGATAATCTATTTTTTATACTGTTAGATTACTAAATACTGTTATTTTCTATGTAACAAATAAAAAATAATACAGTTAATTCCCGTTTAGGCAAAGTTCTGGAGTTGGGAGAAGAATACGATCCCTTGAGAAGTCAAGAAATGAGCCATATATAGAGGTTGCAGAATCCAGTTTGTCCAAGCCACATAGCAATGGATCAGAGAATGTAGGAAATATGGAACACGTCTTTAGGTCCTAGGAAATATCCACTTCGATTCAGCTAAGACGCGTGTAATTCGATCCGAGATGGCAGGAAGGTGGAGTGGACCAAGTTGTAGCGGTTGAATGAGTTTTTTTATAGTAACAGGGTCTGACTTGATATACTCCAGTTTGACATAGTTGAACTGGTTATACCTTGTACGAATTCGGAGTTAGCTTGGTAATGCATCCTCATCGATCCTAGAAGATCGAGCTAAGTAGGATGGTGAAAATGGTGTGGGTTCATTAAGCCGAGCACATCGATCCCGGTTTGGCTGATTCGAAGTGGCCGATCCGAGTTGGATCAAACCGAACTTACGAATGACATCGGGCCGGGGTTTGGTGCATGAAGACTTGGTAGGGGCTTTATTATGGTCGTGGAGTAACTTACTGGAGAAAGCATGATAATGTAGAGGCAATGTGCCAAATCAGATATGTCCATCGAATCGAACACATTCACCGATCCGAGCGTGGAGATAAACGTAGTGGAAACTTTGGGTCGAGCCGGGACATGCCAACCTGAGCCTTCCTATACAAAGCGAGGTGATGTTCTTCTCAACGAAGCCGGGCCTCACCGATTCAAAACTCAAGCTTGTAGAACTCGAATGTTTAAAAAATTATTCGCTTTAGTCCTACACAATCAAACTCGTTTAAGGTCGTCCATAGGTCGTGAATGCTTCGATAGAAAGAAATCCAAAAATGTGACTACCTTGACAAAAGGAGGGTCAACACTTTTCCCTCCAAAACATATCTCGTTGTAAGATATGTATTATGCATTGTCGTTGACTCAAAGCTCGAGATTTGCAATCTTGACAGGTCATTTATAAATTTCATATTTATAGGAATGACATGATGAAGAATAGGTTGCATCTTCACCAAGCTCCTGCCGAGCACCAGTCATACTCGATGATCCATGAAAGAGTTGCATTTGGACCAAGTATCAGACATACTTGATAATTGAAAGTTCCATACATCAAGCATCGAGCATCAAGCTCACTTGACGATCTGTGAATGAATCATGATTGAGCCAAGTATCAGCCTTACTTGTTGATATATTTTCCTCTGCGTCAAGTGTCAGCCGAACTTGACAATCCATGACTTGCCGGGCTCTTTCCATGCATAAGCCATACATGATGTTCCATACTAAGTGATCCAGCATCTGGGAGTTTCCTATCCCTTCCAAGCATAAACCATACTTCCTAGCCTCACCTTGCTCTGTTCGAGCATCAGCTATACTTGACATTCCTAATTGGATTCACCCACGTTCAGGATCATCTAACCTTGGCCAACCATCAACCATACTTGATGATCCTGATCGAATAGGCTCGTGTTCGAGTGTTGTTCAACCATGACTAAGCATCAAACATACTTGTTGTTCCCGAGTAAGCAACCTGCCAAGTTTGTGACGAAGTTGCTACTGCTCGCTATGCATCAGCCATACATGACGGTCCAAGGTTTAAAGTTTGAAAAACTTTGTGGTCGGCAAGCATCAGCCATACTTGCTGAACTTTTGGTTTGGGTTTTACAAAGCATAGTGGTTGACAAGCATCAGCCAAATTTGTCAAGTTTTTTATTAAAGTATGAAATATACAAATACAATGATTTTAAGGAAAAAGCGAATGGTTTATTTCCATCTTAGAGCTTTCCTAGGGATTGTCGTGGGTCCCGAACAAGAGTAAGTGGCATAGCCATTTTATTACAAGTATATTTTAAAGAAAACATGGAGCAATGGTTTGTAGTTTGGTAAGATCATGCCTAGAAACTAAAGGTTGGATTCGTACATTGATGGACCGATAATGTCGTTGTCCACTGTCCGATTTCCATTTGAACCCATCAATTAATGATGTGTCCTCTCCATGAGCCATTCCCACTTCCACACTAATCATTCGATGGTCGTCCCGGATCTATGGTTTTGCATAGGATGCACTCCTGTAGTTTCCACTTCTAACAAACTCCTCGATTACATTGCGAAGGTGTTTTCACTCGTTCGTGTTATGCCCCGCTCTATCATGGAATAAGCAATATTTTCTAGATGTTAGGCCATGCTTCATTGGGTCAGTTCCTTGCTTGCTCCTTACCGGGAGTGTGCTCCTCATTTCATGATAAATATCCTCCAAACTCATATTCGTCTTTGTATAAAAGTCATAATAGTCCCTCTATTGAATATACTTTCGCGTCTTTATTCGCTTTTAGCCTAGCGCTTTCCGTTATCAAATGGTATGATATCCGTAGTCGTGTTGTAGCACCCCGTAAAAATATACTTAATTAGACATAAGATCATTAAATTTAAAAAGAAAAAAGTAATAAATAATAATAATTTAAAATAAGCAATAAAATATTAATAGGCTGAAAAATGAGATTTTGGACAATCCAAAATTTGGCCATAAATATATCATAGTTGTGTTCGTGGTGAGATTTCGATCCGTTTTCACATATAATATGTTAAATATGGAGTCCGTATGAAGAAGTTACATTAAAAATAATTTGTACACAAATAGTTTGTACACAACATTTGAAATTCAAATGAAATAAATAAATATAAGGATTATAAATATCTATTAAATGGCTAAAAAGAATATTCCGTGAAATTCAAATTTTTGTGTATATATTTACACATAGAAGGGGACAAGGATAAATAAATAAAGGAAAGGAATCTATCAATAAATAAATGTTTTAATTGATCAGTTAACCAGTTAATAAATAAATAAATGTTTTAATTAATCAATACATCAATCAATAAATAAACATTTTAATTAATCAATTTGCTGGCAGATTTGGGTTTTGTTGGCTTGAATTTTAAGGTGTTTTATATATATTTGCATACAACGGACAACCAAGAATAAATCTTATGAATCCTACGGTCCTTATTAACACTTGCAACCATATATACGACCTACCTAGCCTTTCCTAAACCCTAATCTATCTCATCTTCATGCCTCCATTCTGCCATTAGAATGCCAGAGAAAAGTTTAGGTATTCTTCTAAAACCTTAGTTTATATTTCTTTTCTTCTCTATTCTGATTTACGATAAGATTCAGAATAATATTTGGAATTCAAGGATTTATATATAAGACTCTAATATCTTTATTCCTATATATAGATTAATAAGAATTGGAGAACATTTTGTACGAAGGATTTGGATCCAAAAGCCAAACCAGTTAGATTTCCATTATCTTTATACCTCTTTGTACAATGAGCGGAAATGGCATCAGTTTGCTATTTTCTTTTGTTTTATAGTATAAATTAGGATCTATATACCTAAGGTAATTTAGATTTATACGAAAACATCATATTAAACATTCTTCAGATTCCCTATGTGTAACACCCCACATCCGTTAAGGTCACTCACAAAGGGAATACCGTGACTTTAATGGAGCTTTATGGGTACTGGAACAGAAATATTACAAGACAGACATATATAAAACAGTGGAAGGTAAAGTAGAAGTACTTCAAATCATTTATTAAATATAATTGTTTACAATAAAAGCCCATCAACTTCCAATACCCAATTACATAGCTAAAATATCTGTCTTGCTCAAAAACAAAGAAGCATGAAAATAAATTGTAGTATTCCCCAATAAAGCAAAGCAAGCCATAGCCAAGAGAGATCCAAGCCGTACATGAAAGAGCCTGGGAGATTGGTAACATCCGAACTAAGTTATATTCGCACCCTGCGAACCGGGGGGGAACAGAAGAAAAAAGGGGAAACAAAACAGGTCAGTCAAAAAGACTGAGTAAGTCCTAGTGACTTTCAGCATAAAAACAGGTAAAGATAACATGGCATGAATAAACTGAAAGTAAACATAAGCATGATGACAAGATAAGCTATAGGCACAATAACTAAGAATAACATCATATGATTTTTGTTAAGTATAACATCGCAAGGTTCCCATTCAAGATAAACTAAGTATAATTTCGCAAGGTTTCTATCAAGCATCGCAAGATTTCCCTGCTTTACCATTAAAATATTTCTATGATATCTATTTGCTCTTCACCACCCGTACTAGTACCTCACAAGTGTCTTACATGGAATGTTTCGTATTCATACTAGTTTTCCAACTAGTGTCCTATGTAACAAGGATCCTTAACCCCTACTAGTGTCCCAACTAGTAGCCCATGTTATATAATAAGGTGATCCCAACTCGTATCATGTGTTGACCATAAAATGATCCCTTGCCCAATGTCATGGAATGACCCATTACTTGGTCCCACGAAACGATCTATTAATCGATCGGCTCCTTACAAGTCCTAGCTCGTTCATGTGTTTGTGTCATACGGCCTTATGAAAAATGTAGTTACATGTGCTGGGTGCTCCATAGGATGTACCCCGACACGAATCAAGCATGCACAGTGTAAACCTGTTGATGCCCAATGCCTGCTTTTTCAACTCCGGACTACGTGCATGACCATAGCCCGCCTGAACCTACACTGGCGCACCAACTCAGTCGTCGTTCTGGTCGCTTACAATCAGCCCAATAATCGTGCCTCACCCTGCCTAGTTCTAGTGTACCATGATACATCTAGTGGGTTACTGCTGAAATGGACAGCGTAACTAGGGTTTCTGTCCAATAGGTTAAGTGTTGTCATTTGAATTCATTACTTAACCCTTATCAGTCTAGCATGTCCAGTTGGTTAAGTGTTGTCATTCAAGTTCGTGACTTTACCCGCCTACGTGTCATGTCAAATTGGCTAAGTGTTGTCATCGTGTCAAATTGGTTAAGTATATTCTAGCGGTTCATGACTTATGTATATTCAAGCGGTTCATGACTTAACCCCACCAAATCATCATATCAAATTCGTTAAGTATATTCAAGCGGTTCATGACTTAACCCCACCAAATCATCGTGTCAAATTGGTTAAGTATATTCAAGCGGTTCATGACTTAACCCCACCAAATCATCGTGTCAGATTGGTTAAGTATATTCAAGCGGTTCATGACTTAACCCCACCAAATCATCGTGTCAAATTGGTTAAGTATATTCAAGCGGTTCATGACTTAACCCCACCAAATCATCGTATCAAATTGTTTAAGTATATTCAAGCAGTTCATGACTTAACCCCACCGATTGGTCTGATTAGCAGTTATGTTGGTTATGCGCTCGTAGTTTACATAACCCTACCCACTGGTCTAATTAACATGTTATGTTGGTTAAGTGTCGACTATTCATATGTTACTTAACCTTTCCTTCTTAGCATGTCTTTTTATTGGCATTAATTAATTATTATTGCATCAACCACTCACATTAGACCTGTTGTTGCGGTCATTGGATATGTCGGACGGTTCTGGGTAGAATTACACCATAACTCGGTCTAACCTCGGATTTAAGCACGATATGACTAACTTCACACATTGGATCTTATTATTTGCAGTCACTGGATATGTCGAGCGGTTCCGGGCAGAATTACACTGCAAACTCAACCCAACCTCGAGTTAGCCATGTTCACGTTCGAGTTCATATTCATATTCATGTTCATGTTTCAACCACGTTCATATTTCGAGTTATATGCCAATTATCAAGTTCATAATTTACGTTTTTGCCCCAAAATGTATTTCCAAATTATTACCCTAATTCACTATAAGGTTATTCCAAGTTATAGCCTTTTATTTACAATACATGCCAACTACCCAAAACCCAACTTAGGCGCGTTCATATTAAACCTCTACCAAGTCATAAATTATCAGATATGTTTCAACTCCAAATTTTACATAATTAACATTTGCTCAAGTTCTAGATTACATGTCAGTTTTACATATGCCCAATTCATACCAAATTTACATATGTTCAATTCATGTTGTTTTACATGTATACCAAGTTTATGCCAATATACGCATATCAAGTTCTAGCCAAATTACATATATCAAGATCCATGTCAAATTACATATGCCAATCCCCATTCTTGCAATTACCATTATAATGATTATACCCAAATATCCAATTTTTATGTTATGCCTTCGATTCTACCAAACACATATATCCAACTAGGTAATATCCCAATATTTCCCCCGTATTCAATCGCAAGTAAATCGCGGTTTAGGCCTAGGTCCGAAATTGACCTAGGTTCATCAAAAGAAAATAAATAAGGGGAGGTAGAAGTTGCAATAAAAACAAGATCAGAGAGAAAACAGCATAAATCATCATGATAGGCATAAAGATTACAACTTGATGATAACATCATTACGAATCAAGAAAACTGCTGAAAATTTGACATGATCATGAAGATAGACAAGTCTCAAAACTCAAGATTCAAGGAGCAACAGAAATAGATCAGAATCGATAAACATACTTAAATCCAATTCCACTTTATTCAATGGCCATATAATAATTAAATGTTTAAATCTAAAAGTAACTAGAACTTACAGTGCACGGATCGAGAATTAGAAAGCATAAGTTGATGTTGAATCTCTATTTGATTAATCGTGTTCTAATTGAAAACCCCTAATTTGCAAATCTCTATGTGTAGTCTTAATGGAGAAGAAGCAGTCCCTTTTCTTCTTTTAATTATAACTAGAATTTGAGCAGCATAAGGCTAGAGAGAATTGGCGTAGAGAGAATGGGGCTAGGGGGCTGTTTATATAGGATTAGACGAACGAACCTAGACTGAAAACGAGACCAGAAATATCAGGATGAACCCAGACCCAAAACTGGGTTTTGGCACCGGGTCGACCATAAGGTCGACTTGGTCCTTGGGAGGTCGACCATAGTGTTGACCCCCAGGTCGATCTGGTCCTGGGCGGGAAAATTCCCGCCCAGTCTGCGCTGGGGTTTGAATTCGAATTTCGAATCGAGCTGTTTTCGATTCTGAAAATTCCTGAAACTTCAGAGGGTCATATCTCCCTCATACGGACTCCGTTTTTCGAAAACTCGAACTCGATTTCATGCAGAATTCCAAGATGAACGCAATGGCACAACTCGTTTTCGTTGATTCTTATTTTAAAATTTAATTCTGCCTTGATTTATGATTTCAACATGTTATTAAAATTCGGGTTGCTACATTCTCCCTTCCTTAAAAGATTTCGTCCTTGAAATCTCCAAGTTAAGAAGAATGTGTCCTACCATCCATCATCCATCTACTCAAAACATCATCCACAAGCAATCATTGTCCTTAAAAGTTTTCTAATGCTGCATAAACATATGCAGAAAGTGTGTGTATATGTTCCTTATCTAATGCAAATAATCAGGCCTGATTGATCATCTTAATGCAAAATATGTTTAGTGCCATGAGTCCAACATGTATGCAAATAGTCCTATTCACGTAAACACTACATGTGTGCATAAACATCCATCCAGATGCAACATCCACATGATAACACATTCAATTTCATCCATAAACAAGTATAAACACTCATGCATATGCAATATGAAAGGTGACTGAGCCGATCTAGTGTCTAATGTGCGTGTATATGCATCCACGAGCAACCTCTAGCAACCACTTGCAACCACTTGCAACCATCAATCATAGCATGTCTCAAACACATGTTTACACCCAATTGTTCCTACCTAAAGATAGAGTCGAATGATAGAAGCAAGTAAAAACTTTGTTCCCATTAGGCAATGTCAAAACTGGAAATCTACGTCACATATATACTGATTAGGAGAAGAACTCCCTAAGCACCAGCCCCGAAGGCCGAAATCAACATCAGACTGATACCCAAAGAATTTCTCAACCCAACCAATATATATATGTTTCTAGGAAACTAAGCATGATGGACTCCTTTTAGGTCACAAGAATCCCTTCCTAAAACTAACCAAAAAACCCAAAAAGTTTAGTCAACCCATTGAATACCTACAAGCCCCAACATGTATTACTAACAGATGAGTCAAACTCCCTATGGGGTTTGCAACAGAAATAGGAACGAGAATAGGACCGAGAGGATATACTTAAAAGATAGCATGCAAGTAAGCTCTACAGGAAAAGAGGGATCAAGGATATACTCTTAAAAAGAGATATGATGCGCGTATCTAGTCTTCAATCTTCTAAGTCACATTTCCTTGAGCTTAACTCCATTGTGCTTTTACCGTCTTCAACTTCACAATTTCGTAGCTTCTTAATTCCTATTTCCAAAATATGAGTTGGAACTCATTTCACTCTTGCCTCTCGTTCCACTTTCACTTATTCTTTGTCTAGTATGCTCGGCTCAAATATAACTGCGTACTCATGGTTTCATGCAAGTTCTCCAAAATTCACTAGTGAATCCTGAATCTCGTTTACTCACAATAAGATATTCCACGCAGAAGAACTATCTCTTGAAAACAAACAAATGCCAACCATGTTGCCAAATGTACTTACTAAGGTGATTTTCTATAACCCATGCATATGCGAAATGAACCATCCGCCTTAGTGGCAAAAATTACTGGAGCGGATCAATGAATGTATCAAGAGATTCTAGGTAACTAAGCATGGCAGAACCCTAAGGGTTACACTAGACTTCGAGGGCATTACTGAGGCAAGTCAAAAGTTTAACTACGCTCTTTTCATACTTGAGAATGGTACCATTTCTGGATAACCACTCCATTCCTAGAATCAACCCATAGCCCAAAAACATAAGCATTTCTTCTAAACTCAACACTTAGCATAGACATTCTCAAATCCAAACAATTCATGAATAAATGAGATGATTCCCCAACAGGATTTGAGACAAAAATGGGATCCTCTACTACGCTAGTACTAAGGTCCAGAGACTCAACTATCGAAGCAAAATTAAAAGGATGTGATGTACAAAAACAAAGTTCCCACGGTATGATAGAAAAGAAAAGCTACATTTTTAACAGAAACGTTACCATCTCTCTTAGGTATGCTAGTAGTGAGAGTATACAATTGCCCTCTCGACGATCTTGTCCTTTGCCCTTGTCTTTGTCCTATAACACATAACTGCATGTCCCTTTTTACCATACTAACGATACTCTCCCTTGTCATGGGTTTTATTATTCTTTCACTTTGGCCTCTCCCCTTTCTACTTTTCCTCCTTCATGGATTAAGCCATATCAACAAGTTTCTCATCCTTAGGCTTGTGTTCTTTATCCGCGTTCTTACTATCCTTGTATAGCTTGTTGACAAGTTTCTCGAAAGCTACCTCCATCGCACGGCAACCCTACAAAGCTTGAAATAAGATTAGTCGCAAGTAAAACTACTGCGGCTATAGATAGAGGTTGGGCACTCCTTTGCCCTCCAACATGTGTCGTACGCCCACGAAACTATGGTGAAAAGAGAGAAAGAAGAGATTCAAAAGATAGTGCATATGGCTTTGGGGAATATGCCTTTCGTAAAACAAAACTTTTCTTAGAAAAATGCTTCTTTGTGAATGTTTTGAAAATAATTTCTAATGGTTTTTAAAAGCCTTTTCCCAGTCTGGTAACCTTCTGCTCTAATACCAAATGTAACACCCCACATCCGTTAAGGTCACTCACAAAGGGAATGCCTTAACTTCAATGGAGCATTATGGGTACTAGAACTAAAATATTACAAGACAGACATATATAAAACAGCGGAAGGTAAAGTAGAAGTACTTCAAATCATTTATTAAATATAATTGTTTACAATAAAAGCCCATCAACTTCCAGTACCCAATTACATAGCTAAAATATCTGTCTTGCTCAAAAACAAAGAAGCATGAAAATAAATTGTAGTATTCCCCAATAAAGCAAAGCAAGCCATAGCTAAGAGAGATCCAAGCCATACATGAAAGAGCCTGGGAGCTTGGTAACATCCGAACTAAGTTATATTCCCACCCTGCGAACCGGGGTGGGGGGATGGAAGAAGAAGAGGCGAAACAAAACAGGTCAATCGTAAAGACTGAGTAAGTCCTAGTGACATTCAGCATAAAAACAGGTAAAGATAACGTGGCATGAATAAACTGAAAGTAAACATAAGCATGATGACAATATAAGCTACAGGCACGATAACTAAGAATAACATCATATGATTTTTGTCAAGTATAACATCGCAAGGTTCCCATTCAAGATAAACTAAGTATAATTTCGCAAGGTTTCTATCAAGCATCGCAAGATTTCTCTGCTTCACCATTAAAATATTTCAATGATATCTATTTGCTCTGCACCACCCGTACTAGTATCTCACAAGTGTCTTACATGGAATGTTTCGTATTCTTACTAGTGTTCCAACTAGTGTCCTATGTAACAAGGATCCTTACCCCCCTACTAGTGTCCCATCTAGTAGCCCATGTTATATAATAAGGTGATCCCAACCCGTATCATGTGTTGACCATAAAATGATCCCTTGCCCAATGTCATGGAATGACCCATTACTTGGCCCCACGAAACTATCTATTAATCGATCGGCTCCTTACAAGTCCTAGCTCGTTCATGTGTCTGTGTCATATGGCCCTATCACGAATGTAGTTACCTGAGCTGGGTCCACCATAGGATGTATCAAGCCCTATGGTGCCAACCCCCGACACGAATCAAGCATGCACAGTGTAAACCTACTAATGCCCAATGCCTGCTTTTCAACTCCGCACTATGTGCATGACCATAGTCCGCCTGAACCTACACTGGCACACCAACTCAGCCATCGTTCTGGTTGCCTACAATCAGCCCAGTAATCGTGCCCCACCCGGCCTAGTTCCTGGGTACCATGATACATCTAGTGGGTTACTGCTGAAATGAACCGCGTAACTAGGGTTTCCGTCCAATAGGTTAAGTGTTGTCATTTAAATTCATGACTTAACCCTTATCAGTCTGGCATGTCAAGTTGGTTATGTGTTGTTATTCAATTTCACGACTTAACCCGCCTACATGTCATGTCAAATTGGCTAAGTGTTGTCATTGTGTCAAATTGGTTAAGTATATTCAAGCGGTTCATGAATTAACCCCACCAAATCATCGTGTCAAATTGGTTAAGTATATTCAACTGGTTCATGACTTAACCCCACCAAATCATCATGTCAAACTGGTTAAGTATATTCAAGCGGTTCATGACTTAACCCCACCAAATCATCGTGTCAAATTGGTTAAGTATATTCAAGCGGTTCACGACTTAACCCCACCAAATCATCATGTCAAATTGGTTAAGTATATTCAAGCGGTTCATGACTTAACCCCACCAAATCATCGTGTAAAATTGGTTAAGTATATTCAAGCGGTTCATGACTTAACCCCACCCATTGGTCTGATTAACAGTTATGCTGGTTAAGCGTTCTTAGTTTACCTAACCCTTCCCACTGGTCTAATTAACATGTTATGTTGGTTAAGTGTCGACTATTCACATGTTACTTGACCTTTCCATTCTTAGCATGTCTGTTTATTGGCATTAATTAATTATTAATCCATCAACCACTCACATTAGACCTATTGTTGCGGTCATTGGATATGCCGGGCGGTTCCGGGCAGAATTACACCACAACTCTGTCTAACCTCGGGTTTAAGCACGATATGACTAACTTCTCACATTGGATCTTATTATTTGCAGTCACTGGATCTGTCGGGCGGTTCCGGGTAGAATTACATTGCAAACTCAACCCAACCTCGAGTTAGCCGTGTTCACGTTCGAGTTCATATTCATATTCATGTTCATGTTTCAGCTACGTTCATATTTCCAGTTATATGCCAATTATCAATTTTATAATTAAAGTTTTTGCCCCAAAACGTATTTCCAAATTATTACCTTAATTCACTATAAGGTTATGCCAAGTTATGGCCTTTTATTTACAATACATGCCAACTACCCAAAACCCAACTTAGGCGCATTCATATTAAACCTCTACCAAGTCATAAATTATCAGATATGTTTCAACTCCAGATTTTACATAATTAACATATGCCTAAGTTTTAGATTACATGTCAGTTTTACATATGCCCAATTCTTACCAAATTTACATATGTTCAATTCATGTCGTTTTACATGTATGCCAAGTTTATGCCAATATACACATTTCAAGTTCTAGCCAAATTACATATATCAAGATCCATGTCAAATTACATATGCCAATCCCCATTCTTGCAATTACCATTATAATGATTATACCCAAATATCCAATTTCAGGTTAATGGTAGTAATACCCAAATATCCTATTTTTATGTTATGCCTTCGATTCTACCAAACACATATATCTAACTAGGCAATATCACAATATTTCCATTATTACTTTATTCCATTATTACTTTATTCATGTTTGTTTGTAAAAAAAGGTTTTTGGGTCTCGTGAGAAACAGTTAATGGCGTCAAGAGCCAAATCTTTCTTCCACAACTTCAAATTTCCTCTCTTCTTCAGCTCCCTCTTGCCCCATCTTTCACCCTTATACCGATCTCCACACAGTTCTTGCTTTCGCCTGCGTTGCTTCTCACGAAACCCTTACTTTTTTATTTTTAGATCTGAAACCCTCGATCCCTTTTTCCATAATACTTTTCTTCTCCTAAAGCTGAGCATCCTTCTCCTGGCATCCGACATCATTTTGCAGCGGCGGCCGACCATGTCATTTGGGGATTTTCTCTCTAGCGCGGAGGCTTTTCTCACGCATCTCTATACGACTTCTGTAATGCGCAACGTCAGGTTTCTTGGCGAGTCTGCTCCTCATTGCCGAGTGAATTTATGTCCGACCTTTGCCTGGCTCCGCCAGTTGGAACGGGGATAGAGGGGTGTGCTAAGTCCTTTGTTCTGGTGCAGGTTCTCTCTTTTTGCTTTGGATCTGGTTTCGGGTTTGTGTAATGATGTCTGCTGGCTCTTGCGTGGAGTATTTGCGCACTCAGGTGCTAATTTTCCTCTCATTGAACACGCGTCTTGCTCTTTACTGTGTTTGTAGTTGTATAACTATCATATCGTGTAAGCTCGTTGGAAGCACAACATTCTCTAGCACGTTGAGTGAATTTTCGGTATCACTATATTTTATCAGTATGGTAGTTGAGATGGTTTCTTTGATGGTTTTTGATCATTTGAGTTTGCGAATTTTCGTCTTGTAAGGCTAAACTGATAGCAGCTGAAGGCGATGTTTGGTTTCGGTCGAGTCTGGAATGTTATTTTGGTTTATGGTGATCCTTGTGTGGCCTGGGTACTTGTTTTCCATTTTGTCATGGCATTACAATATCTAATGGGGTTTGTTGGATCTCCTGCACTTCGTATTGGCTCGCCATGAGATGCCATGCACTAAACAGAGCTGATATGAATGGTAGCTTGAGCCAATTTACTTATGGTATTGTTCCTTGCTGTGAATCTCTCCATGCATCTAGGTCACTTTGACAGATGCTCATGTATGTTACCATGTGAATTGCTTTGGTCTTCGCCTTAGCAAACTTTTGATGATGTCTACCATGTCATTTCACTGTTCTTGACTAGCATTAGCTATGCATTGGTGTGGTAATCTGCAACAGTATGGATGCTGGATTACTTTGGGCTCCACGACTTGCTGCATATTTTGGAGCTTTGTGCCTTAGCTACTCAAGGAATTATAGTTCGCTAGCCAAGCTAGAAAGTTTGGGCTATTCGCATGGCTCAGTAAAATGGTACACTGCTGCTGTCTCTTCAGCACATGGAATTGCTTGTCCTCCTTGGATGGATATTGTAATCTAAATATGTAATTTACTTTCCTGTAATTTGATATAGGACATGTATATACTGTAGTCTAGTAATCTAGCTAGCTCCAGTGTTGTAAGCCTGAAAGGTAGTGTGGACGGAACACAATAAACTCCGTAGGCGGTGGACGGTCCACCTTAAAAACCGAATTAGTTGGTTGTAACCGCAATCACCTGTACATACTGTATTTTATTATTGGTTATAATAAAAAGTGTTACGGATCACTTTTAAAACCGGTAGGTTATGCCAAAAAAAAATATCACAATATTTCCGCCGTATTCAATCGCACGTAAATCGCGGTTTAGGCCTAGGTCCGAAATTGACCTAGGTTCATCAAAAGATAATAAATAGGGGAGGTAGAAGTTGCAATAAAAACAAGATCAGGGAGAAAACAGCATAAATCATCATAATAGGCATAAAGATTACAACTTGATGATAACATCATTACGAATCAAGTAAACTGCTGAAAATTTGACATGATCATGAAGATAGACAAGTCTCAAAACTCAAGATTCAAGGAGCAATAGAAATAGATCAGAATCGATAAACATACTTAAATCCAATTCCACTTTATTCCATGGCCATATCATAATAAAATGTTTAAATCTAAAAGTAACTAGAACTTACAGTGTGCGGATCGAGAATTAGAAAGCAGAAGTTGATGTTGAATCTCTATTTGATTAATCGTGTTCTAATTGAAAACCCCCAATTTGCAAATCTCTATGCGTTGTATTGATGGAGAATAAGTAGTCCCTTTTCTTCTTTTAATTATAACTAAAATTTGAGCAGAATAAGGCTAGAGAGAATTGGTGTAGAGAGAATGGGGCTAGGGAGCTGTTTATATAGGATTGGATGAACGAATCTAGACTGAAAATGAGACCAGAAACATTAGGATGAACCCAGACTCAAAACTGGGTATTGGCACCAGGTCGACCCCCAGGTCGACCATAGGATCGACTTGGTCCTTGGGAGGTCGACCATAGTGTCGACCCCTAGGTCGACCTGGTCCTGGGCGGGAAAATTCCCGCCCAGTCTGCACTGGGGTTTGAATTCGAATTTCGAGCTGTTTTCGATTCTAAAAATTCCTGAAACTTCGGAGGGTCATATCTCCCTCATACAGACTCCGTTTTTCAAAAACTCGGACTCGATTTCATGCAGAATTCCGAGACGAACGCAATGGCGCAACCCGTTTTCCCTGATTCTTATTTTAAAATTTAATTCTGCCTTGATTTATGAGTTCAACATGTTATTAAAATTCGGGTTGTTACACTATGTTTTTATTGTCTTTGCGGAAATGATCAATTAATTTGTATATTTGGGTTTGGATTGTTGAAATAATAAAAAAGAAAAAGTTGGTGTTATGTAATTCTTTGTGTTGGTCAGATTTATCTTATTTCGTTGTTGTGTAAATTCATATGTACAGTTTTGTTGTACAAGGTTAAGTTTTTGATTCATTGTAGATTTGAATAGGTTTAAATCACTATTTTTCTGAATAGAGTATTTGAGTGTATTGTTCATAAAATATTCAAGTATTATGTTTTACATACAAACGTACACAAAAAGTGAATTTGATCCATAATAGGAATTATATATGTATATTGATATATGGCACTTTGGCTTATCGTTTGTTGTTGAGATAATCAAATCAGACCAAGGTTGCAAATTTTATGTTAATATTGCTTTTTTAATTTTTAATTATTATATGTTAATATTCATATTTATGCCATGATTTGGCCAGACCAGGTCATTTCTCAAGAACAATAGCTAAAGGCCCCAATACTACCACTTGGATCTGGAAAGGGAATATGGGAAATAACTTGTACACCTTCTATTTGATTAAGGATTGACATTTCAAGAAATAGGAACATTTAAATTCAAACGTTTAATTTACTTGTTTTTAATGTAATATTAATGCCTAATAAACACGTAACAAATACAGTTAAATTAGGTAGTTAGGAATTTGAAATTTAAAATTTCCCTATAGGAATTGTTTGTATGTGTGTGAGTTCACGATTTAATTAGAATTAATGACACACATACACGAGGTTAAACGTTACTTGTACTAGAAGCCTGCCCGGAACTGACCGACATATCCAGCATTCAAAAGTAAGTCTGGTTGATGTGAGAGGTCAGGGTGTCATAGGCCATTTAAATTAGTACACCATGATACTAGGTTAGTCCAAATCGTAGTAGAAGCCTACCCGAAACCGCCGGCAAATCCAATATCTACAAGTGGTCTGCCTAATATGAGAAGTCTAGTGTGTGTGTATATATATATATTGTGTGTAAACTAGGTCTTCCTTGCGAAAAGGAATTAAGTGGTTGATTTACCTCTTGTTGGGTATTAAGTGGTTAGGACTAGGTTCGTTCCTAAGGTTCACTCCTTGGTTCAGATCCCAAGTCATGGGACCCACCCTTCAAGGAATTAAATGGTTGTTGGGTCCGCCTTTCTCCTATAAGGTATTAAATGGTCCTAGTTGAAGATAACATGAGTAGGGTGGTTCTCCTAGTAATGTCTGCTTCTTGTCTAGGAGCTAGTGAGGGTTCACCTATAGACGGATTATAATTGGCCTAAGGAACCACCATCTAAGGGAAGTATTAAGTGGTTAGGAGTTCACCCATAGGAACAGCTTGATAGTAACAAGAAGGTTTGCCAAGAGAGTTTTCTTAAATGAAGTTGGGTCCCTGACCCAACCTGACAGTAGTTGGTCGTTAATATTTCTCGACCTACAAGGAGAGATAATGTTTATGACATTGACGTTAGAACGGGTCTTAAGTGGTTAAGGATTCGCCATAGGGTATTAAGTAATTATAGGGATGTCCACGCTAAATAAATTAGAATAGAGCCTTAAGTGACTAGGAATATCCTGCCTCATGGGAAAGTAAGTAACCGTAAGAATGTTCTCCCTTAAATTAACTTGTGGGGTATTAAGTGACTTTAAGAACATCTGCCCTTAGACTTACATATAGGCTTCAAGTGACTTCTAGGACGTCTGCCTCATATGTGTAGATTGTGTGTATGTTTGATTGTGTAGACACATCATGAAGCATTTACTACTGTCAAAATAGAAAGTAGTCATCACTTAAACTTATATGATTTTCATTCACGAGGACTTTATGTTCTGACCTTCCTCCTCTTAACATAATTACATGATAGTAGGTAGGATTTCACTATGAGAGATGAAGTCTTTGAAGCCTAACGCTGAAGGATCCGTCTACTATTATTATTATTATTATTATTATTTATAGCAGTGTTGTGTTGTTGTTTTATTATTGACATATTTATAATAATGTACCAGTTATGATAATTAAAATAGTGTTGTAAATTACATTTATGGTATTTTATAATAACATGTACATCTATTTCTGATATTATATTTTATCTCCTCTGCTGCGTGAGATTTCCATTTTGTTTAGTTTGCTCTGTTATTTCTGTGTAATTGTAAATCCTTCTAGGTGCTAATGATCTGTTTAGAGTGGTTCTAAGTTCCAATGGTCCTTTCGTAGGTCGGAATTTAGGCCCACTCCGGGCGGGTTGTTATATGTGATATCAGAGAATATGTTACATGATTACAGAAAAATTACATGTACGAGAGGTGTATTTGTTATTTGAAATAGAATTTTCAAAAAAGTTTTCATATATATATATATATATATATATAAAGTACGTGTATCCAGTAAAATAGCATCTATAGGTTCTTTTTTAGGAAAGGCTTAACCTTAAATTCTAGAAATAGTCTAGAAACAATATAGTGATATAACAACTTCCCTATCCATTTAGAAGCCCCTAAAAATTAAATGACTATAGAATATTTGAAATTGAAAAGGATTAGAACCTCCTTGTTTAATAGGTAATAAACGAAAATTAATCTGATGGATTATCTACAATTATGATGAAAAATATGGAATAAAACATTTAAGATAAATGACTGTTAGGTTAACAACTAATATGGACAAGTTGATAAGTATGTTAAGAAACGAAATTACATCTTTGATTTTCTGCATAAATTTCCAAAATAGAGCTATGAAAATTTGAGATTTTGAAGGAACAGTAAATGGTCAAAACGGAAGATATAAAAGGGAAAATTAATAACATTTACATAAAAGTATGAATATTTGATTTGGAATGAGAGATTAAAGTGTCCAAAAGAATAACCAAGACTTAAGATGGTTTAAATAGACATAAAGGACACTTTAAGGCAACTATTAGGAATGTCTTGAGATAGTAAAATAAAGAACACATGAGAAAAGAGTTAAGACAAGATATAGAGTTCAGTGAATAGTAGACGTCAATCTTTGTTGAAAAGATAATAGGTAGGTGTAACAACCCGAAATTTTGGAACCAATTTTAAAATTACTTTTAATATAACTTTGTTAGAAAATACGATTGAATTCAAATTCGATTATTTAAAAGCTGATTTGATCGGTTTACAAAGAAGAGACGACCTTGGAATTCAACTAAGCCTTTTATTGATGTAGCGTCGAATAACTACAGAATCCCAAGTTTTGTAATTTCTGAAGCTAACGCGTGGGCATGCGATAATTAAACATACGTTAAAACGCACGTAGAAATCAAATTGAAACTCAATCAAAAAATAAATGGAAAGTCAAACGAACTCGGAATTTGAAGAAACCTATTCCGTTGGATTCAGAATTACGTTTGTATTTCAGAACCCAAAATTTCGTGACACACGAAATTAATTAGTTATCGTGCGATCAAAAGAGGTGGAGGCTAATTAGCACACTATTAAAAACGTTGAGTTATAAAACGTGAAATTAATTGGAGGCCATACAACAGGCCAAGGTGGTTTTGTTGTGACTCACTGGATTGCGTAACCTCAGCGATCTGCATGAGAAGGTAAATTTGCAAATAAACCCCTTTCTTTTCTTCCTTTTCCCCGTTTCTTCTTTTTTCTTTTTCCTCCTTCCTCCTTAACACCAATGGTCTCCTTCCTCCCCTAGCCCGTTGTCGCCGTCCCAACGCCCTGACCCCGACCTACCGTCGACCCGTCGTCGGCCTGCCTCCCCAGCATGCCACCAGCCCGCCGCGTGGGCCACCCCTCCTCCTTGCTCTATTTTTACAAAATTCTCTCTTTCTTCCCTTTTTTACCTTCTACCACCTCCTACACAATCTAAACACCAAGAGACACCCCCTCCTTGCTGCGCTGAACCCTGTCAGGAAAGACCCTAGACGTCGTAGCCCCAAACGCCCTCTTTTCTTCCTCCGTTTAGCTCTAAACTGCCGAATCTATAAGTATACATGAGCTAGCGAGTGTTAGAGTGTTGTTCGATCTATGTAGGCCACCGAAAAGCTACGTAGGAACCGGACAAGTGTCAACATCGAAGTAATGTGTTCATATTCCTTCCAACAAAATGGTTGGTGGAGTAAAAATCTCTGGTGAGCAATCTAAACTTATTAAAAAGGGCTAATTAGGATTAACTATTTAACAGTAAATGAATGAAGTTAAAACAATTATCTGTGATTAATTGTATAAAACTAATATGACATTAAATGCCGAGTAGTACGATAAAAATATGATTTTTATCCATCGTTGACAAGAAAACAAAACTAGCTGAAATTGGTTAAATGAGATAAACCATTAACGGTTGACTGTTAATAGTTAATAATGAAATTACAATGATTTTATGCGATGAACATTAGTTCATAATAATAATTTGTTAATATGTTAGTTGACGATTAGCATTATAAAAATAGCATTTTTAATTGATATACGCGTAGTTGTTTACGTTTATGCGCAATTAAAATTTGCGCAGGAAGAGAATTACTTTTAATTGACTGTTAGCTGTCGATTAAAAATATTAAATAATATTTATCATTGATCACACAAGTCTATGTCTATGTTAAACATTGTGTAGTAGATAAAAATATCATTTTTATCAGTTTTATGTGATATCCCTTGAGTTCAACACTTGAACTTTCCACCAAGCTTATTGAAAATTTACTGCGCCTTAAATGACAGTTGGTTGCGCAATTTAATAATTATTATTATTGATTGTGTCTGAACTGGATGCACTGTGATGGTTTCTTGTGTGTAAATAAACATACACCATTGGATAGTAAACAATAAATGTGGACCACACTACATAACATAGCATAGCATACCTATATAAGCATGTAATTGTTTGATGCTTATATGATGTGAATCTTATAGCATGTAATTGTTTGATGCTTATACGAAGAGAATTGGAGAAGAATAAGAAACGTATATCATGTATTTGTCTGATGATTATCCGATATGGACCGTACAAAGAACCATATGGCATGAAATTGTTGATGCTTATATGGTGTAGACTTAATAAGCATATAACATTAAATCATAGGATTTAATAACAAACCTCACACGGGTCTTGAGATGACAAAAATATACATGTCTACCTTTTGTGTAGATAAGTCACATAGATCACGAGATAATCCCCATCAAAGTGAAGGGATAATAAAATTTTAAACATCTCTCTTAGGTGTAGATAAGTCACAATTGTTTGTTCACACGATGTAAACCCCACACGGATGTTGGGATGATATATTTTCACACATCTCCCAATTGATTTTGGTCGTATATATATATATATATATATATATATATATATATATATATACACATATACATACATGCACTATATTATAATTACTGGGTTAACTTTCTGAGCTTCTGAAGGCATCTACGTAGATTCAAAACTGAACCGTCACTCTTTTTCAAAATAAAGTTCTTTTTGTTCGTTCACTCATGTTCCCATTATTAGCATCAGTTTCAATTCCATCATGTTTCCCTTTGTTCCGCTCTACGTTCGTTCTCCTCATGTTTTTATGCCTAACCCTAATTTCTAATTTTACTCTTTCTACCTGCTATATCCGGCCAAATACCGGACATCCATGCTTTTGCGCCGTCTTTAGCAAAGTAAAGCTAAGGAATTTCACCACCTTAATTTTTTTGGGTCTCCTAATACCAGAAGAAAATAAAAAACTGATTTAAAGGTTTTACATTAGTCATCTTAGCTACTCAACTAACGTGGAAGCAGCGGTTCACCTATTATTGGCGCCAGTTGGGCTCTACAACATCGTCATTATAATCAATCATTGCATTGAGAAAATAGATGGGATCGAATAGTCCAGATAGACGAGGGAAAACTTGGTGAGTTTTGTATTATTACATTTCAAATCTTTTTCAATATGTAATGATTCGGTGGTTTAACAATTAAAATTATCCTGGTTTTTAGTAAATAGGTGATTTGTTTGCTACTTTTTATGTTCAAATGGCATTAGGTTTCGTAAATTTTTGATCAAAAATTTCATTTGTAGGTTTATTTAACTTGAAATTAATTTGTGTGCAATAGCTATTTCAATTTTTATTTCTTTATAGTTAATGATCAAAGATATCTTTTTCCCAGGAGGACAAGACCGAAGTTTGATAATTTCAAAGGTCGAAGCAAAAGAGGTAGTATCTTTTGTGAAATATTTCTACCCTATATCTACATTTTGGGCTAGGGAATCAAATTTTTTCGGTCGGGCCTACATATATCATTACACCAAAAGTTTATCTACAAGTCTGCATGTATTGATTGTATAATTCTCGCTCTAGAAATATGGTTTGCTGATAGAAACCTTGACTCTGATTTATGGCGTATGTGGATTCAGATTAAGTAAAAGAAGGCAATATCTATGCTTAAATTTATAGTTTGAATTAAACCTGATGGCATATGTGGTATACAGTTCTACTGTTTCTCTTACACTAATCTAAGTTACTGTTTTTTACGCTTTGGCAAAAGTAAAATACATTCTATGCCATGAACTGTCTGTTTATGGTCGGTTATTGTAGAAGACTTCATGATTTTGTCTTGCATTTCACCTTTTCTATATAAGCATTTTATGAATTTTTACCCTTCTTACAAATTATCTTCAATTTAAATTTATGTTTGCTGTAAAAGTCCTTTGAATTGGTTGTTAATAATTTGTATTTGATGCAAATCACGTTTTTAGGTAGTCCACCATCTTTCATATGTGAAACTCTGTTATTCCATGATTGTGCATTCATTACATTATTTAAACGATTTTTCGTATGTTAGCTTTGGTATTTCATGAATGAGCATTTCCCAACTTTTTTATACCGGTAATCAAAGGTGCAAGTCCAGTTCTTTAAGATTATAAACTGGTATGCTTGGAGATCGGACCATTTTTGTGACAATCCGGATTCCGACATACCGTTTTTTTTTCAAAAATCCAATCTATTGAACCCAAAGTTGGGTGCTCTGGTATCCTGCAGAAAAAGACAAAGATAAAGAAACATGTCAGAACTCGTAAAGCATCTCACAGCGGAAGGAAATAAAGTATAATATTCAAATATTGCTTTACCTCATTAATGATACTACTAAACCAGTATCCAAAGCTATGCTATCTCTGTCATGAACCTAACCTAGAAGTATGTAATGAGGAGGGGGTCAGAACATAAATTCTGTGTGAGTGGACTTAGAATAAACTTCTGTATAATCCTACATATACCGTTCAATTATCATTTTCTTGCTTATTAGGTTATTCGCGATATTATCTCTCTAGGCTATACTTATGTCCCACTAGTAGGTTAACCTAATACAACGTATATGTAGATATCCCCAACTCGTCTAATCCTTTCCATATATATACACACACACAAACACATTCCCTTGCCGTATTTCGTACGGGCTTCATCATGTAAATCTATACTAATTTAGTGTAGTGCCACCATTCTCGAAATCGTTTGGACTACTACTCTCGATCTTCCTAGATTCTGCATATCATCTAGATCTGGTCTAAGGTTTACTAACGAGCGCATCCTAGATTCAACCAGGGTTTACGCTACTTAGGGTCACTGGGGTTTATGCTACCTATTGAACGCTTCTCGGATTCAGGGTTTACGCGACCTAGGTTCAACTAGGGATTATGCTACCTATCGAACGATGCCCAATAGTCTAGGACACACTACCTAGAGCGATATATGTTCCTAGACTTTCCCCACGTACGTGTCGTGAATCGTTATCGATGTCTAGTTGCACATGTCCTTTATATGTGCGGCCCGAGTCCCGTGGCAGGGCTAATAAAAAAACACGAAAATCGGTCGGGAGCATTAAGTTATCTGCCGATGCAGATGCTAAGGTATGTTTTAACTGTGTATGGCTATGGTCCCACTTGACCCCTCCCTCAACTAATGAAAGGCACCCAAGAAAATCAAGAATGAGAACTGTACGCAGGCCCCCATTGCCCCCACAAACCTATTGGCCAACCTCACCCATAACTAGATAGCAAGTATATGGTCTTTTGGAGTTCTCCACCTTTCTACTTCACATGCTCTATTGACTCAAGATGGTAGGTCGACGACGTCGTGCTATCACAGGGCTAAACAAGATATCGCCGCCTCACGCTGGTCCAACCTAGTCTTTAGGTTGCTTATATTGCAACCAAGGCATACTCTTGGTTCTTCTAACGTAGACCTTAACCTCTGTGAGCCCAGGAGGATCATCTGCAAAATAACAGAGGGATACCAAGAGTACCCACACATCCCCTCGAAGCCGCGTGCTTCGTAACACAGACTGTTGGAGCCTTCTTCATTATCAGACGGATGTTCGCTCCTTCTCGTGTTATACTTGGCTTCCTTGACTAAGGTTTACTACTTAGTTCTCTTAATTGTTCGTTTTCTTAACTAAGGTTTACAACTTAGTCCTCTTAACTCGGGTTTATTACTTAGTTCTCTTTCTCGTTATTTACTTAGTTCTCTTAACTAAGGTTTATTACTTGGTTCTCTTAACCAAGGTTTGATACTTAGTTTATGTTACTTAGTTCTCTTTAACTAAGGTTTGTTACTTAGTTCTTTTTAACTAAGGTTTACCAATGAATTCAAGCATGACTTAAGTTCTCTTTATCATGTGATAGCTTACGGGTGTTATCCCACATTTCCAGCTTAGATTAACTTATTTCATGGTATAAATCGTCCCACCCTTCGAGTCTTGTATTACATCTTAAGTCATAATCATTTGTTATCCTTAGGATAAGTTTATCGATTATTTAATCTTATCATTCCCCACTTTTCCTTGCTTTGATACTGTTATATTGGTTAAGTCTGCCCATGTGTCCAAGTTGACTTAACCCCCAATCACGTATTCAATTTAGCCCACGTACCGTGCCAAATTGGTTAAGTGTTCTCTATTCGTTTATGTTGACTTAACCCACCCAAATATCATGTCAAATTGGTTAAGTGTTATCTCATCTTCCTTATCGTTTCCTATAACTTATCTTGTCCCATAAGTTATAATTTCCACCTATTATCCTTTCTTGCCTTATTTAAGTTTATTCATAATAGGTTATTTATCATTCCCCATTTCTTGTCATTAATTTTAGATTTGACTTAACCCTTCCATTTACTTAACCTGTTACTTAAACTTTACCCTATTCAATTAATTTATGATACTGTTACCGGTCCCATTTGGTTAAGCATGTCTAAATTTTGTTTCACATGTCACCGGTGTCCCACTTAACCCCCTTTATTATAGTTTCCATGTCTTACACATGTCTTACTACGGTTAAGTCTACCTTAGTCATGTTTTGCATCACATGTCTTACAACAGTAAAGTCCACATAAGTCATGCTTTACATGTCATTTATATCACCCACTTAACCCTCTAACCATACCCATGTCAGCCACATGTCTTATTATAGTTAGTATTTCTTAATTTATTTATTATGCCGTAACGATATATGACCTCTCACATTAGACATCCATTCGTGGCTGCTGGATTTGCCGGGCGGTTCCGGGCAGTCTTACACCACAAACGCGCCTAACCTCAAGTCATAAACCGTTACGCCTCTAGTTCATGTCATTGACCTCTCACATTAGACGTCCGCTTGTGGTTGCTGGATTTGCCGGTCGGTTCCAGGCAGTCTTAAACCACAAACGTGCCTAACCTCGTGTCATAGGCATTCATTAACAATCGTCTTTCATCCAAACCCCAAATTCATGTCATGTGTTCAAAATTCAACTTAATTACAATTCATTTTTATGCCTATTTCCAATTTTTCATTAACTACCACAATTACATAATAGTTAGCCAAATTTCATATTACCCAAGTTATCCAATTACAGCCAAGTTCACCAATTACATGTTATTCATACCCAAACATGCCAATTTCCAATATCCAATTATACCCAATTTCATAAAATCAATATTTTCCCGATATATATATATATATATATCCCAATATTCCCACGTTCATGCATATAATCTAATTCACCCTCTAGGCTTATTTTCCGAGTCACAAATAAATTTCACCAACCCATGTTATCCAATTACATGTTGTCAATATTAAATTACACCAATTCCATATCCAATGACAATTATGTCAAACTTACATAAATTCAACATTACAGATTATATTCCTCGACTGCATAAAATAGATTATGTCCAATATATGCAATAACAATTGTTATGCCACAAACCCCAAAATTACAGATTATATTCCTCGATCGTATAAAATAGATTATGCCCAATATTCCAATATTCCAATCGTGCGTATTGTATAATAAGATTTCGTTTAGGTTCGAAATAACCTAGATCCAAAAATAAAAAGGGGAAGGACAATAGAAGAGCAATTATTAATCATGATACTTGCATTGAATTAATAACTGGGGAATGATGAACGATAATAATACTATTATACAACAAATTTATTATAATTCCACTCACTTTGACTGGATTGGGGAAAATAAACGAGTTGTTAGCTGATTTAATCTTCTTATTTGATTGTTGGTGAAGAGCTTGAATCGTTAATGAAGAATTTTGCTTCTTGATTTGATTAAACTCCAAAGTTGATGAAGAACTTGCAATTTAGTTTAGGGTTTTGGGGCGGCGACCATGTTTGGTTGAAGTTTGGCGGTATGGAGGCGTCAGAAGGAATTGTTTGTGAATTAGGTTAGGTCTAGGCACTATTTTATAGGTGCAGAGAGTGTTTTAGAGCCATTAGATCGTCCTAGAAGCCATCTGGTCCGTCCAGCACATCAAAAATCGTCACTGCCTAGAACTGGAAAAATCAGGGGGGAGGTCGGGTCGACCTCCCTGGGTATTTTCCTATGTAAATTTTGAATTTTTGTTGAATCTTCCATAGGCCATAACTCTTTCATACGGAGTTCGATTTTCGAAAACTTGGACTCTATTCCAAGCAAAATTTCGAGATGAACACAATGGTGATGTCCGTCTTACTTAATTCCTGATATTTAAATTAAGTATCTTTATTTTCTCATCTCTTCCATTACACACACTGTTATTGAATTAATCTTTCCTTCTCTTTCATGTATTAATTAATTTTCACTGTACATCACCATTATTAACCTATCTATGCGTGTATATGCATTTTTAGTTATATTAAAAATGCTGGGTTTTACATTCTCCCACCCTTAAGGAATTTCGTCCTCGAAATTCGATAAGAGCAAAATAGAAAATCCCTCGCAACATCCAATTAGTGTTCATCCAATTGTTGCAACATTGTGCACATGTGCAAAGTGAATTACATCATAGCAAATCATGTATGCCTAATTTGGATCCACCTATATGTATGCAAACTTTAAAAACTCTTTCAAAACATGATGCTCACATCCTAAATATACTTGCAGTTCTATATGAATGCAATATTCTTCAAAAATCAAAATATTTTTCATCCAAGTTTTCCGTTACTCTTAAAGAATAAGAGCATCCAAAACCCTACCAACCATCATTAAATTCAAAATTTAGAAAAATATAATTTTCCAAATTCAATTTCTTATGTTATGAAAACGGAAAAATTTACATCCTCCGTTTTTCTTTTCTAATTGCACTTGGACTTTTACATAACTATTCTATAAAGATTTCCTATTTTTATATCCAAGCACAATCACATAAGAAAATTTCTTCTGTTTTTCCATTTATCTTGGAAAAATTTCATATATATTCATCTTTTTCTTAAGATTCCCATTTTCTTTTCCCGTCACATTTGTTGACTTACTGAATTTATTGTTTCTTGTTAACTAGGCTTTTCTCTTTCTTAGCTTATTTGATTTATTCCAATTACTTAAGTCAAATCAGCTTTTTCTGTTTTCAACTCAAACAGCATCCTACACAGCTACTACTACGGGCCAAGAATCTTAGGACTTTGTCATCTCAGAACAATTGCGAGTCCACACAATAGGATCTGCCCACTTACTTGCCCTTTACTACTTAGTAGTCACTACTAGTCCTTGTTGTGTATTACTAGCCTATCCCCCTTTTTTTCTCAAGCAACAAACCTAGGTTTCTCAATGATTATGCATTTTACGGGAAATTTTTCCATTAGTTCAATATTATCTAATCCCTGACCGTAATTTGGCAAGAAAATAACTCCCTAAGTATCAACCTCGAAGACCGAAATCAACATCAGATTGACACTCAGAGAATTACTCTACTCAACCAATCCCCAGTTGGTTCTAATAGCTTTAAATTTATCTCGTTCTTTATGGGCCTTAATCCTTAACTACTCCATTTTTAAAACATGGTTTGGCCTTCTTTCTTTTTATTAAATTCTTCTTCCAAAAACTAAAAGTGGTAAAACTTTTAATCTTTTCTCAAAAACTTGCTTTTGCCAAACCATAAAAAAAACAGGTCACAAAATAAAATGCAAAACATTTTCTTCAAATCACGAAACTGGAGTAGATAAGGACAACTATCGAGGTTACATTGTTCCTATTTACAATTGTTAATTTAACTACGCGCTATAAGGTGCAGACATCTATTTTATTCCTACAGCTTATTTTGTCCACCCAACAAAATTTCTTCGTAAATCAATAATCAAAATTTATTAGTAACAGAATAGTATTTCAAAACTTCTTTTCATATATGAAAACTAGCGAGCTATACATGCTCTATAATATGCACCTTTTGATGAGAGAATTTTATTAAAACAAGAAATCATTGTTTTACACAATATACCCCACTTTACTTTAAAACCCAACATGCATTTATCAAAATACTTTTAATATTAAATCTTGGAAAATACCACAAATCCTTTTACAAATTCAAGTTCTTAAAAGTTTATTATTGGGTTAGACTCAAAGCGGGTCTTTAACTTACTAGGCTTCTTCCTAGACACTTTCGCGAATTCAATTCTCTTGACTATATATATATATATATATATATATATTCCTAATCCATTTTTTCATTTTTTAACCTTTTCTAATTTCTAAGGTTACACTTCTATACCCACTACTCTGAAATACTAACATTTCAGTTTCCATCTTATGAGATATTTTCTTTCTCTAACATCAAATCATATTGTACACTTTCCAACCATTCCTCTTAAGGGTCTCAAAATTCCTTTGTTCATTCCTTGAGTGTACAAACTAGATATCCCAACTCTTTTCATGTCTAGTGGGCTATTCTATGGATTTAGGTTTATATATAATATATTTATATTTTAGAAAATACAAATACGTTCACTCATTATGTCCCTAAGATCACTAAACCAAAGCTCTGATACCAGATGTGACAACCCGGACTCCGACAGACCGATTTTTTTTCAAAAATCCAATCTATCGAAACCCGAGTTGGGTGCTCTGGTATCCTGCAGAAAAAGACAGAGATAAAGAAACATGTCAGAACTCGTAAAGCATCTCACAACGGAAGGAAATAAAGTATAATATTCAAATATAGCTTTACCTTATTAACGATACTGCTAAACCAGTATCCAAAACTATACCATCTCTGTCATGAACCTGACCTGGAAGTATGTAATGAGGAAGGGGTCAGAACATAAGTTTTGTGTGAGTGGACTTAGAATAAACTTCTGTATAATCCTACATATACCGTTCAGTTATCATTTTCTTGCTTATTAGGTTATTCGCAATATTAGCTCTCTAGGCTATACTTATGTCCCACTAGTAGGTGAACCTAATACAACGTATATGTAGATACCCCCAACTCGTCTAATCCTTTCCATATAAATATATATTCCCTTGCTGTATGTCGTATGGGCTTCATCATGTAAATCTATACTACTTTAGTGTAATGCCACCATTCTCGAAATCCTTTGGACTACCACTCTCGATCTTACTAGATTCTGTGTATCATCTAGATCTGTTCTAAGTTTTAATAAAGAGCGCTTCCTAGATTCAACCAGGGTTTACGCTACCCAGAGCCACTATGGTTTATGCTACCTATTGAACGCTCCTCGGATTCAGGGTTTACGCGACCTAAGTCCAACTAGGGATTATGCGACCTATCGACCGATGCCCCCTAGTCAACAACACACTACCCAGAGCGATATATGTTCCTAGACGTTCCCCACGTACGTGTCATGAATCGTTATCGATGTCTAGTTGAACATGTCCTTTTTATGTGCAGCCCGAGTCCCGTGGCAGGGCTAATCAAGAAACACGGAACTCGGTCGGGAGCTTTAAGTTATATGCCGATGAAGATGCTAAGGTCTGTTATAACTGTGTGTGGCTATGGTCCCACTTGAACCCTCCCTTAACTAATGAAAGTCACCCAAGAAAATCAAGAATGAGAACTGTACGCGGGCCCCCTATGCCCTACAAACCTATTGGCCAACCTCACCTATAACTAGATAGCAAGTATATGGTCTTTTGGAGTTCTCCGCCTTTCCGCTTCACTTGCTCGATTGACTCAAGATGGTAGGTAGAGGACGTCGTGCTATCATAGGGCTAAACAAGATATCGCCGCCTCATGCTGGTCCATCCTAGTCTTTAGGTTTCTTATATTGCAACCAAGGCATACTCTTGGTTCTTCTAACGCAGACCTTAACCTCTGTGAGCCCAGGAGGATCATCTGCAACCTCACAGAGGGATACCAAGAGTACCCTCACGTCCCCTCGAAGCCGCGTGCTTCATAACCCAGACCGTTGGAGCCTTCTTCATGATCAGACGGACGTTCGCTCCTTCTCGTGTTCTACTTGGCTTCCTTCACTAAGGTTTACTACTTAGTTTTCTTAACTAAGGTTTACTACTTAGTTCTCTTAATCGTTCATTTTCTTAACTAAGGTTTACAACTTAATCCTCTTAACTCAGGTTTATTACTTAGTTCTCTTTCTCGTTATTTACTTAGTTCTCTTAACTAAGGTTTATTACTTAGCTCTCTTAACCAAGGTTTGATACTTAGTTTATGTTACTTAGTTCTCTTTAACTAAGGTTTGTTACATAGTTCCTTTTAACTAAGGTTTACCAATGAATTCAAGCATGACTTAAGTTCTCTTTATCATGTGATAGCTTACGGGTGTTATCCCACATTTCCATCTTAGATTAACTTATTTCATGGTATAAGTCGTCCCACCCTTCGAGTCTTGTATTACATCTTAAGTCATATTCATTTGTTATACCTAGGATAAGTTTATCAATTATTTAATCTTATCATTCCCCACTTTTTCTTGCTTTGATACTATTATATTGGTTAAGTTTTCCCATGTGTCCAAGTTGACTTAACCCCCAATCACGTATTCAATTCAGCCCATGTACCGTGCCAAATTGGTTAAGTGTTCTCTATCAGTTCATGTAGACTTAAACCACCCAAATACCATATCAAATTGGTTAAGTGTTATCTCATCTTCCTTATCATTTCCTATAACTTATCTTGTCCCATAAGTTATAATTTCCACCTATTATCCTTTCTTGCCTTATTTAAGTTTATTCATAATAGGTTATTTATCATTCCCCATTTCTTTTCATTAATTTTAGATTTGACTTAACCCTTCCATTTACTTAACCCGTTACTTAAACTTAACCCAATTCAATTAATTTACGATACCGTTACGGGTCCCATTTCGTTAAGCATATCTAAATTTTTGTTTCACATGTCACCCGTGTCCCACTTAACCCGCTTTATTTTAGTTTCCATGTCTTACACATGTCTTACTACGGTTAAGTCTACCTTAGTCATGTTTTGCATCACATGTCTTACAATAGTTAAGTCCACATTAGTCATGCTTTACATGTCATTTATATCACTCACTTAACCCTCTAACCGTACCCATGTCACCCACATGTCTTATTATGGTTAGTATTTCTCAATTTATTTATTATGTCGTAACGATGTATGACCTCTCATATTAGACGTCCGCTCGAGGCTGCTGGATTTGCAAAGCGGTTCCGGGCAGTCTTACACCACAAACGCGTCTAACCTCGTGTCATAAACCGTTAGCCTCTAGTTCTTGTCGTTGACCTCTCACATTAGACGTCCGCTTGGTTACTGGATTTGCCGGGCGGTTCCGGACAGTCTTACACCACAAACGCGCCTAACCTCGTGTCATAGGCATTCATTAACAATCGTCTTTCACCCAAACCCCAAATTCATGTCATGTGTTCTAAATTCAACTTAATTACAATTTATTTTTATGCCTATTTCCAATTATTCATTAACTACACCAATTACATAATAGTTAGCCAAATTTCATATTACCCAAATTATCTAATTATAGCCAAATTCACCAATTACATGTTATTCATACCAAAACATGCCAATTTCTAATATCCAATTATACCCAATTTCGTATACTCAATATTTTCCCGATATATATATATATATATCCCAAAATTCCCACGTTCATGCATATAATCTAATTCACCCACTAGGCTTATTTTCCAAGTCACAAATAAATTTCACCAACCCACGTTATCTAATTACATGTTGTTAATATTAAATTACACCAATTCCATATCCAATGACAATTATGTCAAAGTTACATGAATTCAACATTACAGATTATATTCCTCGACTGCATAAAATAGATTATGCCTAATATATGCAATAAAAAAAATTATGCCACAAACCCCAAAATTACAGATTATATTTCTCGATCACATAAAATAGATTATGCCCAATAATCTCATATTCCAATCGTGCGTATTGTATAATAAGATTTCGTCTAGGTTCGAGATAACCTAGATCCAAAAATAAAAAGGGGAAGGAGAATAAAAGATCAATTATTAATCATGAATCTTGCATTGAATTAATTACTGGGGAATGATGAATGACAATAATACTATTATACAAAAAATTTATTATAGTTCCACTCACCTTGCCTAGATTGGGGAAAATAAACGATTTGTTGATGTAGAAAGCTGATTTAATCTTCTTATTTGATTGTTGGTGAAGGGCTTGAATCGTTGATGAAGAATTTTTCTTTTTGATTTGATTAAACTCCTAAGTTGATGAAGAACTTGCAATTTAGTTTAGGGTTTTAGGGCAGCGTCCATGTGTGGTTGAAGTTTGGCGGTATGGAGGCGTCAGAAGGAATTGTTTATGAATTAGGTTAGGTCTAGGCACTATTTTATAGGTGTAGAGAGTGTTTTAGAGCCATTAGATCGCCATAGATAAAAAATCGTCACTGCCCAGATCTGGAAAAACCAGGGGGAAGGTCGACCCCCTGGTCGACCTCCCTAGGTAGGTCGACCCCCAGGTCGACCTGCCTGGGTATTTTCTTATGTAAATTCTGATTTTTTGTTGAATCTTCCGTAGGCCATAACTCTTTCACACGTAGTCCGATTTTCGAAAAGTTGGACTCTATTCCAAGCAGAATTTCGAGAGGAGCACAATGGTGATGTCCATCTTACTTAATTCGTGATATTTAAATTAAGTATCTTTATTTTCTCGTCTCTTCCGTTGCACACACTATTATTGAATTAATCTTTCCTTCCCTTTCACGTATTAATTAATTTTCAGTGTACATCACCATTATTAACCTATCTATGCATATATATACATTTTTAGTTATATTAAAAATGCGGGGTGTTACAATTTTCAACTGGATATGCATGCAGATACATCTAACAAGTAATGCCTGCTAATACTAATTGAAGGACTGCATATTTTCATTAAATTGAAAAAAATCGTGTGCTAATGCTAGCTTAAAATATTAAATTGTATACTAGTTTATATTGTGTGCATTAGCATTAGATATTTGTCTAATTTATAACAATTTATAATCATGTTTGTCAAACATTATAATTTGTACTAAATTAATAACTATTGTGTAGTAATTATTATTACCATTATATATTTGTCTACATTATATTTTGAACTTAATTTCAATTTCTAAAAAAAGGAGACTAAACATTTCATATTTTCCATTCATTTCAAGCTTGAAACTTTTCAATTTGGTAGAGCTAGGTAATTATCATATACAGTTTGGTCATACATATATGCATGTTAAAGTATGCATTAGTTGACATAGGATTGTTGGACATGACTAGACATACCAAAGACTATAGATTATGGAAATACGAGATGCGTTCCTTTCTATACCAAGGTTGTTGATATCTATGGTGCTATTGATTTTTCTGTCAATGAGAATTTCCAGGAGGCTTTTTGCTGGCATCGTCCTTATCACATAATCAGTGGCATTCATACTGGCAGTATCTATTGTATAATATATTTACTTTGTTACTTTTTCTCCTGCTCGAGAGGCATTATTGTACGATGTTCCTTTTATAACTTTATCATGTAACTAGAACATAGATAAAAAATTATAGATGAACTTAAGCAACGGCAAGAGTATGCATACCCATCAGGCATGAACTATTGTCTAAGCTAAAGAACTAAAACTTTCCCCAAATAATTTTTTCCTATAAATATTTGTGCTTAGAGATCCTATCCATAGTAACGGTTCAAAAATAACATAAACAAGAAAGATCAATAATCACAGTTGTTTGTGAGCCGACAAATACTACTACCTCGGTAACTAACGGCTAACAGACAGTAACTGTAAACAATGGCTTAGTCATTGGTACAACAAGCAGTGCATATCTAACATCCCTCCAAAAGAAGATATACTCTTAAGAAAGCGATACAGGGACACTACCATAGGGAAGAAAGGAGCCCTGGAGATGTGGGTTATATTATGTAGATCTTAGAGATCATAATCAATCCTATCAGTGCTTATTATCATGCATAAATAGATATTGTTCCATATTTCAAAATATGGCTTATAAGCATGTCGGGCTGAACTGACGAAACAAGAAAAGAATGAAGGTTAAGAGAGCTAAAACTACTCTTTGTTTATGTCGATTCAATTACTTATTTGGATAAAAAAATTATTGTAGCTCCATCAAGGACTAATATGAAGAATAACTTATTGGCTCTAACAGTATCAAAGAACAATAATATTTTTTTCCAAACATTTATAAGTATGTATGCACATGTATGCACGGGTTTGTTTGTGTGTTTTTTATTTATTAACACGGGCCTTTTTTTGGTATTATCGCTTTATACATGATTGATTGGTGTTGTTTGTGATCGTTGAAGTCCGTTAATTTCTTTTTTGCAAAAATGACGATGTTGATGGAACATAGAATGTGTATGCGAATATTACGAAATTTCCATAAGCTAGCACACATGATCGATTAAACATGCATATGCACATGCACATGTGTATGTGTATGTTTGTGTATATATTAGGTGGATGTGGATTTTCTTTGTTAATACAAATTTATGACAAAATATATAAATTTGGTAAAATTAATATATCTATACTATTATGCTATTGTCAAGTTCCATTCAAAGATAGCAGATGCCCTGACTGTTTTGTGAAATAAATGGTCACTTTTTTACCATCTGTCCGTACCATACCTACTCAATTTAATATTTTGTGAAATTCTTACAAATCACCAATGTTTCTAATCATTCTCACTTATCAATATTTCCTCTAATTTATCCTAACCCTTAATATCCATTTCTCTATCTTTAAGGTGTGCATAATGAATTGTATCCCTTCGGTAGATGAATTTACCTATGATCTATTCTCTAGGTTAATGATTAAGTTCATTTGGAACTCCAAGAATAACTTAACAATTAAATCTATTACAGCATACCTATCCATCTTCCTTATCCCATCATCTGACAAGTGCTAGCAAAGGCAGTGTTAAAGGATCTTCTTGGAAGGTACTGGTTTTTCTTTCTATTTGTGTAGTTCTTTATTTTTCATGTAACTATGTTATATGTTCTTCAAGTTCGTAATCCCTATTTCGTAATATATTTTACATGTACCAGATAAACCATGTGGCCAGTGAAATCATCCCATGAATTAGACCGAATTATGTTTTTAAGTATTTAGCTTGTTGTTGCATTGTTAATTATTTATTTGAAATTTATTTAAATATAGATGGAAAGCAAAGTTGGGCTGATTTTAGGCAAATGTTAACATTTACTATAGACCTTTCCTGCATATTTGCGTCTGTTATGGTACTAGGGTAGATATTCAATAAGATCACCAATGGCGATCAAAATAGCTTCTATAAAGAAATTGGTGTAGCAAGAGATTATTGAATTTTCATGTTGTGGTGTTCTATCAGTAGTTGAAGAATGAAGGGGCAATATAAAAATTATCATTGTTTTGAGGTTGGAATTTATTATTATTCAATATAATTATTATTTTCAGACTTGGATATTAAAGTAAAACTCGATGTAACGAGTTGCTTCCTTTATCTACAAAGTATGAGCTAAACTTTTACATACTTATTTTACATACTGGTGACAATTTAACATTCTAGAATGCCCCTAGGTTGAATGTTTTTTTTACTATCATGTCTATGGTGATCATTAGATGGTAGAAAAGTATACCTCCCAAACTTTATATGATTAACAACATCGATACTATTGAAATTCTCCAATGATTATGTCATATTATGCAATATTTTGCAATTTGAAGTGTTTAATAAGTTGTGATTATAATATATGTATATATATAATTGAATTCATAATATAATAATTATGAGATTACTAAAGTAGTTCATATACTTTGAGGTGAATTAATAGATAAATACTGATGGGTTATAGTAGTTATATGTTCATAAAATAATCATAGTATCTATCAAAATAGTGGTAAATTATACTATCATTTCTCATCCATTATATTTACAATAAAATATTTTACGCTAATAACTGAAATCCAGATATACATTTGTATGCAAGTATTAAAAACATAAATTTTGATGGAGTATTTAATCAACCGATGGATCAATTGATTGTGTCACGACAATTGACGCCATATATAAGAAACAAAGACATAATATTGAAGGAATGATTTTTGGATTAAAATCCAAGATTTCAACATGTTAATTCAAGTTTAAACTCATGCTACTTTTTTTAACTTTTAATTCTTAGCACTTCTTTGCCTCTTTTTTATACTATTTAGTAATTTTATAATTATTTTTCAAACTTTCGTCATATTGTCCATTTACTTATATTACTTTTACCCTCGCTTTTTGATGCTGTGATTTAATTTAAACTAAAAAAGTACGGTCTCCAATTTAGCTATGAAACATCACAGTGATCGTTGAAAAAATGATTCACCAACTGAATGCAAGAGCATCAGTTAGGAGGGCAATCTAGCTTCTCTTCTTTTTATTTTTTATTTTTTTAGTATCATAATTCCGCAACTATTAGAAATTAACATTGTCTACTTCAATTATAAGAAATATTTAAAAGCTTTGGATTTGCGCAATTATTTATGCTTTCAGTTTTTAAAATTTTCATTTTGTTGTGAAACTTTCCATAACACTTTAAAAAAATCCGTATACCAACAATTTTTTGCCTTGATGGAAGCAGCGATGATGTTGGTGATAAAGACTTCTATGAAGTCATAGTTAAGAAGGTAATCATTTCATAAATATGTTCGTTTAAAATGAGTTGATTATGGCTTCTATTAGATTTTGCATGTTGCTATTAGTATTTCTTCGTTTTTAATCTTTAATTTGTCTCGCATATTTTAGTTTGTGGATAACTAATTTTGATACAAATTTCATACACACAAAGAAATGTTTATAGGTTTGCTCAGGGTGTCAAATTTATAGTTTTGTTTAAGGTTTTCACAAAATCATGAAAACTAAAGACTAGATTTAATGACCTAAAATTTCGAACCCTTTGAGTCGACCAAATACAATACAGGCCCAACCCAAATTGTACGAAATTACGAATTATTAATAGAAAGAAGTTAGAGGGTGAGAAATAGAAGAGATAGAAATTTAGAATAGAAGAAATAACGTAGAAGAAAGAATTGAATAACATCAAATCTCACAATCGCAGCAGAATAAAGTATTACGTATATATATAAGCTTCGGAAATTACAAAACTATATCTGAACTTACATACAACATCAGACTACATCATATATATACATCACAATGGAAATAAACACTATATATCTAATGCTGGAGCCTCCTATTCCAAGCTTCTTCCAAATCATCTGTAAAAATCTGAACTACTGGACTGCCCGTACAAACTTGGGCACCCAAGAGTTTAGGGAAAACATAGTAAAATAAACTCTAGTCAGTCATGGGACTGGTGTAAGCAAACGATTTTTAGCCAGCTTTCTTAAATTAGAAAATTTCTTTTGAAAGAATAGATAATCGTAAGACCGATCCACACAAACATGGATGGTTTTTACCTTACGATAACCCAAAACATTTTGAAATCAAAATTATTCTGATATTATAATAATGTGTATGGTTTTCACAAATAATTTAGAATCTAGCAGAACGTTTGCATCTCACGCTCCACATATATAGTATATAAACAAAAACGCAGGCGCTTATTGGAGATTGGATTCCGACTATGACAAGGTATGGAACCACCTACCGATAGTGTATCTCTAGAGGGGAATACACTGGGTTCAACAAAAATGTCCAGCAACCCGGCCTACACATGATCGACCACTCATTTCTCTTGAGTGTATCGAATATATTATCACCTTACGGATGCTAGCAACATAACCGTTCCCGGGAGATACAAAAGTGAAAGAAGTAACAAAATGAATATTCTCTAGATGGTGACAATACACCCTAATGGGACCGGCCCACATAGCCATGTTGCCTGCCCGGTTTTTCATTTCCCGGTTGTGAGGCTTGAGGTCATCTTACCATTTAGAACGACACATCTTCATCCACTTTGAATGCCACATCGTCAAACCCGTCAAATCAAAATTTGATTTTCCCAAAACTACGGGTATAAAGCTAAGATAAACGAATTCCTCCGCCACCAAATATAGTTTAGAAGAGATCAACTTACGCAATCTGTTAGGTATACTCTTTCAGACATCCGTCCATACAAGTTGTCCTGGGTCTTGACAAACCAAAGGCATTATCCTATAAATCCATTTTAGGCAATTTCTACCTAGGTTCGACAGAATAGCCCTTGCATAAACACTGTCTTCAATGGTCTTCAATTTGACTTCAAATTAATCAATGCCTAGATCGAAACAAAGTGGTATTTGGATTTCATTTAGAAACCAATCCCGGTCTCTTTGAATCGATGAACGTTAATATCATTTAGAGCCAAGTGATACTTAAAGGATCAGATTATCATATTCAAATAAGTTTCAATATTAATATATATCAGGACTTATCTACACTAATCCCAGATTTCAAAAGTAGTTTAATATTATCTAAACCGATTAAATTAAACTGAGCAAGTCTACTGGGTTATACTCCAACATTACAAATAAATAATTTTCACACATATTCAATACAATTCAATAGTTAAAAAAAAGCCATTCATGAATTGGTTGATCTTGGAAATTTATTATTTCCAATCATATACATATCCGGTTTGATTCAGTGTATGAGTCCATTTATTTATGTTGATTATAACAGTGTTATCATAACCTGTATTTCAATATATGTCTACGACTTATACATATAACTACTATTTTACTTCTCTGTAAATAATTCAATATATAATTTATTTAAATCTTTACTTTAAACAGAAAGCCAATAATATTTTTCCTTGAATTCAAAATAATCGATTTCCAATTCAACATCTCTATTCCATTAATTTTTCTGAACTTCAGAATAATCCATCGTTATTGGTCAATCAGCTTTCTCTCACCAACAAACCCCACAACCATTTTTATCTGCAAAACATTTGCTTCTATTATTCACATGGATTGTGAATATCACTCTTCTGGACTCGTTTAACATATCAACTTGATTTCATAAATAAATATTTGTACAGAGTTATTTTTTTTACCCAGTCACCATATAACTTCACATTCCCTTGAATTTCAATATCTAGTTTAATTTCCATTAATTTGGTCGTGCGATCATTTCTTGATTTAAACCGTAGTTATGACAGAATTCGATAAATTTTGAAATAACATTTCCAATATTCATTTCAAAATAGCTGAGTTTATTACCCATAATATTTTGACGATCGTCCATCATCTATAATGTTAATTATAGATCAACTAATTATCTGGATTTTTGAAATAAGTGAACACTTGTTTTATTAAATTTGAAAGAAATAAATTTAATATTAAAAAAATTAACATTTGTTTAATTTCTAGCAAAGTACATTTGGTTTATTACGATCATAGTTCGACCATCTACAATCTGCCCATTTTGATTTTATCTTCCATATGAACACTTCCCTATTTGTCTTATATTTATTTCATACCACAAAAAATATTTTATATTTCTATTTCTAAAATTTATTTTCTACTTTTCCTTTTCTTTCTAATTCCATTTACTTTTATTTTCTATTTTTTTTCTTTCTTCTGACCCAATAAGGCCCACTTCCCCTTCCCACTTCTTTTATTTGGTTTTTTTTTTCTTTCCCTATTTCCGATTTCTTTTCCTATATATTTACTTTAGCCTATCAGCCAATACTCAAGCCCAAACATCTATAGGCCCACAACTATATCTCATGTTCTTTTATTTAATTATTTTCCGTTTTCTTTTTAAGACCATAGGCCCAACGTCCAGCCCGCTTCCTCTTCCAACGTTCTCCCCTCCTTTGTTTGCTCCCTACTGCTTTCTATTTTTGCCTGCAACTGGTATACTCGCATGTCCCTTTTCTTTTATCTCCCTTCCTGTTTCGTTGCCTGTTGTCACCCGTTCCCTCTGCTTGCTTCATCATCAGCTTTGATCCATTCCAGTGCGTCCATCACGCAAGCTTTAGTTCCCCCCTCCTCTCCCTTATACGGTTACCTTTCCCTTGCCTTTAAATGTCAACGTTTTCATATGTTCTTAAACGCAGGTTGTCTACAGTCCTTTAGTTTAAGTAAGTCCAATAGTGTTCTATAACATTAAGCATACCCCTCCAAAAGCACAAATGGGTTTAATAATAGCTCAATGTAATGTACATTTTTAGATGTTATGTGTGTATTCGTTATGTACATTAAGTTTTAAATGACTTGATACATTTATATTATACAATTTGAAGAGCACCCTGATATGTCCCATACCTCAAAATATGGGAGCTATTGGCTAGTATATAGCCCATTAGGCACCCTCCTCTTACAAGCTAGCTTTTAAGGGAGAGTTCTACCTAATGAGCCTATCATTTGGTGCTTTCACCAAGAACCGCTCGACGGAAGTTCGAGCCGCGGGAGGGGCGACCTATAGGCTGGATTAAAATACTGATAGGTGAGTGAAGCCGTCCACCGAGAAAAGGGCTACCATCGACGAGTGAAGCCGTCCAAAAGAGAAAAGGGCTACCGTCGGTGAGTGAAGCCGTCCGAAGAGAAAAGGGCTACCGTCGGGTCAGTGTCGATAGAGTAGGCCGACGCGGACGTCGGACTTTCGAAGAGCGGTGAAATGATATGTCCCATACCTCAAAATATGGGAGCTATTGGCTAGTATATAACCCATTAGGCACCCTCCCCTTACAAGCTAGCTTTTAAGGGAGAGTTCTACCTAATGAGCCTATCACACCCTGATACCCAACCCTAAAATGAAAGTTAGAGCAATCTCAATTAACAGCAAGAGTCCTTAAATTCACTAGAGACATTATTTAAGATTACTTTAACCAGATACTATCCACGTAATGGTTACTTCACCTCCTTTTCCAATGTTTAACTCCCCATCTTCTGTCATCTGCACGTCTCCTTACTTATTTTCACGCAATGTTCCTTCTTCCCGTCCCCTTTTCTTCTTCTAGTTAACTCTTGTACACAGCGTCTCTGTGCACATGCACACAAATTCTACTCCACTATCCTTGGTCAAAATTATTCCCACTAACTTGCCATCATCCTCTGAGCACATCCATGCACTTAGATCCACCACTTTTCTCCTCGACCAAAACATCATCATTAAACTGTTTTGAAAAATAACTCCTACCCCAACCACGGATCACCCTCCCACCCATTGCTACAACCATTTAGCACAAGCTGACTCCAAATTCCATCAGTATGAAGTCCATACGTACCTCAACCTTCCCACCAATTCTTGTCCCACTTGACGCCTTCCTTACTCCGTAGTTGATCATCTAAGTCAACCCATTCAAACAGAAATAAAGACCCTAGATCCAAACCAGTCTCAACAATCAGGTTAAATAAAAATATATGCATATTTTTTCGATGATCTACACCATCTACGCTTCTCCAGATCAAATAGTGTCGCTTTCGACCCTCTAAATCACCAGAAAATGCCACATCTCTATTTTTTTATGAAACCAGAAATTCTCTATGTGCACAGCAGTAAAAATGGTAAAATCATTATTTAATCACGTAAATAACTTAGTATACATGAATCACCTAAACCAGATGTCTGGATTTTCCGAGCTTTAAAGCTCCTTACAGTATATTCCTTTATACTGGCAATTATACATTATTCTTTTAAGTCGCAAATGGTTTACAAGAATACTATAAATAAATGTAACAACATACATACACATCTAATATCTTATAACTATCTAAAATTTAAGTTGTGTGGGTTTTAAAATAACAAAGGTGAACATTTTGACAGTTTTCATCATACTGGAGCATGTACACTAGCATGTCTTCATCATGCAACTTAACATATTTGTTTAAATTGATGTCTTAGATTATATACAGGGCTGATATGAAACAATCATTAAATAATATGGTATTTAAGTGATGATAAAAATGAATGGAAATTTAGAGTTGACTCATATTGACATAGCCCGTAACTTCCCCGGTAAGGAAAGCCCGGATTACCTTGAGAACACGACAAAATAGAACGCAAACAGAAGAACATTTCATTGTATATTACAACAATTCCATCAGATTACAAGAATATACAGAGTATGAATAAATATTACACATTCGATAAATATCAGAGATTACAATAAATTACATAGCAGCGGAAAAACAATAGAAAACACAACTGAAAGTAATACACGGATACAGAGCTTTCCGAGCATCGTTCCAGCTGTAAATCAGGATCCTGTGATTATAAATCTGCAAAACTAAAACTACTAGCTGCCCGTGTCGAAAATAAGGGCACCCAGAGTTTAGGTTAAAATAATAAACTCCAGGTCAGTCATATGACTGGTGTGAGAACTAAAACAGTTATTTAAAACTTTACTTTAAAAGAGAGTAATTCAAGGGACCACGCCGTATAACACGAAACGGGTTTCCTCCCAAGAATACCAGTGCATAGAAAAGACAACGCAATGCTTTTTCGAAAAATGAAGCTATTATAAGACCCAGGTCCCATCACACAATGCAACGCAAGCCGGAGGATAGGGTTTTCCCTTATAATAGCCAAACATGCTTGGTACGTTTAAAAACAAAACATTTGATACTATTATTGGTGTATAGTGTCAAAACAATTTCAATCATAAATATCAATCATAGACGGCATGGGTACCATATATCATGTCGCCATACTAGTTCTACAATTAAAACCGCAATATCACGTATTGGAAATTGGATTTCCGTCATGAGTCGAGGCAAGGGGCAAACTCCTCTCTGATTCGAGACACTCTAGCAAATGTCCCAGGACTACACACTTTGGGCAGCCACTTGGATCGGTTAGGCCGGTCCTCTCTTACGTTTGAGGATTGGCAATTCCTGAACACACGTTTCTCGGTCCTATCAGACCTAATATCGAGGCGCCTCATCCCAACCACAAAGGTGAAAAGTATATAGATGTCAGCCAGTTTAAGCACTGACACCGCCCATAGCTAGAAAGAAACGTCTTGTTCTCCCAACGGTCCGTATCCCATTTTTGACTCATACCGAGGTGTGAAGCTCGCGAATTCACGTTATACACAAAGCTACGCCACAAATGCCGTGCTTTGATCATCAACCACAAGACTTTGCTTTTCAACAGAAGTCTTGATCAATTGCCACTTAGGCGTGCCACACAGGAAATTCATGTCATGCGACTGATGTCCATCGATATACAACCTCTGAGCTCGTACGTCTCAGAGAAGGGCGTTAAGCAAAAGAATAAATTCTCCACCTCCAAACAGATTTATATTTAATAGAGATTAATCAACATAGAATAAAATCCAATGTCAGACACACAGTCCATTTACAAGTTCGTTCTGGGTCTGAACGAAACCGGAGGCACTTTCCTCGCATATCCATCGATCTCCAAAGACGTCTGGACGACCACCAACTGATTCCCTCATCTTGGGTGTACAGCCCAATCAAGATCATCAATAATCACCCAAGCGATGTGAAGACTTCTGGTCTTCAATCACCGTCTTCAACTTCGACATATCGTCGAATCGGTTATTCAGAATGGGTATAAACCCGGCCTTTTTGAATGACCCGCGTATATAATAAACAAATGTTACACAAACACAACATACGCCTCATTCCAATTCAGCAGTCGCTAACCGTAAATTAGCAAGAGAACAATTCCCCAAATATTAACCCCGAAGGCCGAAACCAACATCAGATCAATACCCAGGAAACCATCCTTCTTGGCTAACCTACAGTTAGTTTCTAAATTTCACATTCTTAGGGAAAGGTTCCCATTAATTTTATCAAAGATAAATTCTTTTAAATTTATTCTTTAATCTTCCATTGGATGTCATATCAAACCAAATTATGGTTTTCCAAACTAATTGAGATTAGCGAACCACACCGAAGTAATTATTTATTTTATTTCCCAATCCAAACCTATTCATCCCATGGAGCAAAACTGTTTTTACCCCCTTAACTAACACCACGGTGTTATCGGTAAATTTAATTACCATTTCACGTTCAAATCTAATTAAAGATTTAACTATCGCTTTGGAGCAAAACTGGTAATACTCCATTCTTGCTCACTTTCCAAATTTGATAATTTAAATTATCAATTCACATTTCAATCTAATTGCAGATTCATTAAAACTCCCTTTACTGGGTTAAAGAACTAATGTCATTTAAAACACAGTTCACGATAGACCCTAAATCACTTTCTATTTATTATCGGGTTAAAGAACAAGTGTTATTTAAAACACCGTTCACAATAAACCCACAAATCGATTCTAATTCAATTCCAATTTATTTATTTAAAAATAGTTGGGTTTTAATTTTAGTTCAGAACTAGTTCATTTCGATAAAAATCTATTTTTATCTTTACAAATGTGGGATTTTTCATCCCAGTTTTTCCCAAATCATTTCTTATGATTTTACACGAATTATTACTATTTTTAATAATTTTATCGAGACCTGTACAGTCGATTTCCAACAACGGCCATCGAACAGCACTTACAACGACCTTTTCCAAATTTGATTTGGACGTATCTCCAAATCCAACCGTTAGATTTCAAATTTCTAATATTCGTTAGAAAGCTCTTTTCGATACGAACCCAATGGTTTCGATTTTAGGAGAATCCGACGGTCGGATCTTCCGTAATGTCTGTTCGAAGTCAATGGTCGAAATTCACGAACTGCCGCGGCGCGGCGCGTTCTATTCAGGCCATTATATTATATATATAATATATAATTCGTCGATGTCTATTTAAAACGAATTTTATAAATAGTTTTAAATTTGTTTCAAAAACATTTTAACTTCCATTTCTAATTCAATTCAAATTTCAATTCATTCTATATTCAATTCAATTCGAATTTGGTTTATATTCAATTCAATTCGAATTTGGTTTATATTCAATTCATTTCGAATTTGGTTTATATTCAATTCATTTCGAATTTGGTTTATATTCAATTCAATTCGAATTTGGTTTATATTCAATTCAATTCGAATTTCCTTTATATATATTCGATTTTTATCTCTTTTCAATATTCATTATAAAAACGAATATAATCGATATAAATATCGTTCGCGCCAAAATAGTGCATCGCTAATCAACACGACTTTATAATTTTCAATAACATCGTTATTCTATTCAACAAATGAATCTATATTTCTTTCCATACATGACTCTATATTTTTGTCAACACATGACTAATCTCAACGAACGAGTACTGTCCACGTGTGACTATTTTTGTTATTTAATATATTTTATAAAAATTATGGTATATATTGTTTGATTTCAAATCAGACTCCAACCGTAAATTAGTAAGAGAACGATTCCCTGAATATTAACCCCGAAGGCCGAAACCAACATCAGATCAATATCCAGGAGACCACTCATCTTATCTATTTTCCAGTTAGTTTCTAATTTTATATATGATAAAGATGTTAATTTTATTGTTAAAATATTTCGTTCAACACATGACTAATCTCAACGGATGAGTATTGTCAACACATGAACCTTTATTTTATAATATTCTTTATTTTCCCAATTGGAATGAGGCCCAATCAATCACCATATAGCGTTAACTATATGGATTCCATACAACACATATATATAATAGCAACGATAAATAGTCAACCATCATCCAAAGTGCACTACACTGTATAAGCATCAAATATAGATATCTAACGCTTATAACAGCCTGTCGACCCATCGATCGACATACAACTAATTATTGGGATTAGTGTATGCCGTATTTGATCCCAATACCCGTGTGGGGTTTCAAATCAACAAGCACAAATTTTATTTGTGTAGTTGGGCGATGTGTAAAATTTATCGTCCCAATCAATGTCCTTCAAACAGGTGTACATAAACAAACCGTCCGGTTTGTAAATGAATATTTATTTATTCACATTCACGTTAAAAATTATATTTTTAACGGCCAAATTATTTTATTCAACCTATGAATATCCTATTCGGTTCATTTATTAAATAAAATGATATCTTTATTTTTCTAACTTATTTTAGAAAATTTCGGCGGCATAACGACACGATACTAGAAACGGGACAAGGCCAAGCCTTATCCCCGGTCTAATAATGGCCCACGTCGTATACATACCAATCTAATCAATCTCATTTCACCAAACAACCATATTCAAACCAATCAACTACACAACTAAACAAACAAGTCATCCATGGTCTGTGGACGACGGGTGTCGGGTGCTACTAAACACCGTCTACATCCTAGTATATATATTTAACTAGAAAAGTAAATTTAAGGTGAGAAGTTCTCACCGATAGCTAATCCAATACCACGACTCTTCTTGTGTAGAAGTCATGCATCGTTGTTCTTGCCTTTTGTCACTTTCGTTGCCCGTAGCCACTACATATATAAAAATCACATTTTTATATTGTTGCTATGTATATAAAATCATATTTTTATAATCACACCATATGGATAAAAATTCTATTTTTACATCGCTACTATATAGATAAAAATTCTATTTTTACATCGCTACTATATAGATAAAAATTCCATTTTTATCACGCTATTCTCTATATAAAGATTTCTCCTTTTCAAATATAAAGATTATATTTTTATATTCTCTATTTTATAGAAATTTTATTTTCAATACACTACTTATATAAAAATAGTATTTTTTATATCTTCTACTATATAAAGGTCATATTTTTAGTACTCTACACAAGTAAAAATCAAATTTTTGATTCACTACATATATAAAGATCAAATCTTTAACACTTCTATAATGTAAAAATCATATTTTGTCTTCTACATCATATAAAAAATATATTTTTATACTCTACCTCCAAATAAAAATCGAATTTAAAATGAAATTAAAAGAGAGGCTCACAGTTTTTATCGTTTGGAGTAGAAGAGGACTGGTTTGCTTCGAATGGAGGAGGGCCCACTGTCGATCAGAGGCGGAGGGGTCGGCTTCAGGGTGGCGATGGGGTTTGGGTGGCTCGCGGTGGGGTTCCTTCGGGTCTGGGGTCGTTCGAACGAACAGGGAGGAGGAGGGTTCGGTGGAGAGAGATTGAAGGGAGGGGAGGAAAGAGGGATGGCAGTGCAGAGGGCGGAGGGGGAAGAAGAAGCGGCGGCGGCGGTATAGGGGTGGGCGACGCGATGGTGTTAGGGGTTTTTTTTTCTTCTTTAATCGAAATCGAAAGTGACGGGGGGGCTGAAGGCATATAGGAGAAGGGAGATATTTTTATTTATTTATTTTAATTTCAAAAAGGTGCTTTTATTTACGAACTCGAAACGGGACCTACCGCCTATCATCCTTAGCTAAATACCCCCATTCCGAATACAATGGGATATGTATCGTAAGCTGATTCAATCGTTTCGATCAGTTTCCGTCAAAATCAAAATATAACTCTATATATTGAATTTGAAAGCGCATTTCAATTTACCGGGGCCACATACTAACTAGAAAAATTCCTGAAAAATATTTCGTAGCTTCGTATTGATGATATAGTCCTAACAAAACTAGTTTGATCGAATTCTGAGACCGTTGGAAAAATGGCCATTTTCCAGTCGATTAAAACCAATTGAAAATGGTCAAACGCGTTTTCCTTTGCCATGCTCACATACTGATTCGAAAAACTACGAAATTTGGAATCTAGCAATAATTTGACATCGCGGGCCCAACAAAAGTTGTTTCATCGAAATCTGAGGTCATTTGCAAAATTTCCATTTTTAAGGGCCGAAATTCCATAGCGACTATTCAGAATTTTCAACAGGACATATCTTTTGATCCCCGCTATGAAATTTTGATTTTTCGGATTCGTTGGAAAGACATTATCAAATAGATTCTAATATTTTTTGTTTCGCTAAAATCCAGTTTATTTTGCACCCGGTACGTTCATTTGAAGTTTGAAATCGAATTATCGAACTACCGCGCCATTTTCAATTCCTTTTATAATTTAAAATAAATATTTATATTCTAACGATGATGTATATATATACGTTCGAATTCTAATCAAAATAAATTTCTCGTCGATATTATTTAAAATAATTCATTTTAAATATCAAAATTCATTAAAATTGCCAAAATAAAAATTTTAAACAGGCTCGCATTTCCGGGTTGTTACAATCTCCCCCACTTAAAACTTTTCGTCTCCGAAAAGGAACGAAGCCGAAAGTTGTTTAACTAACCAACTCAACTTCCATTGTTTTGACTACGGCTTAAGTTCTTCAACTTTTCAGTTTCTAAGAACTTTTCAAATTTTTCAAAAATTTGGCTAACATCCTAAATTTCCAAAAAATTTCTTCATAACCTCCCCTGCACCGGGAGCACCGTGAAAATCCCGAAATTGCCATACAGGCCCTCTGATCTCAAAAAGAAAAAGAAAAAGCCAATCGGCTGATAAAATCATCATCACCTAAACAAAACAGTAAATTATAGTAAACATGTACCTATTTGTCGGGCAAACAATTTTATTTCTCTGCTCTAGCCTCCTTGCTATGACCTGTTCATTGTAAGTACATGTATATGCATGCATTGTAATCATTTTTCAATACAGTTCAAAATTCGGTTCAATTAGGCTTAATGGTTCAAAAATTATCAAACAAATAAACAAACAACACAAACATCAATCTTTTAGTGGATTAACGTTTCAAATTCATAATTTTGATATATGTACAAAAATCACATTTTTGATGCCAAATCACAACAATAAATCTATCTATATAAGTTTTGGTTCTCACACCAGTCTAATGGAAATATATAGATATCATACCTTCGAAACACGAACACAAATTCTGATGATGATATATCAATCATCAGAATCATCTCCGGGTGTCTAGAATATGATTCTATATCTATCCAGTATATTAAAACTTCGAATATACGTTCATGACGCGTATATGCAAAAATATTTATATATTGGATTGTCCAAATTCAATATAAATAAATATTCAAATACATATACTTGAATTTAACTTTCAAAACAAAATTGTTTTCATTTGAAAAATATACTCTTCACACTCGTTCTAGGATACTACTGATCCTATCTCTAACGAGTCATTCTAACTGGATATTACTAATCCAATATCTGATGAATTCTTTCGTTCGGATCTAATGTGTCTTGTTCTCGAGCTCTGTAAACCAAAGCTCTGATACCAAACTGACATAGCCCGTAACTTCCCCGGTAAGGATAGCCCGGATTACCTTGAGAACACGACAAAATAGAACACAAACAGAAGAACATTTCATTGTATATTACAACAATTCGATCGGATTACAAGAATATACAGAGTATGAATAAATATTACACATTCGATAAATATCAGAGATTACAATAAATTACATAGCAGCGGAAAAACAATAGAAAACACAACTGAAAGTAATACACGGATACAGAGCTTTCTGAGCATCATTCCAGCTGTGAATCAGGATCCTATGAATATAAATCTGCAAAACCAAAACTACTAGCTGCCCGTGTCGAAAATAAGGGCACCCAGAGTTTAGGTTAAAACAATAAACTCCAGGTCAGTCATGTGACTGGTGTGAGAACTAAAACAGTTATTTAAAACTTTACTTTAAAAGAGAATAATTCAAGGGACCACGCGTATAACACGGAACGGATTTCCTCCCAAGAATACCAGTGCATAGAAAAGACAACGCAATGCTTTTTCGAAAAATGAAGCTATTATAAGACCCAGGTCCCATCACACAATGCAACGCAAGCCGGAGGATAGGGTTTTCCCTTATAATAGCCAAACATGCTTGGTACGTTTAAAAACAAAACATTTGATACTATTATTGATGTATAGTGTCAAAACAATTTCAATCATAAATATCAATCATAGACGGCATGGGTACCATATATCATGTCGCCATACTAGTTCTACAATTAAAACCGCAATATCACGTATTGGAAATTGGATTTCCGTCATGAGTCGAGGCAAGGGGCAATCTCCTCTCCGATTCGAGACACTCTAGCAAATGTCGCAGGACTACACACTCTGGGCAGCCACTTGGATCGGTTGGGCCGGTCCTCTCTTACGTTTGAGGATTGGCAATTCCTGAACACACGTTTCTCGGTCCTATCAGACTTAATATCGAGGCGCCTCATCCCAACAACCACAAAGGTGAAAAGTATATAAATGTCATCCAGTTTAAGCACTGACACCACCCATAGCTAGAAAGAAATGTCGTGTTCTCCCAACGGTCCGTATCCCGTTTTTGACTCATACCGAGGTGTGAGGCTCGCGAATTCACGTTATACACAAAGCTGCGCCACAAAGGCCGTGCTTTGATCATCAACCACAAGACTTTGCTTTTCAACAGAAGCCTTGATCAATTGCCACTTAGGCGTGCCACACAGGCAATTCATGTCATGCGACTGATGTCCATCGATATACAACCTCTGAGCTCGTACGTCTCAGAGAAGGGCGTTAAGCAAAAGAATAAATTCTCCACTGGCAAACAGATGTATATTTAATAGAGATCAATCAACATAGAATAAAATCCAATGTCAGACACACAGTCCATTTACAAGTTCGTTCTGGGTCTGAACGAAACCGGAGGCACTTTCCTCGCATATCCATCGATCTCCAAGTACGTCTGGACGACCACCAACTGATTCCCTCATCTTGGGTGTACAGCCCAATCAAGATCATCAGTAATCACCCAAACGATGTGAAGACTTCTGGTCTTCAATCACTGTCTTCATCTTCGACAAATCGTCGAATCGGTTATTCAGAATGGGTATAAACCCGGCCTTTCTGAGTGACCCGCGTATACAATAAACAAATGTTACACGAACATAACATACGCCTCATTCCAATTCAGCAGTCGCTAACCGTAAATTAGCAAGAGAACAATTCCCCAAATATTAACCCCGAAGGCCCAAACCAACATCAGATCAATACCCAGGAAACCATCCTTCTTGGCTAACCTACGGTTAGTTTCTAAATTTCACATTCTTAGGGAAAGGTTCCCATTAATTTTATCAAAGATAAATTCTTTTAAATTTATTCTTTAATCTTCCATTGGATGTCATATCAATCCAAATTATGGTTTTCCAAACTAGTCGAGATTAGCGAACCACACCGAAGTAATTATTTATTTTATTTCCCAATCCCAACCTATTCATCCCATGGAGCAAAACTGTTTTTACCCCCTTAACTAACACCACAGTGTTATCGGTAAATTTAATTACCATTTCACGTTCAAATCTAATTAAAGATTTAACTATCGCTTTGGAGCAAAACTGGTAATACTCCATTCTCGCTCACTTTCCAAATTTGATAATTTAAATTATCAATTCACATTTCAATCTAATTGCAGATTCATTAAAACTCCCTTTACTGGGTTAAAGAACTAATGTCATTTAAAACACAATTCACGATAGACCCCAAATCACTTTCTATTTATTATCGGGTTAAAGAACAAGTGTTATTTATAACACCGTTCACAATAAACCCACAAATCAATTCTAATTCAATTCCAATTTATTTATTTAAAAATAGTTGGGTTTTAATTTTAGTTCAGAACTAGTTCATTTCGATAAAAATCTATTTTTATCTTTACAAATGTGGGATTTTTCATCCCAGTTTTTCCCAAATCATTTCTTATGATTTTACACAAATTATTACTATTTTTAATAATTTTATCGAGTCCCGTACAGTCGATTTCCAACAACGGCCATCGAACTGCACTTACACCGACCTTTTCCAAATTTGATTTGGATGTATCTCCAAATCCAACCATTAGATTTCAAATTTCTAATATTCGTTAGAAAGTTCTTTTCGATACGGACCCATCGGTTCTGGTTTTAGGAGAATCCGACGGTCGGATCTCCCGTAATGTCCGTTCGAAGTCAATGGTCGAAATAAACGAACTGCCGCGGCGCGACGTGTTCTATTCAGGCCATTATATTATATATATATAATATATATTTCGTCGATTTCTATTTAAAATGAATTTTATAAATAGTTTTAAATTCATTTCAAAAACATTTCAACTTCCATTTCCAATTCAATTCAAATTTCAATTCATTCTATATTCAATTCAATTCGAATTTGGTTTATATTCAATTCATTTCGAATTTGGTTTATATTCAATTCGAATTTGGTTTATATTCAATTCAATTCGAATTTCCTTTATATATATTCGATTTTTATCTCTTTTCAATATTCTTTATAAAAACGAATATAATCGATATAAATATCGTTCGCGTCAAAATAGCGCATCGCTAATCAACACGGCTTTATATTTTTCAATAACATCGTTATTCTATTCAACAAATGAATCTATATTCTTTCCATACATGACTCTATATTTTTGTCAACACATGACTAATCTCAACGAATGAGTACTGTCCACGTGTGACTATTTTTGTTATTTAATATATTTTATAAAAATTATGGTATCTATCGTTTGATTTCAAATCAGACTCCAACCGTAAATTAGTAAGGGAACGATTCCCTGAATATTAACCCCGAAGGCCGAAACCAACATCAGATCAATATCCAGGAGATCACTCATCTTATCAATTTTCTAGTTAGTTTCTAATTTTATATATGATAAAGATGTAAATTTTATTGTTAAAATATTTCGTTCAACACATGACTAATCTCAACGGATGAGTACTGTCAACACATGAACCTTTATTTTATAATATTCTTTATTTTCCCAATTGGAATGAGGCCCAATCAATCACCATATAGCGTTAACCATATGGATTCCATACAACACATGTATATAATAGCAACGATAAATAATCAACCATCATCCAAAGTGCGCTACACTGTATAAGCATCAAATATAGATATCTAACGCTTATAACAGCCTGTCGACCCATCGATCGACATACAACTAATTATTGGGATTAGTGTATGCCGTATTTGATCCCAATACCTGTGTGGGGTTTCAAATCAACAAACACAGATTTTATTTGTGTAGTTGGGCGATGTGTAAAATTTATCGTCCCAATCAATGTCCTTCAAATAGGTGTACATAAACAAACCGTCCGGTTTGTAAATGAATATTTATTTATTCACATTCACGTTAAAAATTATATTTTTAACGACCAAATTATTTTATTCAACCTATGAATATCCTATTCGGTTCATTTATTAAATAAAATGATATCTTTTTCTAACTTATTTTAGAAAATTTCGGCGGCATAACGGCTCGATACTAGAAACGGGACAAGGCCTAACCTTATCCCCGGTCTAATAATGGCCCACGCCATATACATACCAATCTAATCAATCTCATTTCACCAAACAACCAAATTCAGACCAATCATCCAATCAACTACACAACTAAACAAACAAGTCATCCATGGTCTGTGGACGACGGGTGTCGGGTGCTACTAAACACCGTCTACATCCTAGTATATATATTTAACTAGAAAAGTAAATTTAAGGTGAGAAGTTCTCACCGATAGCTAATCCAATACCACAACTCTTCTTGTGTAGAAGTCATCATTGTTGTTGCCTTTTGTCACTTTCGTTGCCCGTAGCCACTACATATATAAAAATCACATTTTTATATTGTTGCTATGTATATAAAATCATATTTTTATAATCACTCCATATGGATAAAAATTCTATTTTTACATCGCTACTATATAGATAAAAATTCTATTTTTACATCGCTACTATATAGATAAAAATTCCATTTTTATCACGCTATTCTCTATATAAAGATTTCTCCTTTTCAAATATAAAGATTATATTTTTATATTCTCTATTAAATAGAAATTTTATTTTCAATACACTACTTATATAAAAATAGTATTTTTATATCTTCTACTATATAAAGGTCATATTTTTAATACTCTACACAAGTAAAAATCATATTTTTGATTCACTACATATATAAAGATCAAATCTTTAACACTTCTATAATGTAAAAATCATATTTTGTCTTCTACATCATATAAAAATTATATTTTTATACACTACCTCCGAATAAAAATCGAATTTAAAATGAAATTAAAAGAGAGGCTCACAGTTTTTATCGTTTGGAGGAGGAGAGGACTGGTTTGCTTCGAATGGAGGAGGGCCCACTGTCGATCAGAGGCGGAGGGGGTCGGCTTCAGGGTGGCGATGAGGTTTGGGTGGCTCGCGGTGGGGTTCCTTCGGGTCTGGGTTCCTTCGAACGAACAGGGAGGAGGATGGTTCGGTGGAGAGAGATTGAAGGGAGGGGAGGAAAGAGGGATGGCGGCGTAGAGGGCCGGGGGGGAGGGGGGAAGAAGAAGCGGCGGTATAGGGGTGGGTGACGCGATGGTGTTAGGGGTTTTTTTTCTTCTTTAATCGAAATCGAAAGAGACGGGGGCGGGGCTGAAGGCATATAGGAGAAGGGAGATATTTTTTTTTTAATTTTTTTTTATTTAATTAATTTAATTTCAAAAAGGTGCTTTTATTTTCGAACTCGAAATGGGACCCACCGCCTGTCGTCCTTAGCTAATTACCCCCATTCCGAACACAATGGGATATGTATCGTAAGCAGATTCAATCGTTTCGATCAGTTTCCATCAAAATCAAAATATAACTCTATATATTGAATTTGAACGCGCATTTCAATTTACCGGGGACACATACTAACTATAAAAATTCCCGAAAAATATTTCCTAGCTTCGTATTGATGATACGGTCCTAACAAAACTAGTTTCATAGAATTCTGAGACCGTTGGAAAAATGGCCATTTTCCCGTCGATTAAAACCAACTGAAAATGGTCAAACGCGTTTTCCTTTGCCACGCTCACATACTGATTCGAAAAATTATGAAATTTGGAATCTAGCAATAATTTGAAATTGCGGACCCAACAAAAGTGGTTTCGTCAAAATCCGAGGTCGTTTGCAAAATTTCCATTTTTAAGGGCCGAAATTCCATAGTGACTATTCAGAATTTTCAATAGGACATATCTTTTGATCCCCGCTATGAAATTTTGATTTTTCGGATTCGTTGGAAAGATATTATCAAATAGATTCTAATATTTTTGGTTTCGCTAAAATCCGGTTTATTTTGCACCCGGTACATTCATTTGAAGTTTGAAATCGAATTATCGAACTACCACGCCATTTTCAATTCCTTTTATAATTTAAAATAAATATTTATATTCTAACGACGATGTATATATATACGTTCGAATTCTATTCAAAATAAATTTCTCATCGATATTATTTAAAATAATTCATTTTAAATATCAAAATTCATTAAAATTGCAAAAATAAAAATTTTAAACTGGCTCGCATTTCCGGGTTGTTACACATATTGATTAGTTTCCTCTGTTCTACTGCTCTCTTTTTCCAAATTTTTTACTTTATGCCTTTCACCTTTTAAACACATGCAACCAGGTCATATTAACATGTGTTTATACACTAATAAGTGTATGATAAGATCATGGTGAAATTTTATTCTTAAAGAACTGTCTTACTGTTTTCTTTTTTTTAACCATTTTCAAGCAAAACATATACTCATTATTTCAGTCGTTCCTAAATCAATCATCCATGTTTTAGTCAGTATAATCCATCTGTACACTAATCTACACACAGTCATAGCTTAACTAAAACAAACAAGAAAACAAAGTAAATGTCTACTCACCTTGTATTCACGCTATTCCAGTTTTTCCCTCCTCTCTGTTTTAGGTGCTCTGCTCTCGGCCATTACTTCATTTCTAGTCTAAAGATTTTAAGCTTGCTTCTAAGTTATGAAATTGCACCTCATACATCAGGGTATTTATAGATGAACTGGAGCATGGTTTCAAAGGTTAGGTAGGGTAGGTTATAGGTTTTCATGTATGATTGAAAACAAGTATGGAGTGGGATAGTTGATGGATAACATAGCTAAGTTCACAGCTGTTTTCTAGCTGAATAAAAGTGTGCAATTATGTTTTTAGCTGTTGCATTTGAGTGATGGAAGGGATATGTATACACTATGTATATCTATGTGTGACCTGATACGGTTACGGCTGATCTAGTTTTAGGGGACAATTCCATGTGCAGATCCATGTTCATGTGTGTTTTTAGTGTCATACTTGGCCATTAAGTATTACAAGTCATTTAAAAATGCTCTTGTATTTAATGTTTTCACTTTAATTCATGGTACCACAGCTACATTTCATTCAATGTTTTAGATCCTATAGGTTTTCTAGGCTATCCATTTACATGATTTCATGGCCATACTTCATCCTTGAGTAATAAATCTATGTTAGAAAGATCTGATTGAACATATATAGCTAGTGTATTATATGAATTAAAGATGGCAAAAATAATGTACAAAACAATATTTTTATTCATTGAGTTTGATTTGTTTTTATTAATTATATGACATATTGTTATTATAACGTCTTATATGTATGTATGTGAAGTAATAAAATATTTACATAAGTTCAAAGCAAAAGAAACTACTTTGATTTACACACACACACACACACACACACACACATATATATATATATATATACAAAAGATAATATACATATATGTAGATAATAAGAAGATAAATTTAATTTCTTTCAGATATCAAATCTACTTTTACTTTAGCAGATATATTTTTACATAAATTAAAATTAAGTTTTTAAATGTAAAATAAAATGTTAAAACAATATTTACCAATGTATATACGAAACGCAAGTCAAAAACATACATATAGGATTTAAGAAAAATGATTAGTCAAAATTATATATATATAATACTCAAATTAAATATTATTTGACTGAATTTAGTTATTAGTATAATCCAAGATTCATATTATAAAGTTGATCTGAAATCCGGGACATTACAATCTACCCCCCTTAAATTAATTTCGTCCCAGAAATTATAGAATGGAGGAAAAATTTCAGTTATAACTAAAATCATAGAACTATATTAACACACAAATATGGGTTATCACCTAGAAATCATAATAAACAAGACATACAAATCGCACTGGTTTTTTATCCAACATTCACAATAATCAAAGCATTCAACACACATTAGTAATCAGCTATCAAACGAAACTCTGGATAGACTCCTCCTATACTATCTTTAGCTTCCCTTGAACAGTCTTTAGGGTATCATTCCATTTCTTCTTGGCCAGATTCATTAACTTATTCCTGGGTCACCTCTCATCTCAAAGCTTATTTGTTTCCTTTCCACGTTCTCGACAAATTGTAGATGAAATCCATATTTATTCAAATTGATTTTAAATCAATAGATTATCCCTTTTTAATTTATATGTTTCTCAATAAATCAAATTTTAATTACCAAAATTCTCTTTAAAATTTAAATTCTTACATTTTCAAGAAATTTGATAGCGTCTCTTTCGTACGGCTCCATCAAACAACTCCAAAATTCATCTCCTTATACCTTCTCTAATCATTAGATAATTCACAAAACTAACTAGCTTTCCAAAGAGACTCCCCAAATCCAACTAAAATACTAACTTGTATCTTCTGTCGACGTCCAACTCATGTACTTTCATCCATAAGCATCCATCATTCCAAACATGCTCATTTGTACAACCAAAATTGTCTGTTATTAAGATTGGAAAACATTTCCATTTCTGGTTTATCTTATCTGCATATTTCATTCTTATACAGGTTTAATTTTGGTTTTAAGTAAGCAGCTCAATGTTAAAATCTGATTATCAGATTATAATAGAAATCAACACAACTATTTATAATAATTTCAGAAATTGTCCTTTATATAGCAAAATATAATTTTGGGCAAAATTATACCATTTACCCACCTGTTAAAACAATATCATATCGAATTATTATGTTAAAGTGTTTAGAAATTCCTATCGATGTCATGGCGTCCCACTACTAGGCCATAATTCTTAAACCCCTCAACAAACCAATCGAAATAATATAAACCAGTTTTTATATCAATTAAAAAATACGCACTCATATATATACACTTAAACTCAATCTATGATATTTCTAATCCCATCTCTATCGATTCACGCCACAGAGTCAAGGTTGTTCTCAACCTTGCGCTCTGATACCAAGTGTAATGACCTGAAATTTTGAACCCTTTGAGTTGACCAAATACAATACAAGTCCAACCCAAATTGCACGAAATTAAGAATCATTAATAGAAAGAAGTTAGATGGTGAGAAATAGAAGAGATAGATATTTAGAATATAAGAAATAAGGTAGAAAAAAGAACTGAATAACATCAAATCTCACAATCGCAGCGGAGTAAAATATAATATATATATATATATATATATATATATATATATATATATATATATTAGCTTTGGAAAATACAAAACTGTATCTGAACTTACATACAACATTAGAGTACATTATATATATACATCACCGAGGAAATAAACACTATATATCTAATGCTGAAGCCTTCTGTTCCAAGCTCCTTCCAGATCATCTGTAAAATCCTGAACTACTAGATTGCCCATACATATTTGGGCACCCAAAAGTTTAGGGAAAACATAGGATAATAAAATATGCGTCAGTCATGGGACTGGTGTGAGTAAATGATTTTTAATGCTTAACTTAGAAAATTTCTTTTGAAAGAATAGATAATCATAAGACCGATCCACACATAAAAAGATGGTTTTTACCTTACGATAACCCAAAACATTTTGAAATCATAATTATTCTGATATTATAATAATGTCTATAGTTTTCGCAAATAATTTAGAATCTAGCAGAATGCTTGCATCTCACGCTCCACATATATAGTATACAAACAAAACCACAAGTGCTTATTGGAGATTGGATTCCGACTATGACAAGGTATGGAACCACCTGCCGATAGTGTATCTCTATAGGGGAATACACTTGGTTCAACAAGAACGTCTTGCAACCCAGCCCACACATGACTGACCACTCATTTCTCTTGAGTGTATCGAATATATTATCACCTTACGGTTGCTAGCAACATAACCATTCCCGGGAGATATAGAAGTGAAAGAAGTAACAAAATGAATATTCTCTAGATGGTGACAATACACCCTAATTGGAGCGACCCACATAGCCATGCTGCCTGGCCGATTTTTGTCGTTTCCCGGTTTGAGGCTTGAGGTCGTCTTGCCATTTAGAACAACACTTCTTCATCCACTTTGAATGCCACATCGTCAAACCCGTCAAATCACAAATTGATTTCCCCAAAACTACGGGTATAAAGCTAAGAGAAACGGATTCCTCTACCACAAAACATAGTTCAGAAGAGATCAACTTACGCAATATGTTAAGTATACTCTGTCAGACATTCGTCCATGTAAGTTGTCCTGCGTCTGGAAAAACCGAAGGCATTATCTTGTAAATCCATATTAGGAAATTTCTAGCTAGGATCGACAGAATAGCCCTTGCATAAACACCGTCTTCAATGGTCTTCAATTTGACTTCAAATTATTCAACGCCTAGATCGAAACAAAGTGGTATTTGGATTTCATTTAGAAAACCAATCCCGGTCTCTTTGAATCGATGAACGTTAATATCTTTTAGAGCCAAGTGATACTTAAAGGATCAGGTTATCATATTCAAATAAATTTTCATATTAATATATATCAGGACTTATCTACACAAATCCCATATTTCAACAGTAGTTTAATATTACCTAAAACCGATTAAATTAAACTGAACAAGTCTACTGGGTTATTCTCCAACATTACAAATAAATAATTTTCACATAGATTCATTACAATTCAATAATTCAAAAAAAAGGTCATTCGTGAGTGGGTTGATCTTGGAAATTTATTATTTCCAATCACATACATCTCTGATTTATTTCAGTTCATGAGTCCATTTATTTATATCGATTATAAGTGTGTTGTCATAACCTGTATTTCAATATATGTCTACGACTTATACATATAACTACTATTTTATTTCTCAATAAATAATTCAATATATAATTTATTTAAATCTTTACTTTAAATAGAAAGTCAATAATATTTTTCCTTAAATAGAAAGTCAATAATTCAATAATATTTACTTTAAATATGTCTACGATTATTACAGGGTTGATCTTTGGTTTTTTTTCTTTCCCTATTTCCTATTTCTTTTCCTATATATTTACTTAAGCCTATCAGCCAATACTCAAGCCCAAACATCTATAGACCCACCACTATATCTCATGTTCTTTTACTTAATTATTTTCCTTTTTCTTTTTAAGCCCACAGGCCCAACGTCCAGCCCGCTTCCTCTCCCAACGTTCTCCTCTTCTTTGTTTTCTCCCTACTTTATATTTTCGCCTGTAGTTGGTAAACCCGCATGTCCTCTTTTCTTTTATCTCCCTTCCTGTTTCGTTGACTGTTGTCATCCATTCCCTCTGCTTGCTTCATCAGCTTCGATCCATTCCAGTGCATCCATCACGCAAGCTTTTAATTCCTCCCTCCTCTCCCTCTTACGGTTACCTTTCTGTTGCCTTTAAATGTCAATGTTTTCATATGTTCTTAAATGCAGGTTGTCTACAGTCCTTTAGTTTAAGTAAGACCAACAGTGTTATATAACGTTAAGCATACCCCTCCACACGCACAAATGATTTTAATAATAGCTCAGTGTAATGTACATATTTAGATGTTATGTGTGTATTCGTTATTAAGTTTTAAATGACCTGATACCCTTATATTAGCGCTGTTACGGTTGGACTGTTCAACCGTCGAACTGATCGAACTGTTTACCCGGTTACCGTCTACTACGGTAACGGTGACGTTAATGGTTGTGAATTTTGATAATCGCGGTAAAACATATCAACCGCACATGATTTTTTGGTAGTATTTCATAAATAATATGTTTTTTTAACAACTTAGGCTAGTGAAATAACATACGCATAAATTATTTGCATTTATATTTACATACAACATGCACATCAATGGTTTATTTCATAGATAAACAAACTGATTCTTAAGAAAAAAAGTTAGTACTTGAATTATTTATGGATAACAATGTAAATTTACGGTATTGGTTGTGGTAACGATTAGATGGTTACGATAACGGTTATAAAATTTGCTAATTGTCAACAACGGTTGCGGTTACAGTTGGCGTCAAAATTGACTACGTAGCACCCCTACTTTATATTATAAAATTTGAAGAGCACCCTGATAACCGACCCTAAAATGAAAGTTGGAACAGTCTCCCTTAACAGCAAGAGCCCTTAAATTCACTAGAGACATTATTTAAGATTACTACAACCGAATACTGTCCACATAATGGTTACTTCACCTCCTTTTCCAGTGTTCAACTCCCCATCTTATGCGATTTGCATGTCTTCCTAATTATTTGCAAGCAATGTTCCTTCTCTCCGTCCCCTTTTCTTCTTCCATTGAACTCTTGTACACAACATCTCTATGCACATGCACACAAATTCTACTCCATTATCCTTGGTCAAAATTATTCCCATAAACTTGACATCATCCTCTGAGCACATCCATGCACTTAGACCCACCTCTTTTCTCCTCGGCCAAAATATCATCATTAAACCTGTTTGCAAAATAAATCATACCCCAACCACGGATCACCCCCCCTGCTACCACCATGTTGCACTGGCTGACCCAAAATTCCATCAGTATGAAGTCCATATGTACCTCAACCTTCCCACCAAGTCTTGTCCCACTCGATGCCTTCCTTACTTCATTGTTGATCATCCAAGTTGACCCATTCAAACCGAAATAAAGACCATAGATCCAAACCAGTCTCAACAAACAAGTTATATAAAAATATATGCATATTTTTCCGATGATCTACACTACTCTACGCTTCTCCAGATCGAATCGTGTCACCTTCGACCCTCTAGATCACCAGAAAATGCCACATCTATATTTTCTGATGAAACCAAAAATTCTCGATGTGCATAGCAGTAAAAATGGTAAAATCATTATTTAATCGCACTAATAACTTAGTAAACCTAAATCACCTAAACTAGATGTTTGAATTTTCCGAGCTGTAAAGCTGCTTATAGTATATTCCTTTATAATGGCTATTATACATCATTCTTTTAATTTGCCAATGGTTTACAACTATACTATAAATAAATGTAACAACATACATACACATCTTATATCTCATAACTATCTAAAACAAGTGCGAACCCGTGCTTTGCATACGGGGTCAAGCTATATTTTTGGGATCATTCATCGTTTTTGTAATCAAAGCTATCATTGCATTAGATCATGAGCATAATACATTTGACATGATGCAACCCTCTGCTTGTAAGGCGATAATATAGTATAAAGATCTGCAATAGGAAAGAAAACATAAAAAATGGCATCACCAATACATCCATAAGGGTAAATAATATACAATTTGGTTTAAGGAATTATACACAATGAATCGACATGAAAAGAAAATAATGCTAAGTATAAAAGTGACCAAAAATGATTTTTAAACTTCAAATCTTAAAAATCAAACATATAAAAAAAATAGTTAAACTCATCCTTGAACCAATCGTTTGAACTTGTAGGACTATTAAATTAATATGATAAATGATTACCGATGAAATTGCAAGTGAGTAGTTCCAAGCTTATGAATTGATGATCCACTACTTCAATGTTTATCTATGATTTTCCTTGGGATACAACACCTCAATTCACCTTTCAAATCGTTTACAAACATCAATTTTTCTAACACTAACACTGTAACACCCCGTATCTGTTAAGGTCACTCACAAAGGGAATGCCTTAACTTCAATGGAGTATTATGGGTACTGGAACAGAAATATTACAAGACAGACATATATAAAACAGCGGAAAATAAAGTGGAAGTACTTCAAATCATTTATTAAATATAAATGTTTACAAGAAAAGCCCATCAACTCCCAATACCCAATTTCATAGTTAAGATATCTGTCTTGCTCAAAAACAAAGAAGCATAAAAACAAACTGCAGTATTCCCCAATAAAGCAAAGCAAGCCATAGCCAAGAGAAATCCAAGCCATACATCAAAGAGCCTTGGAGCTTGGTAAGATCCGAACTAAGCTGTATTCCCAACCTGTGAACCTGGGGGGGGGGGATGGAAGAAAAAGAGGCGAAACAAAATGGGTCAGTCATAAAGACTGAGTAAGTCCTAGTGACTTTCAGCATAAAAATAGATAAAGATAACATGGCATGAATAAACTGAAAGTAAACATAAGCAAGATGACAAGGTAGGCACGATGAACTAAGATAACAAGATAAACTATGATAACAAGGTAAACTAAGGTAACAAGATAAACTTCAGGCACGATGAAACAAGTATAACGTCCCATAATTCCTATCAAGTATCTCACCGCATGGTTTCTATCAAGAATAACATCGCAAGGTTTCTAAGCTTTACCATTAAAACGATATCTATTTGCTCTGCACCACCTAACTAGCATCCTCATAAGTGTCTTACATGGAATGATCTGTATTCCTACTAGTGTCCCAACTAGTGTCCTGTGTAACAAGGATCCGTACCCCCTACTAGTGTCCCAACTAGTAGCCCGTGTTATATAATAATTACAACGTAATCCCAATCCCCGCAATTATGGTAGCCTTCAGGTGTACATCGATTATGAGGATTCCACCTTGATCACCCCAATGGCCATGTATATATTCGATGCACCCTTACTACCTTATCGATCGGCTCCCTACTTGACCTAGTTCTCATTTGTGTCACGTGGCCCCCTACTTGTAAATACCTGTGTTGGTCCCACCATGGGGTGTATCAAGTCCCATGGTGGCAACCCTGACACAATCAAGATGCACAGCTTTATACCTACTGATGCCCAGTGGCTAAATTTTATGCGCCGAAGTGTGTGCACGCCCACACTCCGTTAGAACCTGCACTGCTGCACCAACTGCCGCTAATTTAACCTCTTATAATCAGCCCAGTAATCGTGCCCCACCCTGCCTAGCTCAGGGTTCCGTTGATACCTAATGTGGGTTACTGCTGAAATGGGTCCCCATTACTAGGTTTTTCTATTGGTTAAGTCTGTGGGCCTATATTCTCTGATATTACCCACCAGCCCTGATGTGTACTTAACCCCGCTACTGATTCAAGCATGTGTATTTAATGGTTAAGTGTATGTGAGCCTATATTTACTAATATTACACACCAACCCGATATGTACTTAACCCTTCTACTCGTTATGTTACCATGGTTAAGTGTTTACCTTAGTTGACTTAACCTTTCTCGCTTATTATGTTTGATTGGTTAAGTGTGGTTTATTAACTTAACCCCGTTCGTCTATCTGGTTACATTGGTTAAGAATTTTCTTGTTAACTTAACCCCATGTGTTACTTAACCCTAACACGCATCACATCAGATTGGTTAAGTGCATGTTAACTTAACCTGATCCACAAGTCATATTATAATGGTTAAGTGTTATCAACTTATTCAAGTTAACTTAACCCACCCGCTTGTCCTGTTATGTTGGTTAAGTGTTACTACTTAACTGCAACCACTTGTCTAATTAACCCATCGTATTAGTTAAGTGTTCTCATTAACTTAACCTCACTCTCTAGTCCAGTTTAATCATGTTATAATGGTTAAACATTTGCTTAACCTTACCCACTCCCGTAGTCAACATATTAAATTGGTTAAGTGTCCAGATTAACCTAATCATATTACTTAACCCACCCATTTATATCATATTGGTTAAGTGTTCTTATTTACTTAACCCTACCCACTGGTCTAATTAGCATGTTACGTTGGTTAAGTATTACTATTCGTATTTCCACATGTCACCCACATGTCACCCACTTAACCCCCATGTCCCACCACATGTTTATCTGGTTAAGTATTTCTTAATTCATTAAGGCCGTAACCTTATAAAGACCTCTCACATTAGACTGACATTTATGGCAGCTGGATTTGCCGGGCGGGTCCGGGCAGTCTTACACCATAAAAGAGTCTAACCTCGTGTCTTTACAACTGTTACGCTTTTAATTTGGGCCTAGGACCTCTCACATTGGGCTGACATTTGTGACTACTGGATTCGCCGGGCAGTTCCGAGCAGGTTTATGTCACAAATTAGTCCAACCTCGTGTCCTAAGCATTGATTATTACTTATAATATTTTACCCCAATTTGAATTTATTTCCCCTATTCAAATTATCAATTAATTCCTAATTTAACGATGTCCATAATTGACTCAATTATGTCCATCAATTAATGGTATGCAAAATCATACCAATTTTACCACAATTTATCTTAGGCCATTAAAGGCAACTTATCTCAATTTATATTTATCCCTCTTTTAAGGCTATTACATGCCAACTAATATATGTACCCAATTCTAGTCAGTTTACATATATACCAAGTTTCATGCCCTTTTTACATATGTCAAGATCTAGCCAAAATTACATGTATCAAGTTTCATACCCAAATCCGATGATTCATGATGTAGTTATCCTAAGCTATAATCTTTTTGTTTCAATACATGCCAATTGCCCAAGTTCATAATACATGTTTATGCCAATTATAAAGTTTACAATCGCTTTCATGCTCAAATTCCCAAATCTACATATGCCTAATTAACATAAGCCCAATCTTTTGATTTAATTTACATAGATCCAATTGGTGTCCAATTCCATGCATATAATATTTATGCAAATTTTATCATAACGAGATTATACCAAACTTTACAGATCTACCCAGAACTTGCAAATTAAATGATAATATCCAATTTCATGTTGCCAATTATTAATCATGTCCATATAGGCAATTATCCCATATTTCCCCCGTATACATCTCATATGCGAATCGCGATTTTAGGCCAAGGTCCGAAGTTGACCAAGGTTCATCAAAAGAAAATAAATAGGGGGAGGTAGAAATTTGCATAATAAATAGATCAGAGAGAAAAACAACATCATGATAAGCATAAAGATTAGAACTTGATGATAACATCATTACGAATCAAGAAAACTGCAGAATAAATCACAAACTTGTCATGGGAATAAAGGTAGAAAAGTCTCAAAACTAAAGATTCAAAAAGCAACAGGAATAGATCTGAATCGATAAACATACTTAGATTCAATTCCACTTCATTTCATGCCCATATTAAAATTAAATATTTAGATCCGAAAATAACTAGCACTTACAGAGAACGGCTAATGCATTAGGGAGTGAATTTGTCATAGAAAGTTGCAGTGTCATTGATCTATCCTCTTGAATTTGTTGTAGAAGCATTGATCTTTGATTTGATTTTGGTTTGAATGCTTAAGCATTAATTTGGAGACGGCGGCCATGGCTCAAGAGAGATTCCAGCAGCATTTTGGTGTAAGAATGATTTATTATGAATTAGGTTAGGCCATAGGTTGTATTTATAGATGTTTGGAGTAGTTTAGGCCCTTAGATAAACCCTAGAGCAGATCTGAACACTCAAAATCCGTCACAGGCCATCAGAACAGAGCACAAGGCCAAGCAGGTGCACCCAGGCCGACTAGGCTTGACCAGGCAAGTCGACACCAATGTCGACTGCCCAGTCGACATGGGGGGGTGGTGTCGACTGTGCAGTCGACACCCCTGTCGACTTGACCTGGGCGGGAATTTTCCCGCCCTACCCCCTGTGTGTTCGAATTCGAATTTTGCTCTAGTTTTAAACTATTTTGAACTTGAAATTTTCTGAAAACTTTGACGGGCCATAACTTGGTCATACGGACTCCGATTCTCGAAAACTTGGACTCTATTTCGCGTATTTTTCTAAGAAGAATGCAATGGCACAGCCCGTTTCCCTTGATTCAGATTTTAATATTTAATTCTGCCATGATTTCTTGTTTTAACATGTTATAAAATTCGGGTTGTTACATTCTCCCCACCTTAAAGGATTTCGTCCCCGAAATCTCTAAGTTAGGGAGGATGTGTCCTACCATCCAATCATCCATCTACTCAAAACATCATCCACAGGCAACCATTGTCCTTAAGAGATTTCTAATGTTGTATGAACATATGCAAGAAGTGTGTGTATATGTTCCTTGTCTAATACAAATGATCAGGCCTGATTGATCTTCTAATGCAAAATATGTTAAGTGCCATGAGTCCAACATGTGTGCAAATAGTCCTAGTCACATAAACACTATATGTGTGCACAAACATCCATCCATATGCAACATTCACATGATAACACATTCAATTTCATCCACAAACAAGTATAAACACTCGTGCATATGCAATATGAAAGGTGATTGAGCCGATCTAGTGCCTAATGTGTGTAAATGCATCCACGAGCAACCACTTGCAACCACTTGCAACCATCAATCATAACATGTCTCAAACACATGTTTACATCCAATTGTTCCTACCTAAAGATATAGTCTAGTGATAGAAGCAAGTAAAAACTTTGTGCCCATTAGGCAATGTCAAAACTGGAAATCTACGGCACCTATATCCTGATTAGGAGAAGAACTCCCTAAGCATCATCCACGAAGACCGAAATCAACATCAGACTGACACCCAAAGAATTACTCAACCCAACCAATATATATATGATTCTAGGAAACTAAGCATGATGGACTACTATTAGGTCACAAGGAAATCCCTTCCTAAGACCAACCCGTGTCCTATAAAACCCAAAAAGTTTAGTCAACCGAACAAACACCCTCAAGCCCCAACATGTGTTACTAACAGATGAGTCATACTCCCTATGGGGTTTGCAACAGAAATTGGATTGAGGATAGGACCTAGAGGATATACACAAAAGATAGCATGTGAGTAAGCTCTATAGGAAAAGAGAGATCATGGATATACTCTTAAAAAGAGATATGATGCGCGAATCTAGTCTTTAATCTTCTAAGTCCCATTTCTTTGAGCTTAACCCCATTGTGCTTTGACCGCCTTTAACTTCACAATTCCGTAGCTTCTTAATTCTTATTTCCAAAATATGAGTTGGAATCCATTTCACTTTTTCCTCTCGTTCCACTTTCACTTATTCTCCTCCTAGTATACTCGGCTCAAACATAACTGCGTACTCATGGTTTCATGCAAGCTCTCCAAAATTCACTAGTGAATCTTGGATCTCATCCACTTACTATCAGGTATTCCACGTAGAAGAACTATCTCTTGGAAACAAATGCCAACCATGTTGCCAAATGTACTTACTAAGGTGATTCTCTACAAATCATGCATAAGCGAAATGACCCATCCGCCTTAATGGCGAACACTACTCGATTGGATTACAAATTACCAATAAATGTGTCAAGAGATTCTAGGAAACAAATCATGATAGAACCCTAAAGGTTACATGCGACTTCGCGGGTATTACCGAGGTAAGTCAAGAGTCTAACTACCCTTTTTTCAAAACCGAGAAGGTCACCCTTACTGGATAACCACTCCATCGCTAGAATCAACCCATAGCCCAAAATATAAACATTACTTCTAGACTCAACACTTAGCATAGACATTCTCAAATCCAAACAAGTCATGAATAAATGAGCCGATTTCCCCAACAGGATTTGAGAAAAAAAATGGGATCCTCTACCATGCTAGTACTAAGGTGCAGAGACTCAACTTTCGAAGTAGAATTAAAAGGATGCGATGTGCAAAAACAAAGTTCTAGTGGGATGATAGAAAAGAAAAGCTAAACCTTTAACAGAAATGCTACCACCCTCTTAGGTACGCTAGTGGTGAGAGAATTCAATTACCCTCTCGACGATCTTGTCCCTTGCCCTTGTCCTATAATACTTAACTACATGTCCCTTCTCACTAAAGATACTCTCTCTTGTCATGGGTTTTACTATTCTTTCACTTTGGCCTCTTTCCTCTCACCTTTTTTCCTCCTTCGTGGGTTAAGCTATAACAACTAGTTTCTTGTTCTTACTGTCCTTGTATAGTTTGTTAACAACTCTCTCGAAGCTACCTCCAACGCACAGCACTCTACCCAACTTGAAATAAGATTAGACGCAGATGGGACTACCACGGCTACAGACGGAGGTTGGGCACTCCTTTGCCCTCCGACATGTGTCGGATGCCTACGAAACTATGGTGAAAAGAGTGAGAAGAGATTTCAAGAGAGAATCAAAAGATAGTGCATATGGCTTTAGGGATTATGCCTTTTAATTAAAACAAAATTTTCTTGAAAATTTGCTTCTTTGTAAATGTTTTGAAAATAATTTCAGAAGGTTTTTGAAAACTTTTGCCCAGTCTGGTAACCTTCTGCTCTGATACCAAATGTAACACCCTACATCTGTTAAGGTCACTCACAAAGGAAATGCCTTAACTTCAATGGAGTATTATGGGTACTGGAACAGAAATATTACAAGACAGACATATATAAAACAGCCGAAAATAAAGTGGAAGTACTTCAAATCATTTATTAAATATAAATGTTTACAAGAAATGCCCATCAACTCCCAATACCCAATTTCATAGTTAAGATATATGTCCAGCTCAAAAACAAAGAAGAATAAAAACAAACTGCAGTATTCCCCAATAAAGCAAAGCAAGCCATAGCCAAGAGAAATCCAAGCCATACATGAAAGAGCCTTGGAGCTTGGTAAGATCCGAACTAAGCTGTATTCCCACCCTGTGAACCTAGGGGGGGAACGGAAGAAAAAGAGGCGAAACATAACGGGTCAGTCATAAAGACTGAGTAAGTCCTAGGGACTTTCAGCATAAAAATAGATAAAGATAACATGGCATGAATAAACTGAAAGTAAACATAAGCATGATGACAAGGTAGGCAAGATGAACTAAGATAACAAGATAAACTATGATAACAAGGTAAACTAAGGTAACAAGATAAACTTCGGGCATGATGAAACAAGTATAACGTCCCATAATTCCTATCAAGTATCCCACCGCATGGTTTCTATCAAGAATAACATTGCAAGGTTTCTAAGCTTTACCATTAAAACGATATCTATTTGCTATGCACCACCTAACTAGCATCCTCATAAGTGTCTTACATGGAATGATCCGTATTCCTACTAGTGTCCTAACTAGTGTCCTGTGTAACAAGGATCCGTACCCCTTACTAGTGTCCTAACTAGTAGCCCGTGATATATAATAATAACAACGTGATCCCAATCCCCGCAATTATGGTAGCCTTCAGGTGTACATCGATTATGAGGATTCCACCTCGATCACCCCAATGGCCATGTATATATTCGATGCACCCTTACTACCTTATCGATCGGCTCCCTAATTGACCTAGTTCTCGTTTGTGTCACGCGGCCCCCTACTTGTAGATACCTGTGCTGGTCCCACCATGGGGTGTATCAAGTCCCATGGTGGCAACCCTGACACAATCAAGATGCACAGCTTTATACCTACTGATGCCCAGTGGTTAAATTTTCTACGTCGAAGTGTGTGCACGCCCGCACTCCGTTAGAACCTACACTGCTACACCAACCACCGCTAATTTGACCTCTTATAATCAGCTTATTCAAGTTAACTTAACCCACCCGCTTGTCCTGTTATGTTGGTTAAGTGTTACTACTTAACCGCAACCACTTGTCTAATTAACCCATCGTATTAGTTAAGTGTTCTCATTAACTTAACCTCACTCTCTAGTCCAGTTTAATCATGTTATAATGGTTAAACATTTGCTTAACCTTACCCACTCCCGTAGTCAACATATTAAATTGGTTAAGTGTCCAGATTAACCTAATCATATTACTTACCCAACCCATTTATATCATATTGGTTAAGTGTTCTTATTTACTTAACCCTACCCACTGGTCTAATTAGCATGTTACGTTGGTTAAGCATTACTATTCGTATTTCCACATGTCACCCACTTAACCCCCATGTCCCACCACATGTTTATCTGGTTAAGTATTTCTTAATTCATTAAGGCCGTAACCTTATAAAGACCTCTCACATTAGACTGACATTTATGGCAGCTGGATTTGCCGGGCGGGTCCGGGCAGTCTTACACCATAAAAGAGTCTAACCTCGTGTCTTTACAACTGTTACGCTTTTAATATGGGCCTAGGACCTCTCACATTGGGCTGACATTTCTGACTACTGGATTCGTCGGGCGGTTCCGGGCAGGTTTACGTCACAAATTAGTCCAACCTCGTGTCCTAAGCATTGATTATTACTTATAATATTTTACCCCAATTTGAATTTATTTCCCCTATTCAAATTATCAATTAATTCCTAATTTAACGATGTCCATAATTGACTCAATTATGTCCATCAATTAATGGTATGCAAAATCATACCAATTTTACCACAATTTATCTTAGGCCATTAAAGGCAACTTATCTCAATTTATATTTATCCCTCTTTTAAGGATATTACATGCCAACTAATATATGTACCCAATTCTAGTCAGTTTACATATATACCAAGTTTCATGCCCTTTTTACATATGTCAAGATCTAGCCAAAATTACATGTATCAAGTTTCATACCCAAATCCGATGATTCATGATGTAGTTATCCCAAGCTATAATCTTTTTGTTTCAATACATGCCAATTGCCCAAGTTCATAATACATGTTTATGCCAATTATAAAGTTTACAATCGCTTTCATGCTCAAATTCCCAAATCTACATATGCCTAATTAACATAAGCCCAATCTTTTGATTTAATTTACATAGATCCAATTGGTGTCCAATTCCATGTATATAATATTTGTAATAACCCGGAAAATACGAGCCAATTTAAAAATTTTAAATTGGTGATTTCAAAGGAATTTGAACAATTAAAATAGAATATTTCAATAAAATAGTGAATTAGAAATAGTGAGTTAGTTTGAAAATTTGAATTCAAACTTTGACTGACTGTGCAAGGGGGAAAATATAACGGATTTTAGCGAAACCAAAAATATTTAAATTTGTTAGTCAATACCTTTCTAACGAATCTGAAAAATCGAAGTTTCATAACGGGAATCAAAAGTTATGGCCGAATGAATTTTCAGAATGGTCGCTATATAGAATATATAGCCCTAGAAAATTGATGTTTTGCATACAACCTCGGAATTCGACGAAACCACTTTTGTTGGGTCCGGGATGTCAAACTATTGCTAGATTTCAAATTTCATAATTTTTGAAGCTAGTATGTGAGCGTGGCAAAAGAAAATGTGTTTGGTCAGTTTTTGTTAAATTTGATCGACCAGAAAATGGTCATTTTTCAAACGATCTCAAAATTCGACGAAACCACTTTTGTTGGGACCGTAGCGTCAAAACATAGCTAGATTTATTTTTCTGGAATTTTTCGAATCAGTTTGTGGCCTTGGCAAATTGAAATGTGCATTCAGAGTTAAAAATTAAATGTTTTATACTTTAATTTGAAAAATAACTGACTGTAATAGTCGAATTGGCCTACGAAACATATCCCATTGTGTCCGGGATGAGGGTATTTAGCTAGGGGCAACAGTCGTTGGGTTAGAAAAGGAGTTCGTTTGAGAAAACACTATTTAAAAATTTAATAAAACTATCGACCAATCATATTTCTCCATTCATAAAAAAAACATCAGAAAACCCCCGACCACCTCCCCTCCCCCCCCCCCCCCCCCCCCGACATCGACGACGGAAAGTTCCCCCCCCTCCCTGGCGATTTCCGATCGCCACAGCCCGAATCAGCCCCTCCCCCAGTTCAACTTTTTGTAGTTCTCCTTCCCCTCTTCAAATCCATATAAGGAGCTCCCCCTATTGTTGCTCCTACGTCGAGATATCTCCCTCCAAAGTCTCGACCTTCAAACCGCCGCCGCGAGCTCTGGGCCCCACCGAGTCGCCTCCAATTGCCGCGCGCCTGTAGCCCTTTCCTCCCTCTTCCCAACCCGCCGATCATCCCCTCGTGCCTCGGTTCTCGCGAAAACCGCAAACCTAGTTTTGAACCATCGTGAAAGGTGAGTTCTTTTTGATGCTTGTACTTTGAAAAATCATATCTTTTTAGTGTGTTGACGAAATTCGATGAAACAGGAAACATCACGACCGCAAGGAAGCTCTCTACACTCTAGAAGAAGCCGCGGATTTTTCTGACATCGTATCTATTTTTAGCGAAGCAACAAACCAATGTGAGAAATCTAAATTAATAGAATTTGAATGGAAAATGTCGTGTATAAATTATATTTAGCGAAATATAAATTACACACGTGTTGTATACCTCATGTACATGCGTGGTGTATGCTATATAAGCGAAGTATGAATTATACATGCATAGAATAATTGATATATGTGTTGAAATGCAAGTGAAATATAGCAATTATATATATATACACTCCCCTCGTCCACAAACCATGGACGATATTTATTGTTGCAAATTGGTGTGAAACATTGCATGAAAAATACGAATGGTTGAATAATTGTTTGTGGTTGATATTGTTTGGTTGTGGTTGAAAAATACCCATTGGTGACTGAAATGAATTGGAAATATTTGTGGAAATAAAAATAAACATGCCGCCTGCGTGCGAATTAGATGCATGAATCCCCATTGTCAAAAACCGCGAGGTTTTAAGGTAGAGCGAGGAGCCGTACTAGGGACGGTGCCGGTTTTAACTACCCTGCCGTTATGCTACCGAAATTTTGAATAATCTTTGTGTGTTAGAATTATTTTCATATGTTGAAATTATCTTCATGCGTTGAAATTAAAGTCATATGTTGAAACTATATCCATGTGTGGAAATGTTCATGTGTTGAAAAGTGATGTGCGAAAATTAAATTCATTTGTGCATGAATGAAGTGTTAAACAATAAAAATCACCTTTTTATAATATATATGAAGTATGAAAAATATTCTCCTTATATATAAATAGTTTCAACAATAAAAATTCCATCTTTCTAATATGAACAACATAAATAAAATATCCATGTGTGGAAATGCTCATGTGTTGAGAAGTGTGTGTAGTGGAAAAGTTCATGTGTTGAATAAAAAGATCGAACAATAAAAATTACATTTTTATTGAAACTATGAAGTGTTGAAAACATCCATTTGTCGAATAAATATATTAAATGATAAAAATATCATTTTTATCATATATGTGATATGCTAAAGATATGCGGACGTTGAAATAAATATTTGTGAATGAAATATTATTTTTAACATGCATAGGAACTAAATAAAATAGTCATTTGTTGAAATTTATTTTAGTTCGCCAAAATTATCATCTATGAAATGTGAAGTGTTAAAAATAGCCACTTGTTCAAATAAATGTGCATGAGTTGAAATATAAATTAATTAGCTAATGATATGATTTTAGCCTATGCATGCAACATTAGAATGAATGGTGTTTTTAAACCAATGTAAATCAAATATGAAGTTGAATGGAAAATGATAAGTGATAAAAACTGTATATATGTACATGCATATTTATTGAACAGGTTATAGCAAAGGAGCTAGAGAAGAGGAATAAAATTTTGTGCCTGACAAATAGGTACACATTTACTGTTTTGTTTGGGTGATGATTTTATGAGCCTGTTGGCTAGCCGCTTGGCTTTTTCTTTTTCTTTTCGACATGAGACGCCCGTTTGGCTATTTGGGAATTTTCCCAGACCCTCCCGTACAAAGGAGGTTATGGCGAAATTTTCCGAAATTTAAAGGCGTTAGTGAATGTAACAACCCGGAAAATCTGGGCCAGTTTAAAATTTTTATTTTGGCAATTTTAGTGAATTTTGATTATTTAAAATGAATTACTTTAAATAATATCGACGAGAAATTTATTTAGAATATAAATCGAACGTATATATTATACGCGTCGTCGTTAGAATATAAATATTTATATATAATTATAAATAGAATTGAAAATGGCGCGGTAGTTCGATAATTCGATTTCAAACTTCAATTGAATGTACCGGGTGCAAAACAATCCGGATTTTAGTGAAACCAAAAATAATGGGATCTAATTGTGAATATCTTTCCAACGAATACGAAAAATCAAGATTTCATATCGGGAATCAAAAGATATGTCCAGTTGAAAATTCTGAATAGTCGCTATGGAATTCAGGCCCTTAAAAATGGACATTTTGCAAATGACCTCGGATTTCGACAAAACCAGTTTTGTTGGGTCCGCAGTGTCAAGTTATTGCTAGGTTTTAAATTTCATAATTTTTCGAATCCATATGTGAGCGTGGCAAAGGAAAACGCGTTTGACCAGTTTCAGTTGATTTTAATCGACTGGAAATTGGCCATTTTTCAAACGGTCTCAGAATTCGACGAAACTAGTTTTGTTAGGACCGTATCGTCAATACGAAGCTAGAAATAATTTTTCGGGAATTTTTCTAGTTAGTATGTGACCCCGGTGATTTGAAATGTACGTTTAAAATTCAATATAGTGATTTAAATGAAAATTCAAAAGGAAACTGATTCAAACTATCAATTCAGCTTGCGGTACATAGCCCATTGTGTTCGGAATGGGGGTAAAACGCTATGGACGACAGGCGGTGGGCCTCGTTTCGAGGTCATATGTAAAAGTCAACTCTTTAGGATAAAACGAAATAATTAAATAAATAAAAAAAAAAAAAATATCTCTCTTCCATTAACCCGCTGGCCCCCCCCCGATCATTCAACAGAAAATAAAAATAAGGAAAGAAAAAAAAAGGGAAAAAAAAAAAAAGAAATCGAGCCGCCGCCTCCACCCTACCCTACATCCGTCGCCGCCGCGATGGAGCCACCCACCTCTGGCCGCACCTCCTTGAATCGCCGACCGCCACCAGGAACCCCCCCCTCCATAGATCGAAGCATCGCCGCGCCCCCCTGGAAGCCTCGAGCCCTCGCGAAGACGTCGCGCCACCCCCCGTTGAAGCGCCTCCCTCGTTCGAAGTCCTAGCGCCGCCGCACCTCCTTGAACCGCCGACCGCCACCAGAAAACCCCCCCCCTTCTTCGCAGGTACGCTATTTATTTTATTTCATTTTTATTTTTAATAAAAAAAAAAAAAAAAAAAATTCGATTTTTTTTAAACAGAGAACTAAAACTGATTTATTTATAAGAATTAAAACTGATTTATTTATAAGAATTAAAACTGAAATGTTTTAAAGAAGAAAAACTGAATGTTTTAAAAAGTTTAAAACTGAAATGATTTTTAAAAGTATATTAAAACTGAATTTTAAAGTATATTAAAATTGAATTTTAAAGTATTTTAAAACTGAATGTTTTAAAAAGTTTAAAACTGAAATGATTTTTTTTTAGTATAAAGCCAGATTTTATAAAAGAAAAAAAAACTGATTTTGTTTTTAAAAATAAAAAAAAACTGATTTAGTTTTAAAGGTAAAAGCTTTAAATAGGAAGAAAGGTTTGAACTTTCAAGTCGAAGTAAAAACCATATTTTTAAACATTGAAAGCGAAGAAAAAAATCATATTTTTTTTAATTATTGAAAGACGAAATAAAAATATGATTTTTATATATAGAACTTCGAGATAAAAATTTGATTTTTATATATAGAACTTCGAAATAAAAAAATATGATTTTTATATATAGAACTTTGAAATAAAAATTCGATTTTTATATATTGAACTTTGAAATAAAAATTCGATTTTTATATATTGAATAACATAATAAAAATTCGATTTTTGCATATGTAGAGAATACGGGCGAAAGCGACAAAAAGGCGAAACGACGAAGACTTCTGCAAAGGAAGAGCCGTGGAGCTAGGATAGCTATATGTGAGAATTCCTCACCTTTCGATTTCTTTTCTAGTTATATATATACTAGGATGCAGACGGTGCTTAGTAGCACCCGACACCCGTCCACAGACCATGGACTTGTTTGTTTGACTGTTTGGTGATTGATTGTGATATTGGTTTGAATGTGGTTTGTGGTGTGAAAAATCGAATCGATAAATTGGTTAGGATTAGACGTGCGCCGTTATAAGGCGAAGGAGTAAGGCTAGGTTAGACCCTTACTCCAAAGTTTGTGGTTTGCATAACGAATTGATTTGATTGATGTGTGAATGGCGTGGGCCTTCACTAGACCGGGGATAAGGCTAGGCCTTGTCCCGTTTCTAGTATCGTGCCGTTATGCCGCCGAAATTTTCTAAAATATGTTAGAAAAATGAAAATATCATTTTATTTAAATAATGAACTGAATAGAAATTCATATGTTAGAATAAAATGTTTTATCGTTAAAAATATAATTTTTAACGTGAAGTGAATAGAATAAAATATTCATTTACAAACCGGACGGTTTGTTTATGTACACTGATTTGACTGACATTGATTGGGTCGATAAATTTTACACATCGCCCAACTGCACGAATAAAAATCTGTGTTTGATTGTTTGAAACCCCACACGGGTGTTAGGATGAAATAAGCAGTTCACTCATCCTGATTGATTAAATATTCGATCGATTGATTGACATGCTGCTATAAGCGTTAGATATCTATATTTGATGCTTATACGGTGTAGTGCACTTTGGTTGATGGTTGATTATTTTCAATGCTATTATATACATGTGTTGTATGCAAATCCATATAATTAATTTTATATGGTAATTGATTGGGCCTCATTCCAGTTTTGAAAAAGAAATATTTGAAAAAGAAATATTTGAAATAGAATATTTGAAAATAGAAATTTATGAAGCCGTATTGATTAGATTGACGCCATTTTGACGTGAACGATATTTATATCGATTTTAAAACGATTTCGAAATGAATTGAATTGAAAACGATTTCGAAATGAATTGAATTGAAAGTGATTTCGAAATGAATTGAATTGAAAACGATTTCGAAATGAAATGAATTGAAAACGAATTCAAATTGAATTGAAAACGATTTCGAAATGAAATGAATTGAAAACGAATTCAAATTGAATCGAAATCGAAACGATTTCGAAATGAAATGAATTGAAAACGAATTCAAATTGAATTGAAAACGAATTGAAATGAATTCAAATTGAATTGAAATTTGAATTGAATAGAAATGAGTTTTAAAACGAATTTATAAAGAAGAATTCAATTTTGATTTGAATTGAAATGGAAGTTGAAATTGCTTTTGAAATGAAATTAAAACGATTTATAAAATTCGTTTTAAATAGAAATCGACGAAGTATATATTATATATATTATATATATAATATAATGGCCTGAATAGAACGCGCCGCGCCGCGGCAGTTCGTGAATTTCGACCATTTATTTCAAACGGACATTGCGGGAGATCCGACCGTCGGATTCTCCTAAAACCGGAACCGTTGGGTTCGTATCGAAAAGAGCTTTCTAATGAATGTTAGAAATTTGAAATCTAACGGTTGGATCTGGAATTATGTCCAAATCAAATTCGAAAAAGGTCGCTGTAAGTGCAGTTCGATGGCCGTTGATGGAAATCGACTGTACGGGCCTTGATAAAATTATTAAAAAATAGTAATAATTTGTGTAAAATCATAAGAAATGATTTAGAAAGAATTAGGATGAAAAACTCCCTATTTGAAAAGATAAAAATAGATTTTTATCGAAATGAACTAGTTTTGAACTAGAATTATAATTCTATTTATTTTTAAATAAATAAATTGAATTTGAAATGGTTTTGAAAATAACCAAAATTTCCAATGATTGCATTGGAGTGGATTTGAATCGAAATTGTCTTCGGAATATTTCGATGTTGGAATTCGTGATTATACAGGTGTTGTTATGGAAATTTGAAAGATATATATTTATATCGTTATTTCCAATACGACATTTGTTAGTCGTAGAATTCGATATTGAATATAAGCCGATATATTTTCTATTCAGAGCCTTGTATTGAATATCGAATGTGATTTGGGTTTGTCGTGAATGGTGTCTTCACTAACACTGTTCTTGAACCCAGTTGAGAAAAGATTAAATCTTTTTATTTAGATTTAATGAAGTGTACCAATTAAATGATATTTAATTGGAATTGAATTGGTATTGATTTTTGGGTTTATCGTGAACAGTGTTTTAAATAACACTTGTTCTTTAACCCGATAATTAATCGAATGTGATTTGGGTTTGTCGTGAATGGTGTCTTCACTAACACTGTTCTTGAACCCAGTTGAGAAAAGATTAAATCTTTTTATTTAGATTTAATGAAGTGTACCAATTAAATGATATTTAATTGGAATTGAATTGGTATTGATTTTTGGGTTTATCGTGAACAGTGTTTTAAATAACACTTGTTCTTTAACCCGATAATTAATCGAATGTGATTTGGGTTTGTCGTGAATGGTGTCTTCACTAACACTGTTCTTGAACCCAGTTGAGAAAAGATTAAATCTTTTTATTTAGATTTAATGAAGTGTACCAATTAAATAATATTTAATTGGAATTGAATGGATATTGATTTTTGGGTTTATCGTGAACAGTGTTTTAAATAACACTTGTTCTTTAACCCGATAATTAATGGGGTGTGACTTTGGGTTTATCGTGAACCGTGTTTTAAATGACACTGATTCTTTAACCCAGTCACAGATTAAAACTAAGTGGAGTTTTAATGAATCTTTAATTAGATTGAAAAGATCGAGAATGGAGTATCACCAGTTTTGCTCCAGGCGATAGTTAAATCTTTAATTAGATTTGAACGTGAAATTTAGAAACTAACTGTCGGTTAGCCAAGCAGAAGGGTTTTCTGGATATTGATCTGATGTTGGTTTCGGCCTTCGGGGTTAATATTTGGGGAATTATTCTCTTGATTAATTTACGGTTAGTGACTAATGAATTGGAATGAGGCGTATGTTGTGTTTGTGTAACACTTTTATAAAATATACGCGAGTTATTCGGGAAGTCCGGGTTCATCCCATTCTGAATAACTGATACGACGATAAGTCGAAGATGAAGACGATGGTCGAAGACCGGAAGTCTTCACGTCGTTTGGGTGATAACTGATGATCTTGATTGGGCTGTACACCCAAGAAGATGGAAACAGTTGGTGATCGTCCAGACGTACTTGGAGATCGATGGATATGCGGGGTACTAGGTGCCTCCGGTTTCGTTCAGGCCCCGAACGGACTTGTAAATGGACTGTGTGTCTGACATCGGATTTCATTCTGTGTGACTGATATCGGTTGCATAGGATGGTTTGCCTGTGTGGCATGCTAAGATGCAAATGATCAAGGCTTCTGTTGAAAAGCAAAGTCTTGTGGTGATGATCAAAGCACGGCCTTTGTGGCGTAGCTTTGTGTAACGTTTACTTCGCGAGTTTCACACCCGGTATGAACCAAAAACGGGAGGGACATCAGGGAGGACTTGCGTTTCTTTCTAGCTAGAAGTGGCGTCAGTGGTTTTACACGCCCTGACGAGTTTGACTTATGTGGTTGTTGCTGTTGCGAGGCGCCTCGGATTGATCGGTCGTTCTCGAACCGATGGAGTCATTTAGTTGGCTCGTTTACGCCCCATAGGGCGGGGAAACGCATGTTCAGGCATTTTAATCCACTCCGTGTGGACCGGCCCTGACGATCCAAGGGTCACTCGAGCTCTGATCCTGAGGGGCGGGCTAGAGCGTCTCGAATCGGTTGAGGACTATCTTTTGCCTCGGTTCATAGATGGAAATCCAATTTCCAAATACGTGACATTTGCGGTTTTATTTGTAAACCTATATATGGCGACATGATATATGGTACCCATGCCGCCTATGATTGATACTTATGATTTGAAGTTGTTATATACACTATGCACTTATAATAGTATCAAATGATTTGTTTTAAAACGTATCAAGCATTCTTTGGCTGTTATAAGGGAAAACCCTATCCTCGACTGCGTTGCATTGTGTGATGGGACCTGGGTCTTATAACAGCTTCATTTTTCTTTATTTAGCATTGCGCTGTTTGTTTATGCACTGGTATTCTTGGGAGGAAACCCGTTCCGTGTTATACGGCGTGGTCCCTTGATTTACCTAATGATTTAAAATATAGATTAATAACTGTTTTAGTTCTCACACCAGTCCCATGACTGACCTGGAGTTTATTGTTTTAACCTAAACTCTGGGTGCCCTTATTTTGACACGGGCAGCTAGTAGTTTCGGTTTTGCAGATTTATATTCACAGGATCCTGGTTTACAGCTGGAACGATATCCGGAAAGCTTTGTATCCGTATATCTTCTTCTAGTTGTGTATTGTATTATTTTCCGCTGCTATGTATTTAAAAGTAATTTAAATCTCTGATATTTCTGTGTAATATTCATTTATACTCTGTATATTCTTGTAATCTGATGCATTGTTGTAATATACAATGAAAGGTTCTTCTGTATGCGTTCTGTTGTGGTTTGTTCTCGAACTATCCGACGCTTTCCTTTACGGGGAAGTTACGGATCTTCACAGTTGGTATCAGAGCTTTGGTTTACAAAGCTCAGAGAACAAGGCACATTAGAACCATACGAAAGAATTCATCAGATATTGGATTAGTAAAATCCAATGGGAATGACTCGTTAGAGATAGGATCAGTAGAGTCCTAGAACGAGTGTGAAGAGTAAATTTTTAAAGTGAAAACAAATTTTTGTTTTGAAAATTTAAATCAATTATTCGTATTTGATTATTTATTTATATTGACGTGGACAATCCAGTATATATAGATTTTGCGTATACGTCTGATCCGCGTGTATTCGAAATTTTAATATACTGGATAGATATAGAATTATACTCTAGTCGCCCGGGGGTGATTCTGATGATTGATATATCATCATCAGAGTTTATATCCGAGTGACGAACGTGTAATATTTATATATTTCCTATTGGCTGGTGTGAGAACCAAAAATTAGATAGGGCTCATTGTTGTGAATTGGCATCAAAAATCTGATTTTTGTATATGTATCAAAATTATGAATTTGACTCTAATTCACTAATTGATTGATGTTTGTGTTGTTTGTTCATTTGTTTGCTAATTTTGAACCTTTATGCCTAATTAAACACATATTGAATTGTATTGAAAATTGGTTGCATCTGTTTGCATATACATATATATCATTGAACAGGTCATAGCGAGGAGGCTAGAGCCAGAGAATAAAATTTGTTTGCCCGACAAATAGGTACATGTTTACTACATAATTTCCTGTTTTGTTTGGGTGATGATGATTTTGTGAGCCTATTGGCTAGCCGCTTGGCTTTTTCTTTTTCTTTTTGAGATCTGAAGGACCGGGGAAGCTATTTGAAATTCCCCGATGCTCCCATTGCAGGGGAGGTTATGGCGAAATTTTTCGAAAATTTAGGGTGTTAGCCAAATTTTTGAAATTTTGAGAATTCTCAGAAACTAAAGAGTTGGAGAATGGAAGCCAGATCGAGCGTAGAGTTGATTAATCAAACCACTTTCGACTTTGTTCCTTTTCGGGGACGAAAAGTTTTAAGTGGGGGAGATTGTAACAACCCGGAAAATCTGGGCCAGTTTAAAATTTTTATTTTGGCAATTTTAGTGAATTTTGATTATTTAAAATGAATTACTTTAAATAATATCGACGAGAAATTTATTTAGAATATAAATCGAACGTATATATTATACGCGTCGTCGTTAGAATATAAATATTTATATATAATTATAAATAGAATTGAAAATGGCGCGGTAGTTCGATAATTCGATTTCAAACTTCAATTGAATGTACCGGGTGCAAAACAATCCGGATTTTAGTGAAACCAAAAATAATGGGATCTAATTGTGAATATCTTTCCAACGAATACGAAAAATCAAGATTTCATATCGGGAATCAAAAGATATGTCCAGTTGAAAATTCTGAATAGTCGCTATGGAATTCAGGCCCTTAAAAATGGACATTTTGCAAATGACCTCGGATTTCGACAAAACCAGTTTTGTTGGGTCCGCAGTGTCAAGTTATTGCTAGGTTTTAAATTTCATAATTTTTCGAATCCATATGTGAGCGTGGCAAAGGAAAACGCGTTTGACCAGTTTCAGTTGATTTTAATCGACTGGAAATTGGCCATTTTTCAAACGGTCTCAGAATTCGACGAAACTAGTTTTGTTAGGACCGTATCGTCAATACGAAGCTAGAAATAATTTTTCGGGAATTTTTCTAGTTAGTATGTGACCCCGGTGATTTGAAATGTACGTTTAAAATTCAATATAGTGATTTAAATGAAAATTCAAAAGGAAACTGATTCAAACTATCAATTCAGCTTGCGGTACATAGCCCATTGTGTTCGGAATGGGGGTAAAACGCTATGGACGACAGGCGGTGGGCCTCGTTTCGAGGTCATATGTAAAAGTCAACTCTTTAGGATAAAACGAAATAATTAAATAAATAAAAAAAAAAAAAATATCTCTCTTCCATTAACCCGCTGGCCCCCCCCCGATCATTCAACAGAAAATAAAAATAAGGAAAGAAAAAAAAAGGGAAAAAAAAAAAAAGAAATCGAGCCGCCGCCTCCACCCTACCCTACATCCGTCGCCGCCGCGATGGAGCCACCCACCTCTGGCCGCACCTCCTTGAATCGCCGACCGCCACCAGGAACCCCCCCCTCCATAGATCGAAGCATCGCCGCGCCCCCCTGGAAGCCTCGAGCCCTCGCGAAGACGTCGCGCCACCCCCCGTTGAAGCGCCTCCCTCGTTCGAAGTCCTAGCGCCGCCGCACCTCCTTGAACCGCCGACCGCCACCAGAAAACCCCCCCCCTTCTTCGCAGGTACGCTATTTATTTTATTTCATTTTTATTTTTAATAAAAAAAAAAAAAAAAAAAATTCGATTTTTTTTAAACAGAGAACTAAAACTGATTTATTTATAAGAATTAAAACTGATTTATTTATAAGAATTAAAACTGAAATGTTTTAAAGAAGAAAAACTGAATGTTTTAAAAAGTTTAAAACTGAAATGATTTTTAAAAGTATATTAAAACTGAATTTTAAAGTATATTAAAATTGAATTTTAAAGTATTTTAAAACTGAATGTTTTAAAAAGTTTAAAACTGAAATGATTTTTTTTAGTATAAAGCCAGATTTTATAAAAGAAAAAAAAACTGATTTTGTTTTTAAAAATAAAAAAAAACTGATTTAGTTTTAAAGGTAAAAGCTTTAAATAGGAAGAAAGGTTTGAACTTTCAAGTCGAAGTAAAAACCATATTTTTAAACATTGAAAGCGAAGAAAAAAATCATATTTTTTTTAATTATTGAAAGACGAAATAAAAATATGATTTTTATATATAGAACTTCGAGATAAAAATTTGATTTTTATATATAGAACTTCGAAATAAAAAAATATGATTTTTATATATAGAACTTTGAAATAAAAATTCGATTTTTATATATTGAACTTTGAAATAAAAATTCGATTTTTATATATTGAATAACATAATAAAAATTCGATTTTTGCATATGTAGAGAATACGGGCGAAAGCGACAAAAAGGCGAAACGACGAAGACTTCTGCAAAGGAAGAGCCGTGGAGCTAGGATAGCTATATGTGAGAATTCCTCACCTTTCGATTTCTTTTCTAGTTATATATATACTAGGATGCAGACGGTGCTTAGTAGCACCCGACACCCGTCCACAGACCATGGACTTGTTTGTTTGACTGTTTGGTGATTGATTGTGATATTGGTTTGAATGTGGTTTGTGGTGTGAAAAATCGAATCGATAAATTGGTTAGGATTAGACGTGCGCCGTTATAAGGCGAAGGAGTAAGGCTAGGTTAGACCCTTACTCCAAAGTTTGTGGTTTGCATAACGAATTGATTTGATTGATGTGTGAATGGCGTGGGCCTTCACTAGACCGGGGATAAGGCTAGGCCTTGTCCCGTTTCTAGTATCGTGCCGTTATGCCGCCGAAATTTTCTAAAATATGTTAGAAAAATGAAAATATCATTTTATTTAAATAATGAACTGAATAGAAATTCATATGTTAGAATAAAATGTTTTATCGTTAAAAATATAATTTTTAACGTGAAGTGAATAGAATAAAATATTCATTTACAAACCGGACGGTTTGTTTATGTACACTGATTTGACTGACATTGATTGGGTCGATAAATTTTACACATCGCCCAACTGCACGAATAAAAATCTGTGTTTGATTGTTTGAAACCCCACACGGGTGTTAGGATGAAATAAGCAGTTCACTCATCCTGATTGATTAAATATGTCGATCGATTGATTGACATGCTGCTATAAGCGTTAGATATCTATATTTGATGCTTATACGGTGTAGTGCACTTTGGTTGATGGTTGATTATTTTCAATGCTATTATATACATGTGTTGTATGCAAATCCATATAATTAATTTTATATGGTAATTGATTGGGCCTCATTCCAGTTTTGAAAAAGAAATATTTGAAAAAGAAATATTTGAAATAGAATATTTGAAAATAGAAATTTATGAAGCCGTATTGATTAGATTGACGCCATTTTGACGTGAACGATATTTATATCGATTTTAAAACGATTTCGAAATGAATTGAATTGAAAACGATTTCGAAATGAATTGAATTGAAAGTGATTTCGAAATGAATTGAATTGAAAACGATTTCGAAATGAAATGAATTGAAAACGAATTCAAATTGAATTGAAAACGATTTCGAAATGAAATGAATTGAAAACGAATTCAAATTGAATCGAAATCGAAACGATTTCGAAATGAAATGAATTGAAAACGAATTCAAATTGAATTGAAAACGAATTGAAATGAATTCAAATTGAATTGAAATTTGAATTGAATAGAAATGAGTTTTAAAACGAATTTATAAAGAAGAATTCAATTTTGATTTGAATTGAAATGGAAGTTGAAATTGCTTTTGAAATGAAATTAAAACGATTTATAAAATTCGTTTTAAATAGAAATCGACGAAGTATATATTATATATATTATATATATAATATAATGGCCTGAATAGAACGCGCCGCGCCGCGGCAGTTCGTGAATTTCGACCATTTATTTCAAACGGACATTGCGGGAGATCCGACCGTCGGATTCTCCTAAAACCGGAACCGTTGGGTTCGTATCGAAAAGAGCTTTCTAATGAATGTTAGAAATTTGAAATCTAACGGTTGGATCTGGAATTATGTCCAAATCAAATTCGAAAAAGGTCGCTGTAAGTGCAGTTCGATGGCCGTTGATGGAAATCGACTGTACGGGCCTTGATAAAATTATTAAAAAATAGTAATAATTTGTGTAAAATCATAAGAAATGATTTAGAAAGAATTAGGATGAAAAACTCCCTATTTGAAAAGATAAAAATAGATTTTTATCGAAATGAACTAGTTTTGAACTAGAATTATAATTCTATTTATTTTTAAATAAATAAATTGAATTTGAAATGGTTTTGAAAATAACCAAAATTTCCAATGATTGCATTGGAGTGGATTTGAATCGAAATTGTCTTCGGAATATTTCGATGTTGGAATTCGTGATTATACAGGTGTTGTTATGGAAATTTGAAAGATATATATTTATATCGTTATTTCCAATACGACATTTGTTAGTCGTAGAATTCGATATTGAATATAAGCCGATATATTTTCTATTCAGAGCCTTGTATTGAATATCGAATGTGATTTGGGTTTGTCGTGAATGGTGTCTTCACTAACACTGTTCTTGAACCCAGTTGAGAAAAGATTAAATCTTTTTATTTAGATTTAATGAAGTGTACCAATTAAATGATATTTAATTGGAATTGAATTGGTATTGATTTTTGGGTTTATCGTGAACAGTGTTTTAAATAACACTTGTTCTTTAACCCGATAATTAATCGAATGTGATTTGGGTTTGTCGTGAATGGTGTCTTCACTAACACTGTTCTTGAACCCAGTTGAGAAAAGATTAAATCTTTTTATTTAGATTTAATGAAGTGTACCAATTAAATGATATTTAATTGGAATTGAATTGGTATTGATTTTTGGGTTTATCGTGAACAGTGTTTTAAATAACACTTGTTCTTTAACCCGATAATTAATCGAATGTGATTTGGGTTTGTCGTGAATGGTGTCTTCACTAACACTGTTCTTGAACCCAGTTGAGAAAAGATTAAATCTTTTTATTTAGATTTAATGAAGTGTACCAATTAAATAATATTTAATTGGAATTGAATGGATATTGATTTTTGGGTTTATCGTGAACAGTGTTTTAAATAACACTTGTTCTTTAACCCGATAATTAATGGGGTGTGACTTTGGGTTTATCGTGAACCGTGTTTTAAATGACACTGATTCTTTAACCCAGTCACAGATTAAAACTAAGTGGAGTTTTAATGAATCTTTAATTAGATTGAAAAGATCGAGAATGGAGTATCACCAGTTTTGCTCCAGGCGATAGTTAAATCTTTAATTAGATTTGAACGTGAAATTTAGAAACTAACTGTCGGTTAGCCAAGCAGAAGGGTTTTCTGGATATTGATCTGATGTTGGTTTCGGCCTTCGGGGTTAATATTTGGGGAATTATTCTCTTGATTAATTTACGGTTAGTGACTAATGAATTGGAATGAGGCGTATGTTGTGTTTGTGTAACACTTTTATAAAATATACGCGAGTTATTCGGGAAGTCCGGGTTCATCCCATTCTGAATAACTGATACGACGATAAGTCGAAGATGAAGACGATGGTCGAAGACCGGAAGTCTTCACGTCGTTTGGGTGATAACTGATGATCTTGATTGGGCTGTACACCCAAGAAGATGGAAACAGTTGGTGATCGTCCAGACGTACTTGGAGATCGATGGATATGCGGGGTACTAGGTGCCTCCGGTTTCGTTCAGGCCCCGAACGGACTTGTAAATGGACTGTGTGTCTGACATCGGATTTCATTCTGTGTGACTGATATCGGTTGCATAGGATGGTTTGCCTGTGTGGCATGCTAAGATGCAAATGATCAAGGCTTCTGTTGAAAAGCAAAGTCTTGTGGTGATGATCAAAGCACGGCCTTTGTGGCGTAGCTTTGTGTAACGTTTACTTCGCGAGTTTCACACCCGGTATGAACCAAAAACGGGAGGGACATCAGGGAGGACTTGCGTTTCTTTCTAGCTAGAAGTGGCGTCAGTGGTTTTACACGCCCTGACGAGTTTGACTTATGTGGTTGTTGCTGTTGCGAGGCGCCTCGGATTGATCGGTCGTTCTCGAACCGATGGAGTCATTTAGTTGGCTCGTTTACGCCCCATAGGGCGGGGAAACGCATGTTCAGGCATTTTAATCCACTCCGTGTGGACCGGCCCTGACGATCCAAGGGTCACTCGAGCTCTGATCCTGAGGGGCGGGCTAGAGCGTCTCGAATCGGTTGAGGACTATCTTTTGCCTCGGTTCATAGATGGAAATCCAATTTCCAAATACGTGACATTTGCGGTTTTATTTGTAAACCTATATATGGCGACATGATATATGGTACCCATGCCGCCTATGATTGATACTTATGATTTGAAGTTGTTATATACACTATGCACTTATAATAGTATCAAATGATTTGTTTTAAAACGTATCAAGCATTCTTTGGCTGTTATAAGGGAAAACCCTATCCTCGACTGCGTTGCATTGTGTGATGGGACCTGGGTCTTATAACAGCTTCATTTTTCTTTATTTAGCATTGCGCTGTTTGTTTATGCACTGGTATTCTTGGGAGGAAACCCGTTCCGTGTTATACGGCGTGGTCCCTTGATTTACCTAATGATTTAAAATATAGATTAATAACTGTTTTAGTTCTCACACCAGTCCCATGACTGACCTGGAGTTTATTGTTTTAACCTAAACTCTGGGTGCCCTTATTTTGACACGGGCAGCTAGTAGTTTCGGTTTTGCAGATTTATATTCACAGGATCCTGGTTTACAGCTGGAACGATATCCGGAAAGCTTTGTATCCGTATATCTTCTTCTAGTTGTGTATTGTATTATTTTCCGCTGCTATGTATTTAAAAGTAATTTAAATCTCTGATATTTCTGTGTAATATTCATTTATACTCTGTATATTCTTGTAATCTGATGCATTGTTGTAATATACAATGAAAGGTTCTTCTGTATGCGTTCTGTTGTGGTTTGTTCTCGAACTATCCGACGCTTTCCTTTACGGGGAAGTTACGGATCTTCACACAAAGAAAGACAAGAGCTTAAACATAGGGGTTAGTAGCATTTGTACAATATTTGGATGTATCGTTATATATGTCTCTATTCTATGTTTATTGTATTTTGTTCCGAAATCTCGTTCTGATACCAACTATAACACCCCATACCATGACCCACATTAACAAAGAGATTAACGTAGTAATTCCGTCTGCTAATGTAGAGAATAGGGCTGGTTAGGGGCGACTAACTATAAACTTGTCTTAACAATCTAATAAATATGTCGACAAGTGATGTCTTTAATTTTCTTTTCTTATTAAATCAAGTGGATCGACATACTCAATAAATCGATAATGCAAAGCTATAGATAACGATGGATCTATCAGAACAAAACACCATAAGTGACGACTATCTCAACATAGAACAATACATATTTATATATGTATGTATAATATATATACTTACATATACAATGATACATCTCAATTTAATACAAATGCTACAACAAAAAGATATGACGACCACTCTATATATGAAAGGCAATGAATAGCAATTCAACTAAATCTCGTAGAAATGCTAAACAATTCCAAGAGAAGGACTCGATCCCACAAGGAAGCATCAAGAAACTGCTATGTCCAAAGAGAAGCTAAAACCTGAAACAAACTCGGTCTGACCCGAGTGAAAATGTAACACCCCGTATTTTCTGAGAATATTAAAATAACAAATTAAAGAATAATTAATTTCAAATGTAAGAATTAAGGGAAACGAGTTACGCCTTGCGTTTATCTCGAAATTCTTCTTGGAATAGAGTCCAAGTTTTCGAAAATCGGACTTCGTATGAAGAAGTTATGGCCTTTGGAAGATTCAACAAAAATTCAGAATTTACATAGAAAAATACCCAGGCAGGTCGACCTGAGGGTCGACCTGGGGGTCGACCTACCTAGGGAGGTCAACCTGGGGGTCGACCTGGGTCATAGGTCGACCAGGGGGTTGACCTGGGGGTCGACCTGTTTTGGCCCAGATCCGATTTTCTTTGGCTTGTGACATGGTTTTGGCTGTTCTGATGGTCCAGATTGGTTCTAGGTTGATATCTAAAGCCCTAAACACTTCTGTTCTCCTATAAATACATCCCTAAGCCAAAACCTAAATCTCGTACATTATTTTCTAGCCTCCATTGCTCTCTCCTTCTCTAAAAATAAATCAACGGCGTCGCTACTCTACTGAAACCTAAGCTAGAACTAATACTTCTTCTTTCAGTCTGAATAGGATTAAAAGAACAATTAGTCTACATCAAAGACGAGCAATTCAGTTTCAGAATACAGATTCCAGAAAACAAGACTTGCCTTTGTTTTGTAAGTTAACGATTACTTTCAGATTTATGCAACCAATTATAGTATGGACATGGAATAAAATGAATTTGGACCTATGCTTGATTTTCTAGTTGGATCTATTCTTAGACTTCGTGAATCTATGACTTTGGGTTGCTTCTTATCGATCCAATCGAACCTATACAACTTGTCGAACCTAGTTTATTATTCAAGCCTTTCATGTCCATAATATTGTTCATAATCAGATCTATATGCCTGCAATTATTCTAAATCAGTTTATTCAGTTATGCTGTAATTCTATTAGATCTGTAATTCTTGTGTTTTGGGACTATCATCTTGTGCCAGTTCTTATGCCTATCATTGTCATATTATTCCTATTTGTTCCTTTTTATTTGTGAATCTAGATTGACCTATAACCTAGGTTGAATCGCGATGTACGTACGATGGGAATACAGGTAAGGTTTGGGTTATTGGGGCATAAACATGAGATTGACAATATTGGCATAACATAATTGGGGAAAGTAACTAAACATAACATATTTGGTGAAATGGTTGGTCAAAACTTGTAATTGACATTGGGGCATTGTTATCATTATAACTGCAAGTTTGGGTTAGTTGGCTTGTAAACCAAGTTTTGGCCATACACTGTAAACTAGAATATTAAAACTAGACTGGGCTTAACTATTGATTTGGAATGCCAAATATATGACATAGTAATTTTGGGAATGATTATTATTGCAATTTTGGGAAGACGGGGTATAGCCTATTTTGATTAACAACTTGAAATTTCATGTAATTGACATATTAGGCTCATAACCATGTAAATGGTTTATGGCATGTAACGGTATAATTTATATACCAAAGATTATGAACATGATTTGGAAGGAAAGTGGGCCATGACAATAATTGATTTATAATTTACATATAAATATGAAGGATAAACATGAAAATTACATGGCATAGATTGGTTCATGAAATGGTATATTTAGTATACCATTAACTGTGAGCATAATTAAAAGGATAATTGTGGCATAATTAAATTGGGAATAATTTACATGCGGAATTTGTCATAAATAAGAAATATGTAAATTGTAGGAAAGATGAATATGCCTAACCCGAGGATAGATTGAGTTGTGGTGTAAAACCGCCCGGAACCGCCTGGTTGTCTAGTAACCACAATAATACATATCTAATGTGGGAGGTTAGGGCATTGAGCCCAATAAGAACCGAGGTTAGACTAAGTTGCGGTGTAAAACTGCCCGGAACAGACCAGCACATCCAGTGGCCGCAATAGTACCCGTCTAATGTGAGTGATTGGTGCTTTAATGAATGGATTAATGCTATTGACACATGCTAAGTATGGGAGGATTAGGTTAATTGGTACTTAACCAATATGACATATGGGTGGGTTAAGTTAAACATGAATGGACAAAGGACACCTAACCAACAAGACATGATATAAGGTAGGGTTAAGTTAACTAAGGGAACACTTAACTGTTATAACATGTTAACTAAACAGATGATAGGGTTAATTTAACTAAAGTAACACTTAACCAAAATATATAATGACTTGTGGTAGGGTTAAGTAACATAAGAGGATACACTTAACCAATATATAATGACATGTGGTGGGGTTACGTAATACAAGAGGAAAACACTTAACCAATTATATAACACGATGTATGGAAATCGTTAAGTTAATACGAGAGGGCAACACTTAACCAATATAACATGATTTGAGGTAGGGTCAAGTTAACACCAGAAGGAAACACTTAACCAACATGACAAGATAGGTGGGTGGGTTAAGTTAACTTGAATTGATTAATGACACTTGACCAATATAACTTGATGAACGAATGGGGTTAAGTTAAATGGGAAATACTTAACCAATATAACCTGATGAATGAACAGGGTTAAGTTAATAAATCACACTTAACCAATCCAACATGATAAGTGAGAAAGGTTAAGTTAATAAAAACCACTTAACCAACATGGCATGACGAGTAGGAGGGTTAAGTACACGTCGGGTTGGTGGGTAATATTAGTAAATATATATACGCCCACAAAACTTAACCGTTATATAAACATGCTTGAATCCGTGGGAAGGTTAAGTATGGGTTGATGGGTAATATTAGTAAATATAGGCCCACAAAACTTAACCGTTATATAAACATACTTGAATCCATGGGAAGGTTAAGTATACGTCCGGTTGGTGGGTAATATTAGTAAATATAGGCCCACAAAACTTAACCGTTATATAAACATGCTAGAATCCGTGGGAAGGTTAAGTATACGTCGAGTTGGTGGGTAATATTAGTAAATATAGGCCCACAAGACTTAACCATTATATAAACATGCTTGAATCGGTGGGAGGGTTAAGTACGTATCGGGTTGGTGGGTAATATTAGTAAATATAGGCCCACAAACTTAACCAGTAGGAAACCCTAATAACGGGGACCCATTTCAGCAGTAACCCACATAGATGTATCACGATACCCTGAGCTAGGCAGGTTGGGGCACGATTACTGGGCTGATTATAAGCAGTCAAAACAACGGCAAGAGGTACGTCATTGTAGGTTCCGATGGTTTACGGGCGTGCACGTACTCCAGAGTGGGAAAAAGCAGGCACTGGGTAGCAGTAGTTATACACTGTGCATCTTGATTCGTGTCGAGTCGCTACCATAAGGATTGATACACCTTATGGTGGGACCATCGCAGGGTATCTACACGCAAGAGGGGGTCGATTGACATAGACACATGGAACATTTGTACAAGTAGGGAGCTGATCGATAGAATAGTAAGGGTACATCTAACATCTTCATGGCAATTAGGCTGATTGAGGTGGAATCCTCATAATAGATGTACACCTGAAGGCTACCACAATTGCGGGGATTGGGATCACGTTGTAATATTATCCTTTATACAGATTACTAGTTGGGACACTCGTTAGGTGGTGCAGAGATATAGAAATCAGAATAATAGGGTAGTAGTGAAGCGGAGAATAGTTAACATGCGATGTTATACTTAGTTTATCTTGCCTGTTTCTTATCCTATGTATCCTATGTTCCTTATCATCATGCTTATGTCTTATTCAGTTTAATTCATGTCATGTTGTTCTTGCTTGTTCATATGCTGAAAGTAGCTGGACTTACCAGACTTATGTCTGACCTAGTTTTGTTTCGCCTCTTTTCTTCCGTTCCCCCCCCCCCCCAGGTTCTCAGGGAGGAAACACTTATGCTTAGCTTGGATTACTTGTTACTTCAAGATCATCATGTATTTCTTTGGATTCAGTCTCATTTCAGCTATGGCTTGCTTTACTCTATTAGGGAATAAATCGTTGTTGATTTTATGCTTCTTTTATTCTTAGAAGTTAATAAATCAAGGCAGAAGTTCTATGCATTACTTTTAAGTATGATTTGAGAAAATTGTTGTAAAAGCTTGACTGAATTAAGTTGTTTATAAAATGACTTTATTTTTCGCTGCTTTATTTGTCTGTCTTGTAATTTATCTACATCTTTTACCTATAATGCTCCACCGAAGTTAAGGCATTCCCTTTGTGAGTGACCTTAACGGAGGAGGAGTGTTTCAGAAAACACACGGGTCAAGCTAGCTAAACTCATTAAAAATGATGAGCACTCTAAGTAAATAAAAGATATGATATCCTTTTTCCTAAAGGATACCATATCATTATGGGTTTACTTCTTTCTAAGAAAGAATGATATCTCTTCTTTGGAAGTAGAAGTGATAATTATAATAAGGCTACACTTAAGTGGCAAAACTACACTTAAGAAGATAAAACATCAACAAGTTAAGCATTAAATGTAAGGATTAACTAATATAGCTTCTGCCTCATATTATGGACAAGGTGAATTAAATGTTGTTAAAGACTTCAAAGGAAGGGAATATCTCCCTAGAAGAGGGATTAAATTAACTATACATCAAAATATATTCCCTTCATATAATAAATGAACACATATAGTTATGCTTATCTAATTGACATATACTAAAATCTCAAAATATCATACAAACATATCATAAAGATCATCTATAGAATCTTCTTAATCATTTATACCTCTTTTCATTGGTATAAATATAGCAACATATTAAATCTACTACTAACCTCATTATAAACAAATCTCATAATGATTTATACCTCATTTAATCAGTATAAATATTAATACATCCTGCATCCATCATTGAAAATCATTTAAAAACAATTGTCATAATTTATACCTCATATCATCGGTATAAATATAAATATATCTCAAATCCATTATGAAAATTCATCATAAAAGAATCTCCATAAATTAGACCATATCTCAACGATATAATTATAAATACATCTCAAATTTATCATAAAATCCACAATAAAAGAATCTTCATAAATTATACCTCATCTCAATGGTACAATTATAAATATATCTCGAATCCATCTTAATAGAACCCGGAAGGAGTTCAAAACATCATATTAGAAACCACCATTAAACATGCATATAAATAAGTCTCTTTTATTTATTTTTTCTTACATAAGGCAATAACGAAGTATCATCATCAAAATGGTGAAATCGAAACATCAAAAAACTTCAAGAAATATAGCATGTGCTTACATCTTGACTAGTACTACATGTTGGTACCATCCATCATGATGACTAGGGCCATAAACATCTTAATGATTATAGCCAAAACATCGTGATGCCCCTAGTCACAAAATTCGAGTAATAATATCGTAGTGATTGGAGTTATAGACATCGTGATCATCATGATGGCTATAGTCAAAATCATCGTGATGACTCCAATCATGTACTTGATAATAGTACTAGTAGCATCTTGAATGTGCCTCAACTTCTAAGATAGGAACCCATAAGGCATGAATATATGTGATATGTCCCATACCATACGTTTGTACCTAACGATTTACTGGCCAATAGTTGATACCACACCAGAAACCTCATAAAATATCAGAAACTTCATGAAACATATATATTACGCATCATCTCATTGGCGCAAATACAATACCCGACTTGTCTCTTCTCATTGACGGGTACTATTAACATCGTGACTGGCCTCATTTTATAAAAAGTAGAAAGTCATCATAAAACATCTCAACATCATGAAATCATCATAAAGAAGCTTGCCTCATTTTATTGCAACCAAACTAACGTCGTGATAGTTAATTATAACCAGAATTCCCAAATAAGGATTTTTAACATTTAACACAACTCATCTCATCAGCGTTCATAACATATATCTAAAATTGGTTCCTTACCAAAATTTTATAACAGCATAAATTTTCTCAAATAATTCATCCAAAGGAATTCCATCGTGTAAGTCAAATACTAAGCGATAAAGCAATTCTATATATCCTGTACCGTATGTTCTACTTCATCACTTAATTTTCTTCCTCATATATCCAAAATTCATAAAAATAAGTATTGTTATTTATAAAATAGTTTTCAATACAAAAAACATGAATTTGAAATGATTTCTGGAAATTATTATTATATAAATTGTCTTTATTATAAAGAAATGTAATATATATAATTGGTTTTCAGAAAATTATTTAAAAATAAAATCCAAAATACTTAATTAGAAAACACTTTATTTTTAAAACCATCTTTTAAGCACTTTCAAAAGCAAGTACACGAAATCAGCAAAAATTTCATAAAATCAACAATTAGAAACCCTTAATTTTGACTAAGATAACTTCATAATTCTAGAAAACTTAAAATATGAAAGTTGTAGCTCTCCTTCCAAGCTTTCCAGAACATTATAATAATAAGGATTTGAAATGGAATTGAGTAAGTTATGGCCAAAATACTTCGCTGGCATGTGATTGTTGCTGCTGTCAATTTGCTCTTAGGACAACAACAAACAAGCACGATTTTGAGCAAGTAAACACCAAAATTTGAGAAAACTTAAAACATGAAAGTCGTAGCTCTACTTCTGAGCTTCCAAAACATTATAATAATTAGGATTTGGATAAGAATCAAGTAAGTTATGGCCAAAATACTTCGCTGGCCTATGATTGTTGTTGCTGTCAAATTTGCTCGTGGGACAGCAGCAAACTAGCACGATCTTGAGCAAGTAAACATCAAAATTTAAGAAAACTTAAAACATGAAAGTAATAGCTCTACTTTTGAGCTTTCCAAAACATTATAATAATAAGGATTTGGATTAGAAATGAGTAAGTTATACATAAATTTGTTTCAGTTTCAAAGATGAACAAATTTCAGTTTTTGTACTGAGCAAAACTATGATCAAAACTTGATTTTTATAGCTCCAAAATATCAAACTTTACACCAAATATGAATATATAAAACTGAGAATAGCTAGCGTGAGTGAGATTACTCACCTTTAGGCTTGTTTGGAGGATCTCTAGCTTGAATTGGTTGCATGAGGATGAATCAAGGCTTAAGGAACCCAAATCAACAAGCTTTACTCACATGTAACAGGGAAACCTCCTTTAACTTCTCAAACCCTAAAATCAATTGATGAAAAGTCCTCTGAATTAATCTCGAATTAGCCCTAAACTGAGAAGATTGAAGCTTTTCCTCTTTTTAATTTGAATGAGAGATTTGATTTTAGAATTTAAGATGAAAGGGGTGGCCATTGATTAATCTCTTCCTCAGATTTTCTCTATGGAAGCGTCCCCAGAAAAATGACTGGGAGGAAACAAATACGTATCCTTTCTTTTTCTCACTTCCAGAAAACACTCATGCTTTTGGGTCTAAACCCACTAACACAATAAGCTAAGGAGTCGCAAATTTTATAAAGTTGCAAGTTTATATTCTTAACAACACATATAGTTACATAAATAACACATAACCATTCCGCAACTTGTTTGCACATATTTTGCATTACTTATTTCTACCAAATTACGCAAATATGTTTATAATATTCTTAAACCATGAAAATATTAATTTTGACACAAATACGTTAATAGTTAAATACTCATTTCTAAATACAATATTCTCAAATTACTAGTTGTCTATTTATAACAACTTGGCACTTATATAGGAAATATATCATACACTTAAAAACTAATCGCCAATCAACACTTATAACTAAATTCATTTTAACCAACAAATTGTAATTTTATAAATATAGATTGGAATAAATTTCTTTTTACAACAAAGATATTTAATTTATTCCAAAACACTCAAAATTATTGCATTTGATAAAATCACATATGTTATAATATTTCCAATCAATACCTCACTTATACTCTTTATTTACCCTTAATCAAATTCAAAGTTACACTTTTTCAATCAAATTATGTTGTTAGCAATAATTTGCAAAATTATTGCAGTTACCAAAAATAATATCTTTTCACACGTATTGACTTTATTTTCAACAACTTAGATGATAGTACAAGGTCTTCTTCACGAATTCATATTTATTTTCTCTAATCTCAAATCACAAATTTCATCATAATTTGTTTACATAGGTACCCTAAACTCTGGTTGTTACATAATAAATACCCGAGGGTATGATGATAGCACCAGTAGACTGTTTTACATGAAGGCCTGATAGTAGTTTCTGAACCCCACAGGGATATCGACTTGATTAACTATGGTGAGTCAGGGTTGAAACTAGAAATATTGATTTAGGAGATGTTTGGGGCATTTTTGGGTATGGGTTGGTTTTAGGTCTAGATAGATCAACCATATAATTGGTTATCCCATATTTTTGCACTAGTGGTTGAGTTTTTAATTAAGGTGCTTATATTCTAAGGTTTTGAAGTAGGAAAATTTGATGGATAGATTAATTAGCCAATTAGGGCTAGGTTATATTATGCGATGGACTAATTTTTTAGACTTCTTGCGACCCGAAGGGTCAGTAATTTTGATATTCCTATTTTCCACAGTGCATCTTTAGGCAGTATCGATTCAGTTCTCTTTGTGCTTCTTATTCCTAAGCAGTTGAGGAATTATCTCTAGGATAGAGATTGATTTTTGAATCTATATTTTGACGATGCTAAACTTGTAGTATTTTGGATAAATCACATGGTTTTGGGGTTGTAAGTGAGGGTTGAATTATATGCCTTTGACTGTAATATTTTACTCCTTATCTTTTGAAAAGAATAGTGTGGATCTTATGTTGGAACTTTCCGCATGTACTTTAAGGAAGTAGGGGGACTTCAGATGTATTGAAAATATTTTGGGAAAGAGCAAAATAGGGAATTTCTCTTAAAATAATTAATGAGTGTAATCATTTTGAGATTAAAAGTGGCGTTTGTCTTTATTTCAAAGATGGATAGTTCCCTTGGTTTAGCGGTATTCAAAAGTGAATTGTGTAGAAAGAAACATTTCTCTTCGACTCGTGTTGATGGTCTTTTTTGGAAAGAACTAAGAGTCGGATTTCCCCTATGATTAGATTTCTTTACGTATGATTTTTTACAATTTCTGAGTAGTGGAAAAAGAAATATCAGTGCAAAGATTGTTCATAGAACGTCCAATGGATTTTTGAAATAGTTGTCGTACCTTTTAGTCTAGCTTGTACCTAAGCCTGGTTATTGGCTTGTGTAATAAGGCGATTGGTAAAGTCTGTGTTGGTGACATGTTGGTCTAAGATGGAATGGAATTTTTTTCTTCGGATTAATGCTTTAGTGCCGATTTTATTAAAGTAACATTGGTAAGAAAACCTGTAGGGGTAGTTATCTAGGATTAACTACCATTAGTTTGGTGTGAGAAAGGTATTATTACCTACTATAAGAGAAGTCTGAATTTTCAGTAACCATAAGTTGTTAGTTGTTTCCTTACTAGGAATTAGGGTTTTAAGACAAGGAAAATATAATCTTAGTTTGGAAGTTTAAGGATTCATGTAATATCGATGGGAATATTTTGGAGGCCCAAGAGATTTAACCCAAGATTCTATCTTAAGATTGGATAGGAGTTCACCATTTGTTAAGATATATTATTGAGATTGATGCTTATCAGGATTTCGTCATTTGGATAAAGGAGGTGGATCTTGGAAGTTTCGACTAAATCTTTATATGACCACAGAATTGAGGCAAGTAACAAGTTAGGTTAATGGATAAGTGAATAGAGAGAATATAGAGATTTCAAAGGGTAATTGTGTTATAAGGCAAGAGTGTAATAAGGAGGTGTTTTATGGAAACTTATGGAACCACTTCGAGTCGAAACCTCATACGTATAAAGTTTTAAGAAACATAAATTTTGAAGGACTAATGTATTCTGATATGAAATTTGTATTTTGGGAATTTCATAAGAGCATATATATATGTATATATATATATTTCAAAAATAAAATTTTTAACTAAAAATTTGCCTCATTATGATTTTTCAAGTAAGGTTTCGGAAAATTTATATAAAGTGGGATGGCAGAAAATCCCTTAAGGGGTTAGACAATATAAGTGGAACGAACTAAGGGACATGAGACAGGTAAAGTAAGAAATAGAAATGGTAAGGTGGAAAAGAGAAGAAGTGCGACTTTACTTGAAATTTAAGGTAAGCTTTTGGATTAATTCAGTTGAGATAATTCTTCCTAAAGTAACTAGAATAAATGAGATGGAAGAACTATACCGAGGGATTGATAAAAATAACTCAGGATTTTTTATGAACTATTTGGTTTAAAAGATTTGGAAAGAGTTTGATTTAGTAGTAGAATAACGCGGGGTGACACTGTCAGACTCGACTATAAAATATTTTATCTTATAGGGAGAATCCAAGTTTCTTAACTGTTTTCTTTCGATTAGTATTTCCTCTTCGATATTCTATCAATAGTTTCTTGCTTTTCTTAGGGACTTCCTTCTCAGATATCCTTGGAAAGGATAGATCTTAAGATTTGAGCTTATAAATGATAGGATATGGTTGAAACATGTGTTTGAGACATGCTATGTTTTATGTTTGCAAGTGGTTGCAAGTGGATGCAGTGGATCCATATACACACATTAGGCACTAGATTAGGGTTCAGATGAACTAGGACACTTACATATTACATATGGATGTGTGCGCATTTTACTTTATTTTTAAACATGGATGAAAAATGGTTGAATCATCACTTGGATGTTGCATTTTGGTGGATGGTTGTTGCACACATATAGAATTATATATATATTATTAGAGTCCTTTTGCATACATATTGGATGTATGGCACATATATGAATTGCATTAAGGAGGTCTACTGAATCAATAGACCGCCTGATTTTTGCATTAGTTTAGGGACATATACATAACACTTTTGCATATGTTCATAAATTGCGTTAGAAATAAATTAAGGAACATGGTTGCTAGTGGAAGATGGATGATTAGATGGATGTAGAAAATAATTATATTCCTCTTCCGCCTTGGAGATTTCTGGGACGAAATCCTTTAAGGAGGGGAGAATGTAACAATCTAAATTTTTAACAAACAATTATTAATTAATGAATTAATTAATTGAAGAGTAAATTGAGAAAATAAATATTAATTAGAAATATATTAAGAATTGGTCAATGGTGTTGCGCCATTGGGTTCATTATGAAATTCTGGTTAAGATAAACATTTGGTTTGCTGAAATCGGATTTAAAATGAAGAAGTTATAGGTGTTCAAAAAACAAACAAAAAAACAATACGACCCAAGCTGGATCGACCATTGGGTCGACCCTGGACCCAAGTGGGTCGACCCCTGTGTCGACAAACATAAAGGGATGGGTTGACCCAGGACGTGGCCTGGCAACGTTGTTTTCCAAGCATAATCTCTACCGTTCGGGCTCTGTATTGGGTTTTGCTTCCAGATCCTTCTTCAAATATAGTGGCCTAAAATCTAAACCTAAAATCAAAGGAACCTGGACACCCTAACTCTATTATTAACCTCCAAAACCAAACCTAATGCTCATTACTCCATTTCTCTAGATCTCTAGAATAACCCTCTTCTCAAATAAAATTTTAGTGGAATATTCAGGGGCTTGGTTTTATACATATTTTTGGAGGACATTTATAGATAGAAAGGTTCTATTGAGGCTTATTGGATTTGCTCAAATTTTAGGTGAGTATTTCTATGATTATAAGATTTCTTCTAAATTGAGGTTAAAATTAATGTAATAGTTGTTACAGTGTTTCAAATATGAACCTTTCTATAGTTATAAACACATATAGTTCATTTGTTGTTTGTTTACAGATCTAATTGTCTCTGATTCTTTTCTATATAATAATTCTTTTAGATCTGATTTTTGTTCATATTCTTCCTTTTTGCCTTTTTTAGTTAGTCCATTACTGTAGTTTATTTCAATTATATATACTATGGTTCTTTGTATAAAATTTTATTGCAGAATTGTCATTATTAGCCTTATTTTTATTTTAGATCTACTTCTGTCTATCTAAGCCAAGGTCATATGAGAGCATATTCCATTTCCATTTTATTTCTGATGTTGAGTTTAGGCCTTTTAAGCATAAACCTTTCATTTGTTCTTATTTTTGCGCAAATTGGGTTAAACCCTGTGATGGGACGATAATTGCGCAATTGGATAATAATAAGAAAATGTATAAAAAGGAATAATTGGGGCTTAGTGAAATTTTTATATAATAATGGGTATAAAAGAGGCATGTTGAAATTTTATTATAAGATGTAATCAATAAACGAACTGTAATATTGGGAAGGTGATGAAGTTTGACAAGTATTGCAATATACAGATGAACTGAAATTTGAAAGATAACGAACTAAATAAAAAAGGGATTTCAGGTATGTTGGGAATTGATGAACATTATACTCAAATAATAGACTGTAAATTAGGATAAAACCTAATTGAAGAATATTCAAGCTTATGAATTGAATAAATTGGACTTAATTGGACATTAAGTAACATATAATTGAAAAACATGTAAACAGTAATAGATTGGACTTAATTGGATATCAAGTGACGTGGGGAAGGGTTGTATAAAAAGATTGCATTTGATTAAAAATGTTAAATACAACATAAGAATATAACATATAGTTATATTGGGCTTATTAATGAACTTAAATATGTAAACAGTAATAGATTGGACTTAATTGGATATCAAGTGACGTGGGGAAGGGTTGTATAAAAAGATTGCATTTGATTAAAAATGTTAAATACAACATAGGAATATAACATATGGTTATATTGGGCTTATTAATGAACTTAAATACGTTAAGTTAAAATTTTGTGATTAATAAGCTAAGGGGGTTTGTTCTAGTAAGATATAAGGGACTCGTAGAAATCCTAGTTGTGAATTAAGGACCAAGTCCAGGGGTAACTTCTACCAAGTGCATTTTTGTTTGGTAACCGTATCAGTTAGTATCCTTTATTATCACAGAGTCTCACACAAGGTAGAGTCTAGGGCACACTTTACTGAACTTGATAGTAGTGGTTTAAAAGAGGTGGGTACGGAGGCGTTCCGGCGGAGAAATGAGCATGCATTATTCCGATTGGGGAAAATAAGACGTTGTTACACCTGTGATCAAGGCTGTGTCTTTTTAGTTGATGGGTTCGAGAACTGATAACCCCAAATTCCATATCTGGCACGGGTGATTCACATTCGGGTAAAGAAGCTGATCAATGGGTAATATTACGAAATTACTAATTATTTATTTCGGTTCAAAGTTGTACATGTGCAAAATAGTCAAAACGTTTATATGATCATTATTATCATCATTGTCTTTTAGATAAGAATAACCAATCTTTTATGTCAATCCATATTAGAAATTGTTCACCTTTAAGTGTGTATAGACACTTACCCTTTTATGACATTAAAACTACTATTTATCTATTTTTCCTTAACTTAGCAGTCGTGCTAGTAATCATAGCAGCTCGCCAAACTTTATGTCCGACCCGTTTCCTTTCTCTTTTCTTCCCTAAGGCTTATAGGGAGAAAGTGTAAAGTTCAGATATCTTGGTTGATTTTGTCGTGAAGATTTTCTTCAAAAAGTCAGATTACTTCCTGATTTCTTTCCAAGCTTAGGCTGTATCTTTTTGGTTATTTGGCGGATAATATTATTTTGTGTTATGATGTTATTTTGACTGAGATTTTGAGACATAACATTTGGTAACTATTTTGTTAATTAAAATAAAGATGGTTTTATCCTTTAAATAAAAGTTTATTCTTCAGTTGTAAATTTAATATTTTATGTCTTGAGAAATCTTAGTCTCTGTGATATTTAATGTTTTTATACCTACATTGCTTCATATTTTCTTAATGAAACCCTTATATGAGTGACATTAAGGAATGTGGGGTGTTGTAAAACTGGTCGGAATATGGAAGTATTGATGATATGCTAGTGAAATCTAAGAAGGAGGCTAACCACTTAGCTGATTTATGAGAAATGATTGGGGTGCTGTGGAAATATTAGATAAAGCTTAACCTAAATAAATTCCCTTTTGGAATCCAAGGGTATACTGTAAGCACAATGGGAATTATACCCAATCTAGAATAAGTAAATCGATCGAGGATATGGAAGACCCGAGGACAAGTAAAAATGCAATGAGCCTAATTGGAAAAGTAGCAGCTTCGGATAAATTCACTTTAGAAGATATTGATAAGTATACACCATTTTTTGTTATGATAAGAAAATCGTGTTGGAAGAGGAGTGCATGAAACTTTTCAAGATTCACTTAAAGAAATTACCCACTCTATCTGGTCCCGTAGAAGTAGAAAACTAGTACTTTTATTTAGCTATGTTAGAGCATGTGGTTGGCTTAATTTTAATAAGAAAAAAATGTCCAATTGTTGGTATATTACATGGTAAGGAGAATAAAAGATGCAGAAAATCAAAAATCTAATCATTGATAAGTTGACGTTTTATTTAATGCTCACTATCAAAAAAGTTAAGAGCTTACTTTCAGGCCCATCCTATTTGGGTATCAACTAATTTTCCTTTAAAGTGAATATTTTATAAACCAAAAATTTCTGGAAGGGTAGTAAAGTAACAAATATAATTGATCTACCATGATATAGAGTTTCAACCCGAAACGAAAATTAAGTGACAAGCGGTGGCTAATTCCATTAATGAGTGCATCGGACTTATAAAGGAAAAATCAAAGAAAGAATGTAAACCTAAATCATAATTATTTGTTGATGGAATTTCAAATAAATATGGTGTTGTTGTCAGTTACATTATCATAAAATCTGATGAATAGTGCTTACATATGTAATGAAACTTGGATTCTAAGCCACCAACAATGTAGTTGAGTATGAGCCTATAATATTCAGATTAAGTTTAGCCTTACAGTTGAAAATTCCAATATTTGAAATATATAGTGACTCACACTAATGTTGAATCAGTAAAGGTAGACTTTTATGACAAGAATTAAGAATTTGCATGGTAAGTTAAGAAATCCTTAAAGATGTTGGTATAATTTAAAGACTTCTCTATACATGAAATGCTTTGAGAAAAGAATGAACAACTGTATTCCTTAGCCAAGTTGTCTAGATCTAGAGGAGCACCAAAAGCTAAGATTGTCACAATGTTATACCAAGTGCACCCAAAAATAGACAGGAAACATCAGAAAATGAATTGATGGCATTAACATGATCTCAAGCATTCAGAGGAAAAGAAGATAATGAAATGACTCTCCCTAGAGAGACACCAATTGTGCAAAAAAATGATATCCACGTAGATACGTCGATGACACCTATTATTATATATCTGACCAATGGGAAATTACCAACAAATATCATGAAGCAAGAAGGTTAAAGCATTAAGCCCCTATTTTGTTATCGTGGTAGGGGTATGATACAATAAGGGATATTCACTTCTCTGTCTACGGTATGTAGACCTAGAGACTGAATTATGGTTATCAAGGCTCGTGTAACAACCCGAAAATCTGGGCCAGTTTAAAAATTTTATTTTGGCAATTTTAGCGAATTTTGATTATTTAAAATGAATTATTTTAAATAATATGGACGAGAAAATTTAGTTTGAATAGAATTCGATCGTATATATTATATACGTCGTCGTTAGTATATAAATAATTATATATAATTATAAATAGAATTGAAAATGGCGCGGTAGTTCGATAATTCGATTTCAAACTTCAATTGAATGTACCGGGTGCAAAATAATCCGGATTTTAGTGAAACCAAAAACATTGGGATCTAATTGATAATATCTTTCCAACGAATCCGAATAATCAAGATTTCATATCGGGAATCAAAAGATATGTCCAGTTGAAAATTCTGAATAGTCGCTATGGAATTCAGGCCCTTAAAAATGGACATTTTGCAAATGACCTCGGATTTTGACGAAATCAGTTTTGTTGGATCCGCAGTGTCAAATTATTGCTAGATTCCAAATTTCATAATTTTTCGAATCAATATGTGAGCGTGGCGAAGGAAAACGCATTTGACCAGTTTCAGTTGATTTTAATCGACTAGAAATTGGCCATTTTTCTAACGGTCTTAGAATTCGACGAAATTAGTTTTGTTAGGACCGTATCGTCAATACGAAGCTAGAAAATATTTTTCTGGAATTTTTCTAGTTAGTATGTGACCCCGGTAATTTGAAATGTACGTTTAAAATTCAATATAATGATTTAAATGTAAATTTAACGGAAACTGATTCAAACAGTCGAATCAGCCTACGATACATATCCCATTGCGTTCGGAATGGGGGTAAAATGCTAAGGACGACAGGCGGAGGGCCTCGTTTCGAGGTCGTATGAAAAGTCAACTTAGGAGAGAGAAATTAAATTAATTTAATAAAAAAATAAAATAAAAAAAATATAATACCTTCCTCCCCTTAAATGATTTCTGCCCCCCCCCCCCCCCCTATATTCTTCATTTCAAATCGATTCTGAAAAAAAAAAAAAAACGAGTTCTTCAGATCGATGGCGGCCATCGCCAGAGCCCACCGCCGCGCCTTCTTCTCCTCCGTCCCCCCCCCTCTTCTTCCCCCGCAACCTCGCTCCTCCTCCTTTCTGAAACCGACGCGCCTGAGACCCTCGAAACCACACCCCTTTCCAACCACCCTCCTCCGCTGTTCAACCGCCGCGCCGCCCTCTGACCGCCACCCACCAGCAGTCTCCGGCGAACCAGTTCCCCCCCTGCTCCAGCACCCCGACGCGAACCCCCACCCTCTTAGAAAAAAAACAAAACAAGGCTGTAAGTTTTCGTTTTTTTTTATTATTAATATTTTATTTCTGTTTTATATTTACAGATTAAAAACTGTTTTTATTTTAAAGATTAAATACTGTTTTTATTTTAACAGTTTAAAAACTGATTTTGTTTAAAGAAAAAAAACTGATTTTTATGTTTTCAAAAACTGATTTTGTTTAAAGAAAAAAAACTGATTTTTATGTTTTCAAAAACTGATTTTGTTTAAAGAAAAAAAACTGATTTTTATGTTTTCAAAAACTGATTTTGTTTAAAAGTAAAAACTTTAAATAGGAAAAAGGTTTAATCTTTAAAGAGAAAAAGGATTTGAGCTTTACGAAATAAAAATTCGATTTTTATATATTGAATAACGAAATAAAAATTCGATTTTTATATATTGAATAGCGAAATAAAAATTCGATTTTTATATATTGAATAGCGAAATAAAAATTTGATTTTTATATATTGAATAGCGAAGTAAAAATTCGATTTTTATATATTGAACAACGAAAGAAAAATTTGATTTTTATATATCGAATAGCGTAGTAAAAATTTGATTTTTACATATGTAGTGAAAGCGGACAACGAAAGCGACAAAAGGCGAGATTGGCGAAGATTTCTATCAATGAAGTGAAGTGGAGCTAGGATAGCTATATGTGAGAACTTCTCACTCAAATTCTACTTTTCTAGTTATATATATATATATATACTAGGATGCAGACGGTGCTTATTAGAAGCACCCGACACCCGTCCACAGACCATGGACTTGTTTGATTGGTTGTGTAGTTGGTTAGATTATTTGATTTGGATTTGATTGTTTTGGTGAAATTGAAATTGATATGATTGATGTGTGAATGGCGTGGGCCTTCACTAGACCGGGGATAAGGCTAGGCCTCGTCCCGTTTCTAGTATCGTGCCGTTATGCCGCCGAAATTTTCTAAAATGTGCTAGAAAAATAAAAATATCATTTTTATTGTGTAAGTGAACTGAATAAAAATTCAAGTGTTGAAATAAATATTTTTGACGTTAAAAATATAACTTTTAACGTGAAAGTGAATAAATAAATATTTATAAACAAATCGGCCGATTTGTTTATTTACACTGATTTGACGGATATTGATTGGGTTGATAAATTTTACACATCGCCCAACTGCACAAACAAAAATGTGTGTTTGTTGATTTGAAACCCCACACGGGTGTTGGGATGAAATATGAATTTCACTCATCCTGATTGATTAAATATGTCGATCGATTGATTGACAGGCTGTTATAAGCGTTGAATATCTACATTTGATGCTTATACAGTGTAGTGCACTTTGGTTGATGGTTGATTATTTTTCAATGCTATTATATACATGTGTTGTATGGAAATCCATATAATTAATTTTATATGGTAATTGATTGGGCCTCATTCCAATTTGAAAAATAAAGAAAATTTGAAAATAGAAATTTATGAAGCCGTGTTGATTAGATTGACGCCATTTTGACGTGAACGATATTTATATCGACTTTATTCATTTTAAAAATGAATATTGAAAAGTGAAATGGAAATCGACGATTTCGAAATGAATTGAAAACGATTTCGAAATGAATTGAATTGAAAACGATTTCGAAATGAATTGAATTGAAAACGATTTCGAAATGAATTGAATTGAAAACGATTTCGAAATGAATTGAATTGAAAACGATTTCGAAATGAATTGAATTGAAAACGATTTCGAAATGAATTGAATTGAAAACGATTTCGAAATGAATTGAATTGAAAACGATTTCGAAATGAAATGAATTGAGAACGATTTCGAAATAAATTGAATTGAAAACGATTTCGAAATGAATTGAAAATGAATTCAAATTGAATTGAAAGCGAATTGAAATGAATTCAAATTGAATTGAAATTTGAATTGAATAGAAATGAATTTTGAAACGAATTTATAAAGAAGAATTCAATTTCGATTTGAATTGAAATGGAAGTTGAAATTGCTTTTGAAACGAATTTAAAACTATTTATATAATTCGTTTTAAATGGAAATCGACGATATATATATTATATATATTATATATATAATATAATGGCCTGAATAGAACGCGCCGCGCCGCGGCAGTTCGTGAATTTCGACCATTTATTTCAAACGGACATTACGGGAGATCCGACCGTCAGATTCTCCTAAAACCGGAACCGTTGGGTTCGTATCGAAAAGAGCTTTCTAACGAATGTTAGAAATTTGAAATCTAACGGTTGGATTTGGAGATACGTCCAAATCAAATTTGAAAAAGGTCGCTGTAAGTGCAGTTCGATGGCCGTTGTTGGAAATCGACTGTACGGGCCTTGATAAAATTATTAAAAATAGTAATAATTTGTGTAAAATCATAAGAAATGATTTGAGAAGAATTGGGATGAAAAACTCCATATTTGAAAAGATAAAAATAGATTTTTATCGAAATGAACTAGTTTTGAATTAGAATTATAATTCTATTTATTTTTAAATAAATAAATTGAATTTGAAATGGTTTTGAAAATAACCAAAATTTCCAATGATTGCATTGGAGTGGATTTGAATCGAAATTGTCTTCTGAATATTTCGATGTTGGAATTCGTGATTATACAGGTGTGGTTATGGAAATTTGAAAGATATATATTTATATCGTTATTTCCAATACGACATTTGTTAGTCGTAGAATTCGATATTGAATATAAGCCGATATATTTTCTATTCAGAGCCTTGTATTGAATATCGAATGTGATTTGGGTTTGTCGTGAATGGTGTCTTCACTAACACTGTTCTTGAACCCAGTTGAGAAAAGATTAAATCTTTTTATTTAGATTTAATGAAGTGTACCAATTAAATAATATTTAATTGGAATTGAATGGATATTGATTTTTGGGTTTGTCGTGAACAGTGTTTTAAACAACACTCGTTCTTTAACCCGATAATTAATGAATGTGACTTTGGGTTTATCGTGAACTGCGTTTTAAATGACACTGATTCTTTAACCCAGTCAAATATTAAAACTAAGTGGAGTTTTAATGAATCTTTAAATAGATTGAAAAGATCGAGAATGGAGTATCACCAGTTTTACTCCAAGCGATAGTTAAATCTTTAATTAGATTTGAACGTGAAATGGTAATTGAGTTACCGATAACACTGTGGTGTTAGATATGAAGTACTACCAGTTTTACTTCATGGGATGAATAGGTTGGGATTGGGAAATAAAATAAATGATTACTTCGGTGTGGTTCGCTAATCCCGACTAGTTTGAATTGATATTCAAAGGTGATTAAAGAATAAATTTAAAGAATTTATCTTGGATAAAATTAATGGGAACTTTTCCCAAAGTATAGGAATATTTGAATAAAGGAATATTCTGAATTGGAATGAGGCGTATGTTGTGTTTGTGTAACACTTTTATAATATATACGCGAGTTATTCAGAAAGACCGGGTTTATCCCATTCTGAATAACTGATTCGACGTAGTGTCGAAGATGAAGACGGTGGTCGAAGACCAGAAGTCTTCACGTCGTTTGGGTGCTTACTGATGATCTTAATTGGGCTGTACACCCAAGAAGATGGAAACAGTTAGTGATCGTCCAGACGTACCTGGAGATCGATGGATATGCGAGGTACTAGGTGCCTCCGGTTTCGTTCAGACCCAGAACGGACTTGTAAATGGACTGTGTGTCTGACATTGGATTTTAGTCCGTGTGATTGATCTCTATTAAATATATATCTGTTTGGCGGCGGAGAATTTATTCTCTTGCTTAACGCCCTTCTCTGAGACGTACGAGCTCAGGGGTTATATATTGATGGATATCAAACGCATGGAGTGAATTGCCTGTGTGGCATGCCTAAGTGGCAATTGATCGAGGCTTCTGTTGAAAAGCAAAGTCTTGTGGTGATGATCAAAGCACAGCCTGTGTGGCACAGCTTTGTGTAACGTGAATTCGCGAGCCTCGCACCCCGGTTGTGAACCAAAAACGGGAGAGGACGTCAGGGAGGGCATGCGTTTCTTTCTAGCTAGAAGTGGCGTCAGTGGTTTTACACGCCCTGACGAGTTTGACTTATGTGGTTGTTGCTGTTGCGAGGCGCCTCGGTTATATCGGTTTCGGCCGATGCATTCTGGTCGGCTGACGGACCAGACTTACACCCCATAGGGTGGGGAGACGTAGTGTTCAGGCATTTTAATCCACATCGGTGGACCGGCCCTGAGGATCCAAGGCTTGACTGAGTACTTGCCTGAGACACGGGCTAGAGCGTCTCGAATCGGTTGAGGACTATCTTTTGCCTCGGTTCATAGATGGAAACCCAATTTCCAAATACGTGATTCTGCGGTTTTATTTGTGGAGCCTAGTATGGCGACATAGTGGGATGGGGCGCTCATGCCGCCTATGATTGATACTTATGATTTGAAGTTGTTTTATACACTATGCACTTATAATAGTATCAAACGATTTGTTTTAACCGTATCAAGCATTCTTTGGCTGTTATAAGGGAAAACCCTATCCTCGGCTGCGTTGCATTGTGTGATGGGACCTGGGTCTTATAACAGCTTCATTTTTTTTTCTTTATTTAGCATCGCGCTGTTTGTTTTATGCACTGGTATTCTTGGGAGGAAACCCATTCCGTGTTATACGGCATGGTCCCTTGATTTACCTAACTTTTAAAATAAAGAATAATAACTGTTTTAGTTCTCACACCAGTCACATGACTGACCTGGAGTTTATTGTTTTAACCTAAACTCTGGGTGCCCTTATTTTGACACGGGCAGCTAGTAGTTTTGGTTTTGCAGATTTATATTCACAGGATCCTGGTTTACAGCTGGAACGATATCCGGAAAGCTTTGTATCCGTATATCTCCTTCTAGTTGTGTATTGTATTATTTTCCGCTGCTATGTATTTAAATGTAATTTAAATCTCTGATATTTCTGTGTAATCTTCATTTAAACTCTGTATATTCTTGTAATCTGATGCATTGTTGTAATATACAATGAAATGTTCTTTTTATATGCGTTCTGATTTGTCGTGTTCTCGAACTATCCGACGCTTTCCTTTACGGGGAAGTTACGGGTTTTCACAGTTCGTGAGGGATTTTGTGGAGACTATTCACATGGAAAAGTTAGCTAATCATGAGAAAGGGATTCTATTGACTTTGAACGACTAAGCACGCAATCGATCGTGTCAAAAAGTGCGACAAATGCCAAAAGTTTTCCAATATTTATTGTTTATCTTCAAATGATCTAATCACAATTCTAATCCTATTACCGTCCAATATGTGGGAATTCGACTTAACAAGATAATTAATTATCTTCAAAGGAGGAGCTAAATATCCAGTAGTAGAAATTAACTAGTTCAGTAAGAGGGTAGAGGCCATACCTTTATCTAAATCACTTTAGAAAAGGTCCTTAAATTCGTACTTAAGAATATCATTACTATATTCGAAATCCCCAATAGATAATGTATGACAATGAAACTCAATTTGAAAGCAAAGATTCACTTGGTTTTGCAACCAAAATAGATTCATAAAAAAGTTTCTCGTATGTGGCTTCTCCAAATACAAGTCGAGCCATTTGAGGCAGCCAATAAAACCATCAAGATTATTCATAAGAAATGACTATGTAAAGCAGAAGAAATTAGGTAGAAGACTTACCCTTGGTATTATAGGCATACCAAACTTCATTTATAACACCTAGCTATATGATACACTCTTTATTTATTAACATATGGATGTGAAGCTACGCTTCCAGCCGAAGTGGAAGTACCTTCCCATAAGAGAACTACATATGCACTTGACATTTTGACCAAAACCAAGAGTTAACAAATGTAATGACCTATCTTTTTGACCGCTTCAAGTCGGTAGTTAAACCAACTTAAACCGCTCCAAATGACAGATTGTTATTTAGCTTATGCGTTTAACAAAATCAAACATAGAAATCACAAAAATAAAAACTACAATATCTCACAGCGGAAGAATTTTACATAAATATCAGAGTATGTACAAAAACTTTACACAACGGAAGTACATAAATTTTAAACAAAATAAAGTTTGTAGCAAATTTGTCAAATCTGTGTGCACATGCGTGCGTCTTCACGTGCCTCTTCTTTGTGAGATGAAATCTATAATCTGCAACACTCGTATCTGACTCGAGCGTTTCATGCAAAAACATAAAACACGCGAGTCAGGATTAATCTTTGTTCAAGTAAATTTGTTCAAAAGCAGTACTCAAATATAATCGTTAATCCCATAACTACATGAAGTAACTAAAATCCAAGATACATGCCAACTGCCAAATATTCGTGGTCAATAAATCTTGTGCAGAATTAAAAGGAGCACGAGATAATACAAATTGAAGAGTCCAAATGGCGGCCTAACAGGTCAAAGAAAAAAAACAGTAGTAGGGACAAAAAATGTATAAACTATCAGGTAAGAGGGAACGAACAAGCAACTGACGCTTGGTGATACAATATACCCTTTTTTCAAGTGAACTTTAGAGTCATACTTTATTTTGATGTCAACAAAACCAAAACTATCCAAGTATACTTGCCAGCATATATAAGATGCCAATATGCCAATATGTTCATACTAAAAATCAAGCAGGCAGCACATGTTTCAATATTTCAACAAGTTCAAGTCTGGTGCAACAGTGGACGCAAGAATGTGTTTGACTACCACATAGAGATTATTCCTAACAGACAAAAGATTTTATTCCTATTACAATTATATTATCCTACTATTCAAAAAAAAAAACTAAACATAGTCATAATTAATCGCAGCTATTCTTTTCATACAAGGTGCAATCTAGTTTATTATTTCTTATGCACAGTGATGTACAGTAACAAATTGCCATATATTTCAAATACGTCAAGTTGACAAGCGCAAAAGAGGGTACGAACAACATATGCAACTTGGCTAGCAAATGTAATTAAACCATATTTTACAACATAGACAAGATACACATATAGTTATGTCATATACAAAATTAGGCCTCACATAAACAAGACAAATACAAGGGGTACGAAAAATATATGCAACTTGGTTTACATCTATATACATAATCAAGCCTCACATAAACAAGACAGACACAAGGGGGTATGAACTATCTATGTAACTTGGTCAACAAATGTAATAATTATATTACAGTATCTCAATTGAATAAATAGACGTGAATCAAAGGCTAATCATGAGTGAAAATTCACCTTAAAACAACAGGAAGAAGACGCATACAACATATTGGGAACTGACGAGGTGGAGCTTCAAAGCTCAATTTTGGGTGTTGTCTTCGACGAGCCAAGACGTGCATGGCGATGGAGGCTGCTAATGGATTTGAAGGCAGTGGACGTTTGGATGGAAGCAGATCCAATTCGTGAAAGCCGAGGAGACGCGATCATATTTTGAGGGAGGATGATTTCATTTGAGGAGGATTGATTGTCGATTTTAGGGAAAAGGAGAAATTTTCTTTGGCCGACATAAATAAATTTGAGGAAAGTGATTTGGCTGAGAAAAATAAAAGAGTGGATGAAATGTGGAGAGAAGAGGAGATGTGCAACTTATATGAATGGAAGAAATGAAAGGGTATCATAACGCACGTCTTGGAAATGAATTAACAATAAAATTTACGTTTTGTTTTGTTTTAAATAACGTTTTTATTGTTCTACTTTACTATATTTAATGCTAACCGATTAAAGGAGCGTATGCAACTCCTTTCCAATCTTATTTTCAAAGCATAAAAGAGGTAACATTTTTTATTAAATGACATTTGAGCGGTAGGAAGAAAATAAAGTGGGAAATGAATAATGTTTTATTTCCAAATGCTTTAATGTGGGTTAACCATGTTTAACGTGTACAAATATCGAAATGTACCTAGGAAAAAAATAGGTAAACAATTAATGAAATAACAAAAGAGAAAGGGTGCATTGCATGGATACACATGCATTAAGATAGGAAGAATCATACTCGCTTTTTTGTTTTTTTTCCCTTTTTTTTGAACCATGTGTTTCTTTCTCTCTCTGTTTTTTAATATAGAAACATGGCTTGCATTGGTTTTGGACATGTACCACATGCATTATAAATGATACAATAAACGGTATATGTCTATATGCTTTCCACTATACAAATGAAAAGATCATTTTGCTTTTTCTTTGTAAACGTGACCAGGTAATTTTCATTAATTCAAATTAAATATGAGCATTAGTTTGCATCATGCATATATACAACACGTTTTTCTTTTCTTTGCAACAGACACAAAATATGCAAATTTAGAAATAAATGAATGTGCTGGTATGTATAGAAGAAAAGGTGGCTAGAATAATGAGGCATTTGAAATTAGTGCACATGCATGAAAATAGAATGTATGGAAAGAAATTAGTAAAGTGGAGGAAAGAAATGAATGCATTATTAATGAAGAAATAAAGTGGAAAGTGATAAGGCAGTGAATTTTAGGGAAAGTAGAAAAAGAAGGGGAAAGAAGAAAAACTTGCGTGAATGAAAATGAGCAGAGAATTATGTGTATTATTTATTTAATTATAAATATCAACATTAATTTTCGTTAACTACTAGTTAAAACGTGCTTTATTTATCATTGACACTCCATTTCGTTACAGTCTCTTCTATATAATTTAAACTTGGCATATTAATTAATTTATTATCAATTAGGGTAAAACTCTTATATTCAAGTTGTTGTAATATATATATATATGAATGTTGTGAATATGCTTTTATTAGTTCTATGTTTAGTCCCACATCATGAGAATAAGCTAAAGATCAGCTCCAAAAGCCTATATATAAAGGAGCCAATATAATAGAAAGAATATATATCTGAATGAATAGAAATGTCCTTTCTCCCTTATTTCTTTTGTTTTGTGTTCATTTTATAACACGTTATCAGCACGAAGCTATACTAGAGCTATTGTTTGAAATATTCTAGATCTATCATGTAAGTTATTTTTTTAATGTTTTGAAATCATATAGTTCTACATATATGAACTTGTTGTATCTTCTGCTTAGATGTGATCCATACTTCTAGATCACTTTTATTTTTCAGTTTTTGTAGATCTAGATTCTATTTTAGTGGATCTAAACTTTTTAGATTTAATTAACTTTTAACTTAGTGGTTTTTAGATATGTTGGGAATTCGCGATCAAATCGATGTCCCAAAATTATGTCTTAACAGTTTAAAACCAAAGATCTATTGCGAGAATAGTAATTGAAACTAATTAAGAATTAGGATTCGTACCTGCTGTGTCGAATTTACGAAGAAACCAAATCGATCTCGAGATAAAACCAGACCGAAGCATCGAATCTGAAGCGTGACAAGTCGCCCCGCTCTCTATTGGTATCCACACAAACATTGTCTTCGATCGGATCGAAGTGGAGAGGAAGTCAGTGGTGCTAGCCGCCATTCCCAATTTTGGATCTAGGGTTTTGTTTTCTAAAAGGTTGGTCATAATAAAATGAATACTCATGTGTCTTTATAAAAGTAGTAAACCCTTTATTTAAATACACGTGCTCATTAAACAAGGAACATTTCCTTTTACCCTTTCAACTGAAAAATATCAATAGTTGATATTTATCTTACCCTAAATCAAAACAGCCTTCCCCTTACAATGTTCTAAGCGTGTGATCCTATAGGTTATTACAACGTTGGCAATGATTTTAAATCGTAATTAAAATCATAAACAGTGATTGGCATCTAGCAATACGTCGCTGCTACTCAAGTTATAATAAGATCAACGATTCGATACAACCTTTCCGTGACCAGTGTATCAATGTAATATAATCCTTTTAACAAATATATCCAAGATTAAACTAGAGGCATGGATCGTATCATCCTCGTTATAATTTAATCCGATTTTCTTGATTGATGAGTAGACTGTTTAAAACAAATTAATATTTGAGCACGGCCATGCATTTCACAGTCTCACTCAATCAAGAGGCCCATGGATATCACTACAAACATATCGTAGGGTTAAATTCCATGTATATCATTCATAATTTTCATTCGACTTGAGATGTATCCAATAATCACCGTTATCGTTACTCTGTTACAAAATAACTTTAGATGATATCAAAAAAACAATATCCTCGAATAAAATTATAATGATTTCAGGTCTGAGGACCATTACATTACTGTCCATGAGAATAACTTATGATACTGTTAATTATATTTCATGGAGTTATCCCACGGAGGGTCAGCCCAATACGATATTCTCCAATACGTATTTATGTTTTGACATTAGTATCACGTATATTAATGATCAATGAGATATGATCATCAGTCAATCAACATACTAGTCTTAACGCTTTATTGTTGTCCTATATTAACAATAAAACTCGAATAGGGGCATTTAAGAATTATAATACTTATCACATTATATAATCTCAAGTTTAGTCTTACTCGAACTATATAATTCTGTATTATTATTCTAAGGACTTCTATTATACTATTATTTATTTTACGCAGTAAATACAATATAATAGAATAATATTTTGTTCCAAATAAAATAATAACATCAACAGTGTTATCAATCTCATCAAATGAATTGCCTCTAGGGCATAAACTCCAACAATCTCCCACTTGCACTAGAGTCAATCATTCATATATCATATACTCATGAAACTAGTGTGACTATTAAACTTCTGCTGCGACAGAGTTTAATTTAGTAGGTCTGCAACATTACAACTTTTGTAACTTTGCAGATATGTTCATTTCCTCTGTGAACAAATTCACATAAGAATTATATTTCTTAAATATATGTTTGGATTAATAGTGAGTTTAAGGTGTTAGGCCTGAGCAACAGCCATGTTGTTATCGCAATGTAAATCATTCGATCAACAATGATATTAAGTTCAACTTATGAACTTTTAATCCAAACATTTTTCTTTCTTAGAATCAGTATTTATTTCTTGGTTTTAAAACTAACATTGTTTACAATAATCAATGTGTTATCAAATAACATCAGAATTATTGTCTCACTCCCACTCGATTTCTTGTCTATACATGATTTAATGACATTTTGAGGTTTCGAGACATTTCGACTTCTATTTCATTCTTATCGGTGTCTTAGGGACTGGTTCTCCTTTATAAAGAATGCCAATTGAGCAATAAACATTTTATTCTCAGAGAATTTATAGAATTAATATCCTTTTGATACTCCACAAAATAATTATCAGGTTTGGATTTGATCTTATCAAAGGCGAGGCATTTAATAAATGTTTCACATCCCAAATCTACATAATAGACATACTGGAACATTTTCTAGTTTATACCTTATTTCGCGTCTTTATAATCGTCTGAGTAGGATTAAATGCAGTTGTTCAAAATTTAATTTATTGGAAGATCATTATGACTTATCATTGATCGTACTGTATCTTATAAGGTGCGATTTCTCTTGCCAGACACACCATTTCAATATGGTGTTCCAGGTGGACAGAGTTGTGAAACAATTCCAAAATCATTCAGATATTCATTAAACTTATTGGATTAAATGTTCTCCTTCGAACTGTTCGAAAAATATTTATTTTCTATTAAAATTGGTTTCTAACTTCACTTTGAATTCTTTGAACTTTTCAAAGGATTCTGATGTGTATTTCATAAGATATGCATATCTATATCTACTGATATCATCAGTAAATATAATGAAGTAATAAAACCTACCTCTAGCACATGTATTCGTTGCTCCATATACATCATTATGTTCGAGACCTAATACTTGTCACTTAATCACTCTCTCAAGTGAAAAGGTGATTCAGTTATTTTGCCTAATAAACAAGATTTGTATTCTTCGTATAATTCAAAATCAAATGATCTCAAAATTCCATCATTATGGATTTTGATATACTTTCTTGTTTATATTGGCTAACTGGCTAAAAGTATGTTGGATTGAAATCACTAAATTTAATCCACTTGGTATTTATGTCAAGTACATTATAGTTAATGATTTATAAATTTCATTAACTATTTGTGTAATTCCATAGATAATTCATGTAAATAAAATGAATAACAATTATTCCCCTTTATTACAAATGAAATTTAAACTTGTCTGCACAAGATTAATAATAACTTTTATTTTATATGGAATTTCATAATAACAATTATTATATTTAATTAACACACTATATAGAACAAGAATCAACTTCCTATGGATAATACAACAACATTTGTTTTATTTCCAATCACAAGTCAATTTGTCCTTCTATCAGTTTTCTACTTATTCTGCAATTTCTTTAAATCAACATACATTTATGTGATTTATATCCAGTATCTAATGTTGGAGATGTATAAGTAGATTGTTATAACATTTATATCGTATTCGGTTAAAGTCGTACTTTTAACTTTCATTTTACATCTTCTCTATATTTCTAAAACAATTATGTTTTAATTTGTTTGAGGACAATCCTCAAATTTCAAAGTTAGTCAAGAAATTTAATTTAATTCAATTTATATCCTTCTTAAGGATTAATTTAATTATCAAGTTATTTATTATTTAATATCTACATTAGATAAAATAATAACTGATTCTGATATATTTATTTAATCACAAAATTTTGACAATCAAAATTTATATTAACATAAATATGTAATTTAAACTAAAATACGCTCCCACTCAAATTAGCATCCCTCTGTTTATATATGTATATCATTATATACATATAATGGTGTTCCAAGATCCATATCTAGTCATGCCTTGACCTAGCTTTGGCTAAACACAAAACACAACCTTTTAGGTAGACATCTTATGTAAATTATATCGTTTATATAACTCTTGGATCGCATGTTGAACAGTTTGTTCAGTATTATTCATTTGCTCAAAATATATAGAATAATTCACGCTTTTGTCTCTAAGGCCATAATCCTATTATGCAGCCTAGTTAAGTCAGACCCAATAATAGGTTGGAGCACCACATTTCACTCCATCGCATATAACCAAAATAAAAGGTGCACGGCGCTTTGGCGTTAGTTACAACCATTGATCTTGGACGGTGATGAGTATATTATTGGAAGACATCACCATGACTTAATATAACAAAATTTGCTATTAGAGGGAATTTACAATTCGTAGTAGCGAACAATATTAGAGTTATCCACACATATCAATATATATATGTATTTAATACTCGTAATATAATTTCTTCGAACATTTCAAAACATTGGTGATCAAAACCAAAATGTGAATTCATATATTGTATTCATAACTAAAATTATAAATACACAAATTTACAATTGCATAAAATCCATAGTTATATATATATATATATATATATATATATAAAATCAGCGCTATATTAATAACAAGGCCCAATATGTTTCTAAATAAAATGAACTAAACCAAACATTTGACCATTTAACCATGACAATCAGGGTAATATTAATGGTTCATATTTGATAATATAATTCCAGAATAATAAATATACCTACCCTTCAACCGATTAAAGAATAGAATAACTATATATAAACAATGGAACTAATATTGTCATATTCAGAATTATAATATAGCAGATTGATACAATGTAATAAATCAATACATGATAATCTGCATATACAAATACAATTTACAACTTATACAGCATATAAAACCTCACTGGCCACAATATATTTACAATCATACACACATACAAACATATTTGTATTGTGTTACTTATAACATTTATACAGTCCATATAACACTTGTACAGTCCACATTGCCAAGGTTATTTATGCTTGCTTCAGCAAATCCATTCCTTCATACTCCAACATGTCCATCCACTTGCACACATTTGCTCAGTCAAACTGATTTATGTCATAGGGAAATATCTGCTATTATTTTATCAATATAAAATATAACATGGTTTAAACTCAATTATATATGTAAAACAATACATTCATACATTGTATGCTTGTAAATGAGTATATGTTTTAGATGTTTATTGATGGAGGGTTCAATGTCCTTCTATGATTAGTTTTACATTGCCCAGTACTTTGCCTTGTATCAAATACCATTATTTCTGTACCGTGCAATTACTTTAAACTTAGTATATAAATATGATCTAGGCAATGTTTGTATATAAATCAATATTTATAAATGCCTGGATTCATACAACTAAGTGACTAACATGATTCTAATTTCTTATTGATACATAGTAAGTATCAATTGCAAGTTACAATTGCTGAAGCTATCATATTTGCAATATTTAAATATATATATTTATTAATATGAACATAAACACCACATTTGTAGTTAATCTGCAAATGTACTTTATATTCAAACAATGCAGCTTGAAATTATTTATTCAATCAATGCAGTTCTACTTGAGAAAATTATAATGATTCAAGTATTTCTTCTTATACATCAACATTTGATTTTATGCTTATAAATATATCTATATATGCATTTACAGTATGCATTTATATCAAATATATATATATATATATATATATATATATATATATATATATATATGCATCAGCACATGTTGAACTCAAAAAAAAAAAAAATCAGGTATTTCAATTTACATTATATTATGTACAACAAGTCATACTTGATTTTTCATGTGCATCTAAACAATATAGTTTTACATGTATCTAGATACATTATATATAACATTGGTTTCAACTGCAAACCAGATATACAATGTTGTTATTTAGTATGAGCAGTATGAAAAATGTGCATAAATATATCAAATATATTTATACTTTCATATAAACCAAAATCTAATTTTAAAATGAAGCCCATGATAATTTATTCATGATCATGAAATCACACGTATATGCATACAAACATATGTTCAGATATGACATATCATAATTGCAATATGTATGTATCATTGCATCTTATGCAAAGGGAGACCAGGTTGAGCAAAATACAAGTTACAAGTTGCATGATTAATTCGATATGATCAAACTTTTGCTGAATGGTGATGACAAAACTTATAGCTAGTTCAAAATGACAAACCAAACAGGCATGTATGTGTAAATATTCAGCTTCTTATAAGAACGGTTCTTTCAGTAAGACCAGTCAACAACTATGTTTGATCATATGTACTCATGATTATACATGATTTCATGAAAATATGTTTAAATTAGGGAGATGATACAACCATATCTGCAAGAGATTAGTTTATTAAGTATCCATCATAAAGCTAAGTTACTGGTTCATCAATCAGTAATGCTTTTTCAAACAAAATAATTTCTATCAAACATTTTGATAATGGATCTAGCATTTTAAATACCCAATAAAGTTTGCAATGACTTAATATACATCGATCCAGGTTTAATTTTATGTGAATAAACTACTAATACAAAATTATTGGATTTAAACTCACCAAGTAACTGTCAAACAGATTTCATATCAGTCCTAAAGTCAATTATGTATATCAGTACAAAACATACAGGGATAACAATTTATCATTATGTTTTCTGATTTAAACCAAGTAGACAGATCCATACTGTTACAAGAATACATACAGTTCATAGATTAAACTATGTCATATGCTTTAAACATAATATATTGATCTATTGTGTTTTCAAACAAAGTAAAATAGAAAATCAAATTTTCTGTAATTTTAAATCCAGATTTTTGAAACCAGGTTTAAAAGATGATATGCATATGCAGTGTCATCATGAAATTATATTAGATATATAAATTTCATACGATGTTCAAATCACAATACATATATTGTGACTTTGACTTGTTCATATCATTGTAATGAAAATGCTTAACTATGTTAAGATAGTATGGATTTCTAACTTATCTTATAATAAAACAGACTGCTCTGCAGACAAAACTTAATTTTTGACTTTATCCGCAGATTAAAATCAATTCAGAAAAATGACTTAACAAATTTCCAAATAATTGATTTTAGAAATCCATATAAACAGATCAATACTGTTTACTTTTCAATCAAACAAATTTGATAAGAACAAATCTAAAATTCGTCTAAACAGATTTACATATGAACAATTTCATTAAATCAAAACCATCTTATTGATTCTTTTAATCAATAGACTCATTTTAATAATGATAACAAAGTGTGTGATAAATTCAGTTCATAAATACTTATTAATCAAACAATTCTTGATAACAAGTTCTTCTCTGTTTATTTACAAAACAGATCAATATGCTGCTATGGATCAAATCCATATTTCAAGATTTAGCAGTATAACTCAGTAAAATTCAAATACAATTAATATCAGATGTTAATATGTATTGAAACATTTTGTTTTAGAAACAAAATCCTATAAGAATCCTAAAAGGGTCAACCTATAAAATTGTCCTAATACATTTACATATATGTATGATTTCAATAAATCAAAATTATATGAAAAATATCTTGCTGATCTACCAATCAGTAATACAAATTCAATCAAGATGAGAAAAGCATTATAAAGTCTAATTTCAATTACATATCCATCACATAACTTGATAATAAGTTTGGTGATATTTAATCAAATAAAGAGATTAAATCTCTGTATGCTTCCATATCCATAATGCTCATGGTTCAGTTTTGTAAGATACAACAAATAAAATCAATATTTGCAATTGATTTTTTTTATTTAGAATAATTTTATTTGAGTAATCAATTGATTCGACAGTCCCTACTATCATAACAGAGTCAAAACCCTAGTGTTAAAATCCAACACTTATATCTATACAACGAATCAAACATTAATAAACCAAAATGACTGTTCAATATACTATAACTCGCAAGCCCAAGGCTCTGATACCATTGTTGGGAATTCGCGATCAAATCGATGTCCCAAAATTATGTCTTAACAGTTTAAAACCAAAGATCTATTGCGAGAATAGTAATTGAAACTAATTAAGAATTAGGATTCGTACCTGCTATGTCGAATTCACGAAGAAACCAAATCGATCTCGAGGTAAAACCAGACCGGAGCATCAATCTGAAGCGTGACAAGTCGCCCCGCTCTCTATTGGTATCCACACAAACATTGTCTTCAATCGGATCGAAGTGGAGAGGAAGTCAGTGGTGCTAGCCGCCATTCTCAATTTTGGATCTAGGGTTTTGTTTTCTAAAAGGTCGGTCATAATAAAATGAATATTCGTGTGTCTTTATAAAAGTAGTAAACCCTTTATTTAAATACACGTGCTCATTAAACAAGGAACATTTCCTTTTACCCTTTCAACTGAAAAATATCAACAGTTGATATTTTATCTTACCCTAAATCAAAACAGCCTTCCCCTTACAATGTTCTAAGCGTGTGACCCTATAGGTTATTACAACGTTGGCAATGATTTTAAATCATATTTAAAATCATAAACAGTGATTGGCATCTAGCAATACGTCGTTGCTACCCAAGTTATAATAAGATCAACGATTTGATACAACCTTTCCGTGACCAGTGTGTCAATGTAATATAATCCTTTTAACCAATATATCCAAGATTAAACTAGAGGCATGGATCGTATCATCCTCATTATAATTTAATCCGATTTTCTTGATCGATGAGTAGACTATTTAAAACAAATCAATATTTGAGCACGGCCATGCATTTCACAATCTCACTCAATCAAGAGGCCCATGGATATCACTACAAACATATCGTAGGGTTAAATTCCATCTATATCATTCATAATTTTCATTCGACTCGAGATGTATCCAATAATCACCGTTATCGTTACTCTGTTACAAAATAACTTTAGATGATATCAAAACACAAATATCCTCAAATAAAATTATAATGATTTCAGGTCTGAGGACCATTACATCACTGTCACTATGAGAATAACTTATGATACTGTTAATTATATTCCATGGAGTTATCTCACGGCGGGTCAGCCCAATACGATATTCTCCAATACGTATTTATGTTTTGACATTAATATCACGTATATTAATGATTAATGAGATATGATCATCAGTCAATCAACATACTAGTCTTAACGCTTTATTGTTGTCCTATATTAACAATAAAACTTGAATAGGGGCATTTAAGAATTATAATACTTATCACATTATATAATCTCAAGTTCAGTCTTACTCGAATTATATAATTCTGTATTATTATTCTAAGGACTTCTATTATACTATTATTTATATTACGCAGTAAATACAATATAATAGAATAATATTTTATTTCAAATAAAATAATAACATCAACAGTGTTATCAATCTCATCAAATGAATTGCCTCTAGGGCATAAACTCTAACAAGATATCCACCTATTCATATTTGATCTGGTATTATAGCATACCAAATATTTTTTTAGGAAGATCCATTCATTTTCTTTTTATAATATCATATATGGATCTTTTACCTCATACGCCATACATAAAACATCTTCATTTGCTATTTTATCTCTTCAATAACAGAGAAGCCATTGCTAATAGGTATGCATATATGTAAATAGCAAGCTACTTGTTAGCCAACATATGTATTAATGTGGCCATTATTTTTGTTATGTATCATGGTGTATGGATCCTTGACGATTTGTAATGTTTCATTATTGTAAGAAGTTCATTATAAATGTATAAAGAAAGACCTGCAGATTTGGATATTTTTTTTTATGATTCTGTACCGTAATATGTTCAATTTATTACATCCATGTATACGGTCCTATTCTATTTTACGAGATCTGCATTATTTTTTTAATGATACAATAGTACTACAGTTTCATCATTTTGTTTGTTAGCTAGTTTATTAATTTGTTTTGATAATTATAGAACATGTACACTGATATGTGAATTTTGTTTAATTAAGCATCTGCAATTACTATTTTAATGTAGTTTACAAAAATGTTGAACACTGAAACCCATTTACAATCTCAACGCTTAGAGAGTACCATTAAAAATGGTAATAATATGTCCCAGCAGGACGAAGCAAAGGCCCTGATATTTTTAAGAGGTCATATCCACGATGATCTAAATCAGAATATTTAACTGGAAAAAAAAAAGATCCTCTCCACTTATGGAACTTCCTGAAGGAGCATTATGACCAACAGAAGACGGTCATACTTCCAAACACAAAGCAAGAGTCGTTGAACCTGAAGTTCACATGTAAATGACCTGATGCTCATATGATCTAAAGTCCATATACAAATTCTTTCAAATAAGGAACCTGAAGTTCATATGCAAACAAGGAACCTGAAGTTCATATGCAAACAAGGAATCCGAAGTTCATATTCAAACGAGAAACATGAAATAAAGCATAAAAGCATATAATTGCATTTAATATTTGCATATAGCAAATGACCTGTAAAAGGAAAGGATTTGAAAAATCAATGAAAGGAAAAATTTTAACAAAAAGGAAAAAGCCTTATATTCCAACTTTATGCTACATGTAATCTCTTGAAGAAACTTATTATTGGAAGAGATCATTACATTTATAATAAATACAATTTTCTTAAAGAAAAATAGTAAAATGACTCTAATATGTGAAAAAAGGGACACTTTCTAGAAAAGTTACTTCAATTTAAAATATATAATAACAGTATATGAATTATGATAAAACTTGAAGTTTTATTATAGTCATTTTGGAACATATTATATTTCTAGAAGAAATATTTCATTGTTTCTTAGAAAAACTTTTATAAAGAAAATATGCATCCTGAAAATCATATTGAGTTAAGATCTAAATATTGATCTTAATTCTACACACCGGAAGTGAATGCAAAAACTATTTTTGTCATTGCATGGAAAATTTAGAACCTGCAGTTCTAAAAAGGAAAGAAGCAATTTTGATATAAAAAGAAAGATCTAAAAGATCTTTATATGAGTTGTATAATTTAAAAAAAATGTAATTTTTATGTTTGTGAATTTTATGTATAAATTTACAAGTTTTTCAAATCATTCATATTGAAGAATAAGAAAAAAAATTGAATATGAGATATGTAGTTTATTTTTGTTTATAGTTGTGAATTTTATGTACAGATCTGTAAATTTTTGAACCATTCATGTTAGAGAATGTAAAATGTTGATTATGTGATTGATAAATATATTATATTACCTTATTGTCATAAATGCATTGAATGTTAGAGAATGCATTGTTATGATAATATATCATATTACCTTATTGTAATAAATGCATTGAATGCATTAGTTATTGTTAGTTAATTGATGTATGTTTGTATTTGGAATATGAATAAACATATGTATTATTATTCAATGTATTTAGATTGATTAATGTTATGGAAGAAAGGATAGAACTACAACCTGAAGTTGTGCAAAGAAAATATTATACTGGAAGTTGTATAACTCAAAGTCTTGGACCTGAACTCTTGCATTATATATATATGTATATATATATATATATAAACATTTTTGATAAAGTATACAAGTTTGAAATCTTGTCAATTAGCAAAAATGTAAAAGCTTCTAAATTAAAAGTACGTTAAAAGATTGAGAACCAGAAGTTCATCATAAATTTATAAAATTGATATGCATATGTATGTGTGTATATATATGCATAGGAACTCAAAGTTCCTCAATCAATGAATTTGAAATACTTCATAATTTAAAAGCTTGAAGCTTTATTCAAACCGTATGAAATAATAACATTACACTTCTTGGTTAAATCATATGAGACAATAATAAAGCATCCAAAGATTGCACAATTTTCAAAATGAGCTGTATCTTTCTTATATATTTATATTTACATATCATATTGAAGAATAAATTCTAACAACTCGAAGTTGTTATATATTTTATTTGAACCAGAAGTTCAACACAGTAGAACCAGAAGTTCAATACAGTGGAACCAAAAGTTCAATACAGTGGAATCATAAGTTCAATACAGTTGAACCAGAAATTCAATACAGCTTAACAAACTTGAAATTGTTTATATATTATTTGAACCATAAGTTCAATATAGATAAACAACTTAAAGTTGTTCATATATTTCATTTGAACCAGAAGTTCAATATAGTTCCAAATCAGATATTTTGGATATTATCACACGATATTTAAGATTCTCATTGATATTGCTTGATAAGCAAAAATTAATGATTGGAAACTTATGAACAATTTGTTCTAAAGTAAGTAACTCGAATGAGAAAGAATATGCAAATCAATTACATATTTAATACGTGGACGCACGTATATACACATATATGCGAAAAATTTATTAACAACCTGAAGTTGTCATGAGCTCATATTATAAATCATGCATAAATTATATTTTAGAAAGTCGATTGTCATCAATATTGAATGACCTGAAGTCATGTGCATATTCAAATGATAGAAAATTCCTCCAAGTCATCGGATCAATGAAAGGGAATAAGTAATGCAATATTAATGCATCTTATCAATTAATAAGAGCATTATCCTCCTACAATTGAAATACATCTAATGTATTTGCTAGCTATAATGCTATAATGGATCAAAAATGAATCCAAAGTAGGTTTATTGTTTAAAGTGACAATGTTTGTCAAAATTAAGGGGGAGGATAAAAGAATCATCGATATTAAATATTTGCTAACAAATAGAATTATGCAAAGTATTAAGTAACTTGCATAAATTATCAATTATGTTCCTAGTAGACTTTATCCAATATACATTTGAATCCCCGAAGGATCAAAAGGTGTAAATCACAGCTGAGATTGTGGTATAAAAGTCATTTCAAAATATCTTTGGAGTAAGTCATAAAGATGCAAAATAAAGGAGGTGAGTGTTCCTGAAGAAAAACTTAAAGGTGCTTTAAAAGAAACCCATGACATGATTGTCAAAATAACCCCAGAAGTGGTTTAGGTACCTAAAGTATGATAATTTTTTGAGATCTCAATAAATCATGTATAGAACTGACAGAAAATAATCATCGATGATAAATTAATAAATAATAAAGCGCTTACATCTATAAATGGATTAAAATCCCATATTAGAGAGAAACATGATTGGCCATCATGAAATTCTTCTAAATAAGGTATATGGACCTGTAGTCCATAAGATATGAACCCGTAGTACATAAGATAAAATAGAAATATAGATAATGACAAAAGCACATGGAAGTTACTGAAACACCATAGAGTGTCAAGTACCATGAGCATTGTATTTTTCAGAGATAATTGAACTGATTAAAGTGGTGAAAGTGTTTAAAACACTTACAATACCCTGAAGGTATAAACGATGAAAGTATACAAATTCTAGAAGAATTTGAATAACTTTGGTAGTGATAAAGAGCAAGAAATGTAGATAACAACAATCTTTTAAGTATTGTTGTGATGATTGTGATGAAAATCTTGAAATAATTCATGATGAGTAGATCACTTCCTGCTTTCAAGAATTGTCGAAGTGAAACTCTTAATATCCATTGAAGTGGTAGTTGCGATATGCAAAAATTATTATAATATATAAGTTCCTGAAGAACATGAAGAATACTAAGAACATGTCTGATAGATTACAACATTCTTCTAAGTATTGTTGTAATGAAAATCTTGATATACTTCAAGATGAGTAGATTACTTCCTGCTTAGTGTTGTTGTAATGAAAGTTGTCTCACTCATCAAATGTGTATTGCAATATTCAAGCCCGATTGAAACAGAAAATTATAAGCATCTGAAGTGTATTCATAAATGAATATTAGTATCATACAAATCACAAAAGGGAGGTGTTTTAAATAAGAAAGCATGCTTGAAGCATGAAAATGCACATGAAGTTTTAAAAGAAAAACTTCATTAAGAAGTATTTGTAAGCAATTTGAGTTATTGAAAAGAAGAATACGAATTCAGAGAAAATTATTAAATCAGGGGGAGCATCCATAAGTATGATATAATGCACCCTTTTTCTTTAACTAAGTTTTTCTCCACTGGGTTTTCTTAGTAAGGTTTATATGAGGCATGGGTCATGATCCAGAAGTATCAACCCAAAGGTAACATACAAAAATAAGTTATAATGTACTCTTTTTCCTTATTTAAGATTTTTCCCACTGGGTTTTTCTTATTAAGGTTTTATTGAGGCATAACATCGATCCAGAAGAATCATACTAGTTTTGACGTAGTAAATATGGCATTGTATATTGTACTCTTTTTCCTTCACTAAGATTTTTCCGATCGGGTTTTTCTTAGTAAGGTTTTAACGAGGAAATATTTTGATCCAGAAGTATCAAACATATTTTGATGCAGTAAACTATTATTTATGAATAAGACAAGGCAGTTTGGATGGCTCAGATTCAAGTGAATTATATCAAGTATGATAGGATGGAGCATATTTCTTCTAAATTTCTCTTCACACATGCATGAAAGGATAACAAGAAAGAGGAGAAACAAATTCAGTTTCAAGAAAAGAGGGTAGATCCGTTCTCAAAGGCAATTTCCAAATCAACATTGCAGAAGACGATATACAAAATTGGTATGCGTCGACTACATCAATAGACTAATTGAATAATGAGTTATAAATAAGGGGGAGCATATAAAATTATGCTATAATGTACTCTTTTCCTTCACTAATATTTTTCTCACTGGGTTTTTGTTAGTAAGGTTTTTAATGAGGCATTATCTTGATCCTGAAGTATCAACTCTTACAGTAACATTGTAAAACATGTTACCTAAAGAGGAAATAAATTTGCACTCTTTTCCTTTTTTATGATTTTTCCCACATGGTTTTTCATAAAAAGGTTTTTAATGATGCATTATTTTGATCCCGAAGCATCAAACTCTTTTGAGGAATATTATTTTAATATGATATTCATAATGTCAGAAGTTGTACTCTTTTTCTCGTTCAAGGCTTTTCCCGTTGGGTTTTCATGATAGAGTTTTGAAGGCAACAGACAGTAGTTGTATCGACTGAACGGATATACGCAAGCAAGATAATAATAAAGGGGAGCAATCATCATATATGTTTTAAAAGGGACAACTTCAAGTTAGCAGAGCATTCAAGTTTTTGAATATGCATATTCAAGGGGGAATGTTGTAATATATATATATATATATATATATATATATATATGTGTGTGTGTGTGTGTGTGTGTGTGTGTGAATGTTGTGAATATGCTTTTATTAGTTCTATGTTTAGTCCCACATCATGGGAATAAGCTAATGATCAACTCTAAAAGCCTATATATAAAGGAGCCAATGTAATAGAAAAAATATACATCTGAATGAATAGAAATGTCCTCTCTCCCTTATTTCTTTTGTTTTGTGTTCATTTTATAACACAAGTTTTTAAACAAAACGGTGATTTAACTACTTATCAATGGTTCAAAGTTAATAATCCCAAATATATATAAAATTTGTTAATAATTTTCGTTATTATAAATCATCATTCATCTTATTATAATTTGTTGTTTATTAAAAATAAATTTGAAATTATTCATTAATAACATCACAAAATATATTTTTAATTCAATAACTTAAATGCTCGAAATATACGGGATGTTACAACAAAAGAATAACTGGACATAATCCATGAAATACGAGACAAAGCGACTATATAAACAACCGAGTATCAACAACAAATATGTAAGTGTTACAACTTAAGAGTATGAGAAAGATTCTTTTAGAAATGTGATTTAGTGCTCCAAAAGATCATGTCAATCACTAAGGATCCGACGGATGGACCACTTGGACCATATTACGAGGGACCGCTAGTCATCCATAAAGTAATTCCACGCACACTACATATAACTTGTGTTGATCTGTTGACATTGTACTAACAACAACATGGAACAACGAACATCTATGGCCAAATATCCAGCAATAAAATGAATAAAAGTTGTAACAAGAAATGAAATAAAGTAAAAATCAGTTCTATGGATTAAGTCATCGACCCATCTTGGAGCATGAAAATATTTGGCACATCCAAAGCACTAAGTTCTCGGCACTTCCGAGACACTTATTGGCAAATCTATAAGCGTTTATCGTCTCCCACATGGCATCATTGAACATACTTCAGAAATGTGGGTTCATTTCAGCTAATGAGGCCACATCGCTTTTTCGGTTGGATAAGATCCAATTGCTTTATCACTGCAAAGCTGTGTCATTGAGGATACCGCCTCATATTTTTGAACATGGATTTCGCTTGACCAGCCTTAGCTCGAAAAGGGATTATAAAAGCCAAGGTCGAAGCTTCTAAAGCTAATATAAGCTAGAATAATACGTGCAAAGCGCATATGGGGAAGCCAAAGCAATACAACCGCAGCAAAAATCGACACTATTATAAGCGAATTAAGCCCAAGCCCGCATTTATGGATAAAGGCGGGGTAACATTATTTTTGAGGTCAATCTCTCTCTTCTCATTTCTTCATTTTTCTCATTTTTGTAACCTTAGATCACATTGGGCACAAATCCTCATTTGGACGTTGTAGTTTATATTATGCATACGAGGAATTGGACTATGGGTATGATTCACCTATGACTTGACTTATGCATATGAACTTATTTGACCTGGACATGAACTTGCATAACATATTTTCATTTTGAACTTGGAATAAATAGACTTTTATATATTTTGCCTTATATCGATTGGACATCAGATAAGAGCTATGACCACCCTATCGGTTAGCAAACCATATCGAAGTGATATGGCTTGTTACTATTGCCTAAATTCATTAAGGGTATATGATATGGACTCTTTGAACGAGTCAATACAAACTGAATAGATATGAGGCCTTGATCTGGATACCATAAAACAAACTAAGAACGCTTCGCTTTAAGGATGAAACGAATGTGATGAATCATAGAGGTGTTCCACTCTCGAGGCGAAGCAATTGAGTTGATTCAAGCTTCAAGAGTGCATGAACATTTTTTGTTCCATCTTGAATTCCTTTGCTCTATCCAAGCATGATGAATTGAACTTTTTCGAACCATTTGAGTCGAAAAACTCCATACTATCGCTTCGAATCGCTCAAAGTCAAAGGACTCAAGTTATGGTGATTCAAATCATCACAAATTGAATAACTCAATCTGCATGCCTATAATTCCAGGGTATTAAGCCACTTTTTAGTTAACAACTGTCGTCCCATGAATTAGGCTCATCATTCTTTTCAGGTTTGAATTTTTTAGTGGAGACCATCTGTTGTAAGCTAGAGTTTGTTTCAAGTCCCAAATGAATTGGTCAGCCTCCCATGAGTTTCAACTTTTGTTATTTATCAGAATTTCGACGAAGTGAGGAAAATGTTTGTGGATACTATCTTTTGCAAGAGATCTTCTACAACTTGCTTAAATTGATTTCTCTGCGAAGTTTGGATGTGCAACGTGCCTTCGTTGATCCTAGCACGTATACTTTTTTGTCTTATCATCTTTTGTTAACAAAGATTTTATTCTTTGATACATTCATCCTTATTGGGAGAATGATGTATGTTGAAGTTAATAAATTGCTCGATCATTTTTCCTTTTGAAGACAAGCATTTTGTGGTACGTAGAAGGAATCATTTGAAGTGATGAAATCTTAGAATTGGATGAAGGAGTTGATTTGGATGAGGATGATTCTTTCCTATATGACGAAGGATATTCGAAGTCATTGTTTGAAATGGTTGAGTCACAGCCAAAATCCATTTAAAAAAATGGGTAGCTTCATATATACATTAAAAATCTTCCAACTATATCTTTGTACATGATTTGTTTTGATTTTTGTTGTCAACTTATAATGTAAGTTCTTGAATTGAAAAGATAAATGGACATGCTATAAAAGTTAAAAGGAAAAGAGGATAAAGCATGAAAAGTATATTTTACTTTAAATATAGGTATATATCCTTATAGTGCTTTTGCTTTGGACACTGTTTATGACACTCCACTTTTGAATAAGAAATGTTCATTTTTATAAGCGCACAATTCACTTTTGAATTGTTAAGTGGTATCTCGAGTTAGAATTGTTTTCAAACTTCTGAAGAAAACTACCTTCAGAAATACGGTAGCATTTGACCGAATTTAATAGGAAAAGGTGGTCATTTCACGTGTTTGCACTATTCTGTGTTAAATACCCGAAATTAATTATGTAAAGGACCATCTTTTACCGAAAATCTTTTACCAAAAGTTAAAGGGGTTTTTAGTCTCAACGACACAAAAAAAAAAGTTCCATAAGGACAAAGGTCTAAAAATTTATCCATAAATACAAATTTTAATGTAAAGGGAGGAATTTAAGGGCCCACTATAATTTCTCTATTTACACTAAAATTTGTCTTTATGGACAAAATTTTAGCCTTTTGTAATATTTTTTTTTATTTTGTACTTTAAATAAAAATCATAAAAATGAACATCCCGTGCCCAAGGTTGTGTCACTAAGCTTTGTTTTTTGTACTGTTAAAATGAAAAATGATCTCAGCGTCAATGCCCTCCTTTGTTTTTATGCCCGCTCTTGTGAGTCCGTTGATCCCTGGTGATCACTCTTCGTGAAACCCTAATCCACAATCGCCACTCCAAATCCGGATAATCACCTTGCTTCGTTCTTGTTCATTTCATTGACTGCAAGATATCTCGCTTATTGGAATTCGCCTGTGCATCTTCTCAATAGTTACTGCTCAACAACTCCAGTTATTGCTCGATTTTTCGACCGCGTTTCCTCTTCTTTATGGATACATCTCTATTCTCAAGTAGTGAAAAGAAAATGGGTAAACTATTTGCGTTTTTAAAGATAATTCGAATTTTGTAGATAGCTAATTTATTATTATTTGAATTATATCTCAGTATGCTGATCACTGTTATGGCTAGGTGTAAACCAGTCATTCAATTATCTTGTTGTCATTTAGTTAATGTGGTGCTAAGGGTGCGTTTGTTTTTTTACCTGGATGCTTAACGCTGAATGCCTATTGCTGAATGCTTATTGCTGAATATTGAATTGTTGTTTGTTTTAAATTTTTAACTATTTATAAAAGAAGAGATCTCTGAGATTTGAATGGGTTTTGAGCGACTAATTATCGCTTAAAACTATCACTGAAAAAATGCTGAATACCAGGTCTTGTTGAAATTTCTTTTTCAAAACGAAAAGCCCTCTTTGTTTTGATCGCTGAAAAGATTAAGCGTTCAGACCTTTATTCCAAAAAACAAATGAAGCCTAATGGCACCCCAAATTACTCTTCCTGTTACCGCTACTAGAAAGTACCACAAAAGGTATCATTACACTCTTCTTAATACCTAACGTACAAAATAGGGCCTACCACACCACTGTTACCTTATTTCTCTTATTAGTTTCTCTTTCATTTCATTCTGAAACCCTAGTTCTTCAATTGATTGACGATAAATTGTTCGATGCCACAACAATGCTAAGAATGAAAAATGCTGCAGATTTGTCATTGTCTCAATCGCAGTCAACTCAATCAAGTAAGTTTAGGGCTTCAAACGGTAAAGTTTTGAAATTTTCCGCTGGAATGATAGTAGACAACGATTGTTGTTGATTAGGGTTTTCAAATTAAGGCTGACTATGTAATTAGATCGGCCAATACTGGTTGAGTGAAAGATTAGAATGAAATGGTAACATGGTAGAAGGAAGGATACAAAATTAATGAGTTTTATTTTTTCAATTGCGGTATTAGAAAGAAGATATTGGAGTGTCCTTAGCACCACATTTTAGTTATCTAGTAAGGATATGAAATAATGAGTAGCAGTTTATGAGATTTTTATCAACAGGTGCCTGCACCCTTTTTCATGTCAATTGTTTATGCTTTGTTTCATTCCTAATAAGCGGCCCAGTATAAACCATTTAGTTTCATGGATTGTACCAAGCTAATAGACATTATATATTAGTAGTTCAAAATCAACAATTTGTGACATTTAATTTATTCCAGTTATTGATTTGTTTCCGTATTTAACTCTTACTGTATGATATAAATTAATACAACGATCGTTAGGTTTGTTGCTAATAGAATTGGAAAGATCAGGATATTTTTTAGAATGACCACACACCTTTATTCCAATCCATCTTATCTTCACAGAGGCTGCCTGTTGTCCAAATTCAAATTTCTAATTAAAAAAAAATATTGGAGTGTGAATTTTATTATGGCTTAGTTGTTGTTGTATTGAAGTGTGAATTTTAAAGAAATCTCTTTTCCAACATTTACTTAAAATTTAAAATTGAATTTTCGAAGTTCAAAATTTCTCCGAAATCTAAAATTATTGAGTTTCAAATTCCATATTTTTTTCCCTATTTTTTGAAGAAGGTTTGCATTCTGAACATTTTACTTTCAAAAAATTCAAATTTAAAAGAAAAATCAATTTTCGATATCAAATTTCATAATTTAATATTCAAGTTGTCATTTAAAATGTAAACTTTGTTAACTTCAATTTTTAAATTCAAATTTCATCAAAATTTACAATTATAGATTCAAATCTTCCCATTTGAATTTTCTTATTCAAAACTTAGATTTGAATTTCAAAATTCATATTTCAAAATTCTAACTTCTAATTTTCAAAGTCAATATTAAAAAATAATCAATAAGCAATAATTTTTTGTTTAATTGAGATTAATGAAAAATTTCAATAATAATAGTAATAATTTATGAAAGAGTTGTCTTCTCAAGAGGAGAGTATTCAACTATCGAATAAAATAAAATTCATACAGAAGTTTGTTGGGAATTAGCTATTGCAGATATAAACGATCATCACTGTGATGATGTACAAAATGAGTAAGGGAAATAAGCAGAAGTACAAGGCTGCAATTATTTGTATAGCCTGGGTCAGTTAATGGTTGGTGCTACACAAATTAGAGAGAATGCAGCTAACATGAGGGATCACTACTAGAAAGGCCTCAAATTGCGACGGCCTATTGCGACGGCTAGCGACGGCCAAAAAAGCGGTCGTCGCTAGCCGTCGCTTTACCTGAAGCTTTATTTCCACCGTGGCCTTTCTTCCCCAATTCAGTTAAACAAAACACAAAATAAACCCAAAACCCTACCCATCGCCCCAATTTCCAGCAGCCGATTTCATCAACCAAAACTCGATTTTACCTTCTCAAATTGCTCCGGTATGACTTCTAATCCCTATTATATGTTTAATTAGGGTTATTTAGGCTTATTTAGGGTTATTTAGGATTGTTTTGTATATTTATGTCGGGTTTGAAATTGGTTGTTTATGGGTATGAAATTTGTTGTGTTGTGAGATGCATATGATATCGATAATGTTATACATTGATTTGGGAATTAATGGAGTTGATTAGGTGGTTGAAATCGTTGATTAATCACATATGTGCTTGATTTAGGAGTATGACAACGATGATTATCATGTATATAATTGGGTTTTCGTTGATTGTGTGTTTAGGTTGATTGTGTTGTAGTATCATTTGAGGAAAAAAAATTATAACTTTATAATTTATAACTTTATAATTTATAACTTTATAATTTATAACTTTAAACTAAAATTACGCAAAAGTAACGCAAACTAATTTATACTTCACAATTTTCATTGTCATGTTATTTTATAAATTGAAAGTACAAATTGAAAGTAAATCAAAATGAAAGTACATGTAGACAGAAAAATGCGCAAGGCGCAACTAAGGAGTTTTTTTGAAGTTTAAGACGCACCTATTAGTGAAGCGCAAAAAACGCACTGTTTACATTTGTGTTGTTTTTTGGTTTAAACTTAGATTGAATTTTTTTTTTTGACTACTTATGTGAACCCCTTAGAAAAATTTGGCCCCGTCCGACAAGTGTTGTATATGATCGTTATATGGGTATTCGTTTTTACACAAAACGGAAATCTATGTTCATCTGAAACAATATTCGTTGGATTTGTCCTAGTATTGGACAAGTTACAAATATAATAACGTAAGCATATTTTATAAGTCATTTCAGTTTAAACGGTTAACAAAGTTTCGATGGCACTTCCTATTTGTTCCCTGTGTATACGCATCTGTGTACGATACAGGGACCAAAGGGAGGTGCTGCCGAAATTTTGTTGAACCGTTTAAACTGAAATGATTTATAAAATATGCTTACGTTATTATATTTGTAATGGGAAGTAGGTAGACCGGCCGTCAAAGTAAAAAAGAAATAAACATAAAAGTCGAAAACATGCAATAGTTATAGATGAAATTTTACAAGATTTTAAATAGTATAAAGTGTTACGTTCGATCGAACTTTCTAACATATTTGTTGCAAATCAGGAAAATGTTCGATTATTTTCGTGATCGCAGTTGGATGTATCAACCCCGAACCGGTAAGAAAGGGTCGATAAAGGAACATTTTTGTAATGAAGTCCAAGAATTTATTAGATTCGCTAAATCTAACAATCGGAGTAACGTAGACATTCGTTGTCCGTGTAGTAAGTGCAGACATCTGAAACATTGGAAGCCTGTAGTAGAAGTGCATCTGTATAAATTTGGTTTTGTGTCGAATTATCACTTATGGGATCGTCATGGAGAACTTGTTCAACCTACGTCTAACCCTGTAGCGGTAGAGGACGATAGTACAATGATGAACGATAATACAGTGACGAATCCGATAGAAAATATGGTGCAAGATGTTGCACGATCAATGTTTCCTAACATTGAGCAAAGCGACGATGAGACTAGAAATGTTGAAGAGCCAACGGCGGAAGCAAAAAAAATTTATGAGTTATTGAATTCTGCTAAGAGGCCGTTGTGGGAAGGGTGTACAAGCGGAACCGAGTTGTCTGTAACCGCCGAATTTATCACTTTGAAATCAAAATTCAATCTTATAGAAGCTGCATTTACAGCAGTTGTACAAACTGCAAAACGACATATGCCGCCCAATAATTTGATGTGCGATAGTCATTATAAAGTGAAAAAACTTATGTCCTCTTTTGGATTACCATACTATAAGATAGATACATGTATTAAAGGTTGCATGTTGTATTAGAAAGAAGACGCTCACCGTAGAAAATGCAAATTTTGCAACGAAGATAGATACAAACCAAGGAAAAAGAAAGGAAAAGAAGTTCCATATAAAAGAATGCATTATCTACCCATAACCCCCAGACTTCAACGGCTATATGCATCTTCCGCTACAGCGTGTCATATGCGATGGCATAGCGTGAGAACATCAGAAGAAGGAACTATGATACATCCGTCTGATGGTGAAGCATGGAAACACTTTGATAGGACTTATCCAGAATTTGCTGCCGAGAGCCGTAATGTTAGACTCGGTTTATGCACGGATGGATTTTCGCCATTTTCTCAATTTGGTAGTAAATATTCATCATGGCCTATCATTGTTACTCCTTATAACTTACCCCCATGTATGTGTATGAAAAATCCGTACATGTTTTTAACGGTTGTCGTCCCCGGTCCCGATGATCCGACAAAAGGAATTGATGTTTATCTACAACCGTTGATTGAAGAGTTGAAAACACTGTGGTATGAAGGAGTCGAAACATACGACATTTCGAGAAAAAGAAATTTTTGAATGTTTGCTTCTGTATTATGGACTATTAGTGATTTTCCCGCGTATGGCATGCTTTCAGGTTGGAGCACTGCTGGACGTCTAGCTTGTCCTCATTGTATGGAGGAGACACGGGCATTTTCATTGAAGTATGGAAAAAAAATTCTTGGTTTGACTGTCATCGTTGTTTTCTCCATATTAATCATAAATTTAGAACGGATAAAAAGAACTTTAAAGCCAACAGAGTAGAGACTATGCTACCGCCTAAAGTTTGGACAAGTGAAGAGATATATGAAGTTGTAAGTGAGTACCCAAAGATACATGATATTGGAGAACAGGTTGAAATTCCAGGTAAATCGGACATTCATATTTGGTGCAAACAAAGTATATTTTGGGAGTTACCTTACTGAAAAAATCTAAAACTTAGGCATAATATTGACGTGATGCATAATGAAAAAAACGTTTTTGATAACGTTTTAAATACAGTTTTGAATGTAAAGGGTAAAACCAAAGACGATGCGAATTCGAGACGCGATATATTACACTTTTGTAAATGGCCGGAGCTGCACTTGTATGATGAAAATAAAAAACCTAAAGCATGCTATGAGCTAGACAACAAGCAAGTAAAACTCGTGCTAAAGTGGGTGGAAGGATTACGATGTCCTGATGGGATTTCTTCAAACCTCCGTAGATGTGTGGACTTTAAAAACAGTAAATTGAGTGGAATGAAAAGCCATGATTGCCATATCATGATGGAATACTTTTTACCTGTGGTTCTCAAGGAGTTGTTACCTACAAAAATCTGGAGTGTTATAACAGAACTAAGTTTGTTTTATAAACAACTTTGTTCAACGACGTTAAAGGTAGACCGTCTACGTAAGCTTGAACTAGAAATCCCTATACTGATCTGCAAACTCGAGAAAATATTTCCACCTGGTTTTTTTAATGTAATGGAGCATTTACCTATCCATCTTCCATCCGAAGCACTTCTTCGAGGTCCAGTCCAGTATGGATGGATGTATCCGTTTGAGAGGTAATTTTGTATATAATTTCAATAATCGTGATAGATTATAACTTAGATAGTTTATTATATCAACATATAAATTAAATTAATCTTATTATAGGTACTTGAATCATTTGAAGAAAAAAATTAGGCAAAAAGCTCGAGTAGAAGGTTCGATTTGCAAATCGTATCTTGAAGAAGAAGCCTCATTTTTTTTCTCTCGTTACTTTAGTGAAGATGTGAACTTGTCTTTTTTAACTGTTCCCCGTAATGAACAAGTTGTTGAGCAGGAGTCTTCTCAAACAATGTTATCTATTTTTAGACAACACGGAAGACCTGCAGGAAAATGTGTGGAAATATGGTTAAGCGATAAGGACTACAATGTGGCACACACATATGTTCTGTTAAATTGTGCGGAAGTTGCACCATTTGTCAGGTAATACTAAATTCATGTATTATTCAATTACATGTACATATACATTTATTTATTTCTATTAATAAAAATTGAACATAACACATACATGCAGTATCTACGAATCACAACATCCATCTGGTGATCTCAGTACAGAATTCACTCGATGGTTTTCAGACTATGTTCATGATCCAAAAAACTGTGTTGTTAACGAAGGATTACGACATCTTGCTATCGGACCAAAAAGAAATGTCAAAACTTATCCAATATCCTTTGTCAATGGATTTAAATTCAACACCAATGATTACGGAGCCGAAAAATTAACGTATAACAGCGGTGTATTTGTCAAAGGTAGTGATGATCCAGAGGAGCATATAAAAGATTTTTACGGCGTCTTAATGCACGTTGTAGAGTTGACATATTATGTTCATCCCATAGAGAAAATTTATCTGTTCAAATGCAACTGGTTTAGCAATGTTCCTGGTTCTGGAATCAACGTGCCAAAGATTATAAGCTAATCGAAATAAGGCATACGTCGCATTACTACAAGTATGATCCATTTGCGTTAGCTAAGCAAGCATTACAAGTCTATTTTGCTCTGTACCCATCCTTAAAAAAAGATAAAGCAGATTGGTGGGCTGTTTTTAAAACAAAGGCAGGATTTTTATTTGATGGGAATAATATTCCAGACGAAGCAGCGTATCAAGCGGATTAGCCAAATACTGAAATAATAATAGCTGATGACATTGATGTTGGGTCGTTGAATGATGAAGCGAATGTATTAGTAGATGCATTTGTAAGTACTGATGGGAACGATATAGAGTATGAGACCGAGTCTGGATCCGAAGATGATGAAGAAGAATGATATTATGTACTTATGTTATTTATGTACTACTATGAGCTATGTAATAATAATGATGTTGATTGTTCTTAGCTATGAATTTACTTACGTTCTGTACTAGTATGATTTATGTAATGATAATGCAGTATTGTTCTTCTCATTCTTGATTTATGTTATGATAATGATTTAAGTTATTTTGTATGCATATTATATGATTGTGACAGATATGTCTGGCGATAGACGACGATCGAGGAGTACATCTCAGCCTACTCCTTCACCATCTCTTGGAGCAGGATCAGGATCTGGTCCGAGCGGTTCAGGGGCAGATCTTCGCCGACCTGTGGAGATTGTTCCGAAGAGTGGCGGGTAAATGTTCAAATTTATTTCAATGTACATTATTTAAAATATTATGAAATGTTTATATTAACATCTACACAGGGGATTTGAGATTGAGCCAGCGGAGTTCATTTTAGACGTATCAAGGCAATCTTACACAAGTAGAATGCAGGGCGCTTGGCCGCATTGGGATAGTATTCCAGCACATATCAAGAATGTCATTTTAGCCGATTTATTAGTAAGTATTTTTTATAATAATATTAAAAATTAATATACTTGGAATAATTACAAATAAATGTAATATGCAGGCTGCCGTACGTGTTGAGGAGGAGGATATGCCCTCATTTTTGACATATTGGAATATGAAGATGCGAACGAATTATCGACAGATGGTTAACCGAGCCAAGAAAAGCAGAAAAAGCCTCAATTTATGAGTGATGATGTTTGGGCAGACTTTCAAGCTTACTGGGACACAGAAGAAGCTAAAGTAAGCTTTAATGATAATATTCACATTTATAATATTGATTGCATTATTTTACATCATCGTGTATCAAATGTAATAGAAAGTAGCAGCTAGAAACAAAGCTAATAGAGAAAAGAATCCTGCTCTACACCGAGGTGGTCAAAATCATTTCAACAGCACAGAAGGGATTTGGTATAAATTTTAAATATTTGCAGTATATGTTCAGATAAAAATTTAGCGTCTATAATCATGTCTTATCTTTAATAATTTCAGTTTAAAAAGCACGGACGAGAGCCTTCGTTGGCAGACGTATTTAGACACACACACATGCGGTGGAGCACACCGATGAAGAAGGAAATGTGACGTATAAGTGGTCGGACCCGAAGAGTGCACGTATAATGGTAAATTTGTTTATCCGTATAAATTAACATGTTACATACTAGTTCATATCACAGTACATAAGTAAAATTTATAACACTTTTCTTAAAATTATATTACTATTGCAGTGGGAGTATGAGGAAGAGGTTGCCAAAGCGATGGAGGCTAGTGAAAAGGAGCTTACAGTTGCAGATTCTGATGCCATATGACATTCTATCACTGATCCGCCTACTCGAGGAAGGCGATACGGTTTTGGCAATCAGGAGGTAAGACTTTTTTTAGACGTAAATTACTACACTCACGATGATTTATAAATATGTAAAACAAGAATACGAGTTAATGGAAAAAGTTTAACACTAAGTAGTAAAAATTTGTTTATATAACTTTAATGTGAAATTATTTATTTTACATGCCGTTCAGCGTGCTTATAAGCGGTCGATGGAGGAGGCGACTATAGCGCGGATGCAAGAGCAGATGAACGAGTTGATGGACTGGCGAAAAGGCCAGATGCAACAGGAAATCGACGAGCGCATCGCGATTTACTTTCAGGAGCATGGCTTTATGCCGGGAGAGGGAGTAGAGGGAGATGATTCCGCTGTATATCGAGAGGAAGACGTGAACGAGGAATCGGAAGAAGACGAGAACGAGGATCAGGGAGGCGGGAATTAGTTCGTAGTGTAGGTGCTTATGTTGACTTGACTCTGGTATGTTTATATACTTGGTTTTTTTATGTTAAATGCATGTACGATGTTATATGATGTGTTTGGACATGTGTATGACGGTTTGTGGACGGAGGTATGAAGTGTTTGGACATGTGCATGATTTATATGATATGTTTGAACGGTTTTATGTGATGATGGTTTTTTTTTTTTTTTTTTTTTTTTTTTTGCTTTTTTTTATGTATTTGATGATTGTATGGTTATGATGGTTTGGTTGTTGATGAGTATCGATGAAATAGTGAGATAATAGCGGTGTGATATTGGTTTTTGGATTGAATGGTTGTGGATTGGATTGTAGGAAAGGAATTGCTGTGTACTGCAGTTTTTTGGTTTCAGATATAGCGACGGTCTATTGGTCAATATTGAGCGACGGGTAGCGACGGCTTACAACGGTTATTTTGCAACGTATAGCGACGGCTAGCGACGGCCTATTGGTCAACCTAACTACTTGACACGTAAGATGACACGTGTCCACTGGCCGTTGCTAGCCGTTGGTAAGTAAGCGACGAAGCCGTCGCTCTCGCCGTTGCTACTACTGTTGGCGACGAGAATTATAGCGACGGCAAATAGCGACGGCTAGCAACGGCTAGCGTCGGTTAATTGCCGTCGCTATTTCATCTGCTTCTTGTAGTGGATGCACACGAGATGCGAGTGGTCATGATGCTGGAGCGAAACTTGTATCTTAATAGTTGTTGTTACTGCTTGTCGTGCCGTACAAGGACAGTTTGATGCAAAGGCTGCATGACTGGCTATTGCTGAAGATGCATGTTTAAATGCAACAGTAAATTATGTGAATCACTTCGGTCTTGGTGCAATTTGTTGATAGCATAGCAGGAGGTTGTGCACTTCACACCAGTCTGCTGAAGCTGCAGAACCAGTAGAGGGAGTCAACCATCTGAAGATGCATTGAAGAAGGTGATATGTCGGATTGATGTGAACTTGATGATGAAATTAAGATGGCCGTTCATTTTATGGCATAGATAAAGAAAGCATGTCAAGTTATTGCAGTTAATGAGTGCAGAAGGGGGATACTGCTGCTGAATGTGTGCACTGATGAAGGCGAACCAGCTGCAATAGGACGCTGTTGTTACCGAGTGCTGAAACATGTTGTGCGCTAGTCTGGTTGAGCTAGAACTGTGGAAAAGATGAATGGGGTTGGTGAAATGTTTACTTGAGTAGTCCAATGCAATCAGGTCAGGTCTGATTGAGGTTGCTGAGCCATGTTTGGGTTTGATGATCTTCTGCCATGGTTGAGATAGAGGCCCGAGACCTGCCATGGTTTGATGATCTCCCCCTCCCCCTCCCTCTCCCTCTCCCCTCCACCTCCCCCTCCCTCCCTCCCCCCCCCCCCCCCGCCTCCTCTCTCTCTCTAACTGTGTGTGTATGAGCGAGCGCATGTGTGGGCGCACGCGTGGGCATATTAATTTTGTGGCAGTCAAGGTGACATGCCTGACTCATTACTAATCAATTGTTGTTATGCTTGTATATGTGGCTGTTTTGTCAAGTTAGAGTCCAAGCCTCTGTATTATCAATGTTTATTTGGATATATATGGACGCATAGACGTGCATGTATATAAATTGATCTTGATTAAAGCTTATGCAATATATTTTATATATAGATAAATCTGAACCTAGCTGCAAGTTAAAGCACTGATTAAGATGGTGAGCGTACATGTACCTACACACGCAAATGTATATATACATGCATATATGTATATATTATATACATACACAAATACTTTATGTAAACTCTTACATATTAGTTTCTATATATGCTTACATATATGTGTGTCTATGTGATCGTGTGTGTACATGAAAGCAGGGCTTACTACTGAATTTTAACTAGGAAAATTCATTTATCACATTTGCATATCTTGAATTAAATACCTTTGTGGACTGCAGTATTGGATTCCTTTAGGAGAAGAAAATAGGATAGTCATATCCCTGTAAGCTAACACTTCTGGAAATTTACTACATTGCGAGCTTCCAATAGGTTCATTTTTATAAAGCTGCTCGAGATATAAGGTTATGAATTTAGTAAGACTGATCTGACAAACAAAGCTTACTTGAGATTGGCTACTAAAATAAATATTATTTCCTTAAAGAATTTTTTTTTATTAAAATTAAATAATTGAACTATCGGTTTTTCCACCATTACGTGGTTCTACTGGTTATTTTGATGGTTCTGTTATTTCTGTGCATATGTATTTGCTTAGTTGATAACAATGAAAATATATAATGGTGCAGAAATATCAAAATAAAAGATTGATTTCACTGTCAATGACATTGCAACCTACATATGCTGCACTGCACTTTTCATATTTATCACATATAGGACTCCCTTTTCACTGGAAATATTGTATCAACTTAAAGCGTGAACAGTGAAGAAGCTGCATAATTTAATAATTATGAAATATCGATAGTCATAGACACATATATACCTATATGTGAAATATACACGATAATCAATCTCAATGTAATAAACGAAATATCTGATGCTTCAACGAGCAACCATGCACACACATATTTATCAATAACAATTTTAATCCTTTCCTTCGACTCCACCATCACCACCAAATCCACTACCTCCACCTGCTCCTCCTCCAAAGCCAGCACCTCCTCCTGCGCCTCCGCCGAATCCTCCTCCTGCACCACCTCCAGCACCACCTCCAGCACCTCCTCCTGCGCCTCCACCGAATCCTCCTCCTGCCCCACCACCAGCACCTCCTCCTGCGCCTCCACCGAATCCTCCTCCTGCACCACCTCCAGCACCTCCTCCTGTGCCTCCACCGAATCCTCCTCCTGCGCCACCTCCAGCACCTCCTCCTGCGCCTCCACCGAATCCTCCTCCTGCGCCACCTCCAGCGCCTCCGCCGAGTCCTCCTCCTGCACCACCTCCTCCACCAATGCCCCCTCCTGCCCCACCTCCTACACCGCCACCAATGCCATTTCCTCCACCTAAACCTCCACCTCCTCCAGCACCTCCTCCGGCACCACCACCTCCACCTATGCCTCCGCCTTCTCCGCCTCCGACACCACCTCCACCTCCAATGCCTCCACCTCCTCCTAGACCTCCTCCACCACCTAACCCGCCTCCCTTACCAAATCCTCCTCCTATCCCACCCCCATGTCCCAACCCCCCTCCTCCACCAAACCCACCACCTCCTCCTAGTCCTCCTCCCCCACCTAGAAAGTTATCCTTCTCCAACCTCCTTCCATCTCCTATCACCACTATCAACGCTAATGCCACCACCATTATCATCAAAGCTTTCCGCATTTTCTACTTATCTTAAAATTTCTGTTATGTTATTTATCAATTAACATGCATCACTATATAGGCTCCCTAAAACCCTATTAAATGCCGGTGGTTGTAGATATACAACATTTCGTCAGTTATACAAGCAAATGTCATTGGACTGCACATGGCCAAAGCTAATCATATTTGACTTCTTCACATTTCCACTGCGTACAATTTATTGAGGTTGGTTGGGTAGATTCATCCCTATCGTTTTTTCTTTCTTTCTTAACTGTAGCTTTTCTATATGCTGGCTTCTTTATGGCAACAATGGATAATTTTTATTCCAGTATGCGAATGATAGTGAGTGATAATGTGTGTCACGCGTAATATGTGACTGGATAATAGGAATGCAATGCAAAATAAGTACACCCCAGAATTTGGCAGCAATGCAAAAAATAAGTATGGGAAACAGGACTATCCTCGTCTAAAGCCTCTTGACTAGCAAAATAGCCAGAAAACTTCCATTGAGCAATACAGAAAACGGTGGGTAGTGGTGCATAACTTTATTAGTTGAGTAAATTTGTGAACCTCTTACATTTAAGCGTGTGATTCACAAAGTCTCTATTTATTGGTCATAGCCTTAATGAAGATCAATAGTTATGCAGAGAATAAGATTTTTCTATCAAAGCTTATGACTGGTTCATGAGCTAACATTATTAAACATTATCAAGCTAATAAATGTTTTAAATAAATTTAAATATTACACACTTTTTTTATTAATAAATAATTTTTGATTTGATACAAATATATTTTATACACGTAAACATAAAATAAGATATTGTACAAATTAATAGGAAGAATTTATTTTTTAATTTCAGATTTTATCTCCACTATCAACACATTTGATCCAACAACTGTGAACGTTGTTAACGAGTGTATTAATGTATATGGATGCTCTATTTTAATAAATATACCGCTCTAATTCTAAGAGAAAAATATAAACAATTATAATGCTCTCATATATTAGTCAATATGTTTATCATGTGCTAGGTATAATTGGTTTTTGTTGTATATAAAACTAATATCATGCTACATGTTTAGTAAATAAGTTTTCTAATTTATAAGTTTCATAGATTTTGTCTTTAGATTAAACTTGGCATTGTTGTAGGATATGGTCACCATGTGTGTGTGTGTGTGTGTGTACACACACACACAAAAAAAATTTCGTTCGGGGCTTATTTTCGAAACAATTTTGCGTTTGGGACTGATTTTCAAATTTATTACCAAACAGGGTTGGTTTGTGCATAGTCACCACATTTCACCACATTTTGTAACTGCCATAATTTGAAGCAATTCATAGTTACGGTTTTTCATTTTTTTTAATAGGCGCAACTTTGAGTTGCGCCCATATGACTTGCAAATTTTACGATACAACTGCCTTGCTATTTTTATTTTTTTAATTATATGGGCGCAACTTTGAGTTGCGCTTAATTGAACAGAAAAAAGCACAACTTTGAGTTGGCCCAAATTCTGCAGTTACAAAATGCGCTGACATGGCTGCTGATGGGCAGAAACCAACCTAGTTTGCTAATAAGTTTGAAAATAGACTTGAACGCGGAATAGTTTCAAAAACTAGTCCAATTCGAAAATTTATCATATATATATATATATATATATATATATATATATATATATATATATATATATATAGAGAGAGAGAGAGAGAGAGAGAGAAAGAGAGAGAGACGCTCCAGGGCACCCCATTTTTTAGCCCTGTTTTGCACCTTCCCTTAAAGATGTCGAATTTTGTCGATTACTTTGTTAAACTTGATTGTTTTGAAAGAAGAAACATATGTAGAACTTACTGGAGTATCGATTGGTAAGGACCTATTTGTGTTAAACTTTTACTTGCCGCTCTAAGTGTTGGCAGCACATACCTATGAATTTGCTTAGTTTGCTACACCTGTTACTAGCTGTGATCAGATATGTTGTCTTTTCATAGACAAGCAATAGTTTGCATGCGTGAAGCAAGGACAGAAATCTAATATTTTCCATCCATGCATGCGCTCAATCTTAAGTTGTATATAATGTCTAATGATTAGTTGAGAAACATTGCTTGATTTTCGTGTTCTTTTAAGGCCTTTTTACCTTTTTTTAAAATTAAAAAAAGAAAAAAAAGTGGACAGTAAACATCTATTGTGGCCGGCTGAATAATCAGTGGCGGATCTAGCTTTCGAACCCAGCTAGGGCCAAAGTTGAGTCCCACATCGCTTGTGTTCCCATACTGTAGCAGTATATATGATATTATGTATACTCACAAAGCAAAACGGTTTAAGTATTGGGCTGGGGCTTAAGATCTGACCAAAATGGCCTTCTCCCTTGCTTAGCTAGGGCAATAAGCTGTTTTCAGCTATGACAGCTAGTTTAATTTTGTCTTTTTTGGCCTGTTTCCCAAAATTTCAGGTAGGGCCTTTGCCACAGCTGGCCTAACTGTGGCTCCGCCCCTGTGAGTAATTTTACATGTTTTTGTTCTATTAGAACTTTCAATGGCATATGAACTTTATGAAATATTAGTGATTCTATATTGTTGTTGTTGTAGCAGTTAACAACTTAATATATTGTTACTTATATATATGTATATATTAAAAATCTGATAATTTTCACATAAAACTAGCATTTCTCTTTTAGACATTTTAGGTCATAATACTAAATTGAGCTTCGAGGTTATATTTTCATCCCAGTGGGATTCATAAGTTTAGAGACATTGTACATGATCAGATATTAAGTATTTCATTATAGAAGCAATCTCGGGGATTTTAGTATATCGAAAGTTGTGTAATGATCTGCGTATACTGTTAAAAGTTAATTTGTAATTTTCAAGATTAATCTGTTGGAAATAATCTTGTTATTAGACAATAATTAATTGCATTAACAACTTTGTCTTGGTATTAATGCAAGGAATAAATTAAGAATATAGAATTCCTATATATGTCATATGAGAGAATTCTAGATAAGGCATTTCAGGAATATTCCAGAGAATGTATTTCATTATATAAGACAGTTGTATCTCATTTATTGGTGAAATGAAAAAAAAAAGTATGAAAGAAAAATTTAATCTTTTTTCTATATCTCCACATATTACTCTGCTGTGCCTAACAAATTTGGTATCAGAGCCATATCAACAATCTTGATCAGTCACTCAAAAACAACGGCAGCAGTCCTTACAATATTCAAGTACTCTCCAAGTGAAGTGCCAATATTCGAAGACGAGCATTATGACTATTGGAGCAGTGAGATGATGGACTTCTTCATCTCTCATGATTTTTGGGATGTCATCGAAAAAGATTATCCGGATCCACCTGCAGATGGAGGTTCTACAAGATGGACGGCTGCACAAGAGAAGTTGTACAAAGAAAATCAAAAGAAAGATGCCACTGCACTTCGGTATATCAAACAAGGAGTGAGTAGATCTATCTATCCAAGAATTTTCAATAAAAGAAAAGCAAAGGATGCATGAGAAGTTTTGCAAAAAGAATTTCGAGGCAATGACAAAGTTATCTCCATTAAACTTCAATTTTTATGGAGAGATTTTGACAACTTGCAAATGAAGGAATCTGAAAATATCAGAGATTTCTTCTCCAGAGTCTCTGAAATTGTAAATCAAATTCAATGCGTTGGAGATAGCATTCAAGAAAAGAAGGTGGTAGAGAAGATATTGAGATGCCTTCCTCCAAAATTCGATCATTGCTTCGCTGCAATAGAGGAATCAAAGGACTTTGGCAAAATGTCAACACATGAGTTAATGAGTTCACTTCAAGCACATGAATAAAGAATTAATAGAACATCAGCAAATTCATTGGAGCAAGCATTCCAATCCAATCTCAGTTTTTCAGAAAAGAAACGAAGTTATTACAACCCAAAGAAGAAGCAAAATCAAAATCAAAGAAAGGGAAACGAAAGAAATTATCAAGGCAAAGGAGAACAAAGACAAGAACAGCAGAAAATGCAAGGTAATTCTGCCACTTATTGCATTATTTGCAATAAATCAAATCATAATTCTGAAAATTGTCGCTTCAAATGCATGAGATGTCGAATTCCTAATCATTCCCAAAGAGATTGCTAGTATCAAAATAAAAAAGAGAAGGACAAAGCAAATTTTACAAGTGAAGAAAATGAAGAGCAGGTTTTCTACTCTTGTTTATCTGCTGAAAATGAATCACAAAATGCTTGGTATATTGACAGTGGTTGTAGCAACCACATGACAGGCAACAAAGACATTTTTTTTGAACTTGATGCAAATTTTTCATCAGAGATAAAGCTTGGAGATGGTAAGGCGCAAAAAGTTGAAGGAAAGGGAACCATTGCAGTCCACACTAAAAAAGGTAAGAAACTTATTCATGATGTGCTTTACGTGCCAAATTTAGCTCAAAATCTCTTAAGTGTGGGACAACTTGTTCAAAAAGGTTATGCGGTGAGTTTTGATGATAATTCTTGCAAGATCATTGATAAGAAAACTAATTTAACAGTGGCAAATATTGACATGGCTCCAAATAAAATTTTCCGCCTACTTATGTCTCTAAATGAGAATTGTGCATTCAAATCTGAAAATTCTAATGTGTCTCATTTATGGCATTTGAGATATGGCCACTTAAGCAATAAGGGGTTGCATCTGCTGAAATCAAAGAATATGGTCATTGGTCTTTCTATCATCATGAAGGAAAATAAGGTGTGTGAAGGTTGTATCTTTGGCAAGATGCATATATTTCCTTTTTCGAAAACTTCATGGTGAGCAAAAGCTCTTTTGGAGTTGATACATGCTGATATTTTTGTAACTACAAGGTCTCTTTCACTAAAAAATAAGAGATATTTCATTCAAGAAAAGAAGGTGGTAGAGAAGATATTGAGATGCCTTCCTCCAAAATTCGATCATTGCTTCGCTGCAATAGAGGAATCAAAGGACTTTGGCAAAATGTCAACACATGAGTTAATGAGTTCACTTCAAGCACATGAATAAAGAATTAATAGAACATCAGCAAATTCATTGGAGCAAGCATTCCAATCCAATCTCAGTTTTTCAGAAAAGAAACGAAGTTATTACAACCCAAAGAAGAAGCAAAATCAAAATCAAAGAAAGGGAAACGAAAGAAATTATCAAGGCAAAGGAGAACAAAGACAAGAACAGCAGAAAATGCAAGGTAATTCTGCCACTTATTGCATTATTTGCAATAAATCAAATCATAATTCTGAAAATTGTCGCTTCAAATGCATGAGATGTCGAATTCCTAATCATTCCCAAAGAGATTGCTAGTATCAAAATAAAAAAGAGAAGGACAAAGCAAATTTTACAAGTGAAGAAAATGAAGAGCAGGTTTTCTACTCTTGTTTATCTGCTGAAAATGAATCACAAAATGCTTGGTATATTGACAGTGGTTGTAGCAACCACATGACAGGCAACAAAGACATTTTTTTTGAACTTGATGCAAATTTTTCATCAGAGATAAAGCTTGGAGATGGTAAGGCGCAAAAAGTTGAAGGAAAGGGAACCATTGCAGTCCACACTAAAAAAGGTAAGAAACTTATTCATGATGTGCTTTACGTGCCAAATTTAGCTCAAAATCTCTTAAGTGTGGGACAACTTGTTCAAAAAGGTTATGCGGTGAGTTTTGATGATAATTCTTGCAAGATCATTGATAAGAAAACTAATTTAACAGTGGCAAATATTGACATGGCTCCAAATAAAATTTTCCGCCTACTTATGTCTCTAAATGAGAATTGTGCATTCAAATCTGAAAATTCTAATGTGTCTCATTTATGGCATTTGAGATATGGCCACTTAAGCAATAAGGGGTTGCATCTGCTGAAATCAAAGAATATGGTCATTGGTCTTTCTATCATCATGAAGGAAAATAAGGTGTGTGAAGGTTGTATCTTTGGCAAGATGCATATATTTCCTTTTTCGAAAACTTCATGGTGAGCAAAAGCTCTTTTGGAGTTGATACATGCTGATATTTTTGTAACTACAAGGTCTCTTTCACTAAAAAATAAGAGATATTTCATTCTTTTTATTGATGATTACACTCGTATGATGTAGATTTATTTTTTAAGTGAAAAATCAGAAGCTTTCTCAAGTTTCCTACGGTTTAGAGCTCTTGTAGAACGCCAAAGCGGACACTTAATAAAAACTCTTCGAACTGATCGTGGAGGAGAGTTTATTCACAGCGAGTTCATGAATCTTTGCAAGAAAGAAGGGATTGCAAGGCAGCTTACTGTGCGATATACACCGCAGCAAAACGGCGTCGAAGAAAGGAAAAATCGAGCAATTGTTGAAATGGCTCGAAGTATGCTGGAAGGAAAATCCATGCCAAAGAAGTTATGGGCTGAAGCTGTCAACACAGCTGTCTATATATTGAATCGTTCGCCAACTAAAGCTGTTAGAAATATGACACCATTTGAAGCCTGGCATAAAAGAAAGCCCCAAGTAGACCACATGAAAGTATTTGAAGTGTATCATATGCATTGAACCAGAGCCCAAACAAAGATAAATTTGAGAAGAAAGGAGAGAAATGTGTCTTTGTTGGTTACAGCGAAGAGTCGAAGGGATATCGGTTATTAAATCCAAAAAATGATTAACTCATTATCTCAAGAGACGTTGTCTTTGACGAAATGGCAACATGGCAGTGGGATCATGATGACTACCAAAAATCAAATTCTATGGAGCCTAAAAGATCTCAAAATAATGGCTCACAACCTGACGATTCTCAGCAAAGTATCCATGTAGATATTGCTCCTAGTTACGGCTCAAATGATGAAAATGAATATGAAGACTTGGACTCTTCTATTCGAAAGGTATGCTCTTTACAAGACATTTATGAATCATGCATTGTTGTTCTTTTTTCTTGTGAACCGCAGTCGTTTGAAGAGGCAAGCAAAGAAGATGTGTGGATTGAAGCAATGAAAGAAGAAATAACAGCCATTGAGAAAAATAAAACATGGCAGTTAGTTGACTTGCCAAAAGATAAAGAAGTCATTGGCCTGAAATGGGTTTACAAGACAAAATATGGCGAAGATGGATCTATAACAAGACACAAAGCACGACTGGTTGCAAAGGGATATTCGCAGCAGCCCGGAATTGACTTTAATGAGACATTTGCTCCAGTAGTTCGGATGGAAACCAATAGAACAACTCTTGCAGTTGCCGCACAATTAGAGCTTAATGTTTTCCAACTTGATGTGAAGTCTGCTTTTCTTAATGGCGAGCTTAAGGAAGAGGTATATGTTGAGCACACAGAAGGTTTTGTGATAAGAGGAAAAGGAAATAAAGTCTATAAGCTTCAAAAGGCGCTGTATGGACTAAAACAGGCGCCCCGAGCACGGAATTGCAAGATTGGTAACTACTTCATTCAAAATGGTTTTCAAAGAAGCAAGAACGAACCTGCCCATTATGTGAAAAATCAAGGAGTAGAATTTCTGGTTGTATGTCTATATGTTGACGATCTAATCTATTTCGGTACCAACAACAATCTTATATATATATATATATATATATATATATAAAGGAACAAAATGTCCACGAAAACTGCCAACAAGCCTGGCAGGTAACCAAAATATTTGATCTACTCAGAGTTAGACTATATGTATGTATAGAAAGATAGAAAGATGAGCTCCGGATAAACCACCACCCATCTTACTTCAAAATCGAGTTCCGGCAAGGCCATCACCCGATAGTGAAGTATATCTACTTCTACACAGTACAATAGTCTTTCCAAAAATATACAATAGAACAAGACCAAAACATCGCAAAGGAAGAAAGGACTCTCCGGATCTTCCCTCCAAGAAAGCTCCACATGAATAACCAACTACCTGTACCTTTGCAGACGATGAATGACGACTAGCTAAGCAAGCAGCCTCCCGACCGGTGAGAGTGACAACCTGTAAAGTTGTTCCCAGTCCGTCCCCGCACTCCATAAGCAAGGTGGCCATCCCCGATCCAAGAATCAAGAATCCAACGAAGTCGGGAACCTATAAATCCAGACCTTGGAGCAATAACAAACCAAATCAGGCCAAAAGGGGGGGGGGTAGGTGACGGTGACGACAGACTAGAGGGACGGATCCCGCCAATCCTAACAGAAGGAAATTCATCCAATCCCCTCTCTAGCGGAAGTAGGAATCGAAGAAACATCAAAAATTCCGGCCAATCTTCTCGAATGGGATCCAATAGAACCTCTAAAAGGTCTGCCATGAAATGCCAGGAACACGTCATTCCTTACCTTTCGAATGATGGAAAAAGGTTCCATGGGCAACTCGTCATAAATTGCCTTATTCCGCGAGCACTAGATATGCCAGCAGATAAGGCAAGGGATCAACCGAAGAAGAATAGATCGAACAGATTTACCTGAGTTTCCTCTCCACCAGAATCTCAGAAAATCCGCTAGAGACAGAGCATTAACTCGAATACCAACCAAGTTTCCGAAATAATGCCACACAGCTTTGGCGCAGGAGCCAAAGAAAAGCAAGTGAGCAATGGATTCTGTGTCACCAGACCTACAACACCTGCACCGGGACACGAACGGAATGCCAATCTTTTGAAGGTTCTCGTCTATTGGAAGGCCACCGTGAAGGGTCTTCCACATGAACAAAGAAACCTTTGGGGGAATACGGACATCCCAGATGGAAGAGAAAAGAGGGAGACGTGGAGCATGCACCCTCGCGGAGCTCCACGCCGCTCTTATCGAAAAGGGGCTGCCGTCCCAACTGGATCCACCACCATGTGAATCCGAAAACGCCTTAACTGATTGCATCCGTTTCCACGTCTCACTAGCGTAGGATGGGACACTGGTGTAGTTCGAAGCCAGCAGTCTACGATACTTGGCATGAAGGAACGTTGCCCATAAGGAGTCGTTCGCGTCAAACCTAGCCCAAAGCTTGCAAGCGAACACAGTACAAGCATCTTTTGGGTTTCTGAGGCCCAAACCTCCTTCACCTTTGGGACGACAAATGATGTCCCAGGATATCCAATGATGACGACTAGCGTTGTCCTTTTTCCCCCAGAAGAAGGACGAAGCCAAGGACCGGTAAAACCGGAAGAAAGAAGCGGTAGGAGTCATTGTAGTAAAGACATGCAATCCAATAGAATCAAGCACAGAATTTATGAGGACCAGTCTTCCTGCCAGCGAAAGAAGAGCCGCATTCCACCTTATAATCTTTCCCCTGACGTTATCAGTCAAGGGGTCGAAAATGGCATTGAGCTTACGACCTCTGTAAAGGACAATGCCAAGATACGGTAAAGGAAGGGATGCAGCTGAGAAACCTGTGAAGGTTTCAAGCCAAGAAGATCTAACTGCGGAGAGATCACTTGCCGGGACAAAGCAACTCTTAGCAGTGTTAACGAGTTGGCCAGATCACCTCTCGTATTGCCGAATGAGGCAAACCAGGCGACGAACTGAGCGATGACTACCATTCGTGAAAATGATAATGTCGTCAGCGAAAGATAAGGAAGAAATGATCGGGCAGCCCGAGGGGATGCAAGTCAAACAAGCAAGGGGCAAAATCTTCATTTCACAAGAGAAATACATTGAAGACATTCTCAAAAAAATTCAGATGGCAGATTGCAAACCAGTTAACACACCAATGATGCTAAATGAAAAATTAAAGCAAGCATATGGCGCAAAGAAGGCAGATGGAAAGATATTTAGAAGCTTGGTTGGTTCGCTAATTTTTCTCACTCATACAAGGCCTGATATTTGTCATGCAGTAAGTATACTTTCAAGATTCATGCAAAATCCAAGTAACAATCACTTGATTGCAGCAATTTTTTTTATGATATCTGAAAGGGACAAAAGAATGTGGGCTTCAATATGTCAAAGAGAACGAATGCAAGTTAGTTGGATTCACTGATAGTGACTGGGCAGGAGCATTGGATGATCGGAAGAGAACATCAGGCTATGTATTTTGTCTCGGTTCCAACGTAATCTCATGGAGTTCAAAGAAACAAAAGACCGTAGCTTTATCTTCAGCTGAAACTGAGTACATGACAGCTACAAAGGCAGCCTGTGAAGCGGTGTGGCTGCGGAGAATTCTAAATGATATGAAGCAAACTTAAGACAAGCCAACAAAAATCTAATGTGACAATATGTCGGCTGTGGCAATGACCAATAATCCAGTGTTTCATGCTCGCACAAAGCATATTGAGATACGTTATCATTTTATCCGAGAATTGATTAGCAAGGAGGAGATTGCCATGGACTTCATCAGCACAAAAGTGCAGCCAGCGGATTTCCTTACTAAAGCAGTCACATTGGAGAAGTTTGAAAAGTTCAAAAAGCAATTAAAAATTAAAAAATTAAGGAGGAGTGTTAAAAGTTAATTTGTAATTTTCAAGATTAATCTGTTGGAAATAATCTTGTTATTAGGCAACATTTAATTGCACTAACAAATTTGCCTTGGTATTAATGTAAGGAATAAATTAAGAATAAAGAATTCCTATATATGTCATATTAGAGAATTCTAGATAAGGCATTGTCAGGAATATTCCAGAGAATGTATTTCATTATATAAGACAGTTGTAACTCATTTACTGATGAAATGAAAAAAAGTATCAAAGAAAAATTCAATCTTTTATCTATCTCTCCATGTATTACTCTGTTGTGCCTAACATATACTTACTGCTATAAACTAAACATAAACTTGGTAAAAAAATTGATGATTCGTAATTTCGTTTGCTTTTAGTTTTTGTTGCTAAACGCAAAGATGGGTTATAGTTTGGTTAATCTTGTCCCACTAAATTCATGACATAATATATTTCTTTCATTGTAGTTTAAATTCAACAAGCAATGAATCATAAAATTTGTATTGCAATGTTTTCTACACATCCGAATTGTTACTTTGAGTTAGAATAAAAATAGGTTGGATAGTTATAGTTATACACAAATAATCCCTTACCATGCATCATAAAATATAATAAGCTATTATACACACAAAAATTCTATACATACACAATCTCTTTTACAAAACTACACTTATTTTCATCTTTATCGTTTTCTTTCTTTAATTTTTTAGGTATCTTTTACAGAAAATAAGAAATTCTAAACACAAACGATATTGATAATTTCAAATTTTGCATATTGTAACTTCTTTATTCTGTTAAAAAAGTTCATAATCATAATTTCAACAAATTTAAACTCTACTTTTAAAAAAATACTTTTAAAGTAAGACCATTTAACTATAAAAATAGTTTTAGCTGATAATAAGTTGTCTTAATTGATATTTTGGGTTTCAAGTTGAAAGCTTCATTAACTTTTTCATAAAAAATGTGTAGATTTTATAAAAAAATATCTAACACTGGTTTGCAAATCAAATTATGTGAAACTAATAGAACAAGTAATATTCTTTAGCATGTCTCCTTATATATCTTTAATATTACTTGTTTATTTTGTTTCCTCCACATCTTTTCTTAAAGTGTGCTGCTATTCACACCCTCTTTAAAAAAATTAATAGATTGTATTATTTTTTACCTACTTCCTACCACCACTTTATTTCTTTTCACTCAGTCAATAATAGCCGTACTGTCTCTCCTCTTCTCAAACAACGTAAATTATTAGATATCAAACCCTAAACCATAAGATTTTTTTTTTGAGTAGAGGATGGAAGATAAAGACAAAAAAGAGGTTAGTTTTGTATATCATGCTGCATAATCTATTCTGTTATAGAATTATTTTTTTAGGGTTTTGTATTAATTTTCGTTGGAGGTTTCTTTCACCCTTCTCTTTACTTCGAGTTTGGAGGACATTAATTCAATGACGTTGTAATAGAGAATGACATTGTAAGTTATTGAATTTTAGGGTTTTCTTCATACAACAAAAATTTATATGTTAAAATTTACAGAAAAAATATTTTTAATTATTTTTATTTGATTTTTGTAGGAAGATAATGTGATTGACGATAAACTTGATAACTGTGTGGATGATAGCAATAGGCCGCAAGATGATCGGTCAAATGTCGTTGAAGGAACAAAAGTTGATTTGACAGATCATTTTACAACTGATGAAGTATGTAGTTTTTACTTAATTTACAATCACTATTATTCATGTAAAAGTGGAAGTATGTTAATTTTTTTGTTAAACGGTGTAATTTCAGGTATTTGATTCACAGAACGCGCTGATTCGATGGTGTAAAACAACAGGGAAAAAGTTGGATACTGTTGTAGAGCGATTCGATGGTGTTAATTAGCTGATTGGACGCTTGAAATTGCATTGATAATTTCGGGAAATCTTCAAGCTTGTAGAGTGATGGAGAAAATTTCAGGAAGATTTTTTTTTTGGAACGATGAAGAATTAAAGGCAGAGGTGGTAGCCTATTAGAAATTGAATAATTTAGGTGGTGTAAAGAAGTAGAGAGACATAAAAAAGAGGTGGCCTTTAGTATAGGTTACCAGTAGTCCAAATGGAGGTGTGGATAGCAACACACTTTCTTAAATTACTCTAATTATAGATTATTATTTTCTTTTTTGAACATATTCTCCCTCTTGTGTTTAACTAAATTAATAAAAAAAACTAAACCGAATATCTTTATGTGAAATTTACATTAGTAAACGGTCGGTTCACACCATTATATGCTTTTGCTAGTTTATACTATAGACTTCTGTAATGTTAGAAAATTGTCTACAAAACAGGAAATTATGGTGGTTTTCTTTTGGCTAGAAGGAATAAGGTGGCAGTGGGTTTTATAAATTATCAAACTTGCAGTATTGGTCACTCAGTTTGATGTTGATTCATATGAAGATGCAGTTTAGAATTGTAATTTAGCAATTTTATTGTGTTTGCTAGTTTAATTTTTGATGTGAACAAATTTTTGTTTGCGATTTTGAAATATCATAACAGAAGAATAAACACCACAATCCAACATCCAAATTTAACTTTGAGATAAAATAAATCTAGGAACCACCAAGTTAATATGGAAAACCGGAATAAGCTCCATTTGTCTATTCTTGTTTTACTTCAAAAATTATGGAGTCAACTTAACAAGTCATGATTTTGCTGCAAATTCAATTCAGTTGTAGAACTTATCTTAATTATAATGCAAATCTCTGTCAAAAATTATTTTATCCATAACATAAACCCAAGAACTACCTATGTCCCCACCGCTTAACTCAATGTTTCTTTTGGTCACATTGGCATGGACAGTGCAATTGCATGGTCGCTCGCATGTTAGTCATGAAAATGGCATATGCACTATTGTGCAAAATTAAAACCAAATTCTTTATCGTTGTTCCCGATACTCATGAAACTGAAGTCAAATCAACTACTCAATATGAACAAATCAACATGGTGCTTGATATTCCTATATAATTCTGAATCTATTGGTGTACAGATCTTTGTTCAACCTAAGTGCAGATGGACTCTTATACCACCAAGACCAAGAATTAATAGATGAAGGATATTATTTTCTGAGAGAGGTACTGATCACTCAAGTAGACAAGATCACTCATGTAGCTTTATTTTCAGAGAGGTACTGATCAATCATAATCTTTTCTCATTCTTTTGGTTCTTCATGTTTTGCATTTTTTTGTGATTTTCACATGGATTTATCAACAGTTCTAAGTGTAAAATCATGTCAATTACTTGTACCGATGACTCTAATTTTCTCTCAAACTCTCTAGCAAATCGATATTTAGTATGTATAGTGAACGTAGTGTTAGGGTTTCCACAAGATCACTACACAATTAGATTTTGAAAGAAGGAAGAAGATAACAATAACAAGAAAATTCCACTAAACAAACCTTTATTATTCCACCAATTAATTACAAAGAAAACCTAAAATTGAGAAAATATCTCAATCCCTAAAAACAAACATAAGTTTTTATCTCTCAAAAGTACAAATAAATCTATCCCTAATGACATGCTTATATAAACAAATGAAAAGACTAGATCTATACCCAATTAGACCCTAAAATATCTCAAAAATAAATACTTCTTATGACTTGCTCAAAATAAATCTTTTCCTAAAATATCTCAATAGATCCATAAAACTCGGTCAACAAATGCAACTTCCAATATCTCCACTTTAATATCCATGTGATAAATATCACAAACCATAACACTCCACCTTGATATGAAATCACTCCAACAATCAACAAATCTAAAAACCACCCCCAAACTATGCATTTCTCTAATGAGATACACCACATAAAAGATCTCAAAATTGCTTGTAATACCACAATGGCCTCCATGTAGACTTTGTGGCTTTACGTTGATGGCTCCATCTTGATTCAGATGAACTCGCCTCTCCTAATCCTATTTGAGAACTCATAACATTCTCCACTGTTTTTCCAAGCAATGTATATATGTTATCATTTCCCCGTTTTGCGCACAGAAGCTCCTTGTTACCGCTCTAAACCCTTGTAACTCCAGATCTAGTCGAGAAATTGCAACCTTTTTGTTCCAATTGTCCAATTGAAGCAAGATTCTTCTTAATTTCTGGGATGTACCTAACTCCCGTTAACTTCACCACCTTTCCATCATTCATCTTCAATCGAACTGAACCTATGCCTTTAACATGCAAATCTCGACTGTCGGCGGATACCACTTTACTACTTTATTCTTCATAATCAATAAATATTTCCTTTTGATGGCACACGTCGAAACAAGCTCCCGAATCAAGTATCCAATCTTTGCTTTTGCCTTTATTAACACATAAAACATTTCCTTCAATCTCCTCGCCAAAATTCACCTCATTACCGTTGTTGTTTTGTTCAACAGTCTCTTCTTCCAATGCCTTCATCTTCTCCTTATCCCTTTTATTATGACAAAATCTCAGTTGATGACTGAATTTGTCACAGTAAAAACAAATGTACTCCTTTCTCATGTCCGATCTATTCGATTGTCTCTCCATATTTCGTTGACTAACCCTCCTTGCAATAAAAACTTTTTCAATTGGAGTTTCAATTTCTGTTGTCTTCTTATCTTTTCCTTCCATAAGACTCGTCCTCCACATCTCCTCATTAAGCAAGCTACTAACCACGGACCCCATTGAAACAACGCCATCGGAATTTGAGTTATTCAACGCAACCACAAGTGTTTCCCAACTTTCTGGCAACGAACTCATCGTCATTAAAGCTTATGTTTCATCATCCATCTTGAAATTCACGGTAGCCAATTGATTCACAATTTCCTGAAAATCATTAAGATGCTCTCCAATTGATCCACCTTCCTTAAGCTTTAAATTCACCAATCTTCTCATAAGAAGAGCCTTATTTGTTGTGGAGTTCTTTGCATAAACCCCTTCCAATTTCTTCCATATTGCATAAGCAGATGTTTCATTAGCAACAATATGAAACACTGAATTATCCAAAAAACTTCGAATAGACGCAGCGGCTTTCCTATCCAAAGTCTCCCATTTTGCTTCGGATAGATTGCTAGGTTTTCCCCATTATTCTCCAGTGGCTGATGAAGATTATTAAGATAAAGGAAATCTTCCATCTTTTCCTTCCATAATCCACAATTTCTTCCATTAAGCTTTTCAATAATTATTTTATCCATATTTAAACCCTCTCCAAAAATTTGTGTAGAAGGCTCCGATACCAATTGTTAGGGTTTCCACAAGATCACTACACAATTAGATTTTGAAAGAGGGAAGAAGATAACAATAGCAAGAAAATTCCACCAAACAAATATTTATTATTCCACCAATTAATTACAAAGAAAGACCTAAAATTGAGAAAATATCTCAATCCCTAAAAACAAAAATAAGTTTTTACCCCTCAAAAGTACAAATAAATCTCTCCCGAATGACATGCTTATATAGACAAATGAAAAGATAAATCTATACCCAATTGGACCCTAAAATATCTCAGAAATAAATACTTCTTAAGACTCTCTCAAAATAAATCTTTTCCTAAAATATCTCAATAGATCCATAGAACTCGGTCAACAAATGCAACTTCCAACATCTCCACTTTAATATCCATGTGATAAATATCACAAACCATAACATGTAGTTGGGTTATCTTTGGGCATTAATCATCTTTTGATGTCAATGATACACTGTGCAATGCTTGAGTTACTCACTACGTTTAATTCTCTTTTTATTAAACAGAAGGAAATTGTTCTAGTTGCTCTTTTGACATATATATGTATATATATATATATGTGTGTGTGTGTGTGTGTAGTATACCTTAATATCCCATCTACCATGGTTGTTTAGTACTTGAAATAACACCAAATTTATATATACTTTAATCTCCTATCACAGCTGGTTAGTACTTGAAATAATACCGTATTTATATTAATTGCAAATTTCTGTAACAGCAAAATCAGTCTGTAGAAAAATCAATTAAAGCGTCGTTGCTAAAATATTGGTGTCTACACAGTAAAGCAAGTAATGAAAGTTGAATAAATTTTTACTTTAAATTTGCATATAGTATTTTAACTTCATGTTGCATTAGAATTATTCAATACTAATATAAATTGCAATCGCTGTAACACCCCACCTCCGCCAATGCCACTCTTGCAAGGACACTAGCTTTGGAGGGGCGTTGAACGAGGTAAACATGCATGCAGATATCACAAGACAGAACATATAAGTAAAACAGAGTAGTAAAGCAGCGGAATAAACTAGCATTTCAAAACCATAGTCAAGTTACATCAAAGTACTTGGTCATTATTTTCCCATAAAACAAAGTCTAGAACATAAACTGAAAACTGAAAAAGAAACATAAAGTAACTATCCCCAAAGTAGCATAAGGCCATAGCATGCTCAAACCATACGTGAGCTATCCAGAAAAGCAACTAAAGATCCAGCTAGGTACCAGTGTTCCCACCCTGTAAACCTGAGGGGGGGGGGGGGGGAAACGGAAGAAAAGAGGCAAAAGAAAACGGGTCAGTCAAAAAGACTGGTAAGTCCTATCTACTATTAGTATAAAAACTAATAAAGTTAACTGAACATGTAAAACAGAGATGAGATGTAGGGTGATAACTGGCATGGTGAAAAGTTAACAAGATAGATCAAGTGTGGCATCGTATATACAAGGTTAAGTTGCACCAGGTGTGTACTAGTATTCCAATCCATGTCAAGTATAAATAAGAAATGATCCCTTGGCCCAAAGCTGGCCCACATCATGAGATGACCTAAATCGAGGTCCAACTACTCGGTCTAGTCGATCAGCTCCCTATAAGCCTAACTCGTCGTGTATCAGTGTCATACGGCTTAATCGTGGAATGTAGTTAACTGTGCTAGGTCAACCCCAGAGTGTATCCAGCCCTAAGGTGTAAACCACAGACACAATTCAAGCACGCACAGTCTAAACCTACTGGTGCCCATGTTCAACTCCGGACTTAATGTGCACGACCATGGTCCGCCTGAACAACCGGTGCACCCTTCAGCCGTCTCTTTTGGCCTCTTACATTCAGTTCAGTAATCGTGCCCCACCCTAGCCTAGTCCAGGGTACCCATGATACTTCCAAGTTGGTTACTGCTGAAAGGACCACGTAACTAGGATTTCAAGTGGGTTAAGTGTGGTTAACCCTATCCTAACCATGTATTGAGTTGGTTAAGTGTATTCAAGCAGTTCATGACTTAACCCTATCAATACATCGGGTTTAATTGGTTAAGTATATTCAAGTAGTCCATGACTTAACCCTACCAATCCATTGTGCTTAATTGGTTAAGTATATTCAAGTAGTCCATGACTTAACCCTATCATGTGGCATTAATTACTTTAATGCACCCAACCTCTCACATTAGACCTTGTTGTGGTTACTAGTTAAGCCGGGCGGGTCCGGGTAGCTTTACACCACAATCTAGTCTAACCTCGGGTTTAAGCACAACATGACCAACTACTCACATTGGGTCCTATTGTTTGTAGCCACTATTTAAGCCTGTCGGTTCCGGGTAGATTTATGCTACAACTCAACCCAACCTCGAGTTGGCCATTCTCATGTTTTCTAGAAGTCATGTCCAAATTCATGTTTACAAACATAATCACAAGTCAATCTTCATGTCATATTTTAAAATCATGTTTCATGTCATTAATACTACCCAAACCCAACGCATTCCCCTCGCATGTATGCTTCGCATAACATAACATAGATCAAAAGAGGGAACTTAGCAAAACATGACAAAAAGGGCATAAGGTAATAAGGTTGGCCACAAGTTAAACATGGTGGCATATGAGGCATAGATATGTTCATAAGCTTGCATATTACATCATGGGCCTCAAAACATGCATAATACCAACTTAAGCAAATAGGTGAAACATGATCATAAATGACATAGGATGGTGGCTAGAAGTTCGCATATAACATTATATGCAAGTTACCATAAAGGTTATGAGGGTTCTCATGTTGCATAATGCAACGTTTCAACATAAAGCTTATAGCTTTTAGCCCACAAGGTCAAGGTGATAGCTTTACTAACATGCATAGAATAAACTTATGCAAAACATGATAGGATCAAAACACATATCATACTTAGGCCCAAACTCAACTTGCAACATGTCATATTTAACTTCATAGTTAGAATCTAAGAGTAGTATAGGGCTTACAATGCTATGAAGACTAGAATTAATATAAAATAAGATTGAGACGAAGCCACACTAGCAAATCCGCAACCAAAGACGATAAACTCCACTTCAAGACTTGAGAACAAGAAGGAATAACCCCAAAGACAAAGAAAGATGGCTCTTTTACTTAAGAAAGATGGCTCCTTTATGACATAGATTGATTTGAGACACTCATGCTCTCATGAAGAAGGTGGAGGCCATGATTAGTGAACATTTGGGCAACATTTAGTTGTAGGAATGATTAATGAGGGTTTAGGCTAGGTCTAGGGGTCTTTTTATAGAGATTAGGGGTAGTTTAGACCATAGGATTAACCCTAAATTGAATCTGAGCCATCAACTCCGGTCAGAAACTTCCAGAACAAGACCCAACCTGTCAAAATGGTGCACCAGAAAAATTGGTCCGACAGGGGGGGTCGACCCCTGGGTCGACATGGGTGTCGACCCCTGGGTCGACATGAGTGTCGACCCATTGGGGGGGTCGACACTGGTGTCGACCCTGCCTGGGGCGGGAAAATTCCCGCCCATTCTGCCTTGGTTGTAATTCGAATCTGAATTCGAATTTGAACTGTTTTCGGGCTTGGAATTTTCTGAAAACTTCATTGGGCTTTAACTTGATCATACGAACTCCGTTTTTCGAAAACTCGGACTCTATTTCGCGTATTTTTCCGAGACGAACGCAATGGCAGAGCCCGTTTCCCTTGATTCAGATTTTACAATTTAATTCTGCCATGATTTACATTATAACATGTTATTCAAAAATACGGGTTGTCACATTCTCCCCTCCTTAAAGGATTTCGTCCCCGAAATCTCCAAGTTAAGAAGAACGTATCCTACCATCCATCATCCATCTACTCAAAACGTCATCCACAAGTAACCATTGTCCTTAAAAAGATTCTAAATGCTGTATGAACATATGCAAAAGGTGTGTGTATATGTACTTATCTAATGCAAAAATCAGGCGATTACTGATTCAGTAAACCTCCTTAATGCAAAGTATGTTAGTGAAATGAGTCCATATGTATGCAAATTCCTAACATAATTTATAATCTCTACATGAGTGGACATAACATTCATTCATATGCAACATCCACGTGATAGCACAACAAGTTTCATCCATGAATAAGTATCAGCACTCATGCATATGCAATATGAAAGTGTGTGAGCCGATCTTAGTGCCTAATGTGTATCATGCATCCACGAGTATCCACTTGCAAACACTTGCAACCACTTGCAAACATCAAGCATAACATGTTTCAAATACATGTTTCATCCAAAGGGTCTCTACTTAAGGTTCTCATGACAAGGTTAACGAGATAACAAGATAAACAGGATAAACATGGATAACAAAAAGGAAGATATGCTAATTAGGAAAGGATATTGAGAATGTACCCTCAAAAAGGAATGGATAAAGCCCACGCATCTTCTCCTCGCTTTCCCAAGTTGCATCTTCATCGGCTTCACTCCACTGATCTTTCACCAATTTGACTTCTCGATTCCTTAACTTCTTGATCTCTGTTCCCAAGATACGAATCAGAGATCTTCTCAAGGTTGCCTCTTTCTCTACCTCCACGTCTTCAAGAATGCTTGGTTCAACCACCTCAGCGGACTCATGTAAGCACTTTCGGAGATGCGAGACATGAAAGACATTATGCACCCCGGCTAGCTTCTCGGGCAATTCCACCTTATAGGCCATCTTTCCAATTCTCTCTATGATAGGGAAGGGTCCTACAAACCTTGGTGCCAGCTTCCCAATTGCTCCAAAACGAACCACATTACGCAAAGGAGAAACCTTCACGAAAACCATGTCTCCCACTTCGAATTCCAAATCTGCCCTTCGCTTGTCAGCATAGGATTTTTGTCTGTCTTGGGCCGCTTTCATCCGTCTTCTCACCAATTCAAATTTCTCGGATGTGTCCCGTATCATATCGGGCCCAAGTATAAGCCTATCCGTTGTCTCCCACCAACAAGATGGTGACCTACACGGGCTCCCATACAAAGCTTCAAATGGTGCCATCCCTATGCTGGCTTGATAGCTATTATTATAAGCAAACTCTACAAGAGGAAGGTGGTCTTCCCAAGTACCACCAAAGTCAAGAACACATAGCCTCAAGAGATCTTCTAGCACTCTATTCACCCTTTCGGTTTGGCCATCCGTCTGAGGGTGATAGGCTGTACTCAGATTCAATTGCGTACCCATCGCTTCTTGCAAACTATTCCAGAATTGGCTAGTGAAGATTGGGTCACGATCGCTGACTATGCTAGAAGGAACTCCATGCAACCGCACTATCTCTCGAAGATAAATATATGCTAGCCATGATGCGGTCCTCTTGCTCTTTACTGGAATGAAATGAGCACTCTTCGTAAGTCTGTCAACTATGACCCATATGCTCGTGTTCCCTTTCCTTGACCTAGGCAATCCATCCACAAAATCCATAGAAATACTCTCCCACTTCCATTGCGGGACCTCCAATGGATGTAATAGCCCACCTGGTTTCTTTGACTCGGCTTTCACTTGTTGGCACACCATGCACTTTGAAACATACTCTGCCACATCTTTCTTCATTCCGGCCCAGAAGAAAATGCGCTTCATATCTCTATACATCTTATCTCCTCCAGGATGTATAGTCATCTTCGAGTGATGTGCTTCTTCGAGAACTTTATGCACCAAGTCTCCTACTTGTGGAACGCATAGCCTTCCATCACGCCTTAGCCAACCCTTGTCATCAATAGTATATCTAGCAAGGTGACTAGACGTCTCCCCACGGATCAACTTGTCCATGATCTCAACTATCCGCGGGTCTTCCTTCTGTGAAGTCCCTACTTGATCAAGAAGTGTGGGTCTAAGCTCAAGGGATGCTAATGAACCCGTCATCGACTCAACAGTCGTCGTGAAATCAAAGGTTGCCAAGAACTCTAAGTTCTTCATCTCAATAAACAAGGGGCTCAAAGTCAACCTCCTTCTGCTTAGTGCATCTGCCACAACATTACCTTTGCTAGGGGTGTAAGCTATCTTGAAGTCATATGATGCCAAGAATTCCATCCACCTTTGTTGCCTTAGATTCAGATCTTTCTGCGAGAAGAGGTACTTGAGTGACTTGTGATCAGTATACAACTCAAACCTTTCGCCTAGAAGATAGTGGCGCCAGGATTTGAGTGCAAAGACGATCGCCGCCAACTCCAAATCATGAGTGGGATAGTTCTTCTCATGAACTTTCAGTTGCCTACCCCCATAACATATCACTCTTCCCTCTTGCATCAGAACAACACCTAACCCCGTGCCACATGCATCGGTGTACACGGTAAACATCTTACCGCCATCGGGTAATGCCAAAACTGGAGCTGTGGTAAAAGCCCCCTTGAGCCTTTGAAAAGCAAGCTCACACTCTAAGTCCCATGCAAAAACTAAGTTATTCTTCGTCAACTTAGTAAGAGGGGCCGAAATCTTAGCGAAGTCCCTGATGAACTTCCTATAGTAGCCCGCCAGACCAAGAAAGCTTCTTACTTCGGTTGCATTCCTAGGAGTCTTCTAGTCTTGAACCACAACCACTTTCGCGGGATCCACCGCTATGCCTTGCTTAGAAACTATATGTCCAAGAAACCGAACTTCCCTTCTCCAAAAATGACATTTGGAGAACTTGGCTTTCAACTGATGCGCTCTAAGCGTATCCATCACTTCCTTGAGATGCCTAGCATGCTCTTCCTCATCCTTTGAGAAGATCAGAATATCATCCACGAAGACCACAACAAACTTGTTAAGGAACTCCCTGAACACCCTACTCATCAAGTCTACGAAGTAGGCGGGTGCATTAGTCAAACCGAATGGCATGACAAGCCATTCAAAGAATCCATCTGGAGTCCTAAACGCAGTCTTATCAATACTATCCTCAGTCACCTTAAGCTGATGGAATCCGGTGGCTAGATCGAGCAGAGAGAAAACAGAAGCACCAACAAGCTGGTCAAAGAGGTCATCAATCCTTGGTAACGGGTGCCTATTCTTCTTTGTCAGCTTGTTCAACTCTCGATAATCAACACATAGACGAAGCGAACCATCCGCCTTAGTAGCGAATACCACCGGAGCACCCCATTCAGAAATGCTTCGCCTAATAAATTTTTTCTCAAGCAGCTCCTTGATTTGCTTACTGAGCTCTCTTCTTTCTCGTGGGGCCATGTGCCTAACGGGTAATGATACTGGCTTGGCATTATCGACTAGATAAATGCAGAAATCTATCTCTCGTTTAGGGGGTAACCCCTTAACTTCTTCAAAGACATCAGGATAGTCTCGGACCACCCTTACAGATTGCAGATCATCGATGGACGAGTCAAGAGATTCAAGATAACATAACATGACGCGACTTCTAGGGTTACAAGAAATTTCTAGGGTATTACCGAGGCAAGTCATGAGCCTCACCACCCTATGCTCACAATCGAGAATAGCTCCATAACTAAACAACCAATCCATGCCCAAGATCAACCCGTATCCCGTGAACCCGAGAACATAAGCATTACACGTGAATTCTACGGTCAAGATAGAAATCTTCAAATCCACAAAAATCATAGATAAATGGGCGGAACCCCCAATTGGATTTGAAACACTGACAGGATCCTCAACTAGACTAGTACTTAGGTGCAAACTTTCAACAATGTCAGAAGATATAAAGGTATGCGATGCGCCAGAATCAAATAAAGTGCGAACAGGAAAGTCAGAAATATAAACAAGACTTTCTACAGAAATATTGCCTCGGTCCTGAACTGGAGCAGTGTTGAGGGCATGCACTTGCCCTCCAGAAGGTCCTGCACGCTGATTCTGCCCTTGCCCTTGTCCTTGCTTCTTGGGGCAATCCTTGCTAAGATGTCCAGGCTCTCCACAGTGAAAGCATTCGCCCAACTTCCTCTTCTTCTTTCTACAATCCTTAGCTATGTGCCCAACAATCCCACAGAAGTTGCATTTTCTTGGGTCCTTTGCCTTGGCCTTGTTGTCCTTGTTGTTCTTGCTGTTCTGATTGCTCTGATTTCGTCCCCACTTGGAGTCTGTCTTCTTGGCTTGAGTCTCATTAGGCTTGACTTCTTTCTTGCCATTCTTATCGTCTCCTTGAAGCAATGCCATGTCCACTAGGCCTTCAAAAGTGGCTCCCATGGGTATATGAGACAGGGCTAAACCTTGTAATGGCTCATTCAACCCTCGTGCAAAGCGTAAAGCCTTCTTCTGGGGAGTATTAACCATGTCCAAACCGAATCGAGCAAGCTGGTTAAACTTATTCACATACTCCCTCACTGTCATGTCCCCTTGCTTCAAAGATATAAACTTCTCCAATTGCAGATTCGCCTCAGCTGATGATAGAAACTTAAGCCCAAACCTCGTCCTAAAGTCGGCCCAAGTCTCTATAGGTCTAGTAGCATTGGTGACCTCCCACCAATAAGCAGCTTCTTCTTTTAATAGCCATGCTGCTAATAAAACCTTTCTATGGTCTTCCACATCAAAGATAGCGAAAAGATCTTCAGTTTCTTTCAACCAATTTCTCGCCTCCACAAATGTCTCCGTCCCAATAAAATTCTTGCCACCCATCGCTTTAAAGTCCTTGCAAACCTTTGCGAAATCTGCTTGTGGATGCTGAGGAAGAGGAGGAGGAGGAGGAGGAACCTCAGTTACGGTGGGGGTATTTGCTGGGCCCGCATCGTTGGCCCTAGCTTCCAAGTACCTCCAGAACCATCCGGGAATGGTCACTCCCTCGGGGAGGTTAAGATCGGCCATACTGAAAAAGGAAAAGATAGATTTAGAAGAGGAACGAAGGATAGTGCTAATGGCTTTTGGGGAATAGCCTTTTAAAATAACTAGACATTTCTTTGGAAAATACTTAATTGGTTTTGAAAATAGTTTTTCAAAAGGTAAGTTTTAAAAACCTTTTGCTCAAATCTTGTAAACCTTATGCTCTGATACCAAATGTAACACCCAACCTCCGCCAATGCCACTCTTGCAAGGACACTAGCTTTGGAGGGGTGTTGAACGAGGTGAACATGCATGCAGATATCACAAGACAGAACATATAAGTAAAACAGAGTAGTAAAGCAGTGGAATAAACTAGCATTTCAAAACCATAGTCAAGTTACATCAAAGTACTTGGTCATTATTTTCCCATAAAACAAAATCTAGAACATAAACTGAAAACTGAAAAAGAAACATAAAGTAACTATCCCCAAAGTAGCATAAGGCCATAGCATGCTCAAACCATACGTGAGCTATCCAGAAAAGCAGCTAAAGATCCAGCTAGGTACCAGTGTTCCCACCCTGTAAACCTGAGGGGGGGGGGGAAACGGAAGAAAAGAGGCGAAAGAAAACGGGTCAGTAAAAAAACTGGTAAGTCCTATCTACTATTAGTATAAAAACTAATAAAGTTAACTGAACATGTAAAACAAAGATGAGATGTAGGGTGATAATTGACATGGTGAAAAGTTAACAAGATAGATCAAGTGTGGTATCGCATATACAAGGTTAAGTTGCACCAGGTGTGTACTAGTATTCCAATCTATGTCAAGTATAAACAAGAAATGATCCCTTGGCCCAAAGCTGGCCCACATCATGAGATGACCTAAATCGAGGTCCAACTACTCGGTCTAGTCGATCGGCTCCCTATAAGCCTAACTCGTCGTGTATCGGTGTCATACGGCTTAATCGTGGAATGTAGTTAACTGTGCTAGGTCCACCCCAGGGTGTATCCAACCCTAAGGTGTAAACCACAGACACAATTCAAGCACGCACAGTCTAAACCTACTGGTGCCCATGTTCAACTCCGGACTTAATGTGCACGACCATGGTCCGCCTGAACAACCGGTGCACCCTTCAGCCGTCTCTTTTGGCCTCTTACAATCAGTTCAGTAATCGTGCCCCACCCTAGCCTAGTCCAGGGTACCCATGATACTTCCAAGTTGGTTACTGCTGAAAGGACCACGTAACTAGGATTTCAAGTGGGTTAAGTGTGGTTAACCCTATCCTAACCATGTATTGAGTTGGTTAAGTGTATTCAAGCAGTTCATGACTTAACCCTATCAATACATCGGGTTTAATTGGTTAAGTATATTCAAGTAGTCCATGACTTAACCCTACCAATCTATCGTGCTTAATTGGTTAAGTATATTCAAGTAGTTCATGACTTAACCCTATCATGTGACATTAATTACTTTAATGTACCCAACCTCTCACATTAGACCTTGTTGTGGTTACTAGTTAAGCCGGGCGGGTCCGGGTAGCTTTACACCACAACCTAGTCTAACCTCGGGTTTAAGCAAAACATGACCAACTACTCACATTGGGTCCTATTGTTTGTAGCCACTAGTTAAGCCGGTCGGTTCCGGGTAGATTTATGCTACAACTCAACCCAACCTCGAGTTGGCCATTCTCATGTTTTCTAGAAGTCATGTCCAAATTCATGTTTACAAACATAATCACAAGTCAATCTTCATGTCATATTTTAAAATCATGTTTCATGTCATTAATACTACCCAAACCCAACGCATTCCCCTCGCATGTACGCTTCGCATAACATAACATAGATCAAAAGAGGGAACTTAGCAAAACATGACAAAAAGGGCATAAGGTAATAAGGTTGGCCACAAGTTAAACATGGTGGCATATGAGGCATAGATATGTTCATAAGCTTGCATATTACATCATGGGCCTCAAAACATGCATAATACCAACTTAAGCAAATAGGTGAAACATGATCATAAATGACATAGGATGGTGGCTAGAAGTTCGCATATAACATTATATGCAAGTTACCATAAAGGTTATGAGGGTTCTCATGTTGCATAATGCAACGTTTCAACATAAAGCTTATAGCTTTTAGCCCACAAGGTCAAGGTGATAGCTTTACTAACATGCATAGAATAAACTTATGCAAAACATGATAGGATCAAAACACATATCATACTTAGGCCCAAACTCAACTTGCAACATGTCATATTTAACTTCATAGTTAGAATCTAAGAGTATTATAGGGCTTACAATGCTATGAAGACTAGAATTAATATAAAATAAGATTGAGACGAAGCCACACTAGCAAATCCGCAACCAAAGACGATAAACTCCACTTCAAGACTTGAGAACAAGAAGGAATAACCCTAAAGACAAAGAAAGATGGCTCTTTTACTTAAGAAAGATGGCTCCTTTATGACATAGATTGATTTGAGACACTCATGCTCTCATGAAGAAGGTGGAGGCCATGATTAGTGAACATTTGGGCAGCATTTAGTTGTAGGAATGATTAATGAGGGTTTAGGCTAGGTCTAATGGTCTTTTTATAGAGATTAGGGGTAGTTTAGACCATAGGATTAACCCTAAATCGAATCTGAGCCATCAACTCCCGTCAGAAACTTCCAGAACAAGACCCAACCTGTCAAAATGGTGCACCAGAAAAATTGGTCCGACAGGGGGGGTCGACCCCTGGGTCGACATGGGTGTCGACCCCTGGGTCGACATGAGTGTCGACCCATTGGGGGGGTCGACACTAGTGTCGACCCCTGTGTCGACCCTGCCTGGGGCGGGAAAATTCCCGCCCATTCTGCCTTGGTTGTAATTCGAATCTGAATTCGAATTTGAACTGTTTTCGGGCTTGGAATTTTCCGAAAACTTCATTGGGCCTTAACTTGATCATACGGACTCCGTTTTTCGAAAACTCGGACTCTATTTCGAGTATTTTTCCGAGACGAACGCAATGGCACAGCCCGTTTCCCTTGATTCAGATTTTACAATTTAATTCTGCCTTGATTTACATTATAACATGTTATTCAAAAATACGGGTTGTTACAATCGCTGTACTCATGGCTAGGGTCGTGGTTAACTGAAGTAGAAGTGCAAATCATTGATTCTTTTTTCCTGTTCTTTTATAGTTACATTGGTACATGATATTCCTTGGTATGGGATGGAGTAATGGTTAATGTTTATATGATTTTCATCCCTAAGTTTCTTGTATGGCAAGTAGAGCTGTCAATTTCATATACGATCCGAAACCCAACCCAAACTTGCATGGAAATTAACGGGTTAACCCAACCCGTTTAGTTGGCGGGTCATTTTCTGGTCAACTCGAATTTGACCTATTTATAAACGGATGGGTTTCAGTTTGACCCGCTAAACCGAACTTGACACGTTTACAACCCGTTTATATTTATATGAATTGACCCGACCCAATTACAACCCGTCTAACTCGTAGACCCGAATGTTTATGACCTGTGGACCCGAATTTGACCCGTTTATGACTCATTTATGGTTGATCCGACCCGTTTGTAACCCATTTATGACCCGACCCACCATGACGTGTTTACAACCCGACCTGACCAAATTAAACGGGTTACACGGATCGGGTCGGGTCAACCGCTTATAAATGGATCGGGTTCGGGTTGAGCTATTTCCGACCCGTTTAATAAACGGGTACCCATTTAAAAACAATCCGAACACGACTTGACCCGAGCCGACCCATTGACACTCCTGGGCAAGGCATGGTTGATATGTGTCTATGGTACCATGGTCTGACGTATGAACTCCTAGCCTGGTGATGTAGTTTTTTTTTCTACAAATACACTATGAATAAGTAGAAGGAAAGATCAAACGCCATCACACATGAGTTTATAAGCGAAAAAAAACTTATAATTTACATGCTCCAACTTTAAATCTTTCCCTATATTATTTTGTTCACTTAAGTGGGATGCCATGGTTACGCAACTCGGAGCTTCTAAACCATGCATGATGTATCATGCATCAGACAATGTGATCTTCAGTTTTCCATAACATCATTCTCGGAACTCCCGGTGCTTTCCATACTGCTACAGTAACTTCATTGCTTTTGCATGGAACATGATAACCACTTTTAAAGTCACAACCATTGATAGAATCACACTCCCCTACCACTTTCACTATCACTGTCTTCCCTTTTCAATTTATTCTCACCTTCTTCAGGTAAATTTCATATGTGCATATAATTTGAATTGTTTGTTTATTGAATAATTAATGTTGGTTCATGTATTCAAAATGTCTTTTAAAATGAAAAATCATGTCAGTTCAATGAATAGTCATGTCAGTTCAATAAAGGGTCATGTTTGTTCAATGAAGAGTCGTGTTCATTCGAAGGGTCGGGTATGTTTGTAAAGGTATGTAGACCACTATAAATATGTGATCTTTTTGTTTGCATCAGCATTAATTTGCAACTTTTTCTTATTTCATATTTTTAATATCTTTTAGTCATTCATAGTCACTTTCAATGATCTCCCATAACTCTTTGGAAATCAGCTCTTCTTTCTTTTTATTACTTCATTCTTCAAAATTTTCCTTTGTGAGAACAGTGAGATGAAATGATCGAAGAAATAGAAATGTCATAATTTCAACTAGGCTCTGATACCACTTTGTCAGAGGAAGAGTGCTTAATTTAATTAGAGAACACTTTGAATTTCTTGCCTTCAACATAAATAGTCTTTGTTTTGTTGAAGGCAAGAAATTCAATGTGTTCACTAACTAAATTAAGCACACTCTCTCTCTAACTTCTTTTCCTTTAACAAAATGGTATTAGAGCCTGGTTGAAATTATGACATTTCTATTTCTACCGTCGTTTTTATCACTGTTTTCACAAAAGAAAATTTTGAAGAATGAAGTAATAAAAAGAAAGAAGAGATGATTTCCAAAGGGTTATGGGAGATCGTTGAAAGTGGCTACGAATAACCAAAAGATATTAAAAATATGATGAAGAAAGAAAATCATTTACAAGTTTGAGACGATGGGAAGATCTTCAAGCTCGTGTTGTGATGAGTAAGATCATCGATGAAGAAGCATGAAGTCATATTTAAGGAGAAGGTTCCGCAAAAGATTCAAGGAAATTATTAAAAGAGGTGTATGCAAAAGGAAGGTTAGTGCTAAGAAATTCGAAGTGTTCTCTAATTAAATTAAGCACTCTTTCTCTAATTTCTCTTCCTCTAACAACTATTGCCTCCATTGTACCAGCCTGTTGATGGCTTAACTAGTATTTTGCCATCATTATGATATTGATTATTCCTGCACTTTGTTGTTATGCTTTTATTTGGATTTCTTGAATGATCAATGCTAGTTGCAACATTGTGTCTTGATTAATACATAATTCCTTTTAAAATCAACGCTGCTTATAGCCATCTTGTCTAATTCCATCTACATATATATATTTCTACCACTTGTTCCATTGCAGTTACTTACAGATCTATTCCCAGAATCAATACCAGTTACAACGTTATGTCGTACACCTTCTAGTTGTATATTCTAGCACTTTGTTTTATTGCTCCTTCCAGAATAAAAGCTACTTGCAACATTATAGCCATGTCCATCTACAGTTATATTGTCCATAATGCTGGATACCGCATTGTATCTATTTCCCTCTGTGCTGATCATTTCTCTGCTCTTTATATTTGAATTATAGCTGATAGGGCGCATGGCTTGGTTGGGAGTCGTGACGCTTTCAATTTATTCACCTTTAAATAAATTAACCACTTTTAAAGTCATAGACTCACAACGATTAGTAGAATCACACTCCCCTGGCACTTTTGGTATCACTGTCTTCCCTTTTCAATTTATTCACCTTCTTCAGCTGACGACTGCCTCCATGTACCAGCCGGTTGATAGGTTAACTAGCATTTCGCCATCATTATGGTATTGATTATTCCTGCACTTTGTCGTTCTGCTTTTATTTGGATTTTTTGAAGGACCAATGCTAGTTGCAACATTGTATCTTGATTCGTCTACATAATTCCTTCTAGAATCAATGCTGCTTATAACATGTTGTCTAACTTCATCTACACATATTTTTCCAACAATTGTTCCATTGCAGTTACTTACAGAGTTGCTTCCAGAATCAATACCAGTTACAGCGTATGTTGTACGCGTCTAGTTGTATTTTTTGGCACTTTGTTTTATTACTCCTTCCAGAATCAAAGCTACTTGCAGCATTGTAGCCATGTTCATCTACAGTAATATCGTCCATAATGCTGGATACCACATTGTATCTTTTTCCCTCTGCACTGATCATTTCTCTGCTCTTTGTATTTGATTTATAGATGATAAGGCGCATGGCTTGGTCAGGAGGCGCGAAGCTTTCTAGGGTCGTTATGGCTTCTGTGTGGCTTGATATAGGAGGAGAACAGTTGGAGATGTTGTTTGAGCTACCGCGGATCAAATTTATACCTGCTTTCATTTGCAGAAATCCACTAGGAAGTAGACAAGTGTGAGCAGTAATCCCATTTGTCGAAGCAATTTACGCATGGATTGATCAATTTGAGTACTAAAGGAAGAACAAGAAATGTGATTTTCATTATGCCCAAGGTTTTTGATGCAAGTGTATATTGATTTGCTTTGAGGCTGGGGTCTCTTATTAACGAGCTTTGTTCGGGTATTCAGAGACTTCTGATTGAAAACTTTGATTGGCCTGGTATTCTCATTAAGTGTTTAAAAATTATCATTTCATGTTCATTTTCATTATGAAACATCCAAAATAATGTTGTTCGGGAGCTCGACAAGCATGCACATCTAAAAAACAATTATTGTTAAAATTAGACATGAAACCACTCATGTAGAAAGCTCGGAATTATCTTCCTCTTTATTTTATGAACTTTCTTTAGGTGGAAAGAATTTCAGTTACCAGATGCTAAAATCATTATCTTATAACGTGAAATATGCGGAGTAGCAGATTTCAAAAGCCCAAATATTTCGGTCGTGTGGGCCTTTTTATTTTTACTTTTTAAAAGCAAGAAAGGAGCAAATTTCAGTCCATTCAAAAGAACAATAAATGGTAATGTAAATAAATTATTTTTTGAATTTTTAAAAGCCTGCATATATAGAACGATACATTAGAGAATGTCACGGTATGTATCCTTTGGTAATAAATCTTCGTCTTACCTGCCTTCGTCTTTTAAGAAAAAAGATTGGATCGAAATGAAATATTTAAATATACCTTATTTGTTGTCGAGATCATCTAAACAAGAAGTTGAGTTTTCTAAGTATATAAATCCTTGAAATTCGCAACTGAATACAAAATGTGAAAAATATTCATATGAATAATCGATCTGAAATATAGTTCCAAAAAGATTAAAGTTTCAAAAAAGGGACGACAATTTGTTAAAATGATCTAACTAACAAGTTGAGCACATCTACAATGGCATTTCCATTCAAAATTATTTTTGCTTGAAAATGTAAAAAAAGGAGACAACACGGTAGATCATAAGGAGTATATATACACATGTACATACACATGAGACTAATTTGATATGTGTGATACATATGCATATGAGGAATTGGTATTATTTGTTGGGATGCGAATTAAGGATCTTAAAACAAATTAAACAGTAGAGTTGGGATGAATAGTGTTTTATGGATTATATTGAAATTTTGAATTCTTTTTGAATTATACAGAATGCAATGCAAATCACAAATATCACAAATCATAGGATCAATCACAGATGCAGAAAATAAAATAAAAAACAGTAAAAGGAAAGTACACACTAGGATTTTATATTGGTTCAGGACCCCCCTACATCCAATCTCACACGACGCTAGGTTGATATGGATTTTTATTCAACAAATCCAATTACAATCCTTGATTTTAGGGCTAAAAGGGCATACCCCAACTGATTCCAAGTACAGTGAGACTTAGTTGATTTTCCGAGCCACAACTTTACACCCAATCGATTTCCGGGACAAATTCGCGCCCAATAGATTTATATAGGACACTATCGCGCCTTTTTTTAATCAATTTTTGTAGTATTGATTCGATAGGACTTGATCTTGCGATCTTTGGCTACAAACGGCTTATAACTTTTGAGTAACACTTGAATTTCAGAGTGAGTTTGATGTATAATTGAAAGAGAAGAAGAATGATATAATGTCTATGGAAATTGGTAGAGTATAATTGTAGAAAGTTAAGAATTTAAAAAGAATAATGGTAGAATGATTAGGGAAGAAGGAGATGAAAATTAATTAAAATTTTTGAATCTTGAAACCTTTATATAGTTTTCCAACAGCCACATCCTTTCAGAAAAGATTTGAATTCAAAAGACATAACTTCTCAAAATTTTAAAAACAATTTAACAGCTCCTATGTCGACATACACAAAGTTATATGTCGGCATCCCATCATAAAAATTCAAAAATAAAATTTTAAACCAAATCAAATAATGTTTAAATAAGTTACGGAGATTCCTGAGTTAAAACAAACTATTTTCCTTTATATTGAAAAAGAGTATATTAAGTAAAATATATATTTAAAAACATATATTAAAACGACTTAAAAAATTGTTAAAAACTAATCATAAAATGATATAAAAGTACTTGTATAAAACTATGAATATATTAAAACTTAATATAAATAAGGAAATTGAAAATATAAAGAACTATAGTAAGTAAAACTTAATTGAAATAAGAGTTAAGTATAATACTAAAAACAAGATTTAAAATAAATTTCTGAAGATAAAATATTTCTAAAAATACAAAAGTATAAAATTTAAAATAAGGAAGTTAGATTTATAAACAAGGAAGTAATTTTGAAATCATTTGAAAAATAGATTTAAAATTAAAATTAAATTTGAAATCAGAATTTAGTGTTAGCCAAAATTTTAACAAGATATTTAGACACCGTTATTGTATAATTCTTGAGCTATTTAAGTCTTGAATACTTGATACTCATGAGTCTTGAATCTTCAACTCTTCTTCTTTGAAATCTTTATTCTCTAAGCTGTATAATCTTCAATAATTAATACCTAAATAGATTTCATGTGTATACATACATGCATGCATGCATGCATGCATACGTACATACATATATATATATATATATTCTAGATAATAGTGTTAGTATATATTTTATAATGATAATTGAAACAAAGTTGAAACAAGGTTGTTGTCATCAAAAATATCACCATCACCATCTCACTCTCTAACAACCTCCCCCTTTTGATGATGACAACCTTCGTTATAAAATATTCATACCTGATTATATTTGATGTCTTGATTCTTCAGTTACTCCCCCTTACTTCATTTTCTCCGTTTTAAAATTACTAACTCCCCTTTAAACTAAACCCTACTTTATATTTCTCCCCGTTGTCATCAACAACAAAAATTATAGAATTCTTACTATAATACTCCCCCTAAAACTAAGGCATATTTCTAGAACTAAGACTAAAATAACTTCTTCAATACTATGTGACTATTTAAAACTAAGACAAACTATAATAACTGCTAAATCTAATTACAAACTAATAAACTATAATTCAAGACGTACAAATCAAACCAAATCAATTCAATACATATCCAATATATGTTAATACAATCTATCAATCTAATCCAAAACACACCAATCTCAAAGTTGTTTATTTACAAATTTAAATTCAAAATAATTCAATCAAACCACACAAATGAAGAGAAACTCATACATTTCGAGGAACTTCTACCCAACCATCTCCACCGAAGATTGGATCAACCTTTATAGCATCCCAGTCTTTGGTGAGAGATACTCGGGTGATGTTGTTGTCTTCATCTTTTGAAAGTAAAACGAGCTTCAATCGAATTGCATCAAGGTGCCTTTATTTTTATTTTATCATCTGTATTTGACTCAATTCTAAGTGACACTAATTTCGGAGATTGATAGAGAGAATATTCTTGAAAGAATTAAGGATTTCTTTAAGATTCTCACTTAGATTATGGATTTGAGTAGCCATAGATTTAAATTTATTAAGAAATAATAAAAGGAAATAAAGGGGGAATAAATAGAGAAGTTTTTCTAGAAGAAATGGGTATAAATAGGCTCTAAAATTTGTTAGAATCGAATAAACACTTGTTGGTTAAAGCAGTTTTCAAATTTAAATAAATTTGAATTTTTAAACTATTATATGTCGACATATAAAAAGTTGTATGTCGACATACATATGTAACTATCAATATTTTGAAGAGTTTTGTGATTTTTGATTCGCTTTGTGAAACGACCCGCAAATCCGTGCTATCTGAGTTGACTAAATACAACACACGTCTAACCCAAATAACACAGAAATACGACTCATTATTAGAAAGAAGATAGAGGGTGAGAATAGATAAGATAGAAAACTTAGAATAGGAGAAAAACGAAGATCACAACTCACAGCGGAACGAATAAAATATATCATATAACATAAGCTTTGAAATACAAATCTGTTTTGTACATATATACATACCATCATCAGAGTACACATAACATTTGACTCAGCGGAAGTAACTCCAAATAACTAACGTTGAAGCCTCCTGCTTCAAGCTCCTCCGAGTGTATCTGTAAAAGCCTGAAACACTTGACTGCCCGTACAAATTTGGGCACCCAAGAGTTTTGGGAAAACAAAACAAAATAAACTCTGGGTCAGTCATGGGACTGGTGTGAGTAAACTCCAACCATTTGTTTAACTTTCAAAACCCTTTTCGAAAGAGAAGATAATAGTAAGACCAGCCCACACATAAACATGGACGGCTTTTACCTTACTATAACCCAAAACACTTTGATACGAAAATCCAGTGATATTATAATAATGTCTACATCATGTAAATAATCAAATAGCAGAACGCTTGCATCTCACGCTCCACATATATAGTATAAAATCAAAAACCCGCATGGCGCTTATTGGAGATTGGATTTCCAACATGACAAGGTATGGGACCACCTTCCGACTGTGTATCTCTAGAGAGGAATACACTGGGTTCAACAAGAACATCTTGCAACCCGGCCCACACATGACCGACCACTCATTTCGCTTGAGTGTATCGAATGTATATCACCAACGGTTGGACTCAAACCACCGTTTCCCGAATGGGCAGAATCGATAGTTTTAGAAACAAAAGGAATTTCTCTAGATAGGTGATTATACACCCTAATGGGTGCGACCCACATAGCCATGCTGCCTGCCCGATTTTTGTCCTTTCCCGGTTGTTGAGGCCTGAGGCTACGCATACTTACCATTCATTGATAACACAATCACTTTGAATGCCACATTGTCAGATCCGTTAATCACTAGTTGAGTTTGCACAAATATTCTGGATATTATGCTAAGGGATAAATCCGTTGCAACCATATATATTCATACAGACCAACCCATTTGATCATTGGAAATACTCTGTCAGACATTCGTCCATTTACGTTCGTTCTGGGATTGAACGAAACCGAAGGCACTATTTCTATAAATAGAAAAGCCCTTGCACTTTACTCCGTCTTTAATATATTCAGCATACTTGGTTCGCAACGCTTATGCCGATACGGAGTGGTTCTTTGGATAATAATCCAACCGGTCTCTCCATATTGACAACGATGGTCAAAAACTTCGATAGTCTGTGATTTAACTATCGAATAAAAACAAGTGTTCATCCAACATAGCAAACAAATCATTGGGCCCTTTAATTAATATTTCATTAATTAAATCTCTTCTATATTCTCTTATCAATATTTGTTAACCAAATATTTTCAATAATCATTCTTGGCCCTTTACGCTATTTTTGATTTCGTTTCCTCATCGAATTCTATATATATCGATATATAGATTTCTAATTGTCAAATTTCTTAAAAATATTCTAACTCCTTAAATTTCCGGAAAATTTCGCCATAACCTCCCCTGTATCGGGAGCATCGGGAAATTGCAAATAGCTTCCCGGTATCTTCCCATCTCAAAAAGAAAAAGAAAAAGCCAATCGGCTTGCCGATACGGCGCATAAAATCTCATATATGAATTAAAACGTACCTTTTTGTCGAGCACATAAATTATATTCCTTCATCACTTTACCCCATACCTGTCTCCTGTATGTCTATACCTGTTCAATTGATTTCAACTATTCCCAATTGCTTTAACTCAATTCGTTAATTAACTTGTTAATTAACTCTTTGGTCTATTTCACTTTTATATTTGGACATAACACGTTCAAATATACTTTTAACTTGCTTATCAACTAATTGAACTCAAATTTCAATTAAAGTTCTATATTCGATTTCGAATATATTTTCGAACGCCAAATTCACTTTTCAAGGTTCGACTTTAGTTCAAACTCGATTAACTAATTTCTACTTTGACTTAGTTAATCCTAAATAATCAAAATAGGGTTATTGTTTCAAAAATCTCTTTGCTTACTTCACTCGAGCTCGCCTTTATTTCCTAACTCAAATTTAGGCTTTTAAAATGGAACTTTGGATTTTTATTTGCTTAAAAATCCTTATATTTATATATAAAATCCATTATGGTTTATAATGGTTTCTGGCGCTGCATTTTTGAAATTTTGATTTTGACATAACTCAAAATCTATACGTCGAAATTCATATTTTTCACTTTCATTAGAAAACTATTATCGAACCGGTCCTGACGTTTCTTATTTCAAAGAATTTCGATTTCAATTGAGTCCTGTGTATTCAATTGAAGTTCGAATCGCTATTTTACGAACTGCAGCGCTGCGGCGAGTTCGTTTTAATTATATTTATATATAAACCTTTAAACTTCGTTAAATGAATTCAACTCCATTCAACTCTATTTGAATTTCTTGATTCAAATCCCAATCTCACTTTATTTGAATTCTATATTCAAATTCCAATTCCTTTTCTATTTGATATTCAAATTCAATACTTAAATTTCTATTTGAATTCCATATTCTAATTCAACACTTGAATTCATTTGAATTCTTTTATTCAAACTCTATTTTTAAAATTCCATTTGAACTTCTATATTCCCATTTATATATTTGAAATTTATTGAAATTCAAATATTCAAACTCCTTTTTAAATTCTATATTCAAATTTTCATAGTTTAAAACCCATTTGAATTTCATGTTCAAATTCCATAGATCAAATCCGATTTGAATTCAATTTGAATCTCTTATATTCAAATTCCATTTTCCATTTCCGACCCCATTTGAATTTCTAATATTCAAATTCATTTTCAATACCATTTGAATTTCTAATATTCAAATTCATTAACACCATTTGAATTTCTAATATTCAAATTCATTTGAATTCCCTTGAATTCAAATTCCATTTCAAAACCCTTTGGATTTCCTATTTGAAATCCTATTTGAAATTCCATTTCCCATTCTACTTTGAAATTCTATTTTTCAAAGTTTATTTCAAATTCTATTTTGAAATCTCATATTCAAATTTCTACTTGAATTCCTATATTCAATTCCATGTTCAAATTCAACACTTGAATTTCTATTTCAAATCTCAATTCAAATTTCATATTTGAATTCCATTTCAAATCTCTATTCAAATTTCATATTTCAATTCTTCTTTGAAATACTATATTTCAAATTCTATTTAATTCTTCTTTGAAATTCTATATTTCAAATTCTATTTCAAATTCTCTTTGGAAATTCTATTTCAAATTCTCTATATTCAAACACCATTTGAAAATCCTATATTCAAATCCACCTTGGATTTTCGATTTGAATTCTAAATTCAAATTTTCTATTTCCTTTTCTTTTTGAATTCAAATTTCCATTTCCTTTTCTTTTTGAATTCAAATTTCCATTTCCTTTTAAATCATATTTTCAAAACACTTGTATTTCTATTTCTGAATTATCAACTGATAATTCTTTTTACTTCATTTATAACTTCGTTATAAAAGAACTATTTTTAAACTTCGTTATAAAAGAACTATTTTTAAACTTCGTTATACAGAAACTACTTGTTTTATTTTTCAAAACAAGTTTATATCTTTATGTCCATTTAAAATTCAAATTCTATTTAAAAATAGAATTTTTCCTTTTTAAATCTCAAATATCCTTCCACGATATTTTTATAAATCAATATTCAAGCCCAGTGATATTTAAACACACAAAACAACGAATTATTTATTTTTCTAACACGTCATATATAACAATATATATGCAAACAAATAAACAAACAGATAATATATTTTTGAGGAATCCAGTTGGATTCCTCCAACCTGTTTCCCTGCATCCACAGATGTTAGCACATAAATAATACCCATTCTGCTTCGTGGCAGAATATCGCGGTATAGAAGGTCATCCACTAATCATAGCGTGGGGCGTATAGGGTAATCATCCGCTATGAAACTGCGGGCATCCGCTAATGAGACTGCGGGAATCCAACCAACCAATCAACCCAATATATATATATATATATAGCCTAAATAACTAATATATATAAAACAAGCATAAAACATTCACACAAGCAACAGACAATTATTTTTAACGAAATAAAAATAATTAGAAATAAAAGGTGAGTGAGATTTACTCACCGTGTATTTTTGTTTGTCGAATATCCATGTTTAATTCAAGCTTTCACGGCTACGAATCGCCTCGACCAAATCTATTTAATACCTACAATTATCGATTTTTATTTAAAGATTAAACGGTTACTAATTTAAATTAACTAACAAAATAAATAAGTAATTTATCCTATGTATTTTAAATTAACAACGTATACCTCGTCGCCTTTTGACCAACTATGAAATCAACTATAATCAGTCCAAAAAATTTTGCTTTATCCCATTCGGGCATTCCACCAAACACTTCATCATCAAGTGCCATTTCCAAAAATCACAAACCAAACTTCTCCACATTAATCTTCCTCCATTGACAATCCCCTTTCCTACACCTCCACATCTCCCTCACCGTTGCCTACTGACCGAACTCCAGCATTGCAAACCATGGCTATCACCACTTCATCGCACCATCTCCCAATCAGCCACCAGAACTCCCTTATCGCGATTTCCCTTGTCATCCACTGTCGCATCCACTCTCAAGGTCGCCGCCCCCTTCCAGCAACCGTACCCTCAACAAATCGCGACCTCCCCTTTCTACAACTCGCGATGTCAACAATCCCACCACACCTTGTCATTGCACCCCTTTCTTCCTTAATCGCAAGCATCGAGACTCAGGGATCTCGCGGTCTTCCATCGCAATTTCGATTCCGCTCCCTCTTCTTCTTTTTTTTTTTTCTTTTCGGTGATTCGTTTTTTTTTTTTTTTTTTTTTTTGAAGTACTGAAGTACTGTGAAGGATAAACAAAGAGGCAAGAATACGAATTGTATTTCATGGAGTTGAGAAACGAGGGTAATACGAAGGCTACAGGTTTATTTATAAGAGTGAACTAGGGAACAGAACATACAGCTCGAGGTTTATTTACACAAGAGGCCATTAGGTTACTGATTCCTTTGCAGTGAAGAAAGGCAGCAGAACATCCAGCTCGAGGAGAAACTAGGTCTGCGATGTAAACAAATTAGGTCGGCCTGTTTAAATTTTAGGTTGGCAGAAGTACACGTCCTTAAATTTTGATTTTATATTATATAATACCCTAAAATATCTCCCGGTCCTTAAATCCAATCCCGAACCCCTATTTTTTCTTAACGACCAATATTTCCAAGTTTATACGGTATTCTAAACTTAAGGGATTCGATTTTGAAACTGAATTAGATTAAAATATAAACTATTTCAAATAATGAAATTTAAATTTTTTTTTATCGTTCTAATCCAGTATAGAATTTATATTAGTCGAATGAATTGTTTTCGGTTCAGTTTTATCTTTGAATTTAATAATTTTAGTTCCTCGTATTTCGATTATTTAATCGATAACTGAATAAAATACCATTTATATTATAAATTAAATATTTAAAAACCATACTAAATATTTAAAATAAACTGTTCAAAAATCTGGGTCGTTACATTCTTCCCCCCTTAAAATAATTTCGTCCTCGAAATTGCTAAGATAGGAAAATGGTACAAATCCATTACTTTTCAAAATCTCACTTATGTCGAAACTCAACTCCTCATATTGCAACAAATGCAATTCTACCAAACTTTTGGCTTCCATCCATATTGAATATCACACACTATATATGTTTTCATTCATTTAACCCTGAATGATTTGCAATTAAGTTGTTCACATCCAACTCATATTCTATTCATATTGGTTCAACCCCAATTTATCCAAATAGATTCTAGTCAATTGATTCACTTCGACCCATTTACTAGCTTAAGTTAATTTCAATTCCAAAATTCAAATCCCTGGGTTTTCCTTTCAAATTCTTTTGAAATCCCCTAAATATATACATATATTTATTTTCATTTCAAATTCAAAACATTTGAATTTTCAATCTACTTGTTTTCTTTCAAACAAATTTCCATCAAAAACTTTTTCTAAGGTAGCAATCTATCACTTAGAAACTCGAAAATGAACTCTGATGAGGCTGCAGTCATCATCAGAATTATTTCCCAGCGACTGAAGTGAGTTCAGTGCTTTATCATTTCAAAATCCATCTAAAATGATTTTCTTCCAACTTCTTCTAAAACAAAGCTATATTACTTTAACATACTTTGAAAAATATTTTTCAATTTCCCAGGATTTTGAATTCTTAATTCTGGTTTGAATTTGATTCTAATTCATCTCATTTGTATATTTAATTCCTATACAAATTCTATTTTGGTTATAAATAACCATTCCAATTTTATAATTTCGTTTGATTACAATCCTAACAATCAACACATCCATATAATAATTTCAGAAAATTATTCTTTCTATATCAAAATAGAAATTTTGGGTAAAATTATTTCATCTACCCACTTTAAAACTATATCGTGTTCAATTTTCTGTTCAAGTGTTTAGAAATTCCTATCGACTTTGTGGCGTCCCACTATTCGACCAGAATTCATAAACCACTCAACAGACTAGCCAACACAATATAAAACAACTTTTATATCAACTAACAAATACGCTCTCTCGTATATTCATACTCAACTCATTCTAGGGTACTACTGACCCTATCTCTAATGAGCACATGCCACACAAGCCTAGGTGTTCGCTCAACCTAAGCTCTGATACCAACTGAAACGACCCGCAAATCCGTGCTATCTGAGTTGACTAAATACAACACACGTCTAACCCAAATAACACAGAAATACGACTCATTATTAGAAAGAAGATAGAGGGTGAGAATAGATAAGATAGAAAACTTAGAATAGGAGAAAAACGAAGATCACAACTCACAGCGGAACGAATAAAATATATCATATAACATAAGCTTTGAAATACAAATCTGTTTTGTACATATATACATACCATCATCAGAGTACACATAACATTTGACTCAGCGGAAGTAACTCCAAATAACTAACGTTGAAGCCTCCTGCTTCAAGCTCCTCCGAGTGTATCTGTAAAAGCCTGAAACACTTGACTGCCCATACAAATTTGGGCACCCAAGAGTTTTGGGAAAACAAAACAAAATAAACTCTGGGTCAGTCATGGGACTGGTGTGAGTAAACTCCAACCATTTGTTTAACTTTCAAAACCCTTTTCGAAAGAGAAGATAATAGTAAGACCAGCCCACACATAAACATGGACGGCTTTTACCTTACTATAACCCAAAACACTTTGATACGAAAATCCAGTGATATTATAATAATGTCTACATCATGTAAATAATCAAATAGCAGAACGCTTGCATCTCACGCTCCACATATATAGTATAAAATCAAAAACCCGCATGGCGCTTATTGGAGATTGGATTTCCAACATGACAAGGTATGGGACCACCTTCCGACTGTGTATCTCTAGAGAGGAATACACTGGGTTCAACAAGAACATCTTGCAACCCGGCCCACACATGACCGACCACTCATTTCGCTTGAGTGTATCGAATGTATATCACCAACGGTTGGACTCAAACCACCGTTTCCCGAATGGGCAGAATCGATAGTTTTAGAAACAAAAGGAATTTCTCTAGATAGGTGATTATACACCCTAATGGGTGCGACCCACATAGCCATGCTGCCTGCCCGATTTTTGTCCTTTCCCGGTTGTTGAGGCCTGAGGCTACGCATACTTACCATTCATTGATAACACAATCACTTTGAATGCCACATTGTCAGATCCGTTAATCACTAGTTGAGTTTGCACAAATATTCTGGATAATATGCTAAGGGATAAATCCGTTGCAACCATATATATTCATACAGACCAACCCATTTGATCATTGGAAATACTCTGTCAGACATTCGTCCATTTACGTTCGTTCTGGGATTGAACGAAACCGAAGGCACTATTTCTATAAATAGAAAAGCCCTTGCACTTTACTCCGTCTTTAATATATTCAGCATACTTGGTTCGCAACGCTTATGCCGATACGGAGTGGTTCTTTGGATAATAATCCAACCGGTCTCTCCATATTGACAACGATGGTCAAAAACTTCGATAGTCTGTGATTTAACTATCGAATAAAAACAAGTGTTCATCCAACATAGCAAACAAATCACTGGGCCCTTTAATTAATATTTCATTAATTAAATCTCTTCTATATTCTCTTATCAATATTTGTTAACCAAATATTTTCAATAATCATTCTTGGCCCTTTACGCTATTTTTGATTTCGTTTCCTCATCGAATTCTATATATATCGATATATAGATTTCTAATTGTCAAATTTCTTAAAAATATTCTAACTCCTTAAATTTCCGGAAAATTTCGCCATAACCTCCCCTGTATCGGGAGCATCGGGAAATTGCAAATAGCTTCCCGGTATCTTCCCATCTCAAAAAGAAAAAGAAAAAGCCAATCGGCTTGCCGATACGGCGCATAAAATCTCATATATGAATTAAAACGTACCTTTTTGTCGAGCACATAAATTATATTCCTTCATCACTTTACCCCATACCTGTCTCCTGTATGTCTATACCTGTTCAATTGATTTCAACTATTCCCAATTGCTTTAACTCAATTCGTTAATTAACTAGTTAATTAACTCTTTGGTCTATTTCACTTTTATATTTGGACATAACACGTTCAAATATACTTTTAACTTGCTTATCAACTAATTGAACTCAAATTTCAATTAAAGTTCTATATTCGATTTCGAATATATTTTCGAACGCCAAATTCACTTTTCAAGGTTCGACTTTAGTTCAAACTCGATTAACTAATTTCTACTTTGACTTAGTTAATCCTAAATAATCAAAATAGGGTTATTGTTTCAAAAATCTCTTTGCTTACTTCACTCGAGCTCGCCTTTATTTCCTAACTCAAATTTAGGCTTTTAAAATGGAACTTTGGATTTTTATTTGCTTAAAAATCCTTATATTTATATATAAAATCCATTATGGTTTATAATGGTTTCTGGCGCTGCATTTTTGAAATTTTGATTTTGACATAACTCAAAATCTATACGTCGAAATTCATATTTTTCACTTTCATTAGAAAACTATTATCGAACCGGTCCTGACGTTTCTTGTTTCAAAGAATTTCGATTTCAATTGAGTCCTGTGTATTCAATTGAAGTTCGAATCGCTATTTTACGAACTGCAGCGCTGCGGCGAGTTCGTTTTAATTATATTTATATATAAACCTTTAAACTTCGTTAAATGAATTCAACTCCATTCAACTCTATTTGAATTTCTTGATTCAAATCCCAATCTCACTTTATTTGAATTCTATATTCAAATTCCAATTCCTTTTCTATTTGATATTCAAATTCAATACTTAAATTTCTATTTGAATTCCATATTCTAATTCAACACTTGAATTCATTTGAATTCTTTTATTCAAACTCTATTTTTAAAATTCCATTTGAACTTCTATATTCCCATTTATATATTTGAAATTTATTGAAATTCAAATATTCAAACTCCTTTTTAAATTCTATATTCAAATTTTCATAGTTTAAAACCCATTTGAATTTCATGTTCAAATTCCATAGATCAAATCCGATTTGAATTCAATTTGAATCTCTTATATTCAAATTCCATTTTCCATTTCCGACCCCATTTGAATTTCTAATATTCAAATTCATTTTCAATACCATTTGAATTTCTAATATTCAAATTCATTAACACCATTTGAATTTCTAATATTCAAATTCATTTGAATTCCCTTGAATTCAAATTCCATTTCAAAACCCTTTGGATTTCCTATTTGAAATCCTATTTGAAATTCCATTTCCCATTCTACTTTGAAATTCTATTTTTCAAAGTTTATTTCAAATTCTATTTTGAAATCTCATATTCAAATTTCTACTTGAATTCCTATATTCAATTCCATGTTCAAATTCAACACTTGAATTTCTATTTCAAATCTCAATTCAAATTTCATATTTGAATTCCATTTCAAATCTCTATTCAAATTTCATATTTCAATTCTTCTTTGAAATACTATATTTCAAATTCTATTTAATTCTTCTTTGAAATTCTATATTTCAAATTCTATTTCAAATTCTCTTTGGAAATTCTATTTCAAATTCTCTATATTCAAACACCATTTGAAAATCCTATATTCAAATCCACCTTGGATTTTCGATTTGAATTCTAAATTCAAATTTTCTATTTCCTTTTCTTTTTGAATTCAAATTTCCATTTCCTTTTCTTTTTGAATTCAAATTTCCATTTCCTTTTAAATCATATTTTCAAAACACTTGTATTTCTATTTCTGAATTATCAACTGATAATTCTTTTTACTTCATTTATAACTTCGTTATAAAAGAACTATTTTTAAACTTCGTTATAAAAGAACTATTTTTAAACTTCGTTATAAAGAAACTACTTGTTTTATTTTTCAAAACAAGTTTATATCTTTATGTCCATTTAAAATTCAAATTCTATTTAAAAATAGAATTTTTCCTTTTTAAATCTCAAATATCCTTCCACGATATTTTTATAAATCAATATTCAAGCCCAGTGATATTTAAACACACAAAACAACGAATTATTTATTTTTCTAACACGTCATATATAACAATATATATGCAAACAAATAAACAAACAGATAATATATTTTTGAGGAATCCAGTTGGATTCCTCCAACCTGTTTCCCTGCATCCACAGATGTTAGCACATAAATAATACCCATTCTGCTTCGTGGCAGAATATCGCGGTATAGAAGGTCATCCACTAATCATAGCGTGGGGCGTATAGGGTAATCATCCGCTATGAAACTGCGGGCATCCGCTAATGAGACTGCGGGAATCCAACCAACCAATCAACCCAATATATATATATATATATATATATATATATATATATAGCCTAAATAACTAATATATATAAAACAAGCATAAAACATTCACACAAGCAACAGACAATTATTTTTAACGAAATAAAAATAATTAGAAATAAAAGGTGAGTGAGATTTACTCACCGTGTATTTTTGTTTGTCGAATATCCATGTTTAATTCAAGCTTTCACGGCTACGAATCGCCTCGACCAAATCTATTTAATACCTACAATTATCGATTTTTATTTAAAGATTAAACAGTTACTAATTTAAATTAACTAACAAAATAAATAAGTAATTTATCCTATGTATTTTAAATTAACAACGTATACCTCGTCGCCTTTTGACCAACTATGAAATCAACTATAATCAGTCCAAAAAATTTTGCTTTATCCCATTCGGGCATTCCACCAAACACTTCATCATCAAGTGCCATTTCCAAAAATCACAAACCAAACTTCTCCACATTAATCTTCCTCCATTGACAATCCCCTTTCCTACACCTCCACATCTCCCTCACCGTTGCCTACTGACCGAACTCCAGCATTGCAAACCATGGCTATCACCACTTCATCGCACCATCTCCCAATCAGCCACCAGAACTCCCTTATCGCGATTTCCCTTGTCATCCACTGTCGCATCCACTCTCAAGGTCGCCGCCCCCTTCCAGCAACCGTACCCTCAACAAATCGCGACCTCCCCTTTCTACAACTCGCGATGTCAACAATCCCACCACACCTTGTCATTGCACCCCTTTCTTCCTTAATCGCAAGCATCGAGACTCAGGGATCTCGCGGTCTTCCATCGCAATTTCGATTCCGCTCCCTCTTCTTCTTTTTTTTTCTTTTCGGTGATTCGTTTTTTTTTTTTTTTTTTTTTTGAAGTACTGAAGTACTGTGAAGGATAAACAAAGAGGCAAGAATACGAATTGTATTTCATGGAGTTGAGAAACGAGGGTAATACGAAGGCTACAGGTTTATTTATAAGAGTGAACTAGGGAACAGAACATACAGCTCGAGGTTTATTTACACAAGAGGCCATTAGGTTACTGATTCCTTTGCAGTGAAGAAAGGCAGCAGAACATCCAGCTCGAGGAGAAACTAGGTCTGCGATGTAAACAAATTAGGTCGGCCTGTTTAAATTTTAGGTTGGCAGAAGTACACGTCCTTAAATTTTGATTTTATATTATATAATACCCTAAAATATCTCCCGGTCCTTAAATCCAATCCCGAACCCCTATTTTTTCTTAACGACCAATATTTCCAAGTTTATACGGTATTCTAAACTTAAGGGATTCGATTTTGAAACTGAATTAGATTAAAATATAAACTATTTCAAATAATGAAATTTAAAAAAAATTTATCGTTCTAATCCAGTATAGAATTTATATTAGTCGAATGAATTGTTTTCGGTTCAGTTTTATCTTTGAATTAAATAATTTTAGTTCCTCGTATTTCGATTATTTAATCGATAACTGAATAAAATACCATTTATATTATAAATTAAATATTTAAAAACCATACTAAATATTTAAAATAAACTGTTCAAAAATCTGGGTCGTTACACTTTGGCTGATATAAACTTGTTTTTCTTAATTTAGTAACTATTCCAGAGATATTTAAATAAGAATTAACAGAAATACAAAGCTTCATTTCAAACTAATGATAACGACACGTGAAACTAGTACATAACATAAGATAGAAATACGAAAATTGAAATACAAGTGAATACAACAAGACAATAAATTTAGAATTCAGCGGAGCAGGAGGATGATGACAAGCCAAGTTTTCTTCCAACTTTCCTAAAGAACTTGCTCATTTTAGTAGATATTTTTCAATTTTTTTACTAAATGATCTCTCAAGTGCCTTTTGGTTCTTGGCTAGAATCATTTGGTTTTTGAAAAGGGTTTTCTTTGAAGGGTTAGCGGGAAATTTAGTGCTTTCTAAGGAAGTATCTTCTTCCTCTTCTTTGATATCCATGTGATCGGTTTCTTCTTCTTCTTCCAATCTTGCTTGCTTTTCCACATATATTGCATAAGGATGAAACACAAGTGGAATCTTCATAAGAGAAATATTTGAAATTGAAAACTTTTCTAGAAACAAACTTTTCTCCTTTGAAATCAACACCAAAATATTTAAAAATACGTGTAAGGTAAACTTCATGGTATAACGTATTTTCTTTTGGTCAAATATCCATCGGAAGAAATACACTTACAATTTTGAGTCAAATTGATGTCATAATTCCCAAAAATAGCAAAGAGAGCTTTATTAACTTTCATAGTAAGGTTGTTGAAATTTCTAGAAGGAGGGGTGACGGTATGTTGAAGAAGTAAGTTGACAATTCTTGCTTTCGGACGACAAAATGTGAAACACCCCACCTCTGTTAAGGTCACTCACAAAGGGAATGCCTTAACTTTGGTGGAGGGTTATAGGTACAAGACACAGAAAACTTTACAAGAAAGATAAATATAAGCAGCGAAATTCAATTATTTATTCCATACGTGGTTCAATACAAAAGCATTACATCAAATTGTCTTAAAATAACTTCCAAAACATTACAACATAATTTCTGTCTTGATTATTTAATAAAGAAGCATAAACCATAAATAAAACTGCATAAATCCCCAAGGGTAATGTCTAAGAGCCATAGCCAAAGTGAGAAAGAGTCCAGATCATACATCTACTTTCTTGAAGCTTGCAAAGAGTCTGACTAAGCTGCAGTATTTCCTCCTTGTGGACCTGGGCGGACGGAAGAAAAGAGGACGAAAGAAAACGGGTCAGACAATAAGTCTGGTAAGTTCGATGATTACTAGTATTTAAAGAAGGAAAGGGATCATGACAGTACTACCAGAACATAGGACAATACCCTAATATAAGACAAGAGGAACATGTGATCGCACCCATTACTATAGTCTCTGCACCTACTTAACCATTGGTTCAACCAACCTTACGTGTTTATTACAAACGACCCCCTTAATGATCGGCTCCTACTCGTATGCATTCATATCCTGTGTCATTAGGCCCCGCTTGACTGTAGATACTTGTGTTGGTCCTACCATGGGGTGTATCAGTCCCTCTGGTGGCAATCCGACTCGATTCAGGATGCACAGTGTATACTACTGATGCCCAGTGCCGGATTTTTCCACTCTGGAGTACGTGCACGCCCATACTCCGTCGGAACCTACACTGGCCTACCAACCGCTGATGTTTTGACCGCTCATACTCAGCCCAGTAATCGTGCCCCACCCTGCCTAGTTTCAGGGTACCATGATACATCTATGTGGGTTACTACTGAAATGGGTCCCCGTTACTAGGATTTTCTAATCAACATGTTTATTTGGCTAAGTGTCCAAGTTTACTTAACCCTACCCATTCGTTTAGTTTACATGTTGAATCGGTTAATTGTTTTCCCTGATTGACTTAACCCTACCAATCCTGACTTAGCTTTAATTTATTAAAGCACCAACCACTCACATTAGACAGGTCTTGTTGTGGTCACTGGATGTGCCGGTCGGTTCCGGGCAGATTTACACCACAACTCAGTCTAACCTCGGGTTCTTTTTGGGGTTGATGCACTAACCACCCACATTAGACAGGTCTTATTGTGGTCACTGGATATGCCGGTCGGTTCCGGGCAGATTTACACCACAACTCAGTCTAACCTCGAGTTAGGTATATTCGTCTTTTTCTAAATTCACATTTTTCTATATATGTCTAATTTCTTTATGTAAATTAAATTAAATTTAATCATGCCATAATTATCCTTTGATTATGCTCACCATAAATGGTATATCAAACATACCACTTTATGAACAAATCTATGCCATGAATTTTTCAAATTTTCCCATCGCTACCCCCGTGGAACGTACGCATGAACCACATAAAATGTTGGGCTAGTAAATTAGCCCAAACCCATAAACAAAAAGGGTAATAAACAAGGGACATGAAATAAACATAAAATAGCATACATTTCAACTTGTCGTGTGTAACTTGGCATAGAGGTATCATTTAACTTTAATTAAATGGGTAAAGGTGAACTTGTGACTAAGTTGGGTCTAATTGTCATGTAAATTTGACAAAGGTCTAGCATGGAGGTTTAACGTATAATCACAGTTTCAACCCACAACTTAGCATATTAACTTTTTTGTGTCAAAACATAAGAAAGCTACTATAATCATTTTTAAATCACAACTTAGCATATTAATTTATGTGTGTTAAATATAAGAGAACTATTATCAACATATTCGAATCACAACCTAGCATGATGACTTATGTTAAAACATAAGAGGACTATAATTCCAAATTTTACCACATAATTAGATTCAACCTAACATGGATATACATAAGTGTTGATCTAACATATAAGCATGTGTTTTAGATCATAAACTTGCAAATAACCGCTAATTTATAACATGACCTGTTTCACCACTTAATTGGAAAAATAAATACATTACCCAATCATAATAGACTCCAATAACATACAATATGTTCATCACCACAAGCATATAGACATGATTAATATACAACATGTTTATCGCCACAAGCATATAGACATGATTAATTACAACGATACTTTAAGATAAATGAGAATCAAATCTTATACATAAGCATTATTTTATATCCAAATTACAACATGTCATGATTCAATTGAAAGAATGTTTAAATCTGCGTAATAACCAACTTACAAACTAAAAAGGAATTCTTGCATTCTGAAATCTGAATTATGAAATTGGTAAGCTCGCCTTTGATGTAGATCGTTGAATTTGATAATCTTTTAATTTGATTTTTTATTCAGGTACTTATCTTGTCTTTGAGTTGGCGACGGCTACTCCAAGTTTTCTATTGACAGCATGATAGTTCTAAGATTATTTTTGTCTGACTTTTAGGTTTGAGCATTAAGTATATAGAATTTCAATTTAATTTGAGCCGTTGGATGATCCTAGGGTTAACCACAACCATCCAGTGAAGATAGGGTGACACCTCAGCCCTAGTGACTCAGCACTGAGTCACAAAATTGTCACCTTTCAGTTCTTCCCGGGTGGGTGGGTGGGGGGCAGGTCGACCTGTAGGGAGGAGGTCGACACTAGGGTCGACCTGGGTCCTAGGTGGGAATTTTCCCGCCCAGCCCGCTTCTGCATTCTGATTTGAATTTGAATTTGTTTTCAAGCTGTTTGAATTTATTTTAATTTTTTGGAAACTTCCGACAACTATAACTTCTTCATACGAAGTCCAATTTACGCAAACTCAGACTCTATCTCAACCAGAATTCCGAGACGAACACAATGGTGTAACCTGTTTCCCTTAATTCTCACATTTTAAATTAAGTGTTGTTTAATTCGTTACTATACCTTTAAGAGAAAATACAGGGTGTTACATTCTCCCTTCCTTTTAGGATTTCGTCCCCGAAATCTTCAAGTCGAGAAGGACTTATATCTTACCATCCAATCACCCATCTACTTAATCATCAAACACAGGCGTCCATTGTCCTTAAAAGATTTCTAATGCTTCATGATCATATGCATTGTGCGTGTGTATGTCCTTATCTAATGCAAAATCAGGCGGTCTACTGATTCAGTTGACCTCCTTAATGTAAATTATGTTAGTGCCATGAGTCCATTATGAATGCAATTTTTCCTACTCAAAATTTCCTACATGAGTGCACAATCATTCATACAAATGCAATGTCCATATGATAACACATCAAGTTTCAATCCATATACCAATACATATATGCATATGCAATATGGGAGTGACTGAGCCAATCTAATACCTAATGTGTGTGTGTATGCATCCACTAGCAACCACTTGCAACCATCAATCATAACATGTTTCAATTACATGTTTACATCCAAATGGGTTCCTACCTAAGCAGAAAGGATAGGATCGAGGAGATATACCTAAAAAGATAGATACGAGCATAAACTTAAGGAAAAAGAGATTAAGGATGTACCCTCAAAAAGATAAGGGTAGGCTGCACGTATTCTGTCCTTAGTTTCCCACGCGTCTTCCTCGGTGTCGCTCCATTGAACTTTGATGAGCTTAACTTCATGGTTGCGTAGCTTTTTGACTTCTGTTCCCAAGATGCGGGTTGGAACTCTCCTCACAGTTGCTTCTCGTTCAACTTCAACTTCCTCTAGCATACTTGGTTCTACCACTTCCGCAGACTCGTGTAAGCATTTCCGCAGGTGAGAACATGAAAGACATTATGAACCCCGGCCAACCTTTCGAGGAGTTGTACCCTATAAGCCATCTTCCCAATCTTCTCGATGATAGGGAACGACCCTACAAATCTTGGTGCTGACTTTCATGCGGATCCAAAGCGAACGATGTTCCTCAAAGGAGACACTTTAAGAAATGCCTTGTCCCCAACTTCGAACTCAAAGTCAGTTCTTCTTTTGTCTGCGTAGGACTTCTGTCTATCTTGGGCAGTCTTCATTCTTCTTCGTATCAAGTCTACTTTCTCTGAAGTTTCCCTAATCATGTCTGGTCCAAGTATGAGCTTGTCTGTGGACTCCCACCAGCAAGTTGGTGACCTGCACGGTCTTCCATATAAAGCTTCGAAAGACGCCATGCCTATGGTGGCTTGGTAGCTATTGTTGTAAGCGAATTCCACCAAAGGTAGATGATCCACCCATGTACCTCCGAAGTCAATAATGCACAATCTCAAGAGGTCTTCTAATACTCTGTTGACTCTTTCCGTCTGGCCATCGGTTTGAGGGTGATAGGTCGTGCTTAAGCATAACTATGTGCCTATAGCCTCTTGTAAACTCTTCCAAAACTCGCTCGTGAAGATAGGATCTCGATCACTCACTATGTTGGAGGGTATCCTATGGAGTCGAACTATCTCTTTAAGATATATGGATGCTAGAGATGAGGCAATCCTTCTACTCTTGACGGGTATAAAGTGGGCGCTTTTTGTGAGCCTGTCCACTATTACCCAAATGCTGGTATTGCCCCTTCTTGACCTAGGCAACCCATCTATAAAGTCCATCGAGATGCTATCCCATTTCCACTGTGGGACTTCTAGATGATGGAGCAGACCACCAGGCTTCTTCTGCTCCGCCTTGACTTGTTGGCATATTAAACACTTAGAAACAAATTCAGCTACGTCTTTCTTCATGCCATTCCAAAAGAAAACTCTTTTGATGTCTTTATACATTTTTTCTCCGCTTGGGTGTATGGTCAGCTTGGAATGGTGTGCCTCTTCTAGAACCGCCTTTATCAAATCCCTTTCTTGGAGGGCGCATAGTCTTCCATCTCGTCTCAACTAGCCCTTAGCATCAATGGAGTATCTATTGAGGTGACTGGAAGTCTCACCAATAATTAACTTGTCCATCACATCGGCTAGCTGAGGGTCTTCTCTTTGCGCGGCTCCAATTGAGTCTAGTAGAGTTGGTCGCACTTCTAACGTTGCTAGCAAGCCAGGTACAAAGTTAGAGGAGGGTTTGAAGTTAAAGCTTGCTATGAACTCCAAGCTTTGCCTTTCCACAAAGAGAGGGCTTAAGGCTAGCTTCTTTCTACTTAAGGCGTCTGCTACTGCATTGCCCTTGCCAGGAGTGTAGGAAATCTCAAAATCGAACGAGGCAAGAAACTCCATCCATCTTTGCTGCCTCAAATTGAGATCTTTCTACGAGAAAAGGTATTTCTACGATTTATAGTCAGTATACAGTTCAAATTTCTCACCTAGGAGATAATGGTGCCAAGATGTAAGCGCAAAAACGATGGCTGCCACCTCTAGGTCATGGGTTGGGTAGTTTTTCTCATGTACTTTCAACCGCCTTCCACCATAAGCCACTACCTTCCCTTCTTGCATCAGAACAGCGCCTAGTCCCGTTCCGCAAGCATCTGTGTAAACTGTAAACATCTTGCTTCCATCGGGCAATGTCAGAACTGGGGCTATTATTAGAGCCCTTTTCAAACGTTGGAAAGCAATATCGCAATCCAAATCCCAGTTGAAAGCTAGGTTCTTCTTTGTCAATCTTGTCAGTGGAGCTGAGATTTTTGCAAAATCTTTGATAAATTTTAGATAAAAGCCTGCTAGCCCGAGAAAGCTTCGGACTTCGGTTGCATTTCGAGGAACCTTCCAATCTTGCACAGCAACCACCTTCGCGGGGTCCACAGCTATCCCCTCTTTGGACACCACGTGTCCAAGGAACCTAACTTCTTCCCTCTAGAAATGGCATTTGGAGAATTTCGCCTTCAGCTGATATGCACGGAGAGTATCCATGACTTCTTTTAGATGCTGAGCATGCTGTTTCTCATTCTTTGAGAAGATCTAAATATCATCTACGAAGACCACCACAAACTTATTGAGGAACTCTCGGAACACCCTGCTTATTAAATCAACGAAGTAAGCGGGTGCATTTGTCAAGCCGAAAGGCATGACAAGCCACTCGAAGAAACCATCTGGAGTTCTGAACGCGGTCTTATCAATGCTATCTTCAGCCACCCTTAGCTGATGAAACCCGGTAGCCAAATCTAATTGGGAGAAAACCGATGCACCTACAAGCTGATCGAACAAATCATCTATTCTCGGGAGTGGGTGCCTATTCCTTCTGGTCAGCTTGTTTAGCTCCCTATAATCAACGAACAGGTGAAGCGAACCGTCCGCTTTAGTGGCGAACACTACTGGAGCACCCCATTCAGAAATACTCTACCTTATAAACCCTTTCTCAAGCAATTCTTTAACTTGCTTGCTGAGTTCCTTCCTCTCCCTCGGATCCATGTGTCTAACAGGTAAAGCAACGAGTTTTGCGTTGTCCACGAGGTATATGCGGAAGTCTATCTCCCGCTTTGGAGGTAAGCCCTTTACCTCTTCAAACACATCCGAGTATTCACGGACTACCCTTACAGACTGCAAGTTCTCAACAGACACATCAAGCGAATCTAGATAACTAAGCATAACGGAGTCTATGGGATTACAAGAAATTTTGAGAGTGTTACCGAGGCGAGTCATGAGTCTAACCACTCTCTTTTCACAATCGACGACGGCACCATTACTGGATAGCCAGTCCATGCCTAGAATCAACTCATAGCCCGTGAAGCTCAAAACAAAGGCATTACATCTAAACCCAACGCTTAGTATAGATATTTTCAAATCCAAACAAACCATTGACAAATAAGCTGAGCCCCCAATTGGATTTGAAACAACCAAGGGATCCTCTACTATACTGGTGTCTAGGTGCAGAGATTCCACTAAAGCAGTAGATATAAAAGAGTGTGATGCGCCAGAATCAAAAAGTGTACGAACAGGATGATCAAAAAGATAGACTAAACTTTCGACAGAAATATTTCTACCTCGTTCTTGAGGAGGTGCCGTGAGAGCGTGAACTTGTCCTCCAGAAGAAGGTCCATCTCCCTCCCCTTGCTTCCTTGGGCAAGCCCTAGCCATGTGTCCTGTCTCGCCAGTGGAAACAACCACCCATCATCCTTTTCTTCTTATTGCAATCATTGATCAGATGTCCAGGAATGCCACAGAAACTACACTTTCTCTTTTCACGGGGTTTGTTGTTCTTCCTGCCTTTCTTTAAATCAGCCTTCTTGTTCTGCGACCCCTCCCCCTGCTTTTCCTGAGGCACTTCCGCTTTTGCCTCTTTCTTGCCCTTGTCTTCCTCATGTAAGAGTGCCATGTCGACTAACCTCTCGTAAGTAGCCCCCATAGGTATATGGGTCATAGCCAAGCCGTGAAGTGGCTTATTCAATCCCTTGACAAAACGGAGAACCTTCTTATGAGGAGTATTCACTGAGTCCAGTCCAAATCGGGCCAGCTGATTGAATTGATTGACGTACTCCTTGACCGTCATACTTCCTTGCTTAAGAGATAAGAACTTTTCTAGCTGTAGACTTTGTTCAGCTTGTGAGAGGAATTTCATCTCAAACCTTATCCTGAAATCCTTCCATGTGTCAACTGGTCTTTCAGCGTTAGTGACTTCCCACCAATAGGAAGCTTCATCTTTGAGCAACCATACAACCAGCTGTATCTTCTGCATATCGTCCACCTCGAAGATAACGAACATATCCTCAGTTTCTTTGAGCCAGTTCCTAGCTTCTACGAATGATTCAGTTCCCTTGAAATCCTTTCCACCCATGGCCCTAAAGTCTCTACAAATCTCTGAGAAAGCATTTGCACGAGGAGGAGGAACTGCTGCAGCTGGAGGAGGAGGAATGTCTGATGGGCCTGCGTCGTTGGCCCTAGCCTCTAAGTACCTCCTGAACCAGCCAGGTATTAGTACACCCTCTGGAAGGTTAAGATTCCCAGACATGCTGAAACGAAAAAGAAAAGATTGAAAACAAAGGATAGAAAGATAGTGCATATGGCTTTGGGGATTATGCCTTTTTAAATTTAAAACAACACTCTTTCTTGTAAAATGCTTCTTTATATTCCTTTTTGAAAATAATTTTCAAAAACTCTTATCTGATCTGGCAAACCTTTGCTTTGATACCAAGTGAAACACCCCACCTCCGTTAAGGTCACTCACAAAGGGAATGCCTTAACTTTGGTGGAGGGTTACAGGTACAAGACACGGAAAACTTTACAAGAAAGATAAATATAAGCAGCGAAATTCAATTATTTATTCCATACGTGGTTCAATATAAAAGCATTACATCAAATTGTCTTAAAATAACTTCCAAAACATTACAACATAATTTCTGTCTTGATTATTTAATAAAGAAGCATAAACCATAAATAAATCTGCATAAATCCCCAAGGATAATGTCCAAGGGCCATAGCCAAGGTGAGAGAGAGTCCAGATCATACATCTACTTTCTTGAAGCTTGCAAAGAGTCTGACTAAGCTGTAGTATTCCCTCCCTGTGGACCTGGGGGGGGGAAGCGGAAGAAAAAGGACAAAAGAAAACGGGTCAAACAATAAGTCTGGTAAGTTCGGTGATTACTAGTATTTAAAAAAGGAAAGGGATCATGACAGTAATAACAGAACATAGGACAATACCCTAATATAAGACAAGAGGAACATGTGATCGCACCCATTACTATAGTATCTGCACCTACTTAACCATTGGTTCAACCAGCCTTACGTGTTCATTACAAACGATCCCCTTAATGATTGGCTCCTACTCGTATGTATTCATACCCTGTGTCATTCGGCCCCTCTTGACTGTAGATACCTGTGCTGGTCCCACCATGGGGTGTATCAGTTCCTCTGGTGGCAACCCGACACGATTCAGGATGCACAGTGCATGCTACTGATGCCCAGTGCCTGATTTTTCCACTCCGGAGTACGTGCATGCCCATACTCCGTCGGAACCTACACTGGCCCACCAACCATCGACGTTTTGACCGCTTATACTCAGCCCAGTAATCGTGCCCCACCCTGCCTAGTTTCAGGGTACCATGATACATCTATGTGGGTTATTGTTGAAATGGGTCCCCGTTACTAGGGTTTTCTAATCAACATGTTTATTTGGCTAAGTGTCCAAGTTTACTTAATCCCACCCATTCATTTAGTTAACATGTTGAATCGGTTAAGTGTTTTCCCTGATTGACTTAACCTTACCAATCCTGACTTAGCTTTAATTTATTAAAGCACCAACCATTCACATTAGACAGGTCTTGTTGTGGTCACTGGATGTGCCGGTCGGTTCTAGGAAGATTTACACCACAACTCAGTCTAACCTCGGGTTCGTTTTGGGCTTGATGCACTAACCACCTACATTAGACAGGTCTTTGTTGTGGTCACTGGATATGTCTGTCGGTTCCGGCAGATTTGCACCACAACTCAGTCTAACCTTGGGTTAGAAATATTCGTCTTTTTCTAAATCACATTTTTCTATATATGTCTAATTTCTTTATGTAAATTTAATTTAATCATGCCATAATTATCCTTTGATTATGCTCACCATAAATGGTATATCAAATATACCATTTTATGAACAATTCTATGCCATGAATTTTTCATATTTTCCCATCGCTACCCCCGTGGACCGTATGCATGAATCACATAAAATGTTGGGCTAGTAAATTAGCCCAAACCTATAAACAAAAAGGGTAATAAACAAGGGACATGAAATAAACATAACATAGCATACATTTCAACTTGTCATGTGTAACTTGGCATAGAGGTACCATTTAACTTTAATTAAATGGGTAAATGTGAACTTGTGACTAAGTTGGGTCTAATTGTCATGTAAATTTGACAAAGGTCTAGCATGGAGATTTAACGTATAATCACAGTTTCAACCCACAACTTAGCATATTAACCTATGTATGTCAAAACATAAGAAAGCTACTATAATCATTTTTAAATCGCAACTTAGCATATTAAATTATGTGTGTTAAACATAAGAGAACTATTATCAGCATATTCGAATCACAACCTAGCATGATGACTTATATGTTAAAACATAAGAGGACTATAGTTCCAAATTTTACCATATAATTAGATTCAACCTAACATGGATATACATGAGTGTTGATCTAACATATAAGCATGTGTTTTAGATCACAAACTTGCAAATAACCGCCAATTTATAACATGACATGTTTCACCACTTAATTGGCAAAATAAATCCATTACCCAATCATAATAGATTCCAATAACATACAATATGTTCATCATCACAAGCATATAGACATGATTAATATACAACATGTTCATCGCCACAAGCATATAGACATGAATAATATACAACATGTTCATCGCCACAAGCATATAGACATGATTAATTACAACGATACTTTAAGATAAACAAGAATCAAATCTTATACATAAGCATCATTCTATATCCAAATTACAACATGTCATGATTCAATTGAAAGAATGTTTAAATCTGCGTAATAACCAACTCACAAACTAAAAAGGAATTCTTGCGTTTTGAAATCTGAATTCTGAAATTGGTAAGCTCGCCTTTGATGTAGATCGTTGAATTTGATAATCTTTTAATTTGATTTTTGATTCAGATTCTTATCTTATCTTTGAATTGGTGACGGCTACTCCAAGTTTTCTGTTGACAGCATGATAGTCTAGAATTATTTTTGTGTGAATTTTAGGTTTGAGCATTAAGTTGTTTATATAGAATTTCAATTCAATTTGAGTCGTCGGATGATCCTAAGGTTAACCACAACCATCCAGTGAAGATAGGGTGACACCTCAGCCCTAGTGACTCAGCACTGAGTCACAAAATCGTCACCTTTCAGATCTGCCCGGGGGGGGGGGCAGGTCGACCCCCAGGTCGACCTGTAGGGGGGAGGTCGACACTAGGGTCGACCCCCTGGTCGACCTGGGTCCTGGGCGTGAATTTTCCCGCCCAACCCGCTTCTGACTTCGGATTTGAATTTGTTTTCGAGCTGTTTGAATTTTCTGGATACTTCCGGCAGCCATAACTTCTTCATACGAAGTTCAATTTACGCAAACTCAGACTCTATCTCAACCAAAATTCAGTGACGAGCACAATGGCATAACCCATTTCCCTTAATTCTAACATTTTAAATTAAGTATTGTTTAATTCGTTACTATATCGTTAACAGAAAATACGGGGTGTTACAAAATGATTTTGGAATTCCATATTTTCATCGCTTTCAAAGATATGGGGAAAATTTTCTGTAACGCCCCAATTTTTAAAAAGCAATAGTTATATAGAGAAGATTAATAAATCAAGTATTAATTAATAAAATATTCAAAATGGACTTCACCATTGCGTCGCAATGAAATTCTGATTCAGATAGATTTTTGGTTTGCATGAATCAGACTAAGTATGAACAAGATATGATCAATAGTCGTTTGAATAAATTAAATAATTTAAATTAGTAAATTCAGAAAAGGTGCAGTGGTCAACGGGGGACCAAGGCTCTATATGGGTCGATCCTTATGTCGACCCACATGATTCGACCCACATTGGAGGTGAGTCGACCCACTTTGAGATCAGGAACGACCTATGCGTGGCCAGATTAGCCTACTTCTAGATAATTTTTTTGATGAATCATGATGATGAGTTTTCTATGGTTTGGATTGAAACCCTAATATCATATGGCCTAGTTATCTTATCATACCTATAAATAGACTAGCAACCCTCACTCTTTTCCTATACAAGTATTTCTTCATCTTCTTCCTCTGCTCTATTATGTTCTGGAAATAAAATTAGGGAAAAGTTTTGGTGCTGTCAAAATATAAATCTGAAAGGATACTATGCTTCCACATCTTTTCTAAAGGCCTTTTTCTGGATCTACAACAAATCTTTGTGAGTTTTATGTTATTCTTAGATTAGCAAACCCAAATAAAAATGATTTTGACTGTAAAATATATTGGATCTGAAAATTACAGTGTTTATAAGTTCATCTTTTACATGTTATTGTTTATTTTAATTACTATCAATTACCTATTCTTTCTCAGTTACTATTTGTTTATATGTACAGTCTTCTTCCTTGTCCCCTTTCTGTCATTGTTTAATTTACAGTCTTATTATGCATAATTTATTCAATTTTTTTTTAAGCCTAGATTTATTTCTTTATAATTTCCTTTGTTTGCGCTGAGCCTAGACCAACGAGAGCCAAGGCCTTTATCATTTGAGTTGCGTAAATTAGAATAATCTTAATTAATATAATAATAAGGAGATTTTGGGCATATTATGAGATGGAATTATGGACTGTAAATTTTGGGTAAATTCCAAAGGAAGAATATGTAAGCCTGCGAAATGGAATAGGTTGTACTTAATTATATATTAAGTAACATGCTAACAGAAAACATGTGGGTTGTGATGAAACGTACTTAATTAAACATTAAGTAACTTAAAACTGTAAAACATCTGAATAGTGATATATTGGACTTGACTTGAGTTGACATGGGAAGGCGTTGTAGATTACATTCGTTAATTACGACCTATGAATATAACAAATAGTTATATTGGGCTTATTAAATGAACTTAAGTGTACTAAGTTAAACTTGTTTGATTAATAAGCTGATCCTGAAAGGGGGTCCATTCTAATAGGGTATGAGGGGATCGGGGAAAACCTAGCTATTACTTGTTTGCTTACTTGGAACCTGTGTCAATCAGTATCCTTTTGTTATCAACTGAGTCTCGCACTAGGTAAGGATTGGGGAATGCTTTACAAATACTTAATTGTAAGAGGTTCAATTTCTGGAGGTGGGTACGGGCATGTTCCCGTGGACCATGAGCGTGCATTGTTCCGAATAGGGAAGATAATATGTTGTAACACCGACGGATAAGGTTGTGCATTTTTAGTTGATGGGTTCCGGATTGATATCGATGTTCGCCATAGTTGGGATAGGTTATTCGTGTTTGTTTAGGTAGCCGATCACTGGGTAGAAATTAGGTAAAACCTAATCCTGAATTCTGATAGTTAGTATAGAAATTCTAGGGATATAAATGGGAAGCTTATCTTACCTTATCATGTATTATTTCATACTTTTATACTTTACGTTCATGCCCGCTATTATTCATTTGTCTGATACTTCTTTATCTCATGCTTATGCTAAAAATCACTGGAACTCGCCAGATTTTATGTCTGACCTAGTTTTTTCTCTCTCTCTCTCTTCCTTTCCCCCATGCTTTTCATAGCGGAGGATCGCAGCAGTGACCGAGATCCTTTCATTTAGCTTGGACTTGGACCATTTTCTACTTCGTGTATTGCTTCAATACATGTTCTATGATTATTGTTATGACTCATGGGGGATATGTTTTTTTATGGCTTTGTATTTATATTTTGATGTTTTTCATTCCACGAGACAGTTTATTTATAATGATGGTTTTATGGTATTTCAAATTGTAAGGTAGTGACTGAATTTAATAATAATAAATGTTTTAAAGTTTCCGCTGTATTTTATTTCCTGTCTTGTGAATTTTAGTCTCTATGTTATTACTTCATACCTATTGCGCTTCACAAAACTTAATTCATCCTCATATCGTGGCATTAAGGCATGTGGGGCATCACATTTGGTATCAGAGCCTAAGGTTACAAGATTAGAGAAAAAGTTTTTGAAATAGTATTTTCGAAGCAAATAATTTTCAAGTAAAACCTATTTTTTAAAAATATATCCCCTCAGCTCAATTACAATATTCCTTTGATCTCTTTTGAATGTTTGTCTCTTCTCTTTTCAGCATGTCCGGGACTCCGAATTTCCCTGCATTCCAATTTTGATATGGTTCCATAGATATGTAGAAGCTACGACACCTGCCAAAGTGCAAGGAAATGTACCACCCCCAGCTACAGCCGCAGTAGTTCCACCCAATCCAGTAGTTAACTTCTCTAAGCTCTATCAGGATTTCTGTGCATAGAGACGCGCAGTTAGCTAAGGGAGACGGAGCATGTGTTTGAGTTGTTGGAGCTAGACGACAGAAGGAAGACTCAGTTTGCCGCTTGGCAGCTGAAGGAGGAAGTATCGTATCGGTGGGAGGTAACTCAAGCAGGGAAAATGGTGGAAACATGGGATGAGTTCAAGGATAAATTCTGAATGAAGTTCTTATCACAAGCCGAAGAAGGGATGCAATTGGAGAAGTTCTTAAGTCTGAAGCAAGGTAGTATGACGGTGAAATAACATGTGAATAGCTTTAATAAATTGGCAAGGTTTGGCTTGGATCTAGTTAACACTCCTCACAAGAAGCCTTTGAAATTTGCGAGAGGGCTGAATCAACCCCTCCAAGGACTAACGATGTCACATATACCTATGTAGTCGGAAAGTGGACAAGCAAACGGAAAAGACCCAAAAAAACTAAGCCCAAAATAGAAAAGAAAAGGTGATGGCCTAAGAAGGAGCAGCGAAGAAGGGAGGAAAACCTGATAAGGCACAAATCAAGACAGATGTTAGGTGTCATGGCTGTGGTAAGGAGGGACACTTTCTAATAGATTGTAAAAAGACTAAGAATGCTTGTTTCAAGTGCGGACGGATTGGAAATTACACCAAGAAGTTCCCTAAGAAGCAAGGACGGGGGCATGATCATCCGGAGCATATGTTCATGCGCCTGAGATGACTCGGGCTAGTAGTCAGGACCAAGCTAGGAAAGTCACCGTAGAAGGTTTGATTTCTCTTTTCAACTCTCTTATTAGGACTTTGTTCAACTCCATTGCTTCTCACTCTTTCATATCCAATTCCGTTGTTGATAGTTTGCACCCAGATACTTGTATAGCTTCTGATCCAGTTGTGGTCTCAAACCCCATAGGAGGTACAACTCACCTGTCTATGCTATATAAGGATTTGAGAATTTATGTACTTGGCATCGAGTATGAGTGTGACGCATATGTTTTGGGTTTTACGGGGTACGGGCTTATTCTAGGAATGCATTGGCTAGCTATGTATGGTGTCATTCTCGATTGTTAGAGGAGATTATTAGGCTTTTGACATGCCATGGTAGAACTCTCGAGATTTTTGTAGGAGAATGGAATTTTGATGACAACAACCTTGTTAACATTATTGATTATAAAATATATACTAACATCTTTATCCAGAATATATATATATATATATATATATATATATGTATGTATGTATGTATGTATGTATGTATATACAGGATTTATATGCCGGAAGTAAATACTGAAGACTGTACAGTTAAGAGTTCTAGAGATTCAAGATTTCAAATAGGATTCAAGACTCATGAGTATTAAGATATCAAGATTTCAAGAGTTCAAGATTATCAAAGTAATAGAGTCTAGTTAGTATGTAAAACTGTGGTAAGCACTCTCAAAATTCTGTTTTCAATTTATCTTTCTTAAATTGATTTCAAATTACTTCTACTCTTTTCAAAATGATTTTAAATCATCTAAAGGTTTTTACTTATGATTTCAAATATACAAGTTTCTTATATAGTTTATATATATTATAAAGTTGAACAATTATATTATATATATTCATAATTATATGGTTTTATATCATATATATAAACAACTAGCTTTGATTCAAGAATTTTCGGAATATATATATATATATATATTGATTTCAAAACTTTGAAACATGATTTAAAATGTGAAAACCTAGCATATATCGACTGATTAGCACAGAAATGTGTTCATTTTATGCTCTTATATCTTATCTTTTGTAAATGAATAAATATTACTTTGGATATTTTTTCATGTGTTTTCACAGGTTCAATAATTGCCTCCTTCATTTCAATTAAAGGCCAATTACAAAGAAACCCTACTTTTCCATATCAACAAGTTTTCAATCACAAAGGAAGTTGTAGCTCATTGGTGAAGGCATAGAAATTTGTACAAAGAGACCTAAGTTCAATTCCTGACAAGCCCTCTTTTTGCTGAAGAAAGGAACATTCACATTGTCTCCTTTGCTCTAAAGAATATATGGACTAGTGTTATATTATATATATGTGTGTGTGTATATATATATATATATATATATATATTCATATGTATGTATGTATGATATACACTAATATAAATTTCAGGAATAAGCATATTCTTCTCAAGGATATCAATTCAAATCATTCATTTTTCAATGGCCATTTAGAAGAATATTTGATTGAATTATTAAATAAAAGCCAACCAATCTGCCACATGTCACTAATCAGGAGAGGAAATCTGCATGGAATATCTCAACCACTATGTCATATCTTTTTTATTTGTAAACAAAGATATTCAAGAGATATTTTCTAGGCTAGTATTCATATTGAGAGGAGCCTACATCTTCTATAAACACACATGATATCCATTGTAAACCGAGTTCCATTTTTATTCTGTATTCTTATTCTTAATAAAGTTTTTCTTCATTCCAGTTTATTATTTTCTTCAAAACAATACGTATTTTCTAATCAATTAGTTTTTGTTAGAACATGAATTGTTAATGTTATTTTTTATTGCATATTAGGATTGACCGTTCGATTAGATTCAACGACAATACTAATTTTAATTTTCTATTGTTTGCTGTTTCTTTTCTAGTAATTTGTCCTTTTGTTTTAATTGTTGGAATTTGGTATCGATCTGATTAGAATCAGATCCATAGTAAATTCATTAGCATTAATTCAAATCATCTCCAAATATTGTTTAACTCGCCCAAGAAATATATAAATAGTAAAATTTAAAATTCCTTCCTGTGATTCGAGCTGCATATTACACGATCTGTGCGCTTGCAGTATTATTACATAATTCACACTTTTCTAGTTCCTAGAAAGCATCGATCAAGTTTTTGCCACCGTTTCCGGGAAGGCAACAATTAAATTTTATTATTTATTTAATTTCTGATTCATGTTAGTTTTCAATTTTTTTAATTATTTTTCCTTTTATTTTTTGTTTTATATAGAAGAAAGTTTCTTGATTTGTTGATTTTGAAGCATTCTTTGATACCATAATCTTCATAACAAAAGAAAAAAATCATCATCACATACTCAGTTCATTTTCTATCTCCACAAACCTCCTCGATCTTTCCATGTTCATTTTATACCCTACGAACAACCACCGTTCATCACAGTCCATCCATCATCATCCTTTTTCAACCACAATTTCAATGAAAAAAATCATCATCACATACTTAGTTCTACCCATCACATACACAGTTCGTCTACGCCACAAACCACTACCACAATCCTCCCACAATTCAGCCTCCAAAAACCAGAAATATTCTCCCATCGCTAATTCATTCTGACCCTCAACTTTCTCTTGTACATCACGCAACACAACCAGTTGCTCAAACTGTCACCCACATCACATCTAGAAAACCATCCTCAATACTCAAAGCCGATCTTCAACAAGCCATCCTCACCACTCATACATCGTACACGTCGATCTCCAAACCCACCAAGGCTTCATCACGTTAATCCCAGACCTCACCAAATCAGCTTCACAGCTCCAACATCTTCACAAACCTTACAAACATCCTGCAAAAAAGAATCGAACTCACTGATTCAGACTCCTCATCAACCCGTATTCACGCCACATACACTCATCCTCAGCACCATCCCTCCTCCAGTAGCAAACTTCCATCACCATACCCAATTCCATAACCCTTCGCCAAACCAAACTCCTCTGCCCACGTTTACACAATACCCTTCTCATGTCCTCAGAATCATCAAGTCGATCATGCAATTGCATCTTCACGAGAAAAAACAACCCCATAATCGAACCCTCACAAACCCTCTCACCCCCTTCGAACAAGTTGCACGATCCACCTTTTATGCATCTAAACCCAATCGCACAATCAAAGACAACCCAAATAAAAAAACCAAATTCGAACAAGCCAAATACGATACCCGATCAACATTGAATGTCGAAGCTTCTTTAATTCAGTACAAATCGAAATATTGCCCCCGATCCGATTTTAAAAAGAAAAAAAATGGACTTTGTACGAATTAGTTTCCTACAAATCTGAAAAGTTAGGTGTAGTACTTGTGGTTCGTGGGTTTTTATTTTGTTTTGGGTGGTAAGTTTACCGTGTTGAAATTTTGAGGGAGTACGTTTATTATCGCATAGGGGATTGCTTCCTTCTATTTTTGGTTTACCGAGTTTTGAGTTGTTCAAGTATATTGTTTCTTTTTTTTGTTTTTGTTTTTTTCCTTTTCTTTTTGACAGTTGTTCTTTTTGTTAAATAGTTGGGTCTAGATTTTTGTTTTATTTTTTTCTTTTAGCTCTTTGTTTTGTTTTCTTCCCCAAAAAAAAGCCATTCAAGAACAAAGATCAAAGTGAAGAACAACTAGAAATTTCAAAAGTCAAGCAAATTGCAAATAGGCGGAGTTGAATTATTAGCATCACTTAATTGCTCTGAAAGGACAACCATACCTCACTGTAAAAAAAATCTAAACTCTACAAGGTCTGTTGCTGCTTGAAAAATATGTAGAAATTGTTTGTAAAAATTTTCTATTGTGGCAGCAGCTTGCTTGTACAATATTTTAATTTTTTTTGCAATTATTGTCTGATTGTTGTGTGGCCATAATTTCTGAATCAATTTGCGAGGACGAATTTCCCTAATTACAACCATTGCTCTTATCATTTTCCAGCAAAAAAAAAATAAAATTGATTTTCAAAATATTTAACAATAAGAGTGTATTTTATGAAATTGATTTTCTCAAGGGTTTGATCGCGGATATATATTAGTTTAATTTATTGAACTGCTAGCAAAAGAGTTTGCATACTACCCGTAAAACATTGGTCGTATGCCTTAGTATTTATACTATACGTGAACGGCAATAAGACCCTCTTTCCCTTTTCAAATCGAGATTATCAACTAATACAATATACTTGAGTTCATTATTTATTTTGATTAGGAGCTTCTTGTGTCAACCTTAAGTCTAGGATTTTCTTTGTTTGAAATTAACAACAATGAGTGAAAAAAGTGTTAGCCAACATAATTCTCTTAGGGGTTCCCGAATAAACCAAAACTTTCCAAACGAGATAGATCAAAATTGAATAAATCAAAACTTGCAAAATCTCAATTTGTAAATGGATAGGCCCTTATTTCTTCAAAATCGTTGTTATCCAACTAGGACAGTTCAACCATCTAACATCGTGTTTCCACCGGCTAAAGGAAACAATTTTGAGCTTAAACATTCTTTTATTCAAGGGGTACCAAAATTTATTGGGTCTGAAAATGCTTATAAATTTCTAAGTGAATGTGAATTGTATGCGCCATAACAAATGTAACAACCCAGAAAATCGAAACCAATTTAAAAATTTTATTTTGGCTATTTGAATGAATTTTGAATATTTTAAATAATTTATTTTAAATAATAACGTCTAGAAATTAATTTTGAATAGAATTAGAACGTATAAATTTATTTAAGTCGAAGTAAAAATATAAATATTTATTTTAATTATATAAGGAACTGGAAATGGCGCAGTAATATGAAAATTCGATTTTAAATTTCAAATGAATGTACAGGATTTAAAATAAACCGGATTTTAGTAAAAAACCAGAAATATTTGAATCTGTTTGAAATATCTTTCCAACGTAAGTGAAAAATCCAGATTTCATAGCGGGAATAAAAAGTTATGTCTAGTTGAAAATTCAGAATAGTCGCTATGAAATTTTATATAATGTATAGCCCTTAAAAATAGCGATTTTGCAAATGACCCCGATTTTCGACGAGACCACTTTTGTTGGATCCGGAATGTCAAATTATTTCTAGATACCAAAATTCATAATTTTTGGAATTAATACGTGAGCGTGGCGAATTTAAACGTGTTTGGTAATTTCAATTTGAATTTTATCGACTGGAAAATGACCATTTTTCAAATGGTCTCCAAATTCGATGTAATTAGTTTTATTAGAACCGTATCATCAAAACATATCTAGAATTATTTTTCTGGAATTTTTGGAGTCCGTATCTGGCCTTGGTAAATTAAAATGCACGTTTGAATTTAAAATATAATGATTTATATTTTAAATTTAGCAGAAACTGATCGTAACAGCTGAATTGGGTTACGAAACATATCCCATTGTGTCTGAAATGGGGGTATTTGTCTGGGAGTGACAGTCGTTGGGTTCGATTTGGAGTTGAAACGAAAAATCACTGTTTTTGGAATTTATATAAATATCAGCGAATCAGAAAATTTATAATCATTCAATAAAAAAATCGAAATAAGGGTTTTTCTCTCTCCCCGACCTGCGACGAACGACGGAAATGGCTCCTTCCTTCTCTCCTCGATTCCTCTCAAACCACGCAATGAAATTCGATGCCCCTTTAGGGAAATTTGTAGAGGATCCTCCCACCTCCACATCCATACCAGCTTCGCCCCCTATCAATGTGTGGTTCTTGAGATCCGGGCCTCCAAAGTGTCGCCACCTTGCGCCAGTTTGCTCTACCTGGGCGCGTTCGAGTTTGCCATCAAGGGGTGGTGCAGGTGCGCCTCTCCTCCCTCTCCGACGTGGCGCCAGCCGATCGTCCTCTCGTACACCGGTTTGCGTGATAATCGAAGACCTAGTTTTGAACGAAAATGGAAGGTAATGGTTGTATATATTTTTGACTATTTACAACATATAAAAGCGTTGCAAAGTTAATTTATCGAATAAAAATCATATCTTTTTCGTATGTTGTCGAAATCCTGTGAAACAAGAGACATTGGGACCATGACATCATGCGCTACATTCTAGAACTGACCGGGTCCAATTTGGTGCACGTTAGAATTTCGGGCAAATTCAAATCCAAACGGTTCAGAAATTCAGAAATAGAACTGGCGGAGTGGATCCCAAATGTGAGAACTCATCACTCTAATCTTGTTTTCTAGTTAAATATATACTAGGTTGCAGACAGGGCATAGTAGCTCCTGACACCGTCGTCCACAGACCATGGACGATTTGTTTGATTGTATTGTGTGGTGGAAATTGATTGTGATTGTATTGTGAAATGGAAAATAAAATATTCATGTGATAAATAAAATAGTTGAATAATAAAAATATCATTTTTATTGTATAAAGGAAGTGTTTAAAATAACCATAGGTTGAAATATATTTTTATTAGTTAAAAATATTATTTTTATCATGTTAATGAAGTGTTAAAAATGACCATGTGTTAAAATAAATGTAAATTCATTAAAAATGTTATTTTTAACATATATGTAAACTATATAAAATAGTCGTATGTTGAAATAAATATTCATAAACAAATCGAACGATTTGTTTATGTACAATCATTTATCTAATATTGATTGGGACGATATATTTTGCACATCGCCCAACTGCACAAATAATATTCAATATTTGTCGGTTGAAACCCCACACGGGTATTGGGATGATATTTGACGTACATTAATCCCAATTACTTATTTGTATGTCAATCGATTGGTTGATAGGTTGTTGTAAGCGTTAATTCTTTGTATTTTATGCTTATGCAGTTGTGTAATGCACTCTGGATGATGGTTGATTGTGTTTGATTATTGTTGTGTACATGTGTGTATGAAATCCATATAAATAAAATTATATGGTAATTGACTGTGTTTGATTCCAATTTGGAAAGAAATAATATTTTAAAGTAATGAATATTTTAAAATAATATTCAGTAATGGATCAAAATATAATTTTGATGTCGGATTTGGGATGGACACGAAAATATTGAAATATATGAAGCCGTGTTGATTAGATTAACGCCATTTTGACGTGAACGATATTTATATCGATTTTATTCATTATTATAATGAATATCGAAAAGGAAATGATTTCAAAATCTGATAATTTGAAAATATTATCATTTATATATTATAATGATAAGGAAATTTTGATTTTGATTTAAAATTGGAAATGAAGTTAAAATCGTTTTAAAACGAATTTATAAACGATTTAAAAAATACGTTTTAAATGGAAATCGACGAAATAAATATAATATTTATATTATATATGTTTAATGGCCTGAATAGAACGCGTCGCGCCGCGGCTGTTCGTGAATTTCGACCATTGACTTTGAATTGACATTACGGGAAGTCCGACTGTCGGATTCTCCTAAAACCAGAACCGTTGGGTTCATATCAAAAAGAGTTTTCCAACGAATATAAGAGATTTAAAATCTAACAGTTGTATTTGGAAATATGTCCAAATCTAATTTGGAAAAGGTCATTGTAAGTGCAGTTCGATGACTGTTTATGGAAATCCTCTGAAAGGGCCTTAATAAAATCATTAAAAATATTAATAATTTGTGTAAAATCATAATAAATGGTTTGGAAAGAATTGGGATGAAAAATTCCATGTTTATAAAGATAAAAATATATCTTTATCAAAATGAACTAGTAATGAACTAGAATTAAAATCCAATATTTTTAAATAAATAAATTTGATTTGAAATGGTTTTAAAAATAACCAGAATTTTCAATATATGAATTGGAATGGATTTGAATCAAAATTATCTTCATAATATTTTGATATTGGATTCCGTGATTATACGGATATTGTGGAGGAATTTGGAAGATATATATATCATTATTCCCAATACGATATTCGTTGATTTCAGAATTTGATATTGAATATAAGCCGATATAATTTCTATTCAGAGCCTTATATTTAATATTGAATTTGATTTTGGGTTTGTCGTGAATGGTGTCTTCATTAACACAAATCTTAAACCCAGTTGAGGAAAGAATAAATCTTTTAATTAAGATTTAGTGAAGTTTTCCAGTTAATTAAGATTTAATTGGAATTGAATAAAAGAATTGGATTTTGGGTTTGTCGTGAATGGTGTCTTAAATAACACTTTTCTTAAACCCCGTGTGAAAAGAATAAATCTTTTAAATTAAGATTATTAGAGTTTCCAGTTAATTAACATTTAATTGGAATAAAACGGAATGTGAATTGGGTTTATTGTGAACTGTATTTCTAACGACATTTGTTCTTTAACCCATTAACAGTTAAATGTGATTTGGAATTTATAAATCTTTTTATTAAGATTTAATGGAAATTTTCCAAAGTAAAGTTTTCCAATTTAATATATTAAATTGGAATTGAATGGAATTCGATTTGATAGAAATCGAAATGAGCATCTGTGGAGCAAGACTTTAATATATATGGAATTTAAAAGGATTTGTCGTTATTCCATTTATATTATTAGTCGGATACGGAAATTGATATTAATTATCCGTTTTCCGTGAAGATTCCATAATTAATGGAATGTGATTTGGGTTTATCGTGAACTGTGTTTTAAATGATATTAGTTCTTTAACCCAGTAAAAGACATGATTACATGTCTAACATTGTATTTCGAACTGTATGGTTGGTCTCTGCTAAATATATATCTGTTTGGTAGCGGAGAATTTATTCTCTTTCTTAACACCCTTCTCTAAGACGTACGAGCTTAGAGGTTATATATCGGCAGAAATCAATAGTATGGTGTAGATTGTCGATGCGGCATGTTTGTGTTTCCAAAGTTAAATAATCATTAATATTGATTTTTGGGAAGATTAGAACTAAATGGAGTCTTTAATTAGATTGAAATGTGAATTGATAATTTAAATTATAAAATTTGGGAAATGATCGAGGATAGAGTATCACCAGTTTTGCTCCTAGCGATAGTTAAATCTTTAATTAGATTTGAACGTGAAATGGTAATTAAATTTACCAATAACACCGTGGTGTTGATATGGAGTATTACCAGTTTTTTTCCATGGGATGAATAGGTTGGGATTGGGAAATAAAAGAAATGATTTCTTCGGCAAGGTGCGCTAATACCGACTAGTTTGGAAAAACCTTAATTTGGTTTGAATTAATATCCAAAGGAACATTAAAGAATAAATTTAAAGAATTTATCTTTGATAAAATTAATGGGAACCTTTCCCAAAGGATATGAATATCTAAATAAAAGAATATTCAGAATTGAAATGAGGCGTATATTGTGTTTTTACAACATTGTTTATTATATACGCGAGTTATTCGGAAAGGCCTGTTTTATACCCATTCTGAATAATTGATTCGATGACAAGTCGACGATGAAGACGGTGGTTGAAGACCGGAGGTCATCACATCGTTTGGATGATTACTGATATATTGACTAGGTTGTACAACCAAGACAAGGTAATAAGTGGTGATCGTCCAAACGTACTTGGAGATCGACCGGATATGCGAGGGCCTCTCTCCCGTATTGGACACAGGACGAGAAATAAGGTGCCTCTGGTTTCGTTCAGACCCAGAACGAACTTGTAAATGGATGTGTATATGGCATTGGATTTTATTCTATGTTGATTGATCTCTGTTAAATATATATCTATTTGATGGCGGAGAATTTATTCTCTTGCTTAACACCCTTCTTTGATACGTACAAGCTCAGTGGTTATATATCGATAGACATCAGTCGCATGGCGTGAATTGCCTGTGTGGCATGCTGAGATGCAAATGATCAAGGCTTTTGAAAAGCAGAGTCACGTGGTTGATGATCAAAGCACGTCTTTAATATAGCATAGCTTTGTGTATAGCGTTAATTCGCGAGCCTCACACCTCGGTATGAGTCAAAAACGGGATAAAGGACCCAAGGAGGACATGCCGTTTCTTTCTAGCTATGGGTGGTGCCATGGTATGGAGCCTAGACATTTATTTATTTTTACCTATGTGGATGATGGATTGCGAGGAGCCTCGGATATATGGTTACTACAGAGCCGATGGATATAGGTCCTATAGGACCGGGAAACGTGTGTTCAGGAATAACTAATCCTCAAACGTAAGGGAGGACCGGCCTTGGAGGATCCAGGGGTTTCCCAGAGTGTGTAGTCCCGAGGCATTTGCTAGAGTGTCTCGAAGCGGTTAGGAATACATCCCTTGCCTAGACTCATGACGGAAATCCAACTTCCAATGCGTGACATTTCGGTTTTGATTGTAGAGCCTAGTATAACGACATGATAGATGGTATCCATGCCGCCTATGATTGATACATTTATGTTTGAAGTTGTTTTATACACTATTCACTTATAATAGTATCAAATGATTTGTTTTAAACGTACCAAGCATGTTTGGCTATTATAAAGGAAAACCCTATCATCTGGCTTGCGTTGCATTGTGTGATGGGACCTGGGTCTTATAATAGCTTCATTTTTCCAAAACACATTGGTTGTTTGTTTTATGCACTGGTATTCTTGGGAGGAAACCCATTCCGTATTATACGGCGTGGTCCTTTGATTTACTTTATTTTAAAGTAAAGATTTAATAACTGTTTTAGTTCTCACACTAGTCACATGACTGACCTGGAGTTTATTGTTTTAACCTAGACTCTAGGTGCCCATATTTTCCACATGGGCAGCTAGATAGTTTTGGTTTTGCAGATTTATATTCACAGGATCCTGGTTTACAACTGGAGCTATATTCGGAAAGCTCTGTATCCGTGTATTTCTTTCATTTGTGTTATGTATTATTTTTCCATTGCCATGTAATGTATTTTAATCTTTGATATTTTCCAATGTGTAATATTTATTCAAACTCTGTATATTCTTGTACTCTGATGTAAATTGTTGAAATAAGCAATGAAATGTTCTTCTGTTTGTGTTCTGATTTGTCATGTTCTCAAATCAATCTGGGCTTTCCCGTGAGGGCGAGTTTGGGTCACTTCAACAAAAATGCAACAATTTTCTAACGAGTCAATCAAGCTAAGGCTAATTCCATTTGCACTACTTGAAAGCGCTAAAAGATGGCTAAATTCTCTTCCAAAACATTCCATAAGAAGTTGGGTTGAATTTGTCACTGTATTCTTGAAAAAGTTTTTCCTTTACATAAAACTCAAAAAAACAGAACTGAAATAAATCACTTTTCTCAAAACGAGGGGGAAACTTTTTCAAAATACTTTGAGAGATTCAACCAATTATTATACAATTGTCCTCGTCATGTAATTCTCAAATATCACTTATGTCAAATTGCAGATGAAGGGCTAAACTATCAGACTAGAACTCAACTAGAATCAATGCGTAGAGGAGAATTTATGTTTAAAATGGCCGATGAAGCTTGGGAATTCTTAGAAGATTATTCTGATAAGGACATGCAATGGGAGTCAATTCTTGTTCCCATTTGTAATTCTACTAGAGGAGTGCATGTCGTGGACGCAAGTCACCTTCCCTTAGAAAATCAAACTCCTCAAGCCGGAGAAGGGCTACCCCACTATTACTCTCAAGACCAAGAAATTGTTATAGCTCAAAATAATCCTTACTTATCCACATACAACCCTGGTTAGAGGAACCATTCAAATTTCTCTTGGTCAAATCCTAATAATTCAGCAAACCCATCTCACATGCTGTAACAACCAGGAAAATCTGAACCAATTTAAAAAAATTTAAATTGGCTATTTTGGTGGATTTTAAATATTTAAAATAAATATTTTAAATAATAACGACGAAAAGTAAGTTTGAATCGACGTTTGAAAATAAATATAATTAATTCTAATTATAAACAAGGCCTGAAATGGCGCGGTAGTTTCAAAATTTGAATTCAAACTTTGAATGACTGTACCGGGTGCAAAACAACACGGATTTTAGTGAAACCAAAAATATTTAAATCTGTTAGTGAATATCTTTCTAACGAATCTGAAAAATCGAAGTTTCATAGCGGAAAGAAAAAGTTATGACCAAATGAATTTTCAGAAAGGTCGCTATGGAGTTTATATAGCCCGAGAAAATGACCATTTTGCAAACGACCTCAGAATTCGACGAAACCACTTTTGTTGGATCCGGGATGTCAAATTATTGCTAGGTTTCAAATTTCATAATTTTTGAAGCTAGTATGTGAGTGTGGCAAAGGAAAATGTGTTTAGTCGATTTCTATTAAATTGGATCGACCACAAAAGGGCCATTTTCCAAACGGTCTCAGAATTCCATGAAACTAGTTTAGTTGGGACCGTATCGTCAAAACATAGCTAGATTTATTTTTCGGAAATTTTTAGAATCAGTATGTGGCCCCGACAAATTGAAATGTACGTTCAAATTGAATATTGAATGTTTTATATTTTAATTTGAAGAAAAACTGACTGAAACAGTCGAATGAGCCTTCGAAACATATCCCATTGTGTTCGGAATAGGGGTATTTATCTAGGGACGACAGTCGTTGGGTTTGGATTGGGGTTCGTGTGTGAAAGAGGGCATTTTAGAAATTTAAAAATATATAAATTAATAAAAAAAATCCTATTGGTCCAGCTCATTTCTCTCTCCCCGTCTTCTTCTCCGAAACCCCCAAACCGACGACGGAAGTTCTTCAAAACTTCTCCCTTCGTTTTCTCCTCCCACACTCAACGAAACCCACCCCTCCTTTGGAGATTTTTGTAGTGCTATCAACGATCTTCAAATCCATATAGATTTCACCTTCTCTCGTTCAGTATTTCGCCAGATCGAGGTCCACGAAGTTCACCCGCGTCGCGCCACTGTTCTCCTCTGACAGGCGATCGAACTCCACCGCGCTACCCTCGAATAGAACGCCACTCCAGGCTCTTCCACGTGGTGCTGGTGGATCGTCTCCAAGTTGAACGGATTTGGCGTAGGATCAAAACCTAGTTTTGAACAAATCGAAAATGGTATACGGCCTATTTTAAATAAACTATATTATAGCAGTTTAAAGCGCAACGATTTTTGATTTCACTGTAAAAATCATATCTTTTTCGTTTGTTGACGAAATTCAGTGAAACAAGAGACAATGGACCCGTGTGGACATCTTCTACATTCCAGAAGAGACCGCATATTTTTCTGAGCCTTCTGCTATTTTTGGTGGAGTGGAACCCAATGTGAGATTTCTAAATTATAAACGATATAGAAAACGACGATGTATAAATTATATAGTCGATGTTTGAGTTATATAAGCATTGTACACCTCATGTATAAGCGTTGTATAAGTTGTACGTTCGATGTATAAGTTATATATGCGTTGTAAAAATTATATATGTGTTGAATAGAAGTGAAATATACTTATATATATACGCCCCTCATCCACAAACCATGGACGATATTTATTGGTTGTGATTGCTGTGAAAATTGGTTGATAGCGAATGGTTGATTAGAATTGTTTGTTATTGAAATTGATTGATTGTGGTTGAAAAATACCCGTTTGTGGTTGAGAATTATTTGTTTGAAACCACATAGGATTAGTTGTGGAAATGAAAAAAATATACATGCCGCCTGCGTGCAAACTAGATGCATGAAATTCCCATTGTCAAAAGCTGCGAGGCTTTAAGGTAGAGCGAGGTGCCGTACTAGGGACGACCCCGGTTTTAATTACCCTGCCGTTATGCTGCCGAAAATTTCTGAAATATTCATGTGTTAGAATTATTTTTATTTGTTGAAATTATTTTCATATGTTGAAACCACATTCATGTGTTGAATAGAAATTCATTCGTTGAATAGAAATTCATGTGTTGAATGGTATTCGGGTTTTAAATAAATTGTTTTAACAATAAAACTCACATTTTTACTTTATATATACGAACTATAGAAAACCTTCATGTGTTGAACAGAAACTCATTCGTTGAATAGAAATTCATGTGTTGAATGGTATTCGTTTTTTAAAATAAATTGTTTTGTAATAAAAATCATATTTTTATCACCTATATGAACTATATAAAATAGTCGTGTTTTTAAATAAATTGTTTTATAATAAAAATCATATTTTTATCATCCATATGAACTATATAAAATAGTCGTGTTTTGAAATAAATTGTTTTATAATAAAAATCATATTTTTATCACCTATATGAACTATATAAAATAGTCATGTTTTGAAATAAATTGTTTTGCAATAAAAATCAATTTTTTTACTATATACATGAATCTTTAAAAATAGTGAACTGTCGAAATAAATGTCGGTTGGATAAAAATATCATTTTTATCAAATGTATGAAAAGAAAATAGTTTTGTAATCGAAGAATCGATTATATATATATAATTGAAATATATCGAATAACGAAGCTGCAATTCGTGTTTTGAAATCGTGATTTCAAACGATTAGTGCGGGAGATCCGACCATCGGATTTTCCCGAAACTGAAACCGTTGGGTTCGCCTTGGAAATATCTTTCCAACGACTCCAACTTGGTAAAGATCCAACGGTTGGATTGTCTAGAATGTTTAATTCAAATCTGAAGAAAAACAGCGCCAGAATCAATTATATTTATATATGTATATAATTAAATTAAATCGAATAACGACGATGTAGTTCGTATTTTGAAATCGAAACTTCAAAAGAGTGTACCGGGAGATCCGACCGTCGGATTTTCCCAAAACTGGAAGCGTTGGATTCGTTTTGAAAAGATCTTTCTAATGCTATAAAATTTGTGAAGATCCAATAGTTAGAATTTCAGATATGTGTAAATCAAATCTGAAGAAAAACAGCGCCACGGCCGCGTTATGGCCCGAAGCGTCGTTTGAATGAATTGGCTATAAATAAATAAATAAAAATATCGATAAATCGTTATAAAAATTATAAACGATATGGAGTGTGAAATTTAGAAACTAGCTGAAGGTTAGCTAAGTCGAATGGTTTCCTGGGTTTTGATCTGATGTTGGTTTCGGCCTTCGGGGTTAATATTTGGGAAATCGTTCTCTTACTGATTTACGGTTAGCGACTAATGAATTGGAATAAGGTGTATGTTGTGTTTGTGTAGCACTTGTTTAATATATACGCGAGTTGCTCAGAAAAACCGGGTTTATCCCATTATGAATAACTGAATCGACGATAAGAAATCGAAGATGAAGACGATGGTTGAAGACCGGAGATCTTCACCTCGGTTGGATGGTAACTGATGTCCTGATTGGGAGGCATCCCGAAATATGGATAATGAGTGGTGATCGTCCAGACGTACATGGAGATCGATGGGTATGCGAGGTATATAGTGCCTCCGGTTTCGTTCAGACCCAGAACGGACTTGTGAATGGACTGTGTGTCTGACATGGGAATTCATTCTGTGTGATTGATAGCCATCAGTTGCATGGTGCAAATTGCCTGTGTGGCATGCTAAGATGCAGTGATCAAGGCTTCTGTTGAAAAGCAAAGTCCTATGGTTGATGATCAAAGCACCGCCTATGTGGCGTAGCTTTGTGTATAACGCGAATTCGCGAGCCTCACACCCCGGTATGAACCAGAAACGGGAGAGGACCTCAGAGAGGGCATGCGTTTCGTTCTATCTAGAGGTGGTGTCAGTGCTTGAACTGGCTGACATTTATATTATTTTCACCTATGTGGTTGTTGCTATTGCGAAGCGCCTCAGATAATCGGTCGATCCGGGACGGATGGAGTCATTCTTTAGCTCATTTATGCCCCAAAGGGTGGGGAAACGCAGTGTTTAGGCATTTTAATCCACATCGGTGGACCGGCCCTGACGATCCAAGGGCTCACCTGTGTCTGGGTCCTGAGGCTCGAGCTAGAGAGTCTCGAAGTTGGTAGGGACTATCTTTTGCCTTGGTTCATGATTGAAATCCAATTTCCAAATACAACACCATGCGGTTCTGATTGTGTGTGTGTGTGTGTATATATATATATATATATATATATATATATATATATATATATATGACGACATGATATATGGTACCCATGCCATCTATGATTGATAGTTATGATTGAAATTGTTTTTGAAACATATAAACACTAGTAATAATATCAAATGCTTTTGTTTTATTCGTATCAAGCATATTTTGGCCATTATAAGGTAAAACTTTATCCTCTGGTTTGCGTTGCATTGTGTGATGGGAACTGAGTCTTATAATCTCTTCATTTTTATAAAAAAAAATATTGCGATGTTTCAAAGAATTATTTGTTTTAAAGCACTGGCAATCCAATGGAGTAAACCCGTTCCGCAAAAGTGGCGTGGTCCTGTGATTAGCCATATTGTAAATGTGTTAAGTAGATTTCTCATACCAGTCCCATGACTGACTCGTAGTTTGTTTCACTTGCAAACTCGGGTGCCCCCTTTTTCTACATGGGCAGCCTTGTGTTCAGGTTTTTAGCGGGCTCTTTCTGGATAGCTGGAGCTGAAGATGGATTCTATCATTTATCTCTTTTTATGTTGTTCAGCTCCTATTGTACATATTATGTTTGTTTCCGCTGTAGACATTTATGTATAGATGAGTTGTATTTGTACTAAGTATGATCATGTATACTGTGTAACTCTGATGATTACATTTATCCAGTGTATTATTTGTTCATTATCTGGTGTATTTATTTAATTCTGTTCTGTTATTATCTGTTTATGTGTTATATTCCAAAGATTACCCTTGACACCATCATACGGGATTTGGGGTCGTCTCATCGTGGTATCAGAGCTTTGGTTAAGCTTAGTGCTGGAATATAACATATGAACGAACTCGTCAGAAATAGAACCAGTAGTGTTCTAGGACGAATAACTCATTACAGATAGGATCGGTAATATCCTAGTATGAGTATAGCAGAATGAAATAACACCTTGATAAATACATTTACATTTAAGGTATATGTCTCTATGTTTGAAATACCTTTTCTGTTGACCTGACACTTGATCTGCTATTTGCAGAAGTACTAGAAAATGAGTGCCAGAAACAGAAAAAGTACCCGGATATAGAAGCTCTATTTATGAAATATAGAAATCCGGGTGGAAAACCGTTCTCGGGCGAAGAATCTATTATGAAAACACAAGCTTGGATTCGTTCTGCTGAGAAAATCTTTGACAGGTTAAAGCTGAGAGATGACCAGAAAAGATTACTGGCATCTTGGGCACTCAATGACGAAGCCTTGTTCTGGTGGGATTCGATTGTTAAGGAGAATCCAGAAGGTGATATCACCTGGGATAGATTCAAAGTGATTTTCCTGGAAAGATTTACTCCTCCTGAAGCAACTGAGCGGTTATGTGATGAATTCTCTTATTTGATACAAGGAGATATGACCATTCCAGAATATTATAAGAAATTCAACGAACTTTCTCATTTTGCCCCTCATCTAATTCAAAATACGAAGAGGAAGAATCTGAGATTTATTCATGTCCTGCAAAGAAAATTCCAGAATAAAGTAATGGGGCATGTGAAGCTTCCTTTTTCAGAAATGATATACATGGCTTACCATTATGAGGATCTCGACAAGAAAGGTATGTTGCGCTATGAAGAGGAAGTCTGTTCTAGTAATAAAGGAGAGTCTGAAGCTGATATTCCTGAGGCCAGTACGATGTATGAGGTCAGTAAGAAGCCCAGAGTCAATCGGAAAAGGGCCAGATCTGAGAAAGAACCAATAACGACTGCCGCCTGCTCAAACTGCAATAAGCAGGGACATTTCTCGGTAAATTGTAAATCTTTGAAGAAAGATGTACTTAGACCCGGTAGGAAGTCTCGAGAGATTTGGAAATGCCAGAAGTGCCATCAGGCTGGTCATATTGAGAAGAATTGCCAACCATTAAAGAAAAAGTCTAAAGCCGCACATGTAAATGAAGTGGAAGAAACTTCAGCACCCTCAGCTATTCAGGAAAGGCCAGATGTTTTAGAAGGCACGCTAACTATCAAAGATATCCCAGTTAAAGTACTATTTGATACCGGCGCGTCGCGAAGCTTTGTTGCAAAGAATGCGGTTAAGAAACTGACTTGAATTTGAAGAAGCTCAAAGAACCAATGACTGTCCATAATCTGGTTGGGGGTTCCCTCGATCTCAGTTGGGTTTGTGGGGTGCCGGTTTCTTTTTCTCGTTATCGGTTCCCTACCATCGCGGTCGTTATGAATTTTACAGAGTTTAATCTTATCTTGGGGTTGGACTGGTTGACCAAATATGAAGCTGAGGTTAAATGAGCCGACAGAGTTGTTAGGGCCAAGATTAAAACAGGTGATTATATAACCATTTCCCGTGAAGGTCAGAATTCTAATAGAAAGGACCTCTGGGCAGCATTGGATGTTTCTCCCGCTAAAATAGAAAATATCCCAGTAGTCACAGAGAATATACATGACCTCATAAAAGATATTCCTGTCGTCAAGAATTATGCGGACGTGTTCGAAGAAGTTGTTAGCTTACCTCCGCAAAGAGAAATTGATTTTAAGATCGCTTTAATTCCAAATGCAAGGCCAGTAGTGCACGCTATTCGGAGAATGACTCTAAAGGAGAAATAAGAACTAGACAATCAGACTCGACAGCTTGTATGGAAGGGTCTGATCAGGCCTAGTTTCTCTGATTGAGGAGCAGTAGTGGTGTTTGTCCCAAAGTCTGATGGTACTCGGCGATTATATGTGGATTATCATGACTTGAATAAGAAGACAATAAAGAATAAATATCCATTGCCGCGAATCGATGATTTATTGGATCGTCTGAATGGAGCACAAGTATTTTCAAGGATGGACCTAGCTACAGGCTTCCATCAGCTTCGTATTGCCGAAGAGTGTGTTCCAATGACAACATTCAGAGGTCCATACTTATTCTATGAGTGGTTAGCAATGTCGTTCGGCTTATGTAACGCTCCAGCTTACTTCATCGATTTAATGAATAGAGTGTTCAGAGGAGTCCTGAATAAGTTTGTTCTGGTCTTTATTGATGATATTCTAATCTTCTCTAAGTCAAAGGCCGAACATGAAAAACATTTGGAGCAAGTTTTGGAAATTCTGAGAAGGAATGTATTGAAAGCTAAACTTTCCAAATGTATATTCTGGCAAGATGAAGTAAAGTTTCTGGGCTACGTCATATCAAAAGAGGGAATTGCTGTGGATCCAAGTAAAATCACCGCTATTCAAAATTGGAAACAGCCTATTACTCCCACAGAAGTCCGAAGTTTTCTTGGATTGGCTAGTTATTATCGGAAGTTCGTTAAAAAAATTTCGAAGATATCTAGTCACTTAACAAAGCTTACAAAGAAGCACTCAAAATTCAAGTGGACTCCAGAATGTGAGGAGACTTTTGAGGAGCTAAAGTTAAGATTAACAACGGCTCCAGTGTTAACGATTATCGACGGCAATCAGGATTTAAAAGTCTGGACAGATGCCTCTAGAGAAGGCCTTGGTGCAGTATTAATGCAAAGAGGTCAAGTTGTTGCTTATGCTAGCCGTCAGCTGAAGCCACAAGAAAAGAACTACGTCACTCATGATCTTGAGTTGTTGGCCATCGTGTTTGCTTTGAAAATCTGGAGGCACTATCTTCTGGGTGAGAAATTCGAACTGTTTACAGACCATCAGTCGTTAAAGTATCTGTTCACCCAGAAAGACTTGAATCTGAGGCGGCAACGTTGGCTAGAGTTCCTTCCAGCATACGATTTTGAGATTCTATACACTCCAGGGAAAGTCAATGTCGTGGCCGATGCGTTAAGCCGAAAGAATGTAATGATCGCCAGTTTTATTATTACAACTTCATTGATTGATAAAATATCTGCTCTTCTGAAGGATGATCACTTCATTCAGAAGATCAGAGAGATAATTCAGAAAGGCGAGCCCTCGAGTTTTCAGGTTGATAATGATGGGATTCTAAGGCTAAAAGGTCGAATCTGTGTTCCTAACAATTCTGAGCTCCAAAGGGAAGTACTGGATGAATGCCACAAGTCAAAACTTAGTATCCATCCACGAGTAAGCAAAATGTATAATGACATCAAACGTACTTTCTGGTGGAGGTCGATGAAGAGAGACATTTCTTTATATGTTAGCCGATGCCCTACTTGCCAACTAGTCAAAAGCGACCAACAAAACATGCTAGGTTGTTGCAACCGCTGGACGTTCCAGGTTGGAAGTGGGAACATATTTCCATGGACTTCATAGATGGTTTGCCCAGAACCAGGAAAGGAAATGACAGTATTTGGGTGATCGTAGATCGCTTCACGAAGACCGCCCATTTCATACCTGTCAGATCGAACAGAACTGCTCAGAGTCTGGCATAGATATATTTCAAGGAAATTGTTAGACTACACGGAGTGCCAATCCGTATAGTTAGTGATAGAGATCCAATATTCACTAGCAAATTCTGAGAGGCATTTCAAGTAGAACTGGGAACAAAGCTGAATCTAAGCACCGCCTATCATCCTCAGACAGATGGTCAAACCGAGAGGGGTGAATCGTATACTAGAAGATTTATTGTGGGCTTGTGTTCTAGATTTTGGTGGATCATGGGAAGACCATTTACATTTGGCTGAGTTCTCATACAACAAAAGCTACCAAGCAAGCCTGACAATGTCGCCATTCGAAGCATTGTATGGTAGACCGTGCCGATCTCCTGCTTGTTGGGTCGAACCCGGTAATAGACTTGTATTGGGACCTGATATGATCCGCGAGGCTGCCGACAAAATCGATTTCGTTAAGAAACGATTATTCGCCGCTCAAAGCCGACAGAAGAGCTATGCCGATAAGAGAAGAAGAGATATATCATTTGCTGTTGGCGACTATGTATATTTGAAAGTATCGTCGATGAGAGCAGTTATCCGGTTCGGTAAAACTGGGAAGTTGGCGCCCAAATTCATTGGTCCGTTTCCTATTCTTGAACGGATTGGAACTCTCGCTTATAGGATTCAATTGCCTGATTGGGTGCCTGGAGTACATGATGTATTTCACGTATCTCAACTTCGAAAGCACGTTCATGACCCAGACTTGGTTGTGGAAGAGGCCGCACAGCAGGATATTGAAATTACTCCAGAGTTGGCTGTGAGAAGAGAGTCGCTAAAGATTATCTGCAAAGAAACCAAAGAGCTGAGGAACAAGAAGGGTCACTTAGTCAAAGTGCAATGGAGTGGAGATCCGCGAGACTGTACTTAGGAAACTGAGGAGAGCATTCAGAAAGCCTACCTAAGTGTCGAGCAGATATCTCTGATTGACTCCGGTGCAAGGTACATTTACCATACTTTGCATTATCATTTAGTTCTCTACTTTGTTGTTATTTTCTTTCCATGGATATGCACTTTTAATTCTGTAGTCTGATTAATTTAAAAAGAGTGTATGAATTAAATTGTATGATTTTGAAAAGTTAAAAACAAATTGCTTGTTGCTTATGTTGTGTGATAGTGGGTTGGATTAATTAAATTATTAGAATGATAGTTAGTTAAATCACACATTGAACTGATTTAAAAATAGATAGAAATATATACATGTGCATTATATATGGTTCAACAGGTAAATGGATTAGCTGTTGAGTAAAGAAAATATTTGCATGCCCGACAAATAGGTAAACCTTAATGAGTTGGATGCGAAATATTATTATATCAACTCCTGTGAATGCCATTGGATGCAGAGTGCTGGTTGTTCTGTGTGTAATAATAAACGTCGCCATAGGATAGTAACAATTAATTTTGAACTACACAACATGGCATACTTCTTGAAGATAGGCGTACTTCATCATATACCACATAAGCATTTGGAGCTTGTGTGACGAGGTTGAAGTTTTACCATACGAGCGAGAGGCTTGTATGGCGATGAATATATATTACAGGTTGAATTGATGACTGATATGGACCATATAAAATTGTAACGATAAATTTCCAGATTAATAAAAACCCCACACAGGTCTGGAGTTAACAATAATCACGTCTCTCTAGTAATTAGATACGACACATGGATTATTTATTTCCCACACGGGACGAGAATTTATTCTCTGGAGTAATTAAAAATACACACTCCCTCAGGCTTAGACAGGGTGACGAGAATTTATTCTCTGGAGTTATTATCTATACACGCTCCCCTGTAAACACCAGAATATATCACTATAAATATGTGTATGCTTTATAGGATTTATTGGTTACCTAATATGGCCCAATAAATTTCCAAACCCCTCCCCGTACAAAGGAGGTTATGGCGAAATTTTTCGAAAATTTAGGGTGTTAGCCAAATTTTTGAAGAATTTGAAAATTCTCAGAAAGTGAAAAGTTGGAGAATGGAAGCCAGATTGGAAGTAGAGTTGATTAATCAAACCACTTTCGACTTTGTTCCTTTTCAGGGACGAAGAATTTTAAGTGGGGGAGATTGTAACAACCCGGAAAATCTAAACCAATTTAATTTTTTTTAAATTGGCTATTTTGGTGGATTTTAAATATTTAAAATAAATATTTTAAATAATAACGACGAAAAGTAAGTTTGAATCGACGTTTGAAAATAAATATAATTAATTCTAATTATAATCAAGGCCTGAAATGGCGCGGTAGTTTCAAAATTTGAATTCAAACTTTGAATGACTGTACCGGGTGCAAAACAACACGGATTTTAGTGAAACCAAAAATATTTAAATCTGTTAGTGAATATCTTTCTAACGAATCTGAAAAATCGAAGTTTCATAGCGGGAAGAAAAAGTTATGGCCAAATGAATTTTCAGAAAGGTCGCTATGGAGTTTATATAGCCCGAGAAAATGGCCATTTTGCAAACGACCTCAGAATTCAACGAAACCACTTTTGTTGGATCCGGAATGTCAAATTATTGCTAGGTTTCAAATTTCATAATTTTTGAAGCTAGTATGTGAGCGTGGCAAAGGAAAATGTGTTTGGTCGATTTCTATTAAATTGGATCGACCAGAAAAGGGCCATTTTGCAAACGGTCTCAGAATTCCATGAAACTAGTTTTGTTGGGACCGTATCGTCAAAACATAGCTAGATTTATTTTTCGAAATTTTTTAGAATCAGTATGTGGCCTCGGCAAATTGAAATGTACGTTCAAATTGAATATTGAATGTTTTATATTTTAATTTGAAGAAAAACTGACAGAAACAGTCGAATGGGCCTTCGAAACATATCCCATTGTGTTCGGAATGGGGGTATTTATCTAGGGACGACAGTCGTTGGGTTTGGATTGGGGTTCATGTGTGAAAGAGGGTATTTTAGAAATTTAAAAATATATAAATTAATAAAAAAATCTTATTGGTCCAGCTCATTCCTCTCTCCCCGTCTTCTTCTCCGAAACCCCCAAACCGACGACGGAAGTTCTTCAAAACTTCTCCCTTCGTTTTCTCCTCCCACACTCAAGGAAACCCACCCCTCCTTTGGAGATTTTTGTAGTGCTATCAGCGATCTTCAAATCCATATAGATTTCACCTTCTCTCGTTCAGTATTTCGCCAGATCGAGGTCCACGAAGTTCACCCGCGTCGCGCCGCCAATCTCCTCCAATAGCCGATCGAACTCCACCGCGCTACCCTCGAACGGAGCGCCACTCCAGGCTCTTCCACATGGTGATGGTGGATCGTCTTCAAGTTGAACGGATTTGGCGTAGGATCAAAACCTAGTTTTGAACAAATCGAAAAAGGTATATGACCTATTTTAAATAAACTATATTATAGCAGTTTAAAGCGCTACGATTTTTGATTTCACTGTAAAAATCATATCTTTTTCGTTTGTTGACGAAATTCAGTGAAACAAGAGACAGTGGACCCATGTGGACGTCTTCTACATTCTAGAAGAGTCCGCATATTTTTCTGAGCATTCTGCTATTTTTGGTGGAGTGGAACCCAATGTGAGATTTCTAAATTATAAACGATATGGAAAACGACAATGTATAAATTATATACCCGATGTATGAGTTATATAAGCGTTGTACACCTCATGTGTAAGCATTGTATAAGTTGTACGTTCGATGTATAAGTTATATATGCGTTGTAAAAATTATATATGAGCTGAATAGAAGTGAAATATACTTATATATATATATACGCCCCTCGTCCACAAACCATGGACGATATTTATTGGTTGTGATTGGTGTGAAAATTGGTTGATAGCGAATGGTTGACTAGAATTGTTTGTAGTTGAAATTGATTGATTGTGGTTGAAAAATACCCGTTTATGGTTGAGAATTATTTGGTTGAAACCACATAGGATTAGTTGTGGAAATGAAAAAAATATACATGTCGCCTGCGTGCGAACTAGATGCATGAAATCCCCATTGTCAAAAGCTGCAAGGCTTTAAGGTAGAGCGAGGAGTCGTACTAGGGATGGCCCCGGTTTTAACTACCCTGCAGTTATGCTGCCGAAATTTTCTGAAATATTCATGTGTTAGAATTATTTTCATTTGTTGAAATTATTTTCATATGTTGAAACCGCATTCATGTGTTGAATAGAAATTCATGTGTTGAATGGTATTCATGTTTTAAATAAATTGTTTTAACAATAAAACTCACATTTTTACTTTATATATACGAACTATAGAAAACCTTCATGTGTTGAATAGAAATTCATTCGTTGAATAGAAATTCATGTGTTGAATGGTGTTCTTTTTTTAAATAAATTGTTTTATAATAAAAATCATATTTTTATCACCTATATGAACTATATAAAATAGTCGTGTTTTTAAATAAATTGTTTTATAATAAAAATCATATTTTTATCATCCATATGAACTATATAAAATAGTCGTGTTTTGAAATAAATTGTTTTATAATAAAAATCATATTTTTATCACCTATATGAACTATATAAAATAGTCGTGTTTTGAAATAAATTGTTTTGCAATAAAAGTCACATTTTAACTATATATATGAATCGTTAAAAATAGTGAAGTGTCGAAATAAATGTCGGTTGGATAAAAATATAATTTTTATCAAATGTATGAAAAGAAAATAGTTTTTAATCGAGGAATCGATTATATATATATATATATATAATTAAAATATATCGAATAACGAAGCTACAATTCATGTTTTGAAACCGTGATTTCAAACGATTAGTGCGGGAGATCCGACCATCGGATTTTCCCGAAACCGAAACCGTTGGGTTCGCCTTGGAAATATCTTTCCAACGACACCAACTTGGTAAAGATCCAACGGTTGGATTGTCTGGAATGTTTAATTCAAATATGAAGAAAAACAGCACCAGAATCGATTATATATTTATATATATAATTAAATTAAATCGAATAACGACACTGCAGTTCGTATTTTGAAATCGAAACTTCAAACGAGTGTACCGGGAGATCCGACCGTCGGATTTTCCCAAAACTGGAACCGTTGGATTCGTTTTGAAAAGATCATTCTAATGATATAAAATTTGTGAAGATCCAACGGTTAGAATTTCAGATATGTGTAAATCAAATCTGAAGAAGAACAGCGCCACGGCCGCGTTATGGCCCGAAGCGTCGTTTGAATGAATTGGCTATAAATAAATAAATAAAAATAGCGATAAATCGTTATAAAATATTATAAACGATATGGAGTGTGAAATTTAGAAACTAGCTGAAGGTTAGCTAAGTCGAATGGTTTTCTGGGTTTTGATCTGATGTTGGTTTCGGCCTTCGGGGTTAATATTTGGGAAATCGTTCTCTTACTGATTTACGGTTAGCGACTAATGAATTGGAATAAGGCGTATGTTGTGTTTGTGTAACACTTGTTTATTATATATGCAAGTTGCTCGGAAAAACCGGGTTTATCCCATTCTGAATAACTGAATCGATGATAAGAAATCGAAGATGAAGACGATGGTTGAAGATCGAAGATCTTCACTCGGGTTGATGGTAACTGATGTCCTGATTGGGAGGCATCCCGAAATATGGATAATGAGTGGTGATCATCCAGACGTACGTGGAGATCGATGGGTATGCGAGGTATATAGTGCCTCCGGTTTCGTTCGGACCCAGAACGGACTTGTAAATGGACTGTGTGTCTGACATGGGAATTCATTCTGTGTGATTGATAGCCATCAGTTGCATGGTTCGAATTGCCTGTGTGGCATGCTAAGATGCAGTGATCAAGGCTTCTGTTGAAAAGCAAAGTCTTGTGGTTGATGATCAAAGCACCGCCTGTGTGGCGTAGCTTTGTGTATAACGCGAATTCGTGAGCCTCACACCCCGGTATGAACCAGAAACGGGAGAGGACCTCAGGGAGGGCATGCGTTTCCTTCTAGCTAGAGGTGGTGTCAGTGCTTGAACTGGCTGACATTTATATTATTTTCACCTATGTGGTTGTTGCTGTTGCGAGGCCCCTCGAATATATCGGTCGATCTGGGACCCATGGAGTCATTCGTTGGCTCATTTACGCCCTAAAGGGTGGGGAAATGCAGTGTTCGGGCATTTTAATCCACATCGGTGGACCGGCCCTGACGATCCAAGGGCTCACCTGTGTCTGGGTCCTGAGTCTCGGGCTAAAGAGTCTCGAAGTCGGTAAGGACTATCTTTTGCCTTGGTTCATGATGGAAATCCAATTTCCAAATACAACACCGTGCGGTTTTGATTGTGTGTGTGTATATATATATATGGCGACATGATATATGTTACCCACGCTGTCTATGATTGATAGTTATGATTGAAATTTTTTTTGAGACATATAAACACTAGTAATAATATCAAATGCTTTTGTTTTATTCATATCAATCTAATTTTGGCCATTATAAGGTAAAACTCTATCCTCCGGTTTGAGTTGAATTGTGTGATGGGAACTGAGTCTTATAATGGCTTCATTTTTATAAAAAAAACATTGCGATGTTTCAAAGAATTATTTGCTTTAAAGCACTAGCAATCCAATGGAGTAAACCCATTCCGCGAAAGTGGTGTGGTCCTATGATTAGCCATATTGTAAATGTGTTAAGTAGATTTCTCATACCAGTCCCATGACTGACTCGTAGTTTGTTTCACTTGCAAACTCAGGTGCCCCTTTTTCTACACGGGTAGCCTTGTGTTCAGGTTTTTAACGGGCTCTTTCTGGATAGCTGGAGCTGAAGATGGATTCTATCATTTATCTCTTTTTATGTTGTTCAGCTCCTATTGTACATATTATGTTTGTTTCCGCTGTAGACATTTATGTATAGCTGAACTGTATTTGTACTAAGTATGATCCTGTATACTGTGTAACTCTGATGATTACGTTTATCCGGTGTATTATTTGTTCATTATCTGGTGTATTTATTTAATTCTGTTATGCTATTATCTGTTTATGTGTTATATTCCAAAGATTACCCTTGACACCGTCGTACGGGATTTGGGGTCATCTCACATGCAACCCTTTATTCCCAATCCGAATTACCAAGCTCTATCTCCCAATTCTCAAACCTCTCAAGTTGCACCTCAATCCAAACAACGTTATAGGCACCCCAACTTTCAATCATCAACCCAATCCTCTCAATCTTCTCAACTGTCACAAGAAATTGTGCGTTTAGAGAAACAGATGAACTCTCACGAAGTTAAACTGAACCCACACGAAGCTAAACTTGACCAAATGATGAATATGATGAAGGAACTAATGAAAAGTAACGAGAAAGGAAAGTTGCCTAGTCAACTCGAGGTGAATCCAAAATATAACTCTCGTGCTGTAAATTCTTGTGAGGACGAAAACCATAATCTGATCAATGCTGCCACAACCCTTAGATCTAGTAGAAGGATTGATAATAATATGGGTAACCCTGACAAACCTTCGAACTCAACCCTATTGCTAACTCTTGATGATAACCCAATGGCTACGAATGCCAATTCTTCTAAACCGCCAATCTTCTTTAATGTTGGCAATCCCAACAATTCTTCTCCTAGTGTCGGCAAACCCGACTCACCTTCGAAAATCAATGGTGACAATACCAACAATTCATCTTCTATAACCTTACCACCTTCTTCTTCGAATGATGAAGCTGATCACAGAGTCGAAAAACCAGTAGCTCCATTTCCCCATAGACTCAATAGTAAGAAGAAATCAGCAAATTTCGATAAAATTTTGGAAATCTTCAAACAACTTCGTGTCAATATTCCACTCTTAGACACCATCGAACAAATTCCTTAATATGCTAAGTGTCTGAAAGAGCTATGCACCCGAAAATGAGCCACTAATGTCCCTAAAACTGCATTCTTGAAACACTAGCTTTGTTTTCTCAAATCCGTTACCCATCAAGCATAAGGACCTCGACTGCCCTAAAATTGATTGCAAAATAGGAAATACTCACATCTCTCATGCCTTATTTGATCTTTGAGCCAGTGTCAATCTTGTTCCTTATATTGTTTATCAACAACTTGGATTAGGCGAGATTAAACCAACAAACATCACTCTTCAGTTAGCTGACCGATCTGTCAAGAAGCCATTGGGAATAACCGAGGACGTCTTGATACAGACTGAACAATTTTACTTCCATATCAATTTCATAGTTCTAGAAATCGAGCCTGTCTCAAATCTCAGTGTTCAAATCCCATTAATATTAGGACGCCCCTTCTTAGCAACCTCAAATGTTATCATTAATTGTAGGAACGATCAACTTCGACTTTCCTTCGGTCATGTAACCATTGAGTTAAACATCTTTAATCTCAACAAACAACCTAGGGATTTTGAGATTAATGAAATCGACATGATTCAAACCACAGTTGATGAAACCTCGAGTGACACTTTTGAAGCCTTGAAAATGGGTCTTGACCATTTCAACTCTAATTTCGATGATCTCGAACACATTTCTGAACTAAATGAACTACTTAAATCGAAACCCCCGTTATTTGAATCTAACTAAGGAATGTTAACCAATGTTAGCACACAAGAATAACCTAGGCTGGACCTCAAACCTCTACCACAAGACCTAAAGAATGTTTACTTGGACTTTATAGAAATTTTTCCTATAATCTTGGCCTCTGATCTTACCGAGGACCAAGAAGAAAACCTTTAAAAAAAAATACGGGGTAATCTGCATCTGAATTGTTTAAATCATTAGCATGACAAAATTTTCATAGAAAGGATTTTCATTTTAGAATTCACTAACATGCCTGTTGCACCTCACAAATCAAATAAGAAATCATTGTGCATCATTTTTGATAGAGGCAAGTGTGGGGAGAAAAGGAAATTTCATTCTTCAAACATTCACCGTCATCGTAGATTTCATTTTGCAGATCATTTTCATTCGCACATAGTTGCTAAACTTTATTTCATTTTACAAATAATTTTGCATCTCGTTCACCTTTGGTTATTGTAACGACCCAGAAATTTGCGACCTTGATTATCTGATATACAATACATATCGAACATCAAGAGTCGAAAATAACCGAATGGTTAATGAAAGAAATTAGAGGGTGAGGAAAGATAAGATAGAAACTCAGAATAGAAGAAGAAGAAGAACACAACATCAGAGTAACACGAACCTCACAGCGGAACGAATAACATATAATATATAACATAACTTTGAAATATACATCTGTACTTGAATATACATCATTGTCAAAGTACAGCACTTACAACACAGCGGAATAATAATAGCTATATAATCCTGAAGCCTCCTGCTCCAACTCTTCAAGTATCTGTAAATCCCGACTACTTGACTGCCCATACAAAATTGGGCACCCAAGAGTTTAGGGAAAACAAAACAAAATAAACTCCGGGTCAGTCATGGGACTGGTATGAGTAAAACAGTTTTAAACGGTTTGAACAAGTAAACGATATCTCATAAGACCACGTCGTATAACGGAACGGGTTTTTCCCTTATGAGAATCCAAAATATCTTTATATCAAAAACCTTTTGATATTATAATAATGTCTATCAACCACAATATAATAATCATCTAGCAGAATCGCTTTCATCTCATGTTCTACATACATAGTATACAATCAAAACCGCAAGCACGTATTGGGTAATGTATTTCCAACTATGACAAGGTATGGAACCACCTTTCGCTAGTGTATCTCTAGAGAGGAATACACTGGGTTCAAAAAGAACATCTTGCAACCCAGCCACACATGACCGACCACTCATTTCGCTTGAGTGTATCGAATGTATATCACCATCGGTTGGGATCAGCAACTATTTCCTGAATGGGACAGCATCAACAATAGATTTTTAGAAGTAAATGAAATTCTAGATCAGGTGATTATACACCCTACTTCGGAGCGACCAACTTAGCCATGATGTCTGCCCGATTTCTGTCATTTACCGGATGTGAGGCTAGAAGCTACGCTTTATCATCACACCGGATTCACTTCGAATGCCACATCGTCAAATCCATCAAATCACCGATTGACGTCCTCAACAATACATTATTTGTTAGCTAAATGAAGTTTCCTTCTCCGCTTCCATTCTTGGTACCGTTGGAGAAATCAATATACGTGATCGTCTGGAAATACTCTATCAGACATCCGTCCATACAAGTCATCCAGGAACAGGATGAACCGAAGGCACTATTCAGTATATCCATCTTAGGCACTGTTATCTAAGATTTATACAACAGCCCTTGCACTTAACTCTGTCTTCGATTATCTTTGGCATATATGATTCACAACGCTTATGCCAATACTGAGTGGTTATTTGGATAATAATCCAACCGTTCTCTCCATATTAACAACGTTAAAATGGTCAAAAACTTCGATAGTCGGTGAGTTAATTATCAAAGAAAAACAGGTGTGCAAACAACGATATTATTTCCAAATGGAAATTCTATCAATCAATCATCAATCATATATATATCTATATATATATATATATTCATATTTCCTTATTTTCTATGTTTAGAAAATATAGGTTAACACTGGAAAACATTTCCATAACTTAATTACGTATCACTATTCTTCCACATCTATCAGATTCTAACTATAAACTAACAAGAGAACAACTTCCTAATTATAAACCCCGAAGGCCGAAACCAACATCAGATCGATACTCAGGAAACCATTCAACTTATTAATCTCTAGTCAGTTTCAAATTTCTGTTTAACTCCATTTGATTAACTATGTTCGATTAACTCTTATTCTCTAATTGATTGACTCTAATTCGAATAACTCCTTTTGATAAACTCCATTTGATAAACTCAATTTAATTACCTTAACTTGCTAACTCAATTTGATTACCTTAACTCGCTAACTCAATTTGAATAACTTAACTCGCTAACTCAAATTGATTAATTCAGTTTGACTAGCTCCTTTGACTGACTCAGTTCGATTAACTCCTTTTACTAAATTCAATTTGATTAACTCGACTAACTTCAACCATTTGGTTAACTTGACTAACTTAGCCCATTTGGTTAACTTGACTAACTTAGCCTATTTGGTTAATCTGGTTTAACTAACTTATTTGACAAATCTGGTTTAACCAGCTCATTTGACCAATCCCTTTTAATAATCCTATTTATTCCCTAAATAATTATTCTCTTTTTATAATTCTATTTATTCCCTAAATAAATATTCCCTTTTTATTTTCTCTATTTATTTTCCAAATAAATATTTACTTTTATTTATTTTCTAAATAAATATTTCTTTTATAAAATCCTATGATTTTATAAACATTTCATTTTCAATATACATATTTGAAAATTCCTTTTTGATATTCTAGTATCACTGATGGTGTTTAACATATCAAGCTATGATGTCCAATATCGTCCATACATATATAATCAACAACAGATTATAAATCACATCATATATCACAAGATATGAAAAACAATAAAATAACTGTCGAGGAATCCAGTCGGATTCCTCCAACCTGTTTCCCTGCATCCACATATGTTACACGATAAAATCAACATCATTTTCAGTTCCATATGATATATTCTATTAAACAGGATCAATATAAAAATTCAACTAGCTGACTAGCAGTTCAATCAAACAGTCAACACACAGTCAATCAGCCAATATTTAACAGTTCTAAAAATACAACATGAAATTATAAACCGTTTAGGGTTAGTGAGATTTACTCACATTGGCAGTTCATTGTTAAAGAACGATAAACTATTGTTTGATTTGAATCAAACAATTTATTTCACCAAAAATTCAAACGGGCTCCAATCCACTCCCAGTCAGTTCCATTGGGTAGCGCTCGTCCATACATTCCTAACAGATCTTGTTTCGCCCAATTCTGATATTGTATGATCAAGTTACCCATTATAGAAGTAAATATACAATTTTAATATTATTAAAACATGGATTATATTAGAATCGAGCTCACTTTCAAATAGGCCCATACCAACAATACCCGAGCCCGCTCCAAAACCTTTCTCCTCCAAAAGAATCTGCGTCATCCTGTTAGCTCCAGGCAACCACCATTCCGCCAAATTCGAACTCGCTTTTCTCCCTCGACACGCAGCCAATCCACACACGGCGGGTTCCCTAGATCATCTCTTCAAAACCCCTATCGGCTTGCTCCCACGCCTGAGGACCCGATCTCCACTGTGTTGCTCCGACTCGGCGACAATACGCACTCATCAACCGAAAGTGGCGATACTTTTATGCTCTGAATTCTTCATAACTACCACACCAAGTGCGGATCTCCCTGTAGATCTCAAAAACGAACACAAATCCACTGATCGAAACCTCTAACTCCACTAATCGGCAAACCCTAATATTCACTGCATAAATTCATCGAACAGAACCGTGTTCGAATGCAACGAGATGTGCACCAATTCGAAGAGAAACAAAGAAGGGGTTCGAAGACATATGTATAGCGATTTATAGAATTTTTCTTGGATTTCTATTTGATTTATTTTTCTCTCGTTTTTGGTTGATAAAAGATAGAGAGCGGCGGTATTATTTTTGACCACACAGACATCAAGTTTTAGGTTGGACGGAGAGAACGATATTTATAAAGGGAAATAGGAGTTGTTGTATTTTTCTTGTCCACGAAAGTTTAAAGGCGAAAACTTAGGCCACGCAGCATTAGTTTTGACCACGAAAGTTGGTTGGCAAAAACTAGGCCACGTCGGTCTTTTTTTCAAAGAAGAGATGGGTGTTTTACAATCATTCAATTCGATAACGGACGGGTGTATTTCTCCATATATTTTAATTTATATAGTTACGTATTGCTACGGACAGAAATAAAAATACCATCGTGATGAGCGAGGTGTCCCGACTCGAGAAATAAAATAATATCGGTAGGTTAACCCATATTGTGAAACTCCAAAATGTTGATTACAGGGTGCAGAATTCTTCAAATAAAAAGTTGCTTATTTAATTAATTAAAAATTACAATAAAATTCTAAAAATAAAATTATCGTTATGTACCAAAAGAACCTTATCTAAATTCCAAACCGATCTCTAGTTATATCGAATAAACCGTTACGGTCGATAAACGATTCTATAACGACTATTTTAAAATTTGATTTTGACATATCTCAAAATCTACCCGATGAAATCCAGATTTTTCTCTTCCATTAGAAAGATATACTTCACCAGCTCCTAACGTTTCTTGTTTCACAGAAATCCGGCTTAAAATGAATCCTGTACATTCAGTTGAAGTTCGAATCGCCAAATTACGAACTGCAGCGCCATTTCAAGCTCGATTTTAATTATAATATAATTATACGTTCAAAATATCGTTTATATAATATATTCGTTATTCTAATTCAATTCTAAACTGAATTAAATATCAAAGATGATCTAGTTCACACCATATCGCTATTTCAGCCAATTCTGATTATTTCAGAATTAAATATATTATTTTATTTTTTATTTTAATTAAATATTCACCATTATTTAATTCCACGACAATGAAATCCTTTTAATCACCTTTTAAATAATTAAATAAATTAATTATTATATCGTTGGAAATGCGGGTTATTACAGTTACTATCTTTCAAATTTAGGAAACGTGATTATAGTGTGGACACTTCTTTGAACAAGTGTGGGGGGAGTCTGCATTGCATTCTTTTCATTTTTGTTTAATTTTTTTCTTTCTTTTCATATAGGACCATCATGCATTTTAGATCATAGTAACATGCACACTTTTTTTTTTTGAAATACGACTCATTTTAGATTAATACAACAAAATAAGTTAAAAATTGTTTGTCAGTTGATATTTTTTTTCTCTTAACTAAGATCAAATAAGAAATATAATGAAAAGTTGAATTTTGAAGGATAGTAGTGCAACTGGTACAGATTCTTAGGTGATGGCCATGAAGTTTACTCTAAATTGTAGTCTTTGTTTAATGAGTGGAGGACTTAAAATACTTATATTGGCTTTTCGAATCTTTAAAACTAAGTTGTTTAAGCTGAATTCGCATAACTCTCTCTTGTTCTTATATTTTCAATAATAATAGTAATCCAAAGGTATCCAACATTGCTTGTAAATCTGGCGTTGGTGTGCAAACCTGCCCAGCTCTATCCGACATATTGTTGACAAATTCAGCGTCAATATATCTTGGTCTCTTTTTATGAGTTGGACACCTAAGGATTATCGACATGTTGTTGACAAAGTCAACATCGGTCTGCACAATACGCTAAGCTCTTTCCCAACTCTCCGTCAGTCCACGAGGTAGTGCACGGGTGGTATACCTTGGTCTTTAAGTTAAGTGTATGTAGTTAATCATAAATTTTAATTTTTATAGAAATAGAGGATTAGCGATGATGCCCAAGCACTTTTTGACCTTATTGAATTGACTAGTCATACACAAAGAATTTACAATACCGTTTTGCGAACTGTGACAAGAAAACTAAGAATCTATTTCATGGCTGCACTATGCTATCCACCAAACCAACTAGCCAATCTATGACATAACATTTGAAAACTTGAATTATATTGAGAATTTGTGATGAGTTGAGGTATCTAAAATAAAATCAACTGACTAGAAATTGTCAACTTAATTTATTGTACCACTTTCCTGAAATAAGTCGTGTTTTCATTTTTATTTTCATTTGCATATGTCTGTTTCATTCATAAAGTTGCATTAGAACTATAACATATTGCATTTGGATTTTGTGGGTAGTATCCGCGGAAAACCCTCATGAGACACCACTCGTCCTAGTGGGGACACCTAGAGGTTCAACGGCTTTTTGCATATGCTCAATGCAATCGTGTTTCCTACAAAAGTGTGACCTACCTAGTTTGTTTTTCATTTTTTTACTCGAGTACGAGTAAAAGATAAGTGTAGGGTAATTTGATTAGAATAGAAATGTGTTTATTTTACGCTCTTATATCTTATCTTTTGTAAATAAATAAATATTACTTTGGGTATTTTTTTCGTGTGTTTTCACAGGTTCAATAATTGTCTCCTTCATTTCAATTAAAAGCCAATTGCAAAGAAAAGCTAATTTTCCATATCAACAAATTTTCAATTACAAAGGAAGTTGCAGCTCACTGGTGAAGGCATAGAAATATGTACAAAGAGACCTGAGTTCGAATCGCAACAAGCCCTCTTTTTGTTGAAGAAAGGAACATTCACACTGCCTCCTTTGCTCTGAAGAATATATGGATTAGTCTTATATTATATATATATATATATATATATATATATATATGTATGTTCATATGTATGTATGTATGATATACACTAATAAATATTTCAGGAATAAGCATATTCTTCTCAAGGATATCAATTCAAATCATTCTTTTTTTAACTAGCATTTAGAAGAATATTTGATTGAATTATTAAGAAAAAGCCAATCAATCTACCACGTGTCACTAATCAGGAGAGGAAATCTGCATGGAATATCCCAAACATTATGTCATATCTTTTTTTTGTAAACAAAAATATTCAAGAGATATTTTCTAGGCCAGTATTCATGTTGAGAGGAGACTACATCTTCTATAAATAAACATGATATCCATTGTAAATCGAGTTCCATTTTTATTCTGTATTCTGTTCTTATTCTTAGTAAAGTTTTTCTTTTTTTGAAACCAAAAATGTGTGATCTTCTAAGAAGAAGAGAGCACACATATATTCATAAAATCAAAAGAAATACAGAGTCCCAGTACAACTTTCAAGAAATAAAACACCCACAACACTCCGAAAATCAAAACGACTCTAAAAAGGTATTGGATAGTAGATAGATGAGCTCCGGATAAACCACCGCCCATCTACTCCTATATCGAATTCCGGTAAGGCCACCACCCGATATAGAAGTATATCTACTCCAATACTAAAATCACAATCTACCATAAAAATAATAAGAAGTACAACCCACAACAACTCTCAAAGTATAGTCCCAATAATAGCTCCTCCATAAATCTAGGCATCACATCCATATAGCTATCCATATATCTCTCCCATATGCTCTTCCACCTAATATCCTGGATAAAAACTTGAACACCCACCATTAGTAACCATCACATATATGTATGGCTATATGTAGAACTATATATAAGTATATTTATATATATATAATTAACTATATATATATATATTTATATATATATAACCCATTATATATCCGTACATATATGTGTCATAAACAAAATAAATGCTGAAAGTAAGTAGTTTATGAAGAAACCCAATTTTGAAGCAATCCATGCAATTCTTCAATAATCTTTCCCCCTGAAAACCTGGATAATAACTTCAAACATCCCTCGTTAGTTACCATCACATATATGATTAGACATATTTTGAATATATAAATGTATAGAAATATATTTATATATATCATTATATGTCCAAATATATATATGATAAAAATAAGAAAACAAACATTTCCAAAGTTAAATTTTAATAACTATGCCCTAATACGAAACCTATTGTTTCTAAAATATCTAATGATGCTCTTAAATAACTCCAAATTAGACCTAACTTTTTGTAACAAGTTTCCAGCACTCATTTCTCTAAAATACTTATAACCTGGGTTGGTCATCCATTCCATACAGAAATAAACTATCTTAATGATTAAGTTATCAGGAGATACAGAAATAAAATGAAAAAATCTTTGATTCCTTTCCCTCCAAATGAACCAACTAGTGATAGTAATTAACGAATCCATTACATATCTCTGCTTTGATTTATAAGTAAGTCTATAGTGATACCAATACTTCTCACAGTTATTAAATATATTAACACTAGACATAACAAAAATCCTAAGCACCATAGATAAAATGTAATAGGAGAAGTTACAAGAAAAAAATATATGATCAACATCTTCCTCTGAATGACTACAAAAACAACATTTAACATCCCACACAACATTTTTCTTCTTTAAAAGCTCCACTGTATTAAGCTTCTTATGGATAATCAACCACATAAGAAACTTAGCTTTAGGAGGCGAATTTGATTTCCATATGAACTTAAAAGGAAACAAAGACATACCAGGGAAATTAATAAGTTTGTACATTGACTTGACTGAATAGACTAGGCTCTTATCCAATCCCCATGTAATGGTATCTCTACACTCATCCAGATGGTATAAGTTTAATTTTGCTTTCAATAGGGCCAATTGTCTAAGTAAATCTCCTTCTAAAATATTGACAAAAGTAAACTCCCATGGGGGATCTAAATTCCCTCTATAAACATCTTTAATTAATGAATTCTTGAAATCACAAACATTAAAAAGTTCAGCAAATTCTATTTTAAGAGGAATACAGGATATCCATGCATCATGCCAAAAAAAAGTAGAATTACCAAAATGTACTGTCATCTTGCAACCTATCTTGAAAAAATCAAAACAATTTAATACTTCCTTCCAGAAGTGAGATAATCTATTAGACCTACTAACACCCAATCCCCCTATAATCTCCCCCCTAGAGTAATAAGATTTTACAACTAAATTCTTCCAAGTAGCCACTATATCAAGACTTCTATATTTCCATAACCATTTTGTTAGTAAAGATGAATTGAAGTTAACCAGGTTAATAATACCTAAACCCCCGTCTCTCTTGGACTTACAACACAAATCCCAATTAACTAAACACTTATAACTATTACAATTGAGATTGCCATTCCATAAAAAATTCCTCCTAATTCTATCTATTTTCTTAATAACCCACCTAGGAAAACGATGAACCGTCATCCAATAAGTGGGAATGGCTGATAAAACTGAGTTCACTAGCACTAATCTCCCCGCTCTAGAAAGAAATCTATTGTTCCAGTTAGATAATCTGTTACTAATTTTATCAATAATAATTATCCAGTCATCCTTTTTAAGCTTGGAAGGTCTAATTTTAAACCCTAAATAGTCAAACGGAAATTTCATCGTATGGCAGTTTAAGGTGTTAGCTACTAAGGACTCAACATTACAACTATCATTAAGTACCATAACTGCGCTCTTTTCGAAATTAATTCGAAGCCCAGACAACATCTCAAAGCAATATAATATAAACTTAAGAGTGATAATATGCTTAGGTAAATGAGACGAAAATAGTAATGTATCATCTGCAAATTGAAGTATAGACAATTCATTATGAAACTCTTCATTTCCCACACTACCTAAAACCCCTAAATTCCCAGCCCTCTTAATAATTCTTGAGAAAACATCTACCGCTAGATTAAATAAAAAAGGCGAGAGAGGATCGCCTTGTCTGAGACCTCTCTTAGACTGAATCTTTTTGCCAATTACTCCATTAACCACTATACTGGAACAACCGGACTTAAGTAGTAACATAATCCAGTTTGTCCATCGAACACTAAATCCTCTAGCTAGACAGAGTTCACAGATAAAATCCCAATCAACTGAGTCAAAAGCCTTCTCAAAGTCTAACTTCAAAATGGCACACGTTAAATTATTTTTAACACAAACATTTATATACTCTTGTACTGCCACTACCCCGTCCGCAATGTTTCTACCCTTAATAAACGATGTTTGTGAGGCGTCTATTAATTCATTCATCTTAGTACTTAGTCTATTTGCAAGAACTTTTGAAATAATCTTTACCGATACATTGATTAATGAAATAGGTCTGAAATCCTTAAGTGAATTCGCTCCAACTCTCTTATGTATGAGAATAATATTAGCAAAGTTAAAATTCCCTAACCTCAGATTACCTCTATAAAAATCATTAAAAAGATTAATAATATCAACCTTTAGGATTTCCCAAAATTGTTTGTAAAAAAGAACAGAAAATCCGTCAGGCCCTGGTGCTTTGTCACTAGGCATATCACAGATTGCCTTCCATATCTCGTTCTCAGTGAAAGGACTATCTAAACCATTCAAAACTATCCTAGAGGTACGCGGATAAATATCATTCCATCTAATGTTTATCCTTCTTTTTATCCTAGTACCTAGAATCTGCTTGTAATACCTAGTAAAAGCATCATTAAGGTCCTTCTGGGCGGATATCTCTACATCATTGATTCGAATGGAATGGATAAAATTATCCCGCCTCCTTTTATTAGCTATACTGTGAAAAAATTTCGTGTTATTATCGCCTTCTTTTATCCATTGAATTCTAGATCTTTGTCTCCACATGATCTCTTCTTTCTCCATAATCTCCTTAAGATCTTGCCTTAAGTTACTAAGCCTATCTCTTTCATTCGTATTAAGTATTCTAGTTTCACTAACTTTATCTATATCTAACATTTCACATAATATCTTATCTTTTTTAATTCTAACATTACCAAAAACAAACTTATTCCATCGCTTAAGAAAAAATCTTAGCTTTCCTAGTTTTGCAACAAAAATCTTAGCTGGATTATCTCTATACAAATTATTTAAATAAAATAATGAATTCCATTTAATCGAGACCAGATTACTAAAGCTACCATCTAGTAACCACATCTTTTCGAATTTAAAATTCCTACTTATTATTAAATTTGAATCACAAGATAAAATGATTGGACAATGATCCGACAATAAAAATGGTAAACCTTTAACTCTACATATGGAATATCTATCCTCTACCTCAGAATTTATAAGAAATCTATCTAACATAGCAAAAGAAGGTTCATCTCTTACATTGGACCAGGTGAACATTCTATTACAAATAGGAATCTCTATCAGATTATTTACTAAAATAAATTCATTGAATTCCTCCATGTCGGAGAAATCTCCTTCTCTAGGCGCTCTCTCCCCTAAAAATCTGGTGACATTAAAATCGCCCCCAACAACCCATTGATTGAAGGAGAGATTACTAAAGTTTTTCTTTGTTCCACTTTATTATTTTTTCATAACAATACGTGTTTTCTTATCAATTAGTTTTGTTAGAATACGAATTGTTATTGTTATTGTTTATTGCATATTAGGATTAATCGTTCGATTAGATTTAACGACAATACTAATTTTAATTTTCTTCTGTTTTTATTTGCTGTTTCTTTTCTAGTAATTTGTCCTTTTGTTTTAGTTGTTGGAATATGGTATTGATCTGATTAGATTCAAATTCATAGTAAATTTGTTAGCATTAAATCAAAACCATCTCCAAATATTGTTTAACTCGCCCAAGAAAAATATAAATAATAAAATTTAAAATTCCTCCCTGTGATTCAAGCTTCAAATTACACGATTTGTGCGCTTGTAGTATTACTACATAATTAGTACTTTTCAAGTTCCTAGAAAGCGTCGATCATCGACATACAACTTCTTACATGTCGACATATAACCGTCACTTTTTTCAATTCATAAGGAAGTGTCTTTTCATATTTTAAAACGTTTCAGAACTGTTGTGACCTTTGGAACACTATATAAAGGTCTCATTTTCGAAATTGTAAAAACTAATCTTCTCCTTCTTTATCCTTTCTCTTACCACCATTAGTCTACTTTAAATTCTTGATTTCTACACTTATACTCTGCCAATTTCAATACAAATTAATTCTCTTTCTATTCTCAATCTCTATCAAATACTCTCTGTTTGGAAGTGCTATTCAAGAGTTCTAGGGCTATTTGTAATTGTTAAGGAAAGGCCGTGTTCCTTGTAGCATGTAAATCAAGGAAAGGGAGAGATCTTAACCTTGTAGCCATGAAATCAAGGGTGTTGAATCAGTGTTAACCTTGTATCTGTGAAATCAAGGGTATTGAATCAGTGTTAACCTTGTAGCCATGAAATTAAGGGGATTGTAATTGGATTTTGATATTAACAAAACTCTGCGCAATCTAGTGTTACGTCGGACTGGAAGTAGAAGTAACCCGAACCAGTATAAAATCCAGTGTGTTCTTTCCTTTTCTGCATTTTACTTTTTATTATATCTGCATCGGTGATTATTTCTGTTGTTATATTCACTTTGTGATTCATATAGTTGTTTGAGTAATCGTTGATTGTTTAAGTTTTCCACAATCTCTTTAGAACACTATTCACCCCCTCTAGTGTTAGTTTTGCCTTAGGATTCGTGATCCTCTTTCCTAACAATTGGTATCAAAGCATAGGTTTTCAAAATTTCATGATCTGAATTTTGTAAATATTAAATGGCAACCAACACTGGAATTGCTTGTAGTAATAATTCATTTGTAGAAGGTCAATCCACTGCTAGACCACCACTATTAATGGCAGTAATTATTCTTATTAGGAATGTAGGATGGAAATATATTTACAATCTATAGGACTAGACACTTGGAATATCACACAAACTGAATATGTGGAACCCACTACTAATTCTGCACAATAGACTAATGAACAAAAGTCTGCTGTATAAGGTAATTTTAAAGCTATGAATACGTTATTCTATTCATTAGATAGAAATGAATTTAATAGAGTATCAGTTTGTAAATCTGCTTATGAAATATGGAAAACATTACAAGTTACTCATGAAGGAACCAGTAAAGTAAAATAGACAAAGATATCAATGCTAATTAATCGATTTGAGTTATTTAAAATGAATCAGAATGAATCTGTCTTCGGTAAATAGTGTAGGTTCCAGGAAATCATGCACTCATTAAGAGGACCAAGTTAGAAAAATTCTTAATTCCCTAACTCCGGGACGGGATTGGAAAACACTGGCAATTGAAGAGGCCAATTGTTAGAGAATGGAGTTTTAACGACAACAATCTTATTTCAATTATCATTGATTATAAAATATATACTAACATCTCTATCTAGAATATATATATACACACACACATAAATATGCATGTTTTGTATACATGACTTAAATACCGAAGACTGTACAGTTTTAGAGTTTCAAAAAATTCAGAATTCAGAGAAGATTCAAGACTCATGAGTAATCAAGAATCCAAGAGTTCAAGACAAATATAGTAATATAGTCTATTTTATATGACTCTGAATAACACTATAGGCTCAAACTCAAATTCTGATTTTCAAAATTCAAATTATAATTTCAAATAGTTTTTCTATCTTACTTTTGATTTCAAATATAAGTTTTAAGGTTTATAAGTTTGTATATATTTATAAACTTTATAGTTTAATATTTATATAGTTTTAAAACTTATAATTTTATAAATATGTTTATATAATGTAAATTTATGTTTTCGTACGATTTTATACTTTATAATACTCATTTATATCACTAAGTTTAAATTTCAGAATTTCTAGAATTATATATATATATAGTTAAACACTTGAAAAATAGTTAAAAAAATATTTTTATGCATATATATGTCGACATACATATGTTGTTATGTTGACATACAACTGTTATTTTTTGAGTTTTCAAAGGAAGTGTCTTTCCACTATTTATAACGTTTCAGATTTGTTACAACCTTTCAAATCGTATAAGTAGGGGTTGATTTCAAACTTTTTAACCATTCTTCTTCTCCATCTTTACTCCTCTTCATCCCACCATTAATATTTCTTATTTTGTTGATTTCTACACTTCTACTTTGCCGATTTCTACTCTAATTATATAAACCTTCTACTTTTCTCTCTTTGTCACTACTCATTACTCTCTGAATTAAAGTGCTATTGAAGGGTTATATGGTTGTTGTAATCTTTTGGGAAGTGTTTGGGAAAGAGTGTGTTTTTTGTAGCCCTGAAATCAAAGAAAGGGAGCGATGTTAACCTTATAGCTGTGAAATCAAGGGTGTTTGGAGCGGTATTAACCTTGTAGCCGTGAAATCAAGGGGATTGTACTTGGATAGTGATATTAATAAAACTCCGCGCAATCCAACGTTACGTGGGACTGGACGTAGGAGTAATCCGAACCAGTATAAAATCCGGTGTCTTCTTTCCTTTTTCTGCACTTTATATTTATCTATTTCTGTGTTTGTGTTTGATTTTATGTTTGTGATCATCTCTGTGGTGTGTAATTCATATAGTAGATCATATAAGTTTTAGATTTTCTTAAATTCCTTTAAAACACTATGTACCATCTCTAGTGTTTGTCTTGCCTTAAGATCTGCATTCTGTGTTCCCTAACAATGGGTATCGGAGCGTAGGCTCTCAAGAAGTTCATATTATGATTTTTGAAAATATTAAATGGGAAATTTTGAAATGATTTATAACACTAGTTTAAATCATGCATTGCATCATTATTGGATGAGTCTGCATTCAGTTTTATTGAAAAATCAAGTTATCATGATATGATGTCTTGAAAAGTTTAATTGGATATATCATAGAATCATCACGATGTTATTATTTTAAATTACAATTATTAATTTTGAAAAGTCACTTAATTCTTTGAAAAATTGTGTTGATTTGCAGGGAAATAAGTTACAACTATTGGTCAAAGGACACCAAGATGTTCATTTATCGATCATGAAGAAAAAGAAGAGTAATGGCAATCTACAATGAAATGGGTATCTGATCTACAACACTATTTTCCGTCTTCAGTGAGATTCAATATTGTACTTCTCTTCGAGCTCTCTGCAATGCCTCTGGTTTCGTGCAAATCCATCAAGAAATGACAAAGTTATGGTCAAAAGAAGTTTTGGTTCACAGGAAGAAAAAGAAATCAAAATTGTCACTGATATTCTTCGTGTATCACTCAGATATTTGTATTATTTCATCCCAACTCCTTTTCCAGATTGTATTCCTTGTTCTTGCAGTCGTTTTTATGGGTAAATCATCAAATTTCGATCAAAATTGAGTGAGATATTGCAGTTTGAAGTTGGGTTTTCAAAACAGAAAATTATATACGAGATTTTTTGTTTTCCTCTCACTGATTCGGCATACTGCACCATAATATCATTCAAATTCTTCACCAAACAATCACTGAATCGTAGCCCTTGCCTTTCTCTTCGATTTGTCACTGGATTCATCCAATTCCATTAAGAAATGAAAAGTTATGCCCCCCGAAATATTGATTGCAAGTGAGAAATGGGAATAAGAAGAAGAGAAACTTTTGTGAAGAGGCATGACTTTTAGGCCTTATATAGTAGTTGAAGTGTCTATTCATTCAAATTCAAATTTTTGGCGCCAAGTTGGTTGAACTGCTAAATCATCAACATCTTTCTCATATGGTATTCAAATTCAGCAAATGAATATACTATGCTGATCAGAAAAACGATCCCGTCGCAATAGAGCATATCGCATATTCAAATTCTGAAAGATGTGAACATGTGGTTTATAACAATGGAAGGACAACAAAATGGAAGATTGCAAAAAGAGGTACGCCTTACAATATTTCCATAATTATATATTTAGGAATATACATCTATACACATACTTAGGTATAGAAATTTATCTTTTTTATTATTTTAGATGTTTTGGTTCATACTTCGATACACCATAATACATTTTATTAATATACCTACCCAATTTATTTTTCTTTTTAGAAGGGCCTATTCCTATAAATTCAAATTCCACTACTCTGTGCTTTAATTTCAAAAATTGAAAGGACATCTTTTCAATATGAAAATGTCAGTTCAAACTCTAGTTATCAATTTTGATCATCTACTTATGTTTCATATATTTTGTTTCAAAAATATATTGAAAGTGTGTGTGTGTGTATATAGAGTACATAGATATGTTAATATGGTTGAAATAATTTAAAATTATCAAACATTTGATATTGTTATAAAATATAAATTTATATATCTTTTATATGTAGTTTAAACAGAAATAGTTTAACTTATATTTTTTTTACATATGATTTCATAGCAATTTTAGGTTATATTATCACAAATACTACTTGTAACTAAATATTAATTTTTATTTTTTAATATTTTGGTATAATACACACACACACATGATGTTATGTCATAAATATGTAGTTTAAATATAAGAAGTTTTAATATAAGAAGTTATAGTTCTAAAGTTTACTTTATAATTTTGTTATAACTATTGATTTCTCTTAAAAGTTTAAACATATAAACGGTTCTTTTGCAAATTAATATGTTTTGATGATGTATATCTCATAATAAATTTAATTTTGAGTCCCTTTTAAAACTAGTATATATACATATACACACACACACAATTATGAATATATGTTTATATCAAAATAGTTTACTTTATATGATACAAATTTATATTCTCTTTAAAAAGGTCTTCAATTTTTACTATATTATTAAAGAAGCACCCTAGTAAGATTATTTAACTCCTTATTTCTCATATAATTATTCTGAATATTTTACAATCTATCATGAATATATTTTTAATTACCATTAAACTCTTATCTTTGCAAATTTCTTTCATTAGTATTATTGACCTAAGTTTAAAAATTAGTGCATATTACCTTTGTTTGATTAAAATAATTTATAATATATATGTATATACATAATAGTTAGATAGTACTTTGAATACCTGTTACCAAAACGATATCATCACCAAATTATTCTGCATATTATCACCATACATCTTATTTCATAATATACATCATTATTATATATTACAATTGCATTTCAAATTAAAATCATTCACATCATAAGTTGCATTTCATATTGCTTTGCATATAACATACATTTCATACTACATTATAACCAACATACTGCACACACTGCATTACATATTAACTGTTAACTCCACACATAACAAATATAATGTATGGGGAGTTGTTGTCTTAGAAATATATAGGATTATTAATACATAAAATATTTACTTTGACTAGATTAACTAGTTTGACTTGTTTGGCTTGATTGATTGTTTGAATTGCTTTTTTGGATTGATTGGTTGCATTTCTTGTTTGGATTGATTGTTTGAATGCTTTGTAAATGCTGCTAGGATTGTTTGTAAACATTGTTTACATACTTAGTCCATGTAATGCTAGTGTTCATCATTCTTCTATTTAGTTTATTAGACTAGTATATCCATAATTTTAGGGGGAGTTATAATCTTTTAGGCTTAGAGTCATAGATTTAGAGGGAGATTGTAACACCCACGCCCGCTATGGTCACTCACTAAGGGAATGCCATAGCATCGGTGGAGTATTTTAGTGAATATAGAACAGAAAAATTACACCAAGACAGATATAAATAGTACTTGGAATTTAAAACATCATCTCATAACAGCGGAAATAAACATGTCTGGTTACATCATAAAACCATGATAAAAGTCAAGTACAATATCCGTCAAAATAAAGAAGTACATAATCCCACTCTCTCATACAATAGCCATGACAAAAGAAAAGATATCTGGATAACTGGAGCTTTACATCTACCCAAGCTTCCAAAGACTGGAACAGCAATCCGATCAAGCTCTACTACCGCTAGGATCCACCGTAGGACCTGAGGGTTGGGAAAAAGATAAAAACAACGGGGTCAGACATAAGTCTGAGTGAGTCCTATAACTTTAACAATACAATCATTAAAGTAACCAGAGAAGACATAAACTTGACCTACGGTAATATCTGGGGATGAATGGCTACACTAAGCAGCTTGGTAGACTTAGGATAAACTAAGATAACCGTCAGGACGCATCTACCCACCCAAGGATAATTACTAACTGCACCACACCAGTCATTCCTACTTAAAGGCTGATCCCTTCCAAGGACTTAGAAAATTTCCCCAGTAGTTTCATGTACTCCTAGCCCACTACATAGGTGCCGTCTGCCCCTATCTCCACTAGGTGTACTCAGTAATTCTTACCCAGTAGTTTCGTGTACCCCTACATAGGTGCCGTCTGCCCCTATCTTTATTAGGTGTACCCACTACTCCCCATCGATCGGCTCCCTACCGTAGATACCCGTGCTGGTCCCACAGTGGGGTGTATCACTCCCCCTAAAGTGGCTACCCAATAATAACGGTGCACGGCTTTATATCTACACGATGCAACAACGGCTTATCTACCAGCCCGGGCCCACACACGCATATGAAACCCGTTGGACTTGCGTTGCCACCGCTAACCCGTTTTGGCCTCTTATAATCAAGCCCAATATGCGTGTCCCGTCACTCGACATGGGTCGAGCCCACAAAGATACGTTTGGGATATTGGTTGAAATGGGCCCCCAACAAGCTACTCACCTAAGCTTGTCATATATCTAGTGTATCCCACTTAACCCTTTAATCATGTTTAATTACATGTTTCCACTTGGTTAAGTATTCTAATCGTATTTTCCATTGCCACCCAAGGCAACCCACTAGATTCCACCTGCCACCCAAGGCAACCATTAAATTTCCACATGCCACCCAAGGCACCCACTTAACCCCTCATGTCCCACTACATGCTATTATGGTTAAGTGTTTCTTAATTAATTAAGACCGTGATCTCCCATAAAGACCTCCCACATTAGACTGGCTGTTATGACCGCCTGGTTAAGCCGGTAGAATCCGGGCAGTCTTACGTCATAACAAAGTCTAACCTCGTGTCTTTACCTTAATCACGTATTTAATTTATGGCTAAGACCTCTCACATTGGGCTGACATTTGTAGCAACTGGTTAAGCCGGTCGGGTCCGGGCAGTTTTACACTACAAATGAGTCCAACCTCGTGTCTTAGTCGATTAATTACACCTAATTAATCACCCCCATATTAATTATCCCTAATTAATATCAAGTTTTCCATAACATGGGTAGACCTAACTCAATAGGTAAATTCCCATGGGGTAGACCTAACTCAATAGGTAAATTCCCACTTATGGTAATTTATTTTTTTATGGTATGCTTAATCATACCCAACCATTCATTTATTAACATATTTACCAACCCATCGTTCCCCACGTAAATCGTTCTCATTTCATGACATAAATAAGGGGAAGATCATCACAAATATCATGGGTTTAGCATACAGCTTTGTCATGGGTTAAGAGGATGTCAACTTGCATATATGAGCATATATTAACCCAACTACATATAACCCAAACTTGCATATTATCATACACATGATTTGCATAACATGTTGCATATGAGCTTGCATATTATCATACACCTATCTTGCATAACATGTTGAACTTGCATATAGGCATTCTCATAACTTGCATAACATGTTAAATATGCATTTAAGCATACACATAACTTGCATAAGCATTCACATACTTGCATAAGCATCCACATACTTGCATAAGCATTCACATACTTGCATAAACATGCATAACTTGCATATCATGTCATTTAAGCATATACATATCTTGCATAAGCATTCATATACTCGCATAAGCATGCATAACTTGCATATCACATAAATCTTGCATTTAAACATATACATGACTTGCATAAGCATCCATATACTTGCATAAGCATGCATAACTTGCATATCACATTAAATTTGCATTTAAACATATACTTAACTTGCATAACTCACTTCGTTAAACATGCATAATTCCACTCATTAAATATGCATACATCCACTTGTTAAACATGCATATATCAACTTGTTAAACATGCAAAAATCAACTTATTAAGCATGCATAAACCAACTTATCAAATATGCATAAACATAGAACAACATAGAGTAACATATCATTATACATGATTCAAACTCACTAATCCGCATTTAAGACCATAAGTCTCATTACACCCAATCTACTTACTTTAACAATTGATGTTAAAGTGATAGAAACTCACAAACTCAAGATTAGCAACCTTACGAAGTAGAATTAGTTGCTAACTACGAAGATAATGATGATTAAAGATTGATTAGAGAGTGATCAGCTTGCAACTTCCTTCATAAATTAGTGGAGGCTCCTCTTAGGATTTAATTTGGCGGCATGAGGCCATCATTTCTATTTTTGGTAAGGATTAAGGGGGGGTTTAGGGTGTATTTATAGATTAGGTGAGTGTTTTAGGCCCTTAGATTAACCCTAGATTAGATTAGGACCCTTAGATTTCGGAAATCTCTAGAACCAGCCCTCCTAGCCAGCCTGAAACCCAACCTGGTGCAACCTGGTGCACCCAGGTTCAAAGGACGGCGCGCCCCTGTCGATAGGCAAGTCGACAGGCAAGTCGACACCCCTGTCGACAGGCCTGTCGACAGCCCTGTCGACATGGGTAGGGCGGGAATCTTCCCGCCTGACCCCGCCTGTTCCATCCCACAATCTGAAATTTTAAATTTTTAAATCTGTTTTAGTTTTGAATTTTCTGCAAACTTCATCGGGCCATAACTGGGCCATACGGACTTCGATTTTCGAAAACTCGGACTCTATTTTGCGTATTTTTCCGAGACGAACGCAATAACGCAACCCGTTTCCCCTAATTCCCACATCTGAGATTATTTATCCTGTAATTAGTGAATTTTAGTATTAACTAAAATTCGGGGTGTTACATTCTCCCCTCCTTAAAGGATTTCGTCCCCGAAATCTCTAAGCTAAGGAGAATGAATATCCTACCATCCAAACATCCATCTACTCAATCCATCAAACACGGGCATCCATTGTCCTTAGAACAATTTCTAATGATGTATGAGCATATGCAAAGAGTGTGTGTATATGTTCCCTATCTAATGTATGAACATATGCAAACCATGATAGTGCCATGCATCCATTATGTATGCGAAAGAACCCTATCGACACATACAATATCTACATGAGTGCACAATCATTCACCAAAATGCATCATCCATGTGATAACACAACCATTATACATCCATAAATATATTTTCCTACACACAATTTTATGCAATATGCAATATGAAGTGACTGAGCCGATCTAGTGCCTAGAGTGTGTGTATATGCATCCACGAGCAACCACTAGCAAACACTTGCATCCACTTGCATCCATCAACCATAACATGTCTCAAACACATGTTTCAACCATAGGTTTACCCTATTTAAAGGTCAAAGGTACTAACGAGAGGACATACCAAAGATAAGATAAGTACTAGACAAGCGATAAAGGAGAAAGTAAAGACATACCCTCAAAAAGAAATGGGTACAATGAACGCATCTTCGCTTCCGTCTCCCAAGTTGCGTTGCTCTCATCTTCTCCCCATTGCACCTTGACTAGTTGAACCTCTCTGTTTCTCAACTTCCTAGTCTCTGACCCAAGGATGCGAGTAGGAGCTCGTTGAATAGTCGCATCACGCTCTACCTCTACATCTCTAAGCAAGCTCGGCTCTACCACCTCTGCCGTCTCATGTAAGCACTTCCTCAAATGGGACACATGGAATACATCATGAACACCACTAAGTCTGTCGGGCAACTCCACCCTATATGCCATCCGTCCAATTCTTTCCTTGATAGGAAACGGCCCAACAAACCTTGGTGTTAACTTCCCAACGGATCCGAAGCGAACAACATTTCTCAACGGAGATACCTTAACAAAAACCATATCCCCAACCTCAAACTCAAGATCCGTTCTTCTCTTGTCCGCATAAGATTTTTGCCTATCCTGCGCTGCTTTCATCCTTCTTCGAATCAAGTCAATCTTCTCAGAAGTCTCCCTAACCATATCGGGCCCAAGCAAGATCTTATCCGTAGATTCCCACCAACATGTAGGTGATCGACAAGGCCTTCCATAGAGAGCTTCGAAAGGAGCCATACCAATACTGGACTGAAAGCTGTTATTATATGCGAACTCTACCAATGGAAGATGCTCTTCCCATGTACCTCCAAAATCTAAGATACAAAGCCTCAAAAGGTCTTCTAGAACACGATTCACCCTCTCAGTCTGGCCATCTGTCTGAGGATGATATGCGGTGCTCAGACACAATTGAGTCCCTACTGCTTCTTGCAAACTTCTCCAGAACTCGCTAGTGAAGATAGGATCTCGATCACTCACTATGCTAGAGGGTACCCCATGTAATCGAACTATCTCTCGAAGATATACTGAAGCTAGCCATGGAGCAGTCCTCTTGCTCTTCACAGGTATGAAATGGGCGCTCTTAGTAAGTCTGTCTACCACCACCCAAATTCCTGTATTACCCTTCCTCGATCTGGGTAACCCGTCAATAAAATCCATCGAGACGCTATCCCACTTCCATTGCGGAACCTCCAATGGGTGAAGCAACCCACCTGGTTTCATTTGCTCCGCCTTCACTTGCTGGCACACCAAGCATCGAGCTACATACTCGGCCACATTTTTCTTCATACCGGCCCAGAAGAAAACCCTCTTCATGTCTTGGTACATCTTGTCCCCACCGGGATGAATGGTCATCCTAGAACGGTGTGCGTCATCAAGAATAGCCTTCCTCAAACCCTCGTCTTGCGGTACGCAAAGTCTACCGTCTCTACGCAAGCACCCCCTATCGTCTAGGGTGTACCTACTCAAATGGCTGGACGACTCCCCCCTTATGAGCTTCTCTATCAACTCAACCAACTGTGGGTCGTCCCTCTGGGCTTCCCCAATCCGCCCCAAAAGATTAGGCCTAACTTCCAAGGAAGCTAGCAAACCGGGTACATAATCAATGGAAGGTCTGAAATCAAACATCGAGATAAACTCCAAGCTTCGTCGTTCCACGAACAATGGACTCAAGGACAACCTCTTCCGACTCAAGGCGTCCGCCACCACGTTACCCTTGCCAGGGGTATACGCTATCTCGAAATCATAGGATGCTAAGAATTCCATCCACCTTTGCTGTCTTAGATTCAAATCCTTCTGAGAGAATAAGTACTTCAATGATTTATGGTCAGTGAACAGCTCGAATCTCTCACCAAGAAGATAATGACGCCAAATCTTAAGCGCAAAAACAATAGCTGCCAGCTCTAAATCATGGGTAGGGTAGTTTTTCTCATGTGCCCTTAACTGCCTTCCACCATAGGCTATTACCCTTCCCTCTTGCATTAAGACGGCGCCAAGTCCTGTCCCACAAGCATCGGTATAAACAACAAATGGCTTGCTCCCATCTGGCAATACTAAAACTGGAGCAGTGGTTAAAGCTCTCTTTAACCGTCGGAACGCATCATCACAATCTACGTCCCATGCGAAAACAAGATTCTTCTTCGTTAAGCGGGTTAATGGGGCTGATATCTTCGCGAAGTCTTTAATAAACTTCCTATAATAACCCGCCAAGCCCAAGAAACTTCTTACTTCGGTAGCATTTCTAGGAACCTTCCAATCTTGGACTGATACTACCTTCGCGGGATCCACGGCTATCCCCTCCTTGGAGACCACGTGCCCCAAGAACCGCACTTCCTTCCTCCAGAAGTGACATTTAGAGAATTTAGCCTTAAGGCTATGTGCTCGAAGAGTCTTCAATACCTCCCCAAGATGTAAGGCATGCTCTTCCTCACTCTTAGAAAACACTAAGATATCATCCACAAAGACCACCACGAATTTATTAAGGAACTCCCTGAACACCCTACTCATCAAGTCAACAAAGTATGCAGGGGCGTTCGTCAACCCAAATGGCATCACCAGCCACTCATAGAAACCATCCGGAGTTCTAAAGGCAGTCTTGTCTATGCTATCCTCAGCCACCCTCAACTGATGAAACCCCGTGGCTAAGTCCAACTGAGAAAATACTGAGGCGCCAACCAACTGATCGAAAAGATCATCTATTCTCGGCAATGGGTGTCGATTCTTCTTTGTGAGCTTGTTGAGTTCTCTATAGTCTACACAAAGTCTGAGGGACCCATCCGCCTTCGTAGCAAATACTACTGGAGCACCCCACTCCGATATGCTCCGTCTTATGAACCCCTTCTCAAGTAACTCCCCTACTTGCTTATGGAGTTCCCTCCTCTCACGAGGAGCCATGTGGCGCACTGGTAAAGATACCGGTTTAGCATTATCCACCAAATATATTCGGAAGTCAATCTCCCGCTTCGGAGGCAAGCCCTTCACCTCCTCAAACACATCCGGATATTCCCGGACCACTCTCATAGATTGCAAACTCTCGACCGAAGCGTCAAGCGATTCAAGATAACTTAGCATAACAGAGTCCATGGGATTACAAGAAATCTCGAGAGTGTTACCCAAGCGGGTCATGAGCCTAACAACTCTCCTTTCGCAATCAAGAACGACACCATTACTGGATAACCAGTCCATGCCCAAAATCAACCCATAGCCCGTGAAGCCCAACACAAAAGCATCACATCTAAACTCAATGCTAAGTATAGAAATCTTCAAACCCAAACATATCATGGACAAATAAGTGGAGCCCCCAATTGGGTTTGAAACAACCAAGGGATCATCTACCAGACTGGTGTCTAAGTGCAGTAACTCAACTAATGATGATGAGATAAACGAATGCGATGCGCCTGAATCAAACAATGTACGGACAGGATGGTCAAATAGAAAAACCAGACTTTCAACGGAAATTGTTCTACCTCTCTCCTGAATCGGTGGAACCGCGAGAGCCTGTACTTGCCCCCTAGCCTGACTCGGTGCCATAAGAGCTTGCACCTGTCCTCCTGAGGTAGATCCCGTCCTTTGCCCCTTCTTAGGGCAATCTTTCACTAAATGCCCTGCTTCGCCACAGTGGAAGCAGCCGGTCTTCTTCTTCTTGCGACAATCCTTGCTTAGGTGGCCAGGTGTCCCACAATTGAAACACTTCTTCTTCTTGCTCTTGCCACCGTTGCCTTTCCCACCTTTGCTTTGTTGTTGTTGCTGAGGTCTCTTTTGATCTCCCTTCTTCTCGGGTGCCTTATTAGCATTAGGACCCTTCTCTTCCTCATACATGAGTGCCATGTCAACTAGCTTCTCAAAGGTGGCCCCCATAGGGATATGAGTCATAGCCAACCCATGCATAGGTTCATTCAAGCCTTTCACGAACCGCAAAGCCTTCTTCTCCGGTGTATTCACCATATCTAGGCCAAACCTTGCCAATTGATTAAACTTGTTAACATATTCCTTCACCGTAAGATTTCCTTGCTTTAGAGTCAAGAATCTTTCCATATACAAGTTTTCCTCCGCCCTTGAGAGAAACTTTGCCACAAATCTTTGCCTAAAATCCGCCCAAGAGTCAATGGGGCGTTCTCCATTAGTGACCTCCCACCAGAATGAGGCCTCTCCCTTCATTAACCAAGCAGCCAACTTGACTTTCTTTCCTTCTTCCATCTCAAAGATATCTATCAACTCTTCCACCTCCTTAAGCCAATCTCTAGCCTCCACAAAAGTTTCAGATCCTTGAAAAGGTTTCCCTCCCATAGCTTTAAATTCCTTGCAAGTCTTAGCAAAAGTATCCGTGCGAGGAGGAGGGGGAGGAGGAAGATCGGGTGCTACGGTTGGTGGAGGAACATTTGCTGGACCCATAGTGGTGGCCCTAGCCTCCATCAATCTCCTATACCATACTGGTATCGTCACACCCTCCGGAAAATTAAGATTCTCGGCCATGCTGAAATGAAAAAGGAAAGATTCAAAACGGAGAATTCGAAGGATATAGATATGGCTATTGGGGATTATGCTTTTCTTTCAAAAACTTTTCTCTTAAAAGACATGTTTTTGAAAATATCTTTTCCAAAAATGTTTTAGAAAAATAGTTTTCTAAAATTTTTATCTGTTCCGGTAACCTTTGCTCTGATACCACGTGTAACACCCACGCCCGCTATGGTCACTCACTAAGGGAATGCCATAGCATCGGTGGAGTATTTTAGTGAATATAGAACAGAAAAATTACACCAAGACAGATATAAATAGTACTTGGAATTTAAAACATCATCTCATAACAGCGGAAATAAACATGTCTGGTTACATCATAAAACCATGATAAAAGTCAAGTACAATATCCGTCAAAATAAAGAAGTACATAATCCCACTCTCTCATACAATAGCCATGACAAAAGAAAAGATAACTGGATAACTGGAGCTTTACATCTACCCAAGCTTCCAAAGACTGGAACAGCAATCCGATCAAGCTCTACTACCGCTAGGATCCACCGTAGGACCTGAGGGTTGGGAAAAAGATAAAAACAACGGGGTCAGACATAAGTCTGAGTGAGTCCTATAACTTTAACAATACAATCATTAAAGTAACCAGAGAAGACATAAACTTGACCTACGGTAGTATCTGGGGATGAATGGCTACACTAAGCAGCTTGGTAGACTTAGGATAAACTAAGATAACCGTCAGGACGCATCTACCCACCCAAGGATAATTACTAACTGCACCACACCAGTCATTCCTACTTAAAGGCTGATCCCTTCCAAGGACTTAGAAAATTTCCCCAGTAGTTTCATGTACTCCTAGCCCACTACATAGGTGCCGTCTGCCCCTATCTCCACTAGGTGTACTCAGTAATTCTTACCCAGTAGTTTCGTGTACCCCTACATAGGTGCCGTCTGCCCCTATCTTTATTAGGTGTACCCACTACTCCCCATCGATCGGCTCCCTACCGTAGATACCCGTGCTGGTCCCACAGTGGGGTGTATCACTCCCCCTAAAGTGGCTACCCAATAATAACGGTGCACGGCTTTATATCTACACGATGCAACAACGGCTTATCTACCAGCCCGGGCCCACACACGCATATGAAACCCGTTGGACTTGCGTTGCCACCGCTAACCCGTTTTGGCCTCTTATAATCAAGCCCAATATGCGTGTCCCGTCACTCGACATGGGTCGAGCCCACAAAGATACGTTTGGGATATTGGTTGAAATGGGCCCCCAACAAGCTACTCACCTAAGCTTGTCATATATCTAGTGTATCCCACTTAACCCTTTAATCATGTTTAATTACATGTTTCCACTTGGTTAAGTATTCTAATCGTATTTTCCATTGCCACCCAAGGCAACCCACTAGATTCCACCTGCCACCCAAGGCAACCATTAAATTTCCACATGCCACCCAAGGCACCCACTTAACCCCTCATGTCCCACTACATGCTATTATGGTTAAGTGTTTCTTAATTAATTAAGACCGTGATCTCCCATAAAGACCTCCCACATTAGACTGGCTGTTATGACCGCCTGGTTAAGCCGGTAGAATCCGGGCAGTCTTACGTCATAACAGAGTCTAACCTCGTGTCTTTACCTTAATCACGTATTTAATTTATGGCTAAGACCTCTCACATTGGGCTGACATTTGTAGCAACTGGTTAAGCCGGTCGGGTCCGGGCAGTTTTACACTACAAATGAGTCCAACCTCGTGTCTTAGTCGATTAATTACACCTAATTAATCACCCCCATATTAATTATCCCTAATTAATATCAAGTTTTCCATAACATGGGTAGACCTAACTCAATAGGTAAATTCCCATGGGGTAGACCTAACTCAATAGGTAAATTCCCACTTATGGTAATTTATTTTTTTATGGTATGCTTAATCATACCCAACCATTCATTTATTAACATATTTACCAACCCCATCGTTCCCCACGTAAATCGTTCTCATTTCATGACATAAATAAGGGGAAGATCATCACAAATATCATGGGTTTAGCATACAGCTTTGTCATGGGTTAAGAGGATGTCAACTTGCATATATGAGCATATATTAACCCAACTACATATAACCCAAACTTGCATATTATCATACACATGATTTGCATAACATGTTGCATATGAGCTTGCATATTATCATACACCTATCTTGCATAACATGTTGAACTTGCATATAGGCATTCTCATAACTTGCATAACATGTTAAATATGCATTTAAGCATACACATAACTTGCATAAGCATTCACATACTTGCATAAGCATCCACATACTTGCATAAGCATTCACATACTTGCATAAACATGCATAACTTGCATATCATGTCATTTAAGCATATACATATCTTGCATAAGCATTCATATACTCGCATAAGCATGCATAACTTGCATATCACATAAATCTTGCATTTAAACATATACATGACTTGCATAAGCATCCATATACTTGCATAAGCATGCATAACTTGCATATCACATTAAATTTGCATTTAAACATATACTTAACTTGCATAACTCACTTCGTTAAACATGCATAATTCCACTCATTAAATATGCATACATCCACTTGTTAAACATGCATATATCAACTTGTTAAACATGCAAAAATCAACTTATTAAGCATGCATAAACCAACTTATCAAATATGCATAAACATAGAACAACATAGAGTAACATATCATTATACATGATTCAAACTCACTAATCCGCATTTAAGACCATAAGTCTCATTACACCCAATCTACTTACTTTAACAATTGATGTTAAAGTGATAGAAACTCACAAACTCAAGATTAGCAACCTTATGAAGTAGAATTAGTTGCTAACTATGAAGATAATGATGATTAAAGATTGATTAGAGAGTGATTAGCTTGCAACTTCCTTCATAAATTAGTGGAGGCTCCTCTTAGGATTTAATTTGGCGGCATGAGGCCATCATTTCTATTTTTGGTAAGGATTAAGGGGGGGTTTAGGGTGTATTTATAGATTAGGTGAGTGTTTTAGGCCCTTAGATTAACCCTAGATTAGATTAGGACCCTTAGTTTTCGGAAATCTCTAGAACCAGCCCTCCTAGCCAGCCTGAAACCCAACCTGGTGCAACCTGGTGCACCCAGGTTCAAAGGACGGCGCGCCCCTGTCGATAGGCAAGTCGACAGGCAAGTCGACACCCCTGTCGATAGGCCTGTCGACAGCCCTGTCGACATGGGTAGGGCGGGAATCTTCCCGCCTGACCCCGCCTGTTCCATCCCACAATCTGAAATTTTAAATTTTTAAATCTGTTTTAGTTTTGAATTTTCTGCAAACTTCATCGGGCCATAACTGGGCCATACGGACTTCGATTTTCGAAAACTCGGACTCTATTTTGCGTATTTTTCCGAGACGAACGCAATAACGCAACCCGTTTCCCCTAATTCCCACATCTGAGATTATTTATCCTGTAATTAGTGAATTTTAGTATTAACTAAAATTCGGGGTGTTACATTCTCCCCTCCTTAAAGGATTTCGTCCCCGAAATCTCTAAGCTAAGGAGAATGAATATCCTACCATCCAAACATCCATCTACTCAATCCATCAAACACGGGCATCCATTGTCCTTAGAACAATTTCTAATGATGTATGAGCATATGCAAAGAGTGTGTGTATATGTTCCCTATCTAATGTATGAACATATGCAAACCATGATAGTGCCATGCATCCATTATGTATGCGAAAGAACCCTATCGACACATACAATATCTACATGAGTGCACAATCATTCACCAAAATGCATCATCCATGTGATAACACAACCATTATACATCCATAAATATATTTTCCTACACACAATTTTATGCAATATGCAATATGAAGTGACTGAGCCGATCTAGTGCCTAGAGTGTGTGTATATGCATCCACGAGCAACCACTAGCAAACACTTGCATCCACTTGCATCCATCAACCATAACATGTCTCAAACACATGTTTCAACCATAGGTTTACCCTATTTAAAGGTCAAAGGTACTAACGAGAGGACATACCAAAGATAAGATAAGTACTAGACAAGCGATAAAGGAGAAAGTAAAGACATACCCTCAAAAAGAAATGGGTACAATGAACGCATCTTCGCTTCCGTCTCCCAAGTTGCGTTGCTCTCATCTTCTCCCCATTGCACCTTGACTAGTTGAACCTCTCTGTTTCTCAACTTCCTAGTCTCTGACCCAAGGATGCGAGTAGGAGCTCGTCGAATAGTCGCATCACGCTCTACCTCTACATCTCTAAGCAAGCTCGGCTCTACCACCTCTGCCGTCTCATGTAAGCACTTCCTCAAATGGGACACATGGAATACATCATGAACACCACTAAGTCTGTCGGGCAACTCCACCCTATATGCCATCCGTCCAATTCTTTCCTTGATAGGAAACGGCCCAACAAACCTTGGTGTTAACTTCCCAACGGATCCGAAGCGAACAACATTTCTCAACGGAGATACCTTAACAAAAACCATATCCCCAACCTCAAACTCAAGATCCGTTCTTCTCTTGTCCGCATAAGATTTTTGCCTATCCTGCGCTGCTTTCATCCTTCTTCGAATCAAGTCAATCTTCTCAGAAGTCTCCCTAACCATATCGGGCCCAAGCAAGATCTTATCCGTAGATTCCCACCAACATGTAGGTGATCGACAAGGCCTTCCATAGAGAGCTTCGAAAGGAGCCATACCAATACTGGACTGAAAGCTGTTATTATATGCGAACTCTACCAATGGAAGATGCTCTTCCCATGTACCTCCAAAATCTAAGATACAAAGCCTCAAAAGGTCTTCTAGAACACGATTCACCCTCTCAGTCTGGCCATCTGTCTGAGGATGATATGCGGTGCTCAGACACAATTGAGTCCCTACTGCTTCTTGCAAACTTCTCCAGAACTCGCTAGTGAAGATAGGATCTCGATCACTCACTATGCTAGAGGGTACCCCATGTAATCGAACTATCTCTCGAAGATATACTGAATCTAGCCATGGAGCAGTCCTCTTGCTCTTCACAGGTATGAAATGGGCGCTCTTAGTAAGTCTGTCTACCACCACCCAAATTCCTGTATTACCCTTCCTCGATCTGGGTAACCCGTCAATAAAATCCATCGAGACGCTATCCCACTTCCATTTCGGAACCTCCAATGGGTGAAGCAACCCACCTGGTTTCATTTGCTCCGCCTTCACTTGCTGGCACACCAAGCATCGAGCTACATACTCGGCCACATTTTTCTTCATACCGGCCCAGAAGAAAACCCTCTTCATGTCTTGGTACATCTTGTCCCCACCGGGATGAATGGTCATCCTAGAACGGTGTGCGTCATCAAGAATAGCCTTCCTCAAACCCTCGTCTTGCGGTACGCAAAGTCTACCGTCTCTACGCAAGCACCCCCTATCGTCTAGGGTGTACCTACTCAAATGGCTGGACGACTCCCCCCTTATGAGCTTCTCTATCAACTCAACCAACTGTGGGTCGTCCCTCTAGGCTTCTCCAATCCGCCCCAAAAGAGTAGGCCTAACTTCCAAGGAAGCTAGCAAACCGGGTACATAATCAATGGAAGGTCTGAAATCAAACATCGAGATAAACTCCAAGCTTCGTCGTTCCACGAACAATGGACTCAAGGACAACCTCTTCCGACTCAAGGCGTCCGCCACCACGTTACCCTTGCCAGGGGTATACGCTATCTCGAAATCATAGGATGCTAAGAATTCCATCCACCTTTGCTGTCTTAGATTCAAATCCTTCTGAGAGAATAAGTACTTCAATGATTTATGGTCAGTGAACAGCTCGAATCTCTCACCAAGAAGATAATGACGCCAAATCTTAAGCGCAAAAACAATAGCTGCCAGCTCTAAATCATGGGTAGGGTAGTTTTTCTCATGTGCCCTTAACTGCCTTCCACCATAGGCTATTACCCTTCCCTCTTGCATTAAGACGGCGCCAAGTCCTGTCCCACAAGCATCGGTATAAACAACAAATGGCTTGCTCCCATCTGGCAATACTAAAACTGGAGCAGTGGTTAAAGCTCTCTTTAACCGTCGGAACGCATCATCACAATCTACGTCCCATGCGAAAACAAGATTCTTCTTCGTTAAGCGGGTTAATGGGGCAGATATCTTCGCGAAGTCTTTAATAAACTTCCTATAATAACCCGCCAAGCCCAAGAAACTTCTTACTTCGGTAGCATTTCTAGGAACCTTCCAATCTTGGACTGATACTACCTTCGCGGGATCCACGGCTATCCCCTCCTTGGAGACCACGTGCCCCAAGAACCGCACTTCCTTCCTCCAGAAGTGACATTTAGAGAATTTAGCCTTAAGGCTATGTGCTCGAAGAGTCTTCAATACCTCCCCAAGATGTAAGGCATGCTCTTCCTCACTCTTAGAAAACACTAAGATATCATCCACAAAGACCACCACGAATTTATTAAGGGACTCCCTGAACACCCTACTCATCAAGTCAACAAAGTATGCAGGGGCGTTCGTCAACCCAAATGGCATCACCAGCCACTCATAGAAACCATCCGGAGTTCTAAAGGCAGTCTTGTCTATGCTATCCTCAGCCACCCTCAACTAATGAAACCCCGTGGCTAAGTCCAACTGAGAAAATACTGAGGCGCCAACCAACTGATCGAAAAGATCATCTATTCTCGGCAATGGGTGTCGATTCTTCTTTGTGAGCTTGTTGAGTTTTCTATAGTCTACACAAAGTCTGAGGAATCCATCCGCCTTCGTAGCAAATACTACTGGAGCACCCCACTCCGATATGCTCCGTCTTATGAACCCCTTCTCAAGTAACTCCCCTACTTGCTTATGGAGTTCCCTCCTCTCACGAGGAGCCATGTGGCGCACTGGTAAAGATACCGGTTTAGCATTATCCACCAAATATATTCGGAAGTCAATCTCCCGCTTCGGAGGCAAGCCCTTCACCTCCTCAAACACATCCGGATATTCCCGGACCACTCTCATAGATTGCAAACTCTCGACCGAAGCGTCAAGCGATTCAAGATAACTTAGCATAACAGAGTCCATGGGATTACAAGAAATCTCGAGAGTGTTACCCAAGCGGGTCATGAGCCTAACAACTCTCCTTTCGCAATCAAGAACGGCACCATTACTGGATAACCAGTCCATGCCCAAAATCAACCCATAGCCCGTGAAGCCCAACACAAAAGCATCACATCTAAACTCAATGCTAAGTATAGAAATCTTCAAACCCAAACATATCATGGACAAATAAGTGGAGCCCCCAATTGGGTTTGAAACAACCAAGGGATCATCTACCAGACTGGTGTCTAAGTGCAGTAACTCAACTAATGATGATGAGATAAACGAATGCGATGCGCCTGAATCAAACAATGTACGGACAGGATGGTCAAATAGAAAAACCAGACTTTCAACGGAAATTGTTCTACCTCTCTCCTGAATCGGTGGAACCGCGAGAGCCTGTACTTGCCCCCTAGCCTGACTCGGTGCCATAAGAGCTTGCACCTATCCTCCTGAGGTAGATCCCGTCCTTTGCCCCTTCTTAGGGCAATCTTTCACTAAATGCCCTGCTTCGCCACAATGGAAGCAGCCAGTCTTCCTCTTCTTGCGACAATCCTTGCTTAGGTGGCCAGGTGTCCCACAATTGAAACACTTCTTCTTCTTGCTCTTGCCACCATTGCCTTTCCCACCTTTGCTTTGTTGTTGTTGCTGAGGTCTCTTTTGATCTCCCTTCTTCTCGGGTGCCTTATTAGCATTAGGACCCTTCTCTTCCTCATACATGAGTGCCATGTCAACTAGCTTCTCAAAGGTGCCCCCCATAGGGATATGAGTCATAGCCAACCCATGCATAGGTTCATTCAAGCCTTTCACGAACCGCAAAGCCTTCTTCTCCGGTGTATTCACCATATCTAGGCCAAACCTTGCCAATTGATTAAACTTGTTAACATATTCCTTCACCGTAAGATTTCCTTGCTTTAGAGTCAAGAATCTTTCCATATACAAGTTTTCCTCCGCCCTTGAGAGAAACTTTGCCACAAATCTTTGCCTAAAATCCGCCCAAGAGTCAATGGGGCGTTCTCCATTAGTGACCTCCCACCAGAATGAGGCCTCTCCCTTCATTAACCAAGCAGCCAACTTGACTTTCTTTCCTTCTTCCATCTCAAAGATATCTATCAACTCTTCCACCTCCTTAAGCCAATCTCTAGCCTCCACAAAAGTTTCAGATCCTTGAAAAGGTTTCCCTCCCATAGCTTTAAATTCCTTGCAAGTCTTAGCAAAAGTATCCGTGCGAGGAGGAGGGGGAGGAAGATCGGGTGCTACGGTTGGTGGAGGAACATTTGCTGGACCTGTAGTGGTGGCCCTAGCCTCCATCAATCTCCTATACCATACTGGTATCGTCACACCCTCCGGAAAATTAAGATTCTCGGCCATGCTGAAATGAAAAAGGAAAGATTCAAAACGGAGAATTCGAAGGATATAGATATGGCTATTGGGGATTATGCTTTTCTTTCAAAAACTTTTCTCTTAAAAGACATGTTTTTGAAAATATCTTTTCCAAAAATGTTTTAGAAAAATAGTTTTCTAAAAATTTTATCTGTTCCGGTAACTTTTGCTCTGATACCACGTGTAACACCCACGCCCGCTATGGTCACTCACTAAGGGAATGCCATAGCATCGGTGGAGTATTTTAGTGAATATAGAACAGAAAAATTACACCAAGACAGATATAAATAGTACTTGGAATTTAAAACATCATCTCATAACAGCGGAAATAAACATGTCTGGTTACATCATAAAACCATGATAAAAGTCAAGTACAATATCCGTCAAAATAAAGAAGTACATAATCCCACTCTCTCATACAATAGCCATGACAAAAGAAAAGATAACTGGATAACTGGAGCTTTACATCTACCCAAGCTTCCAAAGACTGGAACAGCAATCCGATCAAGCTCTACTACCGCTAGGATCCACCGTAGGACCTGAGGGTTGGGAAAAAGATAAAAACAACGGGGTCAGACATAAGTCTGAGTGAGTCCTATAACTTTAACAATACAATCATTAAAGTAACCAGAGAAGACATAAACTTGACCTACGGTAATATCTGGGGATGAATGGCTACACTAAGCAGCTTGGTAGACTTAGGATAAACTAAGATAACCGTCAGGACGCATCTACCCACCCAAGGATAATTACTAACAGCACCACACCAGTCATTCCTACTTAAAGGCTGATCCCTTCCAAGGACTTAGAAAATTTCCCCAGTAGTTTCATGTACTCCTAGCCCACTACATAGGTGCCGTCTGCCCCTATCTCCACTAGGTGTACTCAGTAATTCTTACCCAGTAGTTTCGTGTACCCCTACATAGGTGCCGTCTGCCCCTATCTTTATTAGGTGTACCCACTACTCCCCATCGATCGGCTCCCTACCGTAGATACCCGTGCTGGTCCCACAGTGGGGTGTATCACTCCCCCTAAAGTGGCTACCCAATAATAACGGTGCACGGCTTTATATCTACACGATGCAACAACGGATTATCTACCAGCCCGGGCCCACACATGCATATGAAACCCGTTGGACTTGCGTTGCCACCGCTAACCCGTTTTGGCCTCTTATAATCAAGCCCAATATGCGTGTCCCGTCACTCGACATGGGTCGAGCCCACAAAGATACGTTTGGGATATTGGTTGAAATGGGCCCCCAACAAGCTACTCACCTAAGCTTGTCATATATCTAGTGTATCCCACTTAACCCTTTAATCATGTTTAATTACATGTTTCCACTTGGTTAAGTATTCTAATCGTATTTTCCATTGCCACCCAAGGCAACCCACTAGATTCCACCTGCCACCCAAGGCAACCATTAAATTTCACCATGCCACCCAAGGCACCCACTTAACCCCTCATGTCCCACTACATGCTATTATGGTTAAGTGTTTCTTAATTAATTAAGACCGTGATCTCCCATAAAGACCTCCCACATTAGACTGGCTGTTATGACCGCCTGGTTAAGCCGGTAGAATCCGGGCAGTCTTACGTCATAACAGAGTCTAACCTCGTGTCTTTACCTTAATCACGTATTTAATTTATGGCTAAAACCTCTCACATTGGGCTGACATTTGTAGCAACTGGTTAAGCCGGTCGGGTCCGGGCAGTTTTACACTACAAATGAGTCCAACCTCGTGTCTTAGTCGATTAATTACACCTAATTAATCACCCCCATATTAATTATCCCTAATTAATATCATGTTTTCCATAACATGGGTAGACCTAACTCAATAGGTAAATTCCCATGGGGTAGACCTAACTCAATAGGTAAATTCCCACTTATGGTAATTTATTTTTTTATGGTATGCTTAATCATACCCAACCATTCATTTATTAACATATTTACCAACCCCATCGTTCCCCACGTAAATCGTTCTCATTTCATGACATAAATAAGGGGAAGATCATCACAAATATCATGGGTTTAGCATACAACTTTGTCATGGGTTAAGAGGATGTCAACTTGCATATATGAGCATATATTAACCCAACTACATATAACCCAAACTTGCATATTATCATACACATGATTTGCATAACATGTTGCATATGAGCTTGCATATTATCATACACCTATCTTGCATAACATGTTGAACTTGCATATAGGCATTCTCATAACTTGCATAACATGTTAAATATGCATTTAAGCATACACATAACTTGCATAAGCATTCACATACTTGCATAAGCATCCACATACTTGCATAAGCATTCACATACTTGCATAAACATGCATAACTTGCATATCATGTCATTTAAGCATATACATATCTTGCATAAGCATTCATATACTCGCATAAGCATGCATAACTTGCATATCACATAAATCGTGCATTTAAACATATACATGACTTGCATAAGCATCCATATACTTGCATAAGCATGCATAACTTGCATATCACATTAAATTTGCATTTAAACATATACTTAACTTGCATAACTCACTTCGTTAAACATGCATAATTCCACTCATTAAATATGCATACATCCACTTGTTAAACATGCATATATCAACTTGTTAAACATGCAAAAATCAACTTATTAAGCATGCATAAACCAACTTATCAAATATGCATAAACATAGAACAACATAGAGTAACATATCATTATACATGATTCAAACTCACTAATCCGCATTTAAGACCATAAGTCTCATTACACCCAATCTACTTACTTTAACAATTGATGTTAAAGTGATAGAAACTCACAAACTCAAGATTAGCAACCTTATGAAGTAGAATTAGTTGCTAACTATGAAGATAATGATGATTAAAGATTGATTAGAGAGTGATTAGCTTGCAACTTCCTTCATAAATTAGTGGAGGCTCCTCTTAGGATTTAATTTGGCGGCATGAGGCCATCATTTCTATTTTTGGTAAGGATTAAGGGGGGGTTTAGGGTGTATTTATAGATTAGGTGAGTGTTTTAGGCCCTTAGATTAACCCTAGATTAGATTAGGACCCTTAGATTTCGGAAATCTCTAGAACCAGCCCTCCTAGCCAGCCTGAAACCCAACCTGGTGCAACCTGGTGCACCCAGGTTCAAAGGACGGCGCGCCCCTGTCGACAGGCAAGTCGACAGGCAAGTCGACACCCCTGTCGACCGGCCTGTCGACAGCCCTGTCGACATGGGTAGGGCGGGAATCTTCCCGCCTGACCCCGCCTGTTCCATCCCACAATCTGAAATTTTAAATTTTTAAATCTGTTTTAGTTTTGAATTTTCTGCAAACTTCATCGGGCCATAACTGGGCCATACAGACTTCGATTTTCGAAAACTCGGACTCTATTTTGCGTATTTTTCCGAGACGAACGCAATAACGCAACCCGTTTCCCCTAATTCCCACATCTGAGATTATTTATCCTGTAATTAGTGAATTTTAGTATTAACTAAAATTCGGGGTGTTACAGAGATATAAGGATATTATAGAATAAAAGATAGTTATATTTAATCATTAGGATCATTTATAGCATAGATTTAGGGGGAGTATTTTTAGATGTACTTTTTGATAATGACAAAGTTGGAGAAATTATAAAATAAGAGTTAGTTAAGCTTAGTTTAAGGGGGATTATATAGAATTCATGATGACAGGGCGAGTATTAGAAGGATCAGAATCAACAGGTATGAATAGGTATGAATATTTTATAAATCAAGGTTGTCATAATCAAAAAGGGGGAGATTGTTGGAGAATGGGGTTTTGATGACGATAACCTTATTTCAATTATCATTGATTATAAAAATATATACTAACATCTCTATCTAGAATATATATACACACACACATATATATGCAGGATTTGTATACAGGAATTAAATACCGAAGACTGTACAGTTTTAGGGTTTCAAGAGATTCAAAATTTAGAGAAGATTCAAGACTCATGAGCAATAAGAATTCAAGAGTTCAAGACAAATATAGTAATAAAGTCTAGTTTATACATAAGGCTCCGAATAGCACTCCAGATTCAAATTCTAATTTTCAAAATTCAAATTCTAATTTCAAATAGTTTTTCTATCTTACTTTTAATTTCAAATATAAGTTTATATATATTTATATACTTTTATTGTTTTATATTTATATTGTTTTAATCCTTATAATTATATATATATATGTTTATATAATATAAATTTATGTTTTCATATGATTTTATACTTTATACTACTCATTTATATCACTAAATTTTAATTCAAGAATTTCCAGAACTATATATATAGTTAAACATTTGAAAAATAATTTAAAAAATATTTTTATACATATATATGTTGACATGCATATGTTGCTATGTCGACATACGTCATTTTTTAAGTTTTCAAAGGAAGTGTCTTTCCATTATTTGTAACGTTCCAAAAGCGTTGCAACCTTTCAAATCTTATAAATATGGTTGCTTTCGAATTTTTTAACCATTTTTCTTCTCTATCTTCACCGCTCTACATCCCATCATTAATATTTCTTATTTTATTGATTTCTACACTTCTACTTTGTCGATTTCTACTCTAATTGTATAAAACTTCTTATTTTCTCTCTCTACTCATTACTTTCTGAATTGAAGTGTTATTGAAGAGTTATAGGGCTGTTGTAATCTTTTAGGAAGTGTTTGGGAAAGGGTTTGTTCTTTGTAACCCTGAAATCAAGGAAAGGGAGCGGTGTTAACCTTGTAGCCGTGAAATCAAGGGTGTTTGGTGCGGTGTTGACCTTGTAGCCGTGAAATCAAGGAGATTGTACTTGGATAGTGATATTAATAAAACTCTGCGCAATCCAGCGTTACGTGGTACTGGACATAGGAATAATCCGAACCAGTATAAAATCCGGTGTGTTCTTTCCTTTTTTCTACAATTTATATTTATTTGTTTCTGTGTTTGTGTTTGATTCTATGTCTATGATCATCCCGGTGGTGTGAAATTCATATAGTAGATCATATAAGTTTTAGATTTTCTTAAATTCCTTGAAAACACTACTCACCCCCGTCTAGTGTTTGTCTTGCCTTAAGATCCGCGTTCCCTAACAATATTAATATTAGTGAAATGAAAATTGAGGAGTTAATAGGAAATCTGATGTCGTTCGAATTATAATTATAGAAAAGAAAGGAGAGTAAGCCGATAGAAAAGAAATCTATAACATTCAAAGCAACAACTTATGGTTCTGATTCAAGCAATGACTATGATGAAGAAATTGCCTTAATGACAAGGAATTTCATAAAATTTCAGAGATATAAAAGGAGAAATAATTTTCAGAAAAATAATCAAGGAAATTTGGGAAGAAATGACGACAAATGATACAATTGCAACAAACCAGTTCATATAAAAAGGATGTGTCCATATCATGATAAATTGAATCAACAAATCGACAACAATTAGTCAAAGAAAAGGAAAAGGGCAATGCATTAACTTTGGATGACTCGGATTCATCATCAAGTGACGAAGAGCTAGAAACCGGAAATTAGAATATGTTTTTCGCTGCAATTCAGGATTCAGAAAGTGCTGAAGAAATAAATCAAAAAATAGGTGCACTTATTTAATAATTTTTGATTCAGTTGGTTGAATGGATGTTTTGTTTGCTTGCTTTGTTTGAAAATCTGAAATTTAAATTCTAAAATTCGTATTTGAAATTTGAATTTTAAAATTCAAAATGATAATGTAATAATAACTAATTTTAAATAGTTTTAAAATTAATAACATATCAGCAAAAAATAAAACAAAAAATATAGAATAATAAAATAATAAAACAAAGTCAAAAAAAGCAACTTGTCTTTTGAAAACATACATGTATGTTGACATACATGAATGTACATATCGACATATACACCAGAAATTGAAATTTTGAATTTCAAAAGTTTAAACTTTCAAACTTCCCTCCATCTTTTCACCAACTCCCAAGGTCTGAAAAGGTGTCCTTCTACGTAGAAAGATGTGCCTATTTGCTCTCTCTTTAATCATCTATTCAATTCTATTCTCTCTACCTCTTATTCAAAATTCAAAAACTACTTTCTTCATACTATTCTCTTCAAAAGTTATCTCTGATGGCTTCCTTAAGTACACCAAAGACCATGAAACTAACCAAAACTCTCAAAGGTCATCTCTACAACGATTCGGAGGCTATTAAGCATATATTGACTATACTGCTAATGGAAAAGTCAATACGGGAACTTTTGCTATCTTTGAAGATTTTCCTTTTTATGATCTTCGTTCTCTTTTCAAACAAAATGAAGTTTTAAGTTTGATTGATTCTCGGGATAACGATGAAGTATGTTACCCGAATCTCATCAAAATGTTTTATGTGAATTTACATCGTGGTTTTTATGATGGAAATGCAAATCAAGTTTGCAGTAGCGTGAAAGACACACAAATTATTTTGAATTGTGATATTTTGGGAACTATTTTGAATTGTAAGAATACGGGTTCAGATTTTTTGGATTTTGAAATTGATGAACAAGATTTGGAAACGTTTCATCACATCTTTGAAAGCGTTGAACATATGGATTTTAAAAATCGCTTTTTCCGCCCAAAAGCAAGAATTGTAAACCTCCTTCTTCAACATACTCTCACTGCCTATTCCGGAAATTTTAATACGCTCAAGGTCCAAAAAGCTCTTTTTGCCCTCTTTGGCACTTATAATATTAACTGGGCCGATGTGATTTTGAAAGAGTTTAAACACAAAGAAATGCCCACTAAAGAAAATACTCTCTACCTTGGAGTTTGTCTTACCCGTATCTTTAAGTATTTCAGAGTGGATATCAAGGGAGAGGAATTTGTTCCAAGAAAGGTTTTTAACTCGGGAAATATATCCCTTATGAAGATTCCAATCATTTTTAAGCCGTATGAAACGTTTGCTGAAAAACAAGCCTGAATGGAACAAGAAGAAAGTCCACTGGAAATCGACGAAGAAGACGAATCCTCTACGGAAAGTGTAGAATGTCCAACTACTACTAGAGCCATTTCTAAAGAATTAATTCTCCAAAACCAAGTTAAGTTAGCCAAGAACCAAAAGAAGATCAAGAAGACACTCAATCAAATGTCTTCTAAAATGAACAAGTTTTCGGAAAGGTAGGAAGAAAACTTGGATTATCATCTTCCTCATCCTCATCCGCTGAGTTTTAAGTTTATTAGTTTGTGTTATCGTTTCGTAGTAGCTTGTATTCCCTTTCTTGTTTCATATTTTGTACTTCTAGTCTTGTATTTCATGTATCGTTTGGTTGTAACCATTTAGTAGTAATTAATCATATTGTTTCCTGTTAAAACAATCTTTGAACATCTGTAAAAACATTAAAATTAAGTAAAATAATATAATATAGTAAAAAATAATTCAAAATTATGCAGAAATTCAAAATACCTAACAAAAAACATGGGTATGTCGACATGTAACTTTTGACATGTCGACATATAACTGTTAGAAATTCAAATTGATTCAAATTTGAATTTTTAAATAACTAACTTGTGTCTATTCATTTCTAAACTGATTCCAGACCCTATAAATACCGTTTTCTTCCAGAAAAACTCATTTTTATTTCTCCTTTTCTTCTCTAATCGCTCCTTCTCTAAATAATCAAATAATGGCTAATTCTACTCACAATCTAAGTGAAAATCTTGAATAAACTCTCAATTTCTTCAAGAATATCCTATCTATAATCCTTCGTAATAAGCATCATCTAGAATTAAGTCAGATAAAGATGATTGAACAACAAGAAAAATACTTTGATGTCATTCATTCATTGGATGATCTCTTCTCTTTCCAGAGATGAAGATAATAACATCACTGGAGCACCACTCACCAAAGACAATGAAGATTGGGAAGTCATCAAAAGGGGTCCAATCTTCGGTGGGGATGGATGGGTGGAAGTTCCAAGGGATGTATGAATTTCATTGATTTGATATGCTTTGTTTGGTATGTCTTTGAAAATTTGTAAATATTGTTTGATTTGGTTGGATCTGACTTGTACATTGGTTGGGTTGATTGGTTTGACAATTATTTTTAAATATTGAATTGTTTGAAAATACTGTTTGAATTACTTATACTATTGCTTATTTGGAATTATAAACAAATATTGTCATAGAATTAGGAAGAGCTATTAAATTCAGGGAGTATTATATAATTATAGTCCGTGGGATCATTTATGGCATAGATTTAGGGGGAGTATAGATTAATATACTTTTTGTTGATGACAAAGGGGAGAAATTATAAAATAGGGTATAGTTAAGATATGCATGGTTTAAGGGGGAGTTAGAAGAAATTTATGGTGAAAGAGGAAGTAATCAAGGAATCCGATCAACAGGTAATATCAGGTATGAATATTTTATAAAACCAAGGTTGTCATCATCAAAAGGGGGAGACTGTTGGAGAATGGAATTTCGATGACAACAACCTTGTTAACATTATTGATTATAAAATATATACTAACATCTTTATCCAATATATATATATATATATATATATATACACACACACACACAAAAGATTTATATGTAGGAAGTAAATATTAAAGACTATACAGTTAAGAGTTCTAGAGATTCAAGATTTCAAAGAAGATTCAAGACTCATGAGTATCAATATATTAAGATTTCAAGAGTTCAATATTACCAAAGTAATAGAGTCTAGCTAATATATAAAACTCTGGTTAGCACTCTCATAATTTTGTTTTCAAATTATCCTTTTTAAATTGATTTCAAACTCTTTTCAAAATGATTTTAAATCATCTAAAGGTTTTTACTTATGATTTCAAATGTACAAGTTTCTTATATTATAAAGTTGAACAATTATATTATATATATTTATAATTATATAGTTTTATATCATATATATATGTTTTTTATATTATATGTTTAAATAATAGTTTATATGTTTTTATACTTAAGAAATTATATTTAAACAACTAGCTTTGATTCAAGAATTTTTAGAATATATATATATATATATATTGATTTAAAAACTTTGAAACATGATTTAAAATTTAAAAAACCTAGCATATGTCGACATACAACTTCTTGCATGTCGACAAATAACCGTCACTTTTCTAAAATTCAAAAGGAAGAGTCTTTTAATATTTTAAAACGTTTCAGAACTGTTGTGACCTTTGGGACACTATATAAAGGCCTCATTTTCGTAGTTGTAAAAAACTAATCTTCTCCTTCTTCATCCTTTCTCTAACCACCATTATTCTACTTTAAATTTTTGATTTCTGCCCTTATACTCTGCCGATTTCAATACAAATTATATCGTTCTCTTTTTACTCTCAATCTCTATTGATTATTCTCTATTTGGAAGTGCTATTTCAAGAGTTCTAGGGCTATTTGTAATTGTAAAGAAAATGGTGTGTTCCTTGTAGCCCGTAAATCAAGAAAAGGGAGCGGTGTTAACCTTGTAGCCGTGGAATCAAGGTTGTTGAATCAGTGTTAAGCTTGTAGTCGTGAAATCAAGGGTGCTGAATCGGTGTTAACCTTGTAGTCATGAAATCAAGGGGATTGTTATTGGATTCTGATACTAATAAAACTCCGTGCAATCCAGCATTGCGTGGGACTGGACGTAGGAGTAATCTGAACTAGTATAAAATCCAGTGTGTTCTTTCCTTTTCTGCATTTTACTTTTTATTATATCTGCATCTGTCATTGTTTCTCTTGTGATATTCACTGTGATTCATATAGTTGTTTGAGTAATCATTAATTGTTTAAGTTTTCCGTAATCTCTTTAAAACACTATTCACCCCCCTCTAGTGTTAGTTTTGTCTAAAGATTCGTGATCCTCTTCCCTAACATATTTTGTGACCCATAGGGTTCCATTATGCTTAGTTTCCTAGATTCTCTTGATGCTTTCGTTGACGATCACAGTTTCGTACCCACAGTCAGAGGGACGTGTTCGATGAGGTGATAGGATTACCTCCCAAGCGAGAGATAGATTTTCAGATAGATTTGATGGATAACGCAAAGCCAGTTGCTTTACCAGCACGCCACATGACTCCTAGAGAAAGGAAGGAGCTCAGTAAGTAAGTGGGTGAGGTATTCGAGAAGGGATTTATTAGACGAAACATTTCTGAGTAGGGGCACCAGTCGTCTTTAGGACCAAGGAGGGAGGCTCTCTCTATCCATGCGTGGGCTATAGGCAGTTGAATATAAACACCAAGAAGAATCAACACCCACTCCCACGGATAGATGACTTGTTCGACCAGTTGGTGGACGCTTCGGTTTTGTAACAGTTGGATCCAGCTATAGGTTTTCATCAGCTTAGAGTAACGGATGCCAACGTAAACAGACTCCCAACGGATTCTTTGAGTGATTGGCTATGCCTTTCGGGCTGACCAATGCACCGAAGTACTTTGTGGATTTGATGAGTTGGGTATTTAGGGAGTACCTGAATAAGTTTGTGTGGTTTTCGTTGGTGATATCCTGGTCTTCTCAAGGAGCGGGGAAGATAATGTCATACACTTAGGAGAGGTTCACCGCACTCTCTGCACACATCAGCTGAAGGCTATGTTTTCTAATTGTCATTTTTGGTGGAAGGAAGTAAGGTTCCTATGGCATGTTGTCTCCAAAGATGGAATAGCGGCGGACCCTGCTAAGGTTGTCGAAGTTCAGGATCAGAAATTCCCTAGGAATGCGACAAAGGTTAGAAGTTTCTTGGGATTAATGGGTTACTACAAATAGTTCATTAAGGATTTTTCATGGATCTCAGCTCCATCTACACATCTAACGAAGAAGAATCTAGTTTTTGCTTAGGATATAGATTACGAGGATGCGTTCTCGAGATTAAAGAAGACTCTTACGTAAACTCTAGTTTTGACTCTTCCCGATGGTACCAAGATGTTTAATGTTACACGGGTTTGGGTGCAATGTTGTAGGAAGGTAGGGTAGTCTGCTACGGGAGTAGGTAGTTGTTGGTACATGAGAATAACTACATACCCACGATTTGGAGTTGGCAACAATAGTGTTTACGCTCAAGTCTTGAAGGCACCATTTACTAGGTGAAGAAGTTTGAGCTTTATACGGATCATAAGTCACTCAAGTACTTATTCTCGCAGAAGGATCACAATTTATAATAGCAACATTGGATGGAGTTTCTTGCGTCCGATGCCATTGAGATAACGTATACCCCAAGGAAGGGAATGTGGTAGCAGACACATTGAGTAGGCATAGGATGACCTTGAGTCCACTATTCGCAGAGTGGCAAAGCTTGGTGTTTATCTCATCATTCAATTTTAGACCATCTACGGATTTTGCACTCGGACTATTGGCATCATTGCATGTGCAACCTACTCTTTTGGAGCGCATAGGATCTAGTCAGTGAGAGGATCAACAATTAGTGGACATCATGGATCGACTCAGTAGATGAGAGACCTCTGGCCACCTTGCTAGATATTATATGGACGAGAAATGGTGGCTACATCAAGATGGAAGACTGTGATTTCCCAGAGTTGATGATTTGTTGAGATCAGTTCCAGAGGAGGCTCGGATGGCCATCCATCTGGGCGGTGAGAAGATGTACAGAGATATGAAGAGAGTTTTTCATTGGACTGGAATGAAAATGAACATGGCAGTGTATGTGATGTTTGACTTGCCAACAAGTGAAGGATGAACAAAGAAAACATAGTGGATTGCTTCAGCTGCTAGACTTACCACGGTGCAAGTGGGAGAGCGTCTCTATGAATTTTATAGATGGTTTGCCCATATCAAGGAAGGGAAATACTAGTATTTGGGTTATAGTCAACAGATTGACTAAAAGAGCTCACTTTATCTCAGCCAAGAGCAAGAGGACAAGAACTTGACTAGCATAGGTATATCTTAGAGAGATCATCCGACTTCATAGGGTACCCTCCAGTATTGTTAGTGACTATGACCCCATCATTACGAGTGAGTTTTAGAGGAGGTCGCAGGAGGCACTAGGGACATAGATGCGACTTAGCACCGCCAATTACCCTCAAACGGATGGACAGACAGAAAGGGCCAATAAGGTTCTCGAGGATTTATTGGGACTGTATATCCTAGACTTTAGAGGGACTTGGGAGAAACATCTCCCATTGGCGCAACACCATAAAGGCTCGATTGTCACACTTATAACTATGAGTAATTATAATCCTAATGGTTATAACCGTTAAGCCAACAGGTGTGGGTAAATTTAATTACGGATATAACAATGGTTATAACCGTTATTAAAAGACGATTTACTCACGATTATAAGCGTGATTTTTATGCAAGTGCTAACGGTTATAACCGTTACAATTGTGGTTATTGTAAGGGTTAAAACCGTTATTAAAAGATAATTTACTCATGGTTATAAGCGTGAGTCATATTGAGAACCACAACAAAATGAATACTTAGGATAACAACAAACACGCATATTTCATACAAATAACCATAAAGGACATTTCAACAAAGTATTTAAAATGAAAAATTAAAATACATACAAACTTTTAAAATACAAAGTATTTACATACCAACATAACACACATAACAACTTTTGAAACACAGCTTCAAAAGATAACTACATAGCATTAGTAACTTACCAATAACAAGATGACAACTAGGTCATTTGCACCATCCATCTTAATGATAATCGCATTATTTTTATTTAGTGAAGCAGGAGGAACATCTTCTCTTGTGTTTTGTATGTCTACTACAATTAGACAACATCGTGCAAAAATATGCAAAAGTCTTAATTAAAAAATGAAATGATGCAACAAATTAGGCTATCATGTAAACCCATTCATGTTTATGCTAAAACCAGAAATTTTATAGTATAAATCATGATTATTTTATCTTTATGTAAGGAGTGAAAATCGGGGGGCAATCTAGTGGTAGAGATTTTGTGTCTCTCCATTTGGTTCAGATAGACTTTTCATATATATATATATATATATATATATATGTGTGTGTGTGTGTGTGTGTGTGTATGTATGTATGTATGTATGTATGATCAAGAGCACCCCAAATAGTGTGACACCCATTTAGTCCTCCTAATTTTCACCACACAATCCCTTTTATCTCTCGTCGCACTAACTCTTTTTCTCGCTCAAACATTATTTAAATATAAACTGGTGACTATGATTGAAGTGCAAAGGAATGTCATAAAAAAGAGTGCGAGAGAGAGAGAGAGAGAGAGAGAGAGATTTACTTATTTCACTTTTGGACGCTTTAAGTCTTAATACTAAATTGAGGTGTAAGCTTACATATTCATTCCAATGAGATTCATAAGTGAGCTGATGTTGTAAACGATCAAGGATTTCACTATAGTAGTAATTTCGGGAATTTTATTAGACATTAGATCAAGGTTGGGTAATCTCGGTATACTTGACTGATAGAAACAAAACATAAACTCAGTAAAAATTGGTGATTCTTCATTTTTATTTTGCTTTTAGCTTTAGGGAAATAGGTTAATTGGGTCCTACTAAATTTATGACATTTTTTTCATTGTACTTTAAATTTGAAAAGCAATGAACTATAAAAATTTATATTGCTATGTTTTCTGCGCATTCGAATTGTCATTTTGAGTCAAAATTAAGGTTTGAAATTTTGGTTTCTGTTTCAGTCTTTGGTAAAATTTGAAATTTCGGTTTCGTTCTGAAATTTCTAATATTCCGCTCTAATTTCAATTTGTTAATTTTGAGAAATTTTCATGTTACGTTAATAAACAAAGTAATCCATGGTCCATACATTAATACGTACATATGCACAAGGCATAACACTTGAGATTTTTTTTAAAAAAAAGAAACTACAAATTCCCCATTTTAGAATTTTACACTGTATCGTCCAATAGTGCATGCGTTGAAAAATGCACATGATAAACTAGTAGGAGGATGAACTTTCATTACCAATATCTTGTCATCATGTTGCACTTTATTATATTACAAAAGAAAGCCATTTTTATCTTTTGTTTCGGCCAACGGTACTTGATCATGTGTAACTTGTTATCTTTTAGCTAGAGCATCTCTAGCAACTTTACAAATTCATGAGGAATGGAGGAGGAAAAAACGCGAGTATCTCGCGCTTCCGCAGTAGCAAACACGGAGTTTTTTATTTTATTTTTTGTGGAAAAGCTATAAACGGGGAAACGATTCCCGTTTTTAAGTATTTTCTTCTTTTCTTTTTTAATATTGCTATAAACGGAGATCATTTCCCTGTTTATAGACCACCGTTCAAAAAAAAAGGGGCAAAGCCCCATTTCAATCTCTCTCCCACGCTCAAATTCATCTTGCGCAAGTGTGGGGAAGCGATTAAAAATGGGGCTTATGGGGCAAAGCCCCATTTCAGAGCATCTTCACACTACTGGAGATGCTCTTAAAAGAAGCTCGATTTCACCTTTCAGTGTAGCTCTACCATCATCTCTATGCTATGAAAATTCTTAAAATGCTGAAAAGATAAACTAGCTTTGAAGTAAGAAAAAGAAAATCAACTGGTGGAACGAGAAAAACTTGGCTTGGTGATGAAGCTCAAAAGTAAACATGCTACCGAATGAAGCTGCTACGTTTGATTTAAGCTTTTTGCACTTAAAACCGATATTTTTGGTCCAAATTTTTTTAACACTTCTTATCCTCCCTTCCCGGAACAGGTTTTAAAGGGGATTCCGGCCCGGTCAAGGGCGAAATTGGACCAAAACTGGCGGAATTCCTATGTGTCGGGCGAAATCTTGAACCTTGGTCAAAACATATTAAAAAAGATTGCATAATTTTATTCATACACCAATAATCTCTTCTACAAAACTACTATTATATACATCTTCATCATCTTCTCTTTAAATTTTTAGATCTCTTTTACGGTCTTATTACAAACATTAAACATACAAACTTTAAATTTTGCATATTCTAGCTACTTTATTCTGCTAAAAAGTTCATAATTCCAACAAATTAACATCCTATTTAAAAAAAAATAGTTTTTGAAACTAGATCTGTTAATTGTAAAAGTTCTCTCATTTTAGATTCCATGTTAAAATTTCCCTTAATTTCTTCGTAAAAAATGTGTAGGTTTTATCAAATATGGTTAATTTTAAAGTTTTAATTTGATGGGTTATAAGGAAAAGATACAAAATGCAAGAACAATGTTAATTTATTAATAGATTTTCTTAGCAAAATATTAGTGTACGTTAGGTGAATTTTGCTATATAAACTGAATTTGATTCAAAAGTTTTGTAGTATCTTTACAAAAATTTATTTAAGACCAATGTATAAGGTTCTGTCCGATATCCAGAGGTTCTGGCAGTACCTGGCCGGTATCGCTAAGCTCTGATCCGAAACCGGTGACAAAATCCGGTTTCGAATTGGGGCAGTATTTTTTTTTTTTTTTAAACAAAATGGCAGCTGGTGTAGATAGAGAAAGGGGAGAGAAGACGAAAAAAGGCAAATCGAAACAAAGCGAAAACACAAAAACCTTAGTACACATAAAATAACTCATAACAGAAAACCTTGATTATTAAATCGATGGAATTTAAACATCGAGAGTTTAAATATCACCGAGAAGCTTCGACGTCACCAATTCAAGCATCACATGTGACTTTTTTTTTTTTTTTTTTTTTTTTGTGGCTTTTTTTGGCGTTATTATTGACACTCCAAATATTGTTAATGAGGCCTTTTTAAAAAAAAATTGTTAAGAGAAATACCAATGTGGGAAGTAACCTCTTAACAATTAAATATAGTTTTACCTTATTATCCATTTAAGTTTAATTTCACTATTATGTTCATTTGTCTAATTTTTAACGGTTAATCAACACCATTAGTTATGGACAAATAAAACCATAACAAAAAAAACCTGATCGAAAAAGAAAACAATATGATATTAAGTTATTAACACATGAGAGTGAGCGTTATGTTGGAGTTGGTCAGAGTGATGAGATGGTAAGATCTAATTTCAGTTATTAAATTGTATGCACATGTTGCTAGAGTTAAGATCTAATTTCAATTTTGTAATTTCAGTTTATTAAATCGTATGCATATTATATCAACTATTCCCTAAACGATTTAGGGTTTTTTGATTTAGGGGTTTGACGATTTTACTGTGCGTAAGTTTTCAAAAGTAAGAGTAAAAGTGTAAGAAGTTAAAAAAATTTGCTAGCTACATTAACCTCCTATAAGAATTTAAAAAAAAAATGGAATATCCGTAAAATTTGGCCCTCCTTAAAATAAATTGGAGTGTCAATAACAAACTTTTTTTTTTTTTGTGATTTTGCTAGTCTTTCTGGGGTTCGTGTGATTAAAAGTGGTTTATGTAAGTATATGAGGCATGACTTGGACTTGAAGAGCTGAATAATTATTACAAAAGAATTGGACTTGAATATGTTATGGACTTTATTATGGCATGAAGGAAAAGTGCGAACGACAAATGATTGTATGTACATTACTATTTTTCTTTGTAGACTATATTTGTAGATAAATTTGCAACATTTATCTTTTCCTTTTGCAGTAAAGTTGCAGGAATTCGATATCAGGTCCGAAACTGAAACAAAACCGAAATCAATATAACTTTTAATGGCCGAGACCGAAACTGAGTTCTCGAACTTTGTTTCAGACTTTAGGATTGTGTTTTGCAAATGAAATTATGTGAAATTAATGGAACAATTTTTTTTTAGCATGTCTCCTTGAATATTTTCAATACTATATATGTATTTTGTTTGCTGGACATATCTCTCTCGTTAAATTACTCTAATTTTAGAATCTTTTTTTTTTTTTTTTGAACATATTATTACTCTATTTTTAACAAGCATTAATAAAAAAAAATGAACTAAATATTTTTATATGGAATTATGTAAATGAAATGTTGGTTCACAACGTTATAGCATTTTACTAGTTTATAACTTCTATGATAGACAATTGTGCATAATGTGCAGATACAAAGGCATTATAATATGTTGAAGAACCAAATTACAAAATTTTCAACTTTATAAATAAGATGTTATCTCCAAATTATACAAGATTTAGCAACACTCTAACATTTTTATGGAGGGCTAATTTTAGATATAGGGTTTGTGTCAATTTGGAAGACTAATCCAATTAATCTTCTCTTTAACGACCAATTATGGATTTAGGTACAACAATAATTAACTAAGGATATGCTTCCGTTACTTATTATTTATATTTTTCTCTCCATTAAATCAATATGAGTTACGGTTTTTGGATCTTGGGTTTCATGTCCGATTGTTGCTAAATCACACTGAAATACTGTAGAGACAAGTCCCACACCGGCGAATTTATAAAATAAATCAAGTATAAACATTAAGAGATCACTCTTCACATTGCTAATTGATTTTGTGATAATTCAGGGTTCTCTATCTTTGTTAATTATTACTTGATGTTTAACTAAAATTAATGAAAAAGTGAACAAACTATTTTTGTATGGAATTATGTAAATGAGATGATACCATTTTTGTGAGGATTGTCTCACATGTATAAATACGAGTAGGTAGGCATGGAACATTAAAGATTTTTGTTATGACAAGGTTGTGTGTATCAACTCATATGCATGCGCTCTATATGGAAGGAATAAGAACTTTGTTCCGACCGTCTTTACATAGCAGTTTTACTTTATAGACTCCTGTGATATAAATTATGGTTGTTTTCTTTTGGCTAGGAGTAGAAATAAGGTGGTGATCGGTATTAAAAACTATCAAATTTGCCGCATTGGTAAACTCAGTTTGACGTTGATTCACAAGAAGACAGTTTAAAATTGTAATTTAGCAAAAAAATTGTGTTTGCTTGTGATGCACCTGCAGATAACCATTATAATGAAGCACAGGCCAACAACCGCCCCAGGCGTAGCGTCAGAAGACCAGCCAGATTTCTTGGCCAACAAGCTGCAGTTGAATGAAGACAAAGGACCACTCTCCAGTATTTCCAGAACAGCAGCAGCAGTATGTTTTTTTTTTGTTTTTTTTTTTGTATTTTTTGTATTCAAGCAAGTAGTGGTTACACCTGAATTAAAGTGTCTGGACGTTCCTCTTTAGTTGTTAGAAGTGAATGCTTAGAATTTCTATGCAGTGGTTATAAGAAAGTAGGATGTAATAGTGAAAAGATATGAAAAAATTTATTAGCCTCTTCTTCTATCTTCTGTTTTTCTCTTAATTCCTGTCAATGGCAGTTCGTGAATAACACCACTGCATCAGCTTGTTAGGCTTCTGATGCGAAAAAATTGCTGCATGCAATTTTGAAATATCATATACAAGACAACAGAAAAAAGACCACTATCCAACATCAAAATTCAACTTCCTGATAAAATAAGCCAAGGAACCACAAAGTTAATATGGAAAACCAGGATCAGATCCATTTGTTTCTCCTTGTTTTACGTAAAAGCAATAGTATCAAGATTTGTTAGGATTTGGAATGGTATCTGTCATTGGAAATTACCTGTGATTTTCTTTCTTTCTAATATCACTATATCATAAGTTTCACAACAAATAGAGAAGCGGGACTAATGAAGGGTTCTTTTTGCCTTATTATTATTTACCAATCATATTTTAATTAATTAATCTATTTCTTATTTTTTGTTAATGCAGATTGACAGTTTAAAAGCAATTTTTATAGGCGTAATACATGACATATCTGCTTGCGCACAACATTCATGTGACTAGCTTAACATGGTGTTATAAATTTATAATATTCAACTAAGTGCAAAAATTAATTTTCAGATTTCATGGTACTCTTTCAGAGATATATTCATGGTGAGCATATGTACCTTTTAACAATTTGTGTATGGTTATACACTTTTTATGGAATAGAAACCGTATATTTTGAAATTTAGTTAAATCTGTTGACAACCATATGTTTGCAGTTTTGGTATGAATTTATTAATCAGAGTCATTGATATTTGTTTTCTTGCATTTTGTTCGTAACAACAATGATAGCCATATGTTGACACTTCTTCATTGTTTTGTTTCTTTACCAGACTACCATGATCTTTCATGCCTAGTAAGTATTTTGTCTAAGTAGATAACTTGATCCAGGCAAATTTAGAAACAACAACAAATTTTTATACTTGTCTCCATGTTGTACAAGCATCAGAGATACAACCGTTCGATTGCTAATTGACAAGATATCACTCTTGTAGACATGACTATGGCTGCTAATTGACAATATCTGTGTCTGCATATATGTAAACTAAATCCAAGTAGAAAGGACGACAAATGTCAGAGTATTATGAATATCAATTATGATTCTAAAAAGTTGCAGTTGTGTGTAATACAAATAGTTTGAATTCACCAAATCATATACGAAAACTATATTTGGAACAACATCGATGGCTGTCAGGTAATGAACTAGCTCGGCTAAACAAGTCATGAGCTTACTGCAAATACAATTCAATTGTAGAACTTATATTAAATTATAATGCAAAACTTTGCCACTGCTGAACTATCCATGATCCCCACCACTGAACTCGGTATTGGCCACATTGGCATCGGCAGTGCAGTGCATGGCCAGTTAATCATGAAAATGACTTAGGCACTGTTGTGCAAAACTTAGACAAATACCTTACTGTCTTTCCTGATATTCATGAAACTTAAGTGATCATATCAACTACTCAATATGAACTAACCAACATTGTGCCTGATATTCTTACTACATAAGTATTTCAGAATCTATTGATGTACAGGTCTTTGATCAACCTGAGGCAGATGGACTTGTATCATCCAGACCACCGACTAGCGGATGAAGGATATTACTTGTAATTACCCCGTGAGCAGTAGATTTATTTTCACAGAGGGTACAGATCACTCCAGTATTTTCAGAGAGGTACTGATCAACCATATCATAATTGACAAGATCACTCATGTAGACAAGATTTATTTTCTCTTTCTTTTGCATCTTCTTTTGGATTTTCATGTAGATTTGTTGACAGCTCTAAGCTTAAGAACATGTCAATTACTTGTATTAGTGACTTTTTTTTTTCAAACTCTAGCAAATTGATATTCAATAGAAATACATAGTAAACACAGTTGGGTTATCTTTGGGTGTCGATCGACTTTTGGTGTCAACAATACCTCGTAATGCAAGAGTCACTAGTTTTATTTTTTTAAATCTTGTGTAGTAGTTGCTTTTTTGTTGTCTATGTGTAATATACCGTAATTTCCAGCATACCAAAGTTGTTTAATATGTGAAACAATACCAAATTTATATATACTTTACTCTCCTACCACAGCTGGTTAATACTTGAAATAATACCGTAACTATTTAAATTTCTCTAGCAACGAAACCAATTTCTGTAACAACAAAATCAGAGATGTCATTGCCGAAATATCCATGGTGTCTACGCAGGCAAGAAAGTAATCAAAGTTGAGTAAATTTGTACGTAAATGTGCATATAACATTTCACTTCATGTTGCATACAAATTATTCAGTACTAAACATTAAATTGCAGTCACCATACTCATGGTTGATCACATCATAATTTTGGTAATAATACAGCATCATATCCTATAGCAGCATAAGACTCTTATACGTCAACGGTTCTAAGTATGCCCCCCCCCCCCCCCCCCAAACACCCCCCAATATATATATATATATATATATATATATATATATAGACACACATAGTTTGTACATGGTGTTTCTTGGTACGATATGGAGCAGAGGTTAATGTTTATATGATTTTCATCTATAATTTTCTTGAAGATGGGCGCAAGGCATGGTTAATATGTGTATATGATGCCGTGATCTAACACATGAACTCCTAGTCTCTCAATGTAGTTTTTATTTTATTTTGTAAATGCACCATGAATAAGTAGAAGAAAGGATCAAACGCTGATACACATTTATACAAACTTTGGTTTACAAGCACAAAAACAACTTAATATTTACATGCTCCAATCTTTAGTTATTCCTCATATCATTTTGTTCACCTAAAGGGAGTCCTATGGTTATAATAAACCATGATCTACATCACGCGTCAGACCATGTAATCTTCAGTTTTCCGTACATCGTTTTCGGAACTCCCAGTGCTTTCCACACTGCAAGTGAAGCGGTAACTTCATTGCTTTTGCATGGAACACGATAACGACTTGTAAAGTCGCAACCATTGACAGAATCACACTCCCCTACCACTTTTGCAATCACTGTCTTCCCTTTCCAGTTTATTTTCACCTTCTTCAGGCAACGACTGCCTCCATTATACCAACCCGTTGATAGCTTAACTAACATTTCGTTATCATTATCATATTGATTATTCCTACACTTTGGTGTTCTGCTTCTATTTGGGCTTCTCGAATGATCATTGCTAGTTACAACATTGTATCTTGATTCATCTACATAGTTCCTCTCAGAATCAATGCTGGTTATGGCATTTTGCCTAACTCCATCTACGTATATTTTTCCACCACTCGTTCCATTGTAGCTACTTACAGAATTGCTCCCAGAATCAATACCAGTTACAGCATTGTGCCGTACTCCTTCTAGTTGTATTTTCTGGCTTGTTGTTTTGTTGTTGCTTCCAGAATCAAAGTTGCTTGCAACATTATAGCTTTGTCCATCTCCATCTACAGAGTTACTCACTTTAGAATCAACACTAGCTACGGCATTTTGTCTAACTCCTTCAAGAGATATTTCTTCAGCACATGTATTATTGTTGCTCCTAGAATCGATGCTAGCAACAAAATTTCCTCCAGAACTACCTAAAGACAAGTCTACTTTACCGTCTCTAGTGTTAGTAATATCATCCGTGCTACTGGTTGCCATATTGCATCTATTTCCTTCTGCACTGATTGTTTCTCCGCTCTTTGTATAGCTGATAGGGTGCATGGCTTGGTTGGGAGTCGTGAAGCTTTCAAGGGTCATTATGGCTTCTGTGTGGCTTGATACAGGAGGAGAACAGTGGAATTTTTTATATGCTTTATGTGCTTTGCAGCAGTTGGAGATGTTTTTTGAGCTGCAGCGTATCGTATTACTGTCTTTTTTCATCTGCAGAAATCCACTTGGATGACAAGCGTGATCATTAATCAATTTTGTTGAGGCATTCACACCTGGGTCATCGATCAATTTCAATACTAAAACAAGAACGAGAAGTGTGATTTTCATCATGCCCAAGATTTTGATGCAAGTGTATATTGATTGCTTTGAGGCTGGGGTATCTTATTAAGGAGCTTTGCTTGGTATATATAGACTTCTGATCGAAAACTTTTATTGTCCTGGTCTTGTTATTAAGTGTTTAAAAATTATCATTTCATCTTCATCTTCATTATGAAACATCCAATTTAATTTTGTTGTCAGGGAGCATGACAAGCCTGCACATCTAAAAAACAATGGTTGTTTATTTTTGGCTAGTAGATGAAATAGGGGTGTGGCCACTATTATAAATCATCCATCTTGCAGCTTTGGCAACTTATATTTTGTTGTTAATTCACATGAAGACAATTTGTAATTGTAGTACAGCAATTTTGTTGGATTTTCCTGTTTGATTTCTAATGTAAAGGTGATCACTGAAATTTGAGATATCTTAGAAAAAACAGCAGAAAAATACACCACTGTCCATTGTCAAATTTTATCTTAGAGTACATTACGCTATAAGTTGATATTAAAAGTTGATATTAAGAACTGCACGAAGATGCATTTATTTCGTTTTCTTTTTCATTAAAAACGACTGTGTGAAGATGTGTTCATATTTGCAGCTGGAATATGCTCATTGTATATACTTTTCTAATAGCTCGGTCACAGGCTTCAGTACAAAGGAAAAGTGTTAAATGCCTCAGCAGACACTTTGGTAGAGTGTCTATTTGTCAATGCAAATTGATGATTTCATTGCAGATTTTAAGAACTTATATACGATAATACGATATATCTGTTGAGTTAAATGCCTCTGCAGACACTTTGGTAGAGTGTCTATTTGTCAATGCAAAATGATGATTTCATTGCAGATTTTAAGAACTTATATACGATAATACAATATATCTGTTGAGTTTCGGCATTCTCTATGTACCGTACGCGCTTCACCGTGTCTATCGGAGTCAACGGAATCTCTCATGCTAGCGTCTCGTTTGAACATGCTCATCGCCTTCCATCGAGCATATAATTTGGTATTGACAAACACTTATTGTAACAAAAGGAATCCCCATTGTTACATGCCACCAACACCATATATATACCACGATCTTTCTTAATATCTTGCGAAGTGGGACAATTCTCCCGTTTAATCCACGCACCCACTCCATTCCAATGTGAGTCACACCTAACAATATCTGCATGTACAGATCGGTTGATTGGCTTAAAGAGTCCATGAATAAGTTTCTAGGCTTCAAGCTTATCTTTCTCCCTGAGAAATATTCCATGGTTTATCATGTCAACATAAATACATATTAATCTATTAAGTAGTGAAAAAGCTGAACATTTTAAAACTATGTCAACATAAACTCTCAAGATATTTGTATTGAAACAAATATCATGCAATATTGTAAGAGAATATGACTGAGTCTACAACGCTTATTCAAAATTTTGCACTTATCGATAACAAAAAGGAAAATATTAATGTGATATTGCATGTATTCACAAATACGAATTTCAACCCATAAACATAAAAAACACTACAACAAGAACAACATTTTGCCACATTTTACATAACAAAATTAATTTGTTAGTCAAATATAAAATCTTATTAAATACATAACAAAAATTATTAACGTAATCAATAATATCGTATTGTTCAATTATCCGCTAATCTCTTTTTTGTTTTTTTCTTATTATCCGCATTTGAGTCCATCACGTAAACTTATAAGTATAACACAGCTAAAAATTTAACATATTTTGAAAAAAATCAATTGATTAAATTAGTAAGGTTAACAAAATTATTTTCTTTCTCAAGCACAAAATGTAAGATATTACATAAAATTACATATCATAATTTCAAAAAAAAATATATTCCAAAAATCAATTATTTTACCTAAATTATCGGACGATGCACAATAATTTTTTTTCTTTTACTACTAATAATGCAAATGTAACATTTTGAAAAAATAATGTATGCAACCTATGAGTTACACATGCATGAATAAAATTTGCACTATATCTATTTTCTTGCAGCGTGATATAAATGAAAAATTAGTCATGACATTAATAAATAAAATCAGTTCTTCTCGATGCTCTGTTGCTCAGACGTTGGGTTCTTCTCGAATCTCATTACGCACCAACCGACGGGGAAATCAAAACCCTAACGCTGTAAGTCTGTCTTCACCAAATCGTATCTTTCTTTTTTGTCATTCATCCACAGACATGTTCGCTTTTCTCCTCACTAAAATTGTTCGCAGTCCATTTTCGTCCCCAATATCCAGAAAAACCTGCTTACAATTTGTAAGCTATTCATCAGTTTCACAAATTCGTCGAAATCGAATCGTAAAAGATTCATTACCAGCAATAGAAAATGGTTATAAGGCTTCACTTACCAACCTTCTTAAATCCTATGATTTCACTGATCATCAAATCGCAAAAGTCTTCACAAAACTCCCAATCAATCTCAAATATTTTCCAACGAATGTCATTAAACCCAAGTTAGATTTCTTCCTGGAGGTTGGTTTTTCTAGCACTCAATTGGCAAAGTTCATTTCTTCAAACTCCCTTGTATATTTGGGAACAAGCTTAGAAAACCGAATAAAACCAAACGTACTTCTACTAAAGTCTTTCTATGAAACCGAGAAATGTTTGGTTCGTGCTCTTTTTTTGACCAACAACTTATTACAAAGCAGACTAGAAAACAGTTTCTTTCCCAATGTTGCAACTTTGACTAGTCATGGAGTTCCTCATACTAATATTGTAAAGTTAGCCACCCGACGTCCAAGAGGGCTACTAATACTACCAAAAAAGTTTGAGAAGAAGGTCCAGTTAGTTGCTTCTATGGGATTTGATCCATGTTCTAATTTGTTTTGCACAGGACTTCACATCATTTGTACATCAAGTTTGTTGAAATGGAGCAGAAATGTGAGTTTGTATAAGAGTCTAGGATGGTCTGAGGATGATGTTGTCTTTGCATTCGTTAGACATCCATGGTGCATGGTTGCATCCGAAAAGAAGATTAGACGAACAATGGATTTTTTTGTTAACAGACGGCAATGTAAGCCATCTTTCTTGGCAAAAAATCCAGTGCTTATCAATTTAAGTTTGGAGAAGCGCATCATGCCAAGATGTTTCGTTATGGATATACTTGTGAAGAAGCAGTTGATTAAGAAAAGTTTTGTAAACCTATATTTTAGAAGCAACAGGGATTTCTTGGAGAAGTACGTGGAGCCTTATCAAGATAGCGTACCTGAGGTACTTCATGCTTACAACAGTAATTATTGTTTACCTTCTTTAGAAAACGATTCCTGGAATTCATAGTTGCAGCATATCTGCGTATGTTCTAAATTTTTTATGCTTTGGTCCTTTCCCGAAAAAGCTCAAACAAAGTGGCAATCTTGAGGGCTTTGTGGTCATTTATCACCTGAAAATCTTGCTAAGGTTTAGCTTATTCAATATTGTTACGTTAATTCTTCAGGAAAAATGAACCCCGATTAGAAATTGCTAGTCATTTGAAGTTTGAACTATATTGAAGTGAAAGTGTGCTCTATGATTATGCAATGTTTCATTTTAGTGAAAGAATACAGCTATGGAATCTCCGAAAACACCTTACGTCTTTATTGGATTCATATGTTTGAAATTTGGTCCAAGTTCATATCTATATGTGAAATATATTCTTGATCTCTGTTAGTTTCTTCTATTTTCCGGTTCATGATTTTTACTACAAATTTATGCATAATAGATGCTTTCACTACTTCAGATTCATTCATATTTTTTTTGGGTGCTAAATAGCGTGCCAGCAATAATCTACAAGTTCAGATGCTACAAATCAGATGATGAACCGTAATGGGTTGTGAAGCTTGGACTCCTACTCCATGCACCTATTCAAAAGGCAACCAACAAAAAAAATCCATTTAATTTTTCTTCCTAAGTTACATCTCAACAGTAAACTATGAGTTTTGATCTCACAAATAACAAAAAATATTATGCAAGGAAATAAAAAAAATGTGTTTATTATACCAGAAAGATTAAAACGCGTGTGCGCGTGTGTGTATGTATATATGAGCTAGGATCCACAGTCCTCTTATATAACACGCTCATGAATCCCCTGAGTTCCACCACATGTTCCTATTGAAGTGTTCAGCTCGATCCCTCCCTCCCTCTCTTTCTCTCTCCGTCTCTCTAAACATATCTGCGTATGTTCTATATTTTGTGTGCCTTGGTCAAACAAAGATGCAGTCTTGAGGGCTTTGTGATCGTCTATCACCTGGAAATCTTTCCAACAATTAGGTTATTTTCAATATTGCTACATTAGTTCAGAAAAATTGCACATTGATTAGAAATTGTTCGTTTAAAGTATATTGAAGCAAAAGTGCGTGTTACACAATGTTTTGTTTTATTTTATCTTTGTAGATGAATATAGTTATGACATCTTCGACAACACTTTAACTCTATATTGGATTCAGTTTTGTGGAAATTTGATCCGGGTTCTTACTTATAAGAAAATTCTCTAGATACCGTTACTGTACAGTTTTTACTTGTAAGTTGAAATTGTTTACCGTTACCGATCAGTTGGTATATTGACGATCCGGTAACCATTGCAATGGTAATGGTAAATAACCATTTATCGATCAAAGCATGTACTTGCCTTGTTTTTTATACTTTAATGCATCTTCATTATCCTATATGCAGCATTAGTTAATATAAAACATAAATGAGAAATGGAAGAAGCGTATTTGAAATTATTTCACTTGATTATTGAACTAAATTTAATCATTTATTTGGTTCTAAATGCATGTAATAAAGTATATCAGATGAATGCACATATGTTTCAAATTGACCGGTAAAATTTCCGTTACCGCTAGTATTGAGAAAATGTTACCGATCATTTACAGTAGCAAATGGTAAATTTACTGTTATCTTGATATTTTAACTGGAACGCCGAGTACTCAGTGTTTGGGTGCTGCATCAACGAATTCAACTAAAATTCCTATGCAGACCCATCTCTGTTGGCGATTTGGGGATTATCCAGTTTTTGAGGAGATGCGATCTCGATTCATCTCCGCATCTGAAATAACTTCGATTTAAGAATCTAGCTATTCGGATCAATCAGTAAGTGGCATTTCGATAAGGATTTTATATAATAATATGCCAAATAAACGATTTGTGGGTAAGTCTTCTGCAAAAGATTTTGATTTTTGAATTTCATTACAATTTATTTGGTAGCCTACAAAGAATCAAAAGGAAAAATTATCTCTTGGATATGTTTGATGCTAGAAGGCAGAAAAACGATTCAATCTTTAGTGTGTAATTGTGTATATCATTTTGGGGTTTGTTATAGCATCTAAAACTGTGGTTTTACTGGTTCTTAGTTCATCTCATGGGATCTGCGGTTATGATCTCTAACAAATCCCTGTACACGTTTGTAATAAATTGGAAAGGAGTGTGATCTGGAAATCACTTGAATTTCACATTGTTCACTCTCAGGCTTGAATCCCAAAATTAGCATGAATTTCATGATTGATTTCATAATATCGCAAGAAGCAGGAGTTATGTGTGGTGGCGAGATTGGATGTGAAGTTCCATGGATTGAAATTCTCGTTGATGTAGTCAGCTTTATGTTTTGCGCTGGCATTACCCATGATTCATGCTTTGGGCAGGGAAAGTTTGGGGATTGCGTACCCCTTTCTGTAAATCTTGACCTTATCAATCAGGCGGCAGCAATCTGGGTATGGGATGTCGGATTTGCTATAGTACTTCATAGGCAGGAAGAGTCGTCTGCAAGGGGTACAAGAGGCAGTTTCACTAATTACACGACCCATTTTGTTTCTGCTTTTTTTTTTTCTTTTTTTTTTGGTGGGGGGTGAGGGAAATCTGGATTTTGGAGGAGCTAAACAGAAGGCATACAAACCTGTTCATAATCTGGATAACATGTGTTGTGAGCTCGGTTATAGACGAGTTAGTTTGCAGTAAAGCGATGACAAGAACCGATATAAGATGTTTTACATTTGTATAAATGTGTAATCTATTAAATAATAGTAAAACAGAACATTTTAATGCTCTCTCCATAATTTCAGGACTTTTCTCATTTCTTCTTAATTTACTTCAAATATTTTATTTTTAAATTATTCTATTACTTTACACTTATTTACTATTTCTATTACATTATTTTAATCTTTTATCATTTTACATGTTAAAGTTTACACAAATGGTTAGCTTCTAACATTTTCTATTTAAGTCCACGTATTTAAGCTGATTACAAAATCCAAAATTTAAGTATGTAATTTAAATAAATTTAATTAATTAATATTTTTTTAAATACTCAAAATGAAAAATTATGTTTTTTGGCATCAAATACATACGCTTCAAATTTTTTATAATCACTTAAGTCTCTCTCAATTCTTTTTTAATATTTTACATTTAGTACCATATTTTACAAATAATTAAACTATTTAAATAACTTTAGCATAATATTATTCACTGATTCACCTAATAAATCACATCAGGATTAACCATGTTCATTTTAACAAAAATGAAAGAAAAAAGATATAAACACGTCGATCACATACCATATATTATACAGATAAATAACTATTACATGTTCAAAGTTGAACTCATTTACGTCAATATATCTACTGTGTATTGCATTGTTATATTAATGTCAAAGGCCTAGATTTTAAAATTAATTTAGTTATTACAAAATACTGCACAATATCATCAACATTATACATTTAAGTCAATATGTTCAAGTTAATTGTGTGATTTTAAACTTAACAAATGATTGCAACCAATAAATTGTTGTTAATTCATCTAAGTAACGCTAAGTGATGTTTTAAAATGTACACCATGTTCATATCAACAAAAATGGTAAAATTTGTTTTTTTTCCTAATATAAAGTTAACTAAGTCATCCAATTTAAAGAATATATAAAAGGTGGATACCCAGTGCCAAAGGCTCCCGTACTCAAGCGCGAGAGGACTTTCCAGGTCAGTCTCCCGTCTTGATACTATTCTCATGGCTTTCCGGGCTCTGGGGGTGGTCGATTAGTGCCAAAGCTTTTCCCTCACATATGCGAAGAGGCCGGGACTCGAACCTGCGCGCTCCAGATTACCGGCCGGGTAACCTTACCGTTGCGCCAGACACCACCTTTTAATTTAAAGAATATATGTAAACAATAATAATAAAATTTAATATATTATACACTTATATCAATAAATTTATCATAAATTAAAGAAACAATTTCCGCTTTAAATATCTGCATTTTAACATTTATATTATTATCTGTTGGCCTCAATGTTTTCATGATATTTTACGTTTCAATCCATATGTTTAAATTACTCACGAAATCTTAAATTTTATTATTTAAATAATCTTAGAGAGTATTTAGTCTGTTTTTCTAATAACTCTTAAAAATATACGTCAATTTTACTATATATATTCATATTAGAAGAAAGTAGTCTTTCATGCAACTATAAAGATGTATAAATCACATAACATGAACTATGCATATCAACAATAATGACAAAGTTAATTTTTAAATTATTTATATCAAAATTTTACCATATATTATAACATAAAATTATTTTTGAACATCAGTAACTCCACAACAAATCAATACTTGTTGTACAAAGTTCTTTCAATTCTACATGCTATGCTATACAATTAAACTAATTTCGTAAATTTACATTAACTTATTTGAACAAATTCTATTAAATAATAGAATTTAATTCATCGAATAAATTACTAACATACATCAATTTCAACATGTAAATCTATATTAACAAAAATGATTTAAAAAAATTCTCAAATACACACATATACATATTGTCTGTGTAAGTTATAGAACATAAATTACACACAAACAATAATAACAATAATTTTAGTTAATAATTTATGTATTTCACATCAAATTTATCATATATTATTGCATAACAAAACTCTCATTTTAATATTAAAATAATAAATATTATTTTCTATAATATTGCCTATGCAACGCACGGGGTTACACACTAGTAATTTAAGATTACATTATGATAACAGCATCATAACTGCACAATATGAAAATATGCTTAGATCTTTTGAGTACATCTACATTTACACGTTTTTGATACGATTGTACTAATCAAGGTCAGTAATATTTGTTCATATTACCTTTTTAATTGTAACTACAATAACGGTAAATATGTGTCCAAAACTCTCCACTATTTTAGCTTGTATTAGACTAGTCGTACTAAAATAATTATATCAAAATTTGCCACTTGTCTCCATGTCATAGAAGCATCAGAGATGAAAGCACTTCGTTGTTATTTGACCTTTGTGCCCGACCACTTCCGACTATCCAGAAGAGCTCGACTTAAAGATTATCGATGCGAATGACCTTGGGTCATGGTCTGAAGGTTCAGACATCAAGCACAAATAGTATTATGAGACAATGACCGAACTAATTCTACAGAACAACGTCTAAGAACCCACTAGCTAAGGGTCGGCCTTCACTCATGTCGGAGATTGGTATAACTACATGGCGTGCCAACATAATATTCAAATCATTTAACATCACTATGTACCTCTCAAACAATAAAGCAACTACTAAAACCAATCGCATAATCAGAAAGCTAACTACCAAAAGGAGCTTCATGAGAAGCGCACCTCCATATGCCTCGACCAAAGGGATCGGTATTGATTCTTCCCTTGAGAATCAATACCGACTCATGTCTTTGGTGATTTATGGGTTGGACTTCCTAAGGCGACTTCTTCTATGACGCGTGACCTTCTCGAATATATTTGAGGACTATCCAATCCATCATTCGTTTATTAAATACTAGATGTTTTGGAGATAATTGGATATTTTGGCTCTTTTTTCCCGAAGGATTATGTATGCTTCAGCTCCCCATCAGTTTGAACCTTATAAACATTTAATCCAACGATAAAGTGATTAAAACTTCTAAGTGGATGGAAGTCATTCAACATCCAACCACTATAAATCGCTTTCTTCTTGTTTATATTGTTTTCTACAAGAACTCCCTGTTATTAATGCCAACTTTTGATGCAAGCATTTTGGTTCTTTCATTGAGAATTGAACTCAAGTTCTCGATCGCTCGATCCTTGTTCCATCAAGTTTTCATCCCTATTTAGATTTAAAGAAAGTCTACACATGAAGCTTAAACTAACAACTAGAAGGAAGACTTTAGCCTCATGCGTTGTTGCTTCCAATAATGACCATGGAGAAGCATCTACGCAGTAGTCTTAATTTGAAAACTAGAATGTTGCAGCTCTTGGTGTGGTCAATATCTTCAACACTGATGCTCAAGTCACCAGTCCAACTGAACGACATGATGAAACGCTTAATGGATACTTGGTGGTAGTTGAATATTCAAATCCAGGATAACATAGATCCTTGCAATAGCATCAAAAAACTTAAACTAACATCTAACAGCTTAAGAGGAATAGAAGGGAAACCACTCCTGGCAATTACGAATTCATAAGTTCATCATCTTCATCGCGTCACAGACTCACAACCATAGGAATCCGAGAAGGTGACCAACGAATATGGCATGGGCATTGCCATCATTGAGGGGACGAACCCTCTGGGTTGGTACCGATCTTTATCTAAGGCTCGGACCCTATCCATTGCGGAGGGATGTCAGCGTCGCCCTCACCTATAACTTGATTCTCGAACTTGCTGCAATCAGTCGAAATCAAGGTGATATTGTCTAACCTTTACGAAATGAGCGTGATGACACCGCTTAAACAAGGAGGCCTTATTGGAGACACAATGAGTCGGATCATGACCGTCGTCAATCGACGAAGATCTAGACTCCTAATCTCATTTTCATAATCCAACATTATCATGAGGGAAATACAAAGTCATGCCGATGACGACAAGGAAGCAGAATCGAGACAAAATCCCTTTATGGATGACGTCCTTTACACTGAGCGGCCTAGGCGATTCAATATGCCTTCCATGTCTAGTTATTCAGGCAAGAATGATGCATGATTGTTCTTAAACAAGTATGGTTGGCATATGGTCTCTACCTATGCACAAGACGCGATAAAGTGCATGTGCTTCCCCATTTTCTCAAAATGTGGAAACTTTATGGTTCTGTTGACTACCATCGAGATCCAAATCAACGTTTGATCAACTGGCCAGAAAGTTTCTGGAGCAGTTTTGTGCATATACTACTTGCACCAAGGATGTCATGTCCATATCCAATATCTTTTAGAGGTTTGGAGAGTCACTAAAAACGTTCCAAGAAGGATTCCATAATGCTTTCATGGACGTGAACAATACACAGGACATCGTCCTTATGGATCTTACTCTAGGCATTCTTCCCGAAGTTGACTTCGCTGATCGGCTCTAACGAAAACGTCGAAACATGCTGGAATGCTTTTTCAACAAACAATATCAGTACTTTTGCAAAGAAGAAGTGCAAAGAAATAGGGAAAATAAAGGATACCCTCATCAGAAACCGCATGATACAATTCAAAGCAACATTGCAGTCAAACAAATCAGAGATAGTTCCAAAAAAAATGTCAATGTAACGAATTATCCAAATTATCAAAAGCAAGGAGGCAACGAAAGAAATGACAGGATAAAAGAAAGAATTTCAGGGAGCGGTTGAGACTTCCTTCTTACAACAATTACACTCCACTCAACGCCTCTGTGCAGAACATCTGTCTCGGAATCTACAATACTGTCCAACTCTAGAAATCCAATCCCATAGAATCGATGGAGAAGGGAAAATAGTTTGGAAAATCCTGTAAGATTCACAAAATGCACGTCTATGACACCATTGATTTCCATCATTTTGAGGGTTGCTGTTGAAAAGTACATCCATCAAAAGAAACTGGAGCGGTATGTATAAACTCTACCAAATGGGCAACAATGATTTTTAACTCTCGACAAGAACGATGACCCGAGAGGACCTTGATCGAAAACTAATAAGATCGAAGTAAAATAAAGTGACTAAGACAAGCGATGCCATTTTGTCAAAAAATAAGACTAGTGTTTATTGTAGTTAGGCTGTCAGATAGAACAAACTCTGTTATTTATTTCCTCTAAAAATACTATGTTAATTACCTTTTTAATACTTTATGAGTTTTGTATTGACTAGTTCAAACAAAATCTTTTGCAAATCATGCAAGTACACAGAGTCAAGTGCCGATAAAACCATTATGTTGGCCATCGAACCCTAGGTGTACGACCAAGACCAGTGCAATAGGGCCATTCGGCTCCTATCTCTTCGCTTTGCACTGGGAGTACAAGTATAAATAGTAAATACAGTCGGGTAGAATTCGACTTCTTAGTCATTGGCTCTAGCCTTCGTTCTATCGGGTGGAGTATAATCTAAAGTGGATGTGGCCCAAACATCCATTTCGTCGGACCGTGCCTTCAGCATGACGAGCACTGCTTGATCAAACTTGGGTCTAGTGTGCATATTATGTTGGTTGTGACATGACCGATTGACAAATGCGAGCACAAGAGCCTGAAACTATGGTGCCTCAGAAATAACTGCCCACCAACTCACATAAGTCCATAATGAGATTCCCTAAACACGGACGTGGATCGATCGTCCACCACTAACTAACATTCATGTTTCAATGAGCAAATTAAGTATAAACCAAAAATTTAGGTGTGAAACGACCATTTACTTACCGATTTAAACCTTGAAAAAACAAGGCTAAGTATAAATAACCTGAACATTTGTGACTCGAGTGTCCGACAACCAACCGTTGTCTCTAGATTTAGGGGCAATCGATCCTAAGCCAATGTGATACTGGTTGGTCGTTTGGCCAACTCTAAACTGAACCAACAACGAGAGTATAAAGGACGAAGCAATGACGTTCATGACTCTGACTCGAACTAGGGGTGTCAATTAGACCTGACCCGATGGACCCGGACCCGACCCGGCGGGTCTCGGTTCCAGACGGGTCGGGTTTTGTCAGGTCTAAACTATACATTTCGAAAATCTGGACCCGACTCGACCTGAGTTTCGGTTCGGGTCCGATTGATTAATAACACTAAAAATACATATTTTAATGCTTTTTGGTCGGATCTTTCAGGTCGGGTCTATATGGGTCGGGTTTGATCAGGTCTTGAAGGTATTTTTCATCATGTAGATCCGACCCGAGACCCATTGGGTTCGGTTCAGGTTCGAGTCTTTTCGGGTCGGGTCGGTTCGAGTTTTCGGTTCTCGGTTCTAATTGCCAACCCTAACCCAAACAAATGATCAGAGAGTATAAAGGACCAATCAAAGACATCCACAACTCAAAGCCTAACAAATAAGGAGTGAGAATACATTAAAAGGGCAAGACTCGACGCCCTGCTAACTCTACCGCACTGTGATAAGGGGCAGGAATATAAACACTTAGAGAGTTGATATGATGCCCAACTCTAAGTCCACACGACTTAAAGTTACGACCTAAAGGAGAACTTGAGAGTGAAACTTTCGATAAGGTACCACATAACCTAAAGTTAAGATCGAAAAAGGCTTTAGGAGTGGTTAATTCAACTAAAACTCGAACTCAGGAGCGATCAATCGAAACTTAGTTATAGCGACGAGTGATTAAATGCAAGTACATTGAATGGAAAGTACAAAAACTCAAACACCTAAACAATTCAACTTCAAATAAAAGGAAACTAAAGTATTATTCGAAACTAAAAATTGGAAAATACATACACGTTGTATGTCCAAAAGCAAAGGCCGTACTTGCATTAATCTGACCAATAAAAGTCAAAAAGAAGTATACATATAGAACAATCCACCAACTAACACCTCATTTGTTCTTCTTAGTCTTTTTAGGTGATTTGCTTTAAGTGCTCTTCCCATTCCTCTTCTTGAATCTCCTCGCACTCTCCCTCTTACCACCGTTCCCGGGCATGAGCTTCGATGAGAAAAGCTCAATCTCAAACTGCTCAGTAGTCTCATGCTCTACTTTTCCATACTCAAAATTGCCTGGCATGGGCATTGCAAGTGTCTTCGGAGGAAGGGTGACTTTTTCTTTTTTGGCGATTAGCTGTTCCTCTTGCTTTTTAGCTAACTCTCCGATGCTAAGTTTTTCAGTTTTTCCAGTTTCACCTTTATACATGATGTCTTCCAACTTATCTTGCTCAACATTCCCTGTGTCGGTCTCTATTATTTCTGTGATCATCGCCTCATGCCATTGAGGCTCCTCGTCGATTGCAACGACTAGCGGCACTTGATGCGTCGGAGCTGATATGATCGAAAGTGCGGTCAGTAACTTTCCAGTTTGAGTACCTATAATAGGAAGAACTATCACATTTAGATTTTTTTTATTTCCCTCTAAAGACCCAAATGAAAGCCTACTGGCTCGCTCGTAAGTAATTAGAACTCTTTCGAAAGATGGAGAGTATGGAAATACCTTCGATTCCATGTTCTTCGCCTTCTATGGAGTTTCACCGTATTGGATCAAGTCAGTATTGGGCGGTTTATTAGAAAAGGTATTCAGGGTCGACGGATGTTGATTGAGAAGAGGAGGCCCTTATAACAATAATTGGTGCAACTGAAGTTTGAATTGAAGAGTCCTGACTCGATTACTAACCAGCTGAGCCAACGTCATCCACACTTTTAGCAATTTCATCTACTGTCTCTTTTCCTTTATCTCGTGCCTTCTCCGCTACTCAATTTGCTCATCTTCCTCTTTAAGCATATGCTGACCCTCCTACAAAACATTTGGCTCATTCCCTTTTAGATGTCTTTTAACCAAGTTGTTCTAATCGACGGTGTTGCCATGGGAAAGGTATTTCTCCTCCTTAATAAAGCTGTCCCAAGCATCAACTAGTGTTGTTGGGTAATCCTGAAGCCACGAAAAGGCTTGTTAGCGGAGGACTTGTGCATAAAATCTCAGTTTGAGGGGGTTGAACTCTTTACTCTCTTCTTCAACCTCTTCAATTTTGACCTAAAGTTCCTTGATTTTCGCAGATGGACTGAGTGACTTTCTTAACCGTCCCTATGTCATGATAAACTTAGCCTTAAGATCGACGACCTCTTTAGCAATAATGTCCTCTTGTTTTGGCTTCTCATTTTCTTTTGAAATTGCTTTATTGTCATTCTCGAAAGAAGTAGTACTTAGAGACATGTGATCCAATTCTGTTCAGAATTGATCTCGAGATTCGTTAGCTTATTTATTAAGTTTCTTAATTTGCTTCTTCTCTTCAGCTAACTTGGCTTTATAGCTAACCACTTCCTAATCCAAGCGTTTATCCTTGTCATTATCAAAACAAGCCTCGAGCCTTTCTTTACAATTTCAAGCTTTAACCCCCTTATAATATCATAAAAGTTTCTCAACCGCCCAGTTCATCTCTCGATACTTCATGTATACATTGAATAATTGATCCACGGTGTCTATGTTCGTCTCACAAGGGATTAGATGGATACACGGAACAAATTTTAGTCTCAACATGAATTCCAGGGAATTAATCTTGAATCTCATGTTTTTGCTCCTACATGGAGATATTTACCTCAGGAGCAATGACAACATTTGGTTGGCGTCTTTCTAGATCTTTCAGCATGAGAGGACTTCCTCAACAAGTTTGAAACTTGCTCGGTGTGACTACAACTTGTATGCATCGACGGTGAAGGAACCTATAAGGTGGTTAACAGAACCGTAGATTGTTCACTATCGAAAACGATACGCATTGTCAGTACCACGACACTCTTTATCCCTGTGATCTTGGCTATCACGACATTGGTAATTTGGCTCTGGATGGCGCTTGGGGTACCTATGAATGCCACCTCCTAGGTTTTGACAATAATCTCTTTCTCTTACCATGCCACTTACGTAAAGAAAATGACTTGAATCAAAATCAGAACCAGTGAGATATTACATAAGCAATTGTTGTGACGTGCAACGTTTGCGTTGTATGTGTCCTAGAGTCCCCCTAATGGACCAAATTGTCACTTTACAACATCGTGAGCGAGTGATCGATCAATGTTTGAGGTAATGGAAGGATATGGTAAAGATTAAATTGGTTGGGGATTGGGTGTATAAGGAAGAAGAAACATGAGTCAGTTTGTATGAGGTGAAGTGACAGGGTGGAGGAAAGAAGTATATATTGGGAAACCCCTGTATTCTACGTGTCTCTAGAAAACTCAGTATCAGATTGTTATCGATTCCTCTCATAGGAATCAGTACTGACCCTTGTCTCTTAAAAAAAATCAATGTACACGTACTCATATGCACATATACGTACATGTATGCACATATTAAACGCATGTGTACTTCCAAGTACATTACGCAACATCATGTATGTGTGTGTGAGTGTGACATCATCCAATAATTACCTATTTACGTTCAAGCATACTTAGAAGCCGATGACTAGCATCTTACTTCTTTGACTCGATAGAGATCGGTTGCTTGCTTGTGAACTCCATGTAGAGCTTCAGTCCAGATTGCTAAAGTCTGACAACTCAATAAACACGCTCAAAGAACCAAAAAAAAGATTGCCAACAAGCTGTTGTCTACATTATACAACTAGGAATCAACTAAGCATCCCATCCACTTGCAGACAAGAATCTCTTAACACATACCACTTATTAAAAGAATAACAACCATTTGCGAAAGCTATATATAGAGCCCTTTCCAGCAGCCTGAGTTTGTCTTGGTTCAAAGCATCATATTCGCCACAAGGTGTACTTTGGGGAGCAAATATTACCCAGCCTTTGTGCCCGGTCACTTTCGATTATCCAAATGAGCTCGATTTAAAGACTATTGAGATGGACGACCTACAGTGATGATCTGGAGGTCCAGATATCAGACAGGGATAGCATCATGAAACGAAGTCGAATTAATTTAGTAGAACAATGCCCGTGAACTCAATAATTGAGGGATTGACTTTTACTCATGTCAGGGGTCTGTATAACTATATGGCATACTAGCATAATACTAAAATTCATTCAATACCACTTAGTTTCTCTCAAACAATAAGTCAATTATCAAAACCAATCACATTAATCACAAAGCTACCTTCCACAAAGAGCTCCAAGAGGAATCACACCTCCATATGCCTCTATTAGAAGGATCAGTATCGATTCCTCCTTTAGGGATCGCTACCAATCTGTGCCATTAGTGATTTATGGGGTGGGCTACTTGAGGCGACTTCTTCCAAATCTCGTGACTTTCCTAGAGATATTTCAGGACGGTCTGATCTAGACTTTGTATATATATAATAGATGCTTCGGAGGGAACTAGTTAGTTTGGCTTGCTATTTTCCTATTTATTCCGTATGCTTCGGATCCCTACCGATTTGATCCTTGCAAGCATCTAGTTTTGTTAATAAAGTGATTGAGACTTCTAGGTGGACGTAGTTTATTCAACGTCGGACCGCTATAAATCATTGTTTTCTTGTTTCTATTGTTTTACTTCATTTAATGCCTCATTTTTTGTTTGTATTCTTCATTTTAGTTCTCTATAAGAACTCTTGGGTGTTTGTGCCAACTTTCGATACATACAGTTACTAATTGATAGGATCACTTATGTAGATAGGTCAGAATTATCTTTTTTTTTTTTTAATGAAATTAATTTAATTGGTATAAATTTTAGTAACACTACAAGAAGAATGGTTAACGATGGCAACCAGCATAGCGTTCTGAGGCAACTAGCTATCTTCGTTCCTTTTAAAACCAACTAAGGTTGAAAACAGCACATTTCTCGTGCTATTACAACGCCTTTAAATCCAGGCGGCAAATATTTTCCCTTCCCGGTTTGCATTTGCTATTTCTCGTCACTTTTCCTAATGTCCAGATCCCTAAATTTATCGTTCGAACACCTTCACCACAAAATTCGATCAAATCCTTATCCTGAACTATAATTTCAGCTTTCTCCTTTGATTTCTCCTCCTCTCTCCCATAAACATTCCCTGCATCAACAAATATTTCATATAAAATCTAGGTTTTGCAGCCTCCTTCTCCATTTAGTTATCTGCAACTCAACGATAGTATTCGTCTGTTTGGAAAGGTAATTTCGAATTCCTAGTCTTCCTTTTTGTAATTGATTGCAATATTTCTATCTGACTCCTTCATTACAATGATTGAAGCTCTTTTATATTTGACATTCTGTTATGCCTCCTTGCATTTCAACTTGTAACCGATGTCTGGTTACTTGTTGAGGCTTTGATGAGATGAGCTATTGGTTGATGGTGTTTGATTCAGGAATGGTTCAGGTAGTTGGCGGAAGTGGGAAGTGGCAAGTGGTCGGGGGAGTTGCAACCTGTAGAGTAAGGCAGTAGCTGAATGCGTAGAAGTGTTACTGCAAGGGAGTTCGGTGTTGTGGTTGTAGAAGTGCCATAGGCTGTTAAGGAGGGAGGTGATCACATCACAGTGAGGTTGCTTATGAGTTGGATGGTGTGGGTAGTTTCACTGGAAACAAGGAGGAATTGATGAAGGTGGCATTGCAGATTACTGAATGGAGTATTGAGGGGTTGCTTGTATTTGTGTTTGGGAGTTTTGTGAGATCATTAAAGGTAGCTTGTTAGTAGGTTATGTATGGTATGCAGTTAGAAGGATTATGGCAGTGAGGATGTTAATGTATATGAAGGTGGCATGTGGTTTTGGCAGAGTTAGTTGCAGATTAATGGCAGTAGAAAGAAGACAGTAGTAGGTAATGTTTAAATATGAGTTACAGCGCAGAAGTTGGTGAGGTGGATATATCCAAACAAGTTACCAAGAGCATGCTTTGTTTCTCAAGTGCTCCATCGAAAGAGTAAGCTGTTAACATCTCTTTATTAAAAAAAATGTATATATGTTTTTGATAGCAGTTTTAATTGTATTCTGACACTATAATTTGTGAAACGAAAATATATATTGCTTTTGAAAGTTCAAAAACAAATAGCAGCATGGACTCTGATAATGCAAACACTTAAGATCAACGTAGTGTTCTAACTCTTAATCATACATACGCAGCACAATACATTAATCATCTTTTCATATTACACTCTCCGACATCAACCACACGCTTATCCCGAAAAATGCGTTTTTTGATGTCTAGATTACTGGAATACATTTTTTATTTTTTACTTTTTATTTTTTTGCTGTGTTCATATAAATCAATTATAATACCTCAGATGAAGGACTAGGAAAAACAAAGAGAGGACGAAAGAGTCGGAGTTTCATTCAAAGGAAAGAAGAACAAAGAGATGGTAGCAAGTCTACCGAAGCTAATCGACATGATCAATCTCATATTCCAGTCTCAATCCAGCATACCAAATATGAACTCATTAACGAGCTAACTGCAAGATACCACACCACATTTAATTGAATTAGATTTTTTTTCTTCATTTATCAGTAGTAATTTAATAAAGGTGGTGTCTGGCACAACGGTAAGGTTACCCGGCTGGTAATCTGGTGTGCACACGTTCGAGTCCCGATCTCTTCACATATGTGAGGGAAATGCTGTGTGCACTAATCGACTACCCCCAGATCTCGGAAAGCCGTGAGAATAGTACCAGGACGGGAGACTGACTTGGGAAGTCCTCTCGCGCTTGAGTACGAGAGCCTTTGACAGTGGGTATCCACCTTTATCAGTAGTAATTTAATGATATTACTGAACCAATAATTTCTGCATTATTTCTTTATGCATTACTTTTGTTTACGTATGATTTAGGTGAGGTTGAGCAGCAGATAGAACTACTGCAAGAATATGTTCCAGGCTGACAAATGGTGATAGAGGCATCTTTACTTAGGTTTGGAATAATTAATTTAGCGTGCATTAATATTAGTGATAAATTTGAAACTTCCATACGGGTAGAAAAGGCTGGTAAATTGTTAATAGTTTAAATTTTCATATAATGTTGGTGAAGTCATGAAATTGTTGAACTTTAAAAAAATTCATATAATATTGGCATTTGGTAACGAGTTGGTGACTAATTGTTCCTCGTTCATGAATTCAGTTTGTCAAAAGCCATAGATGAATAAAAGCAACACAATGTTTTCCTTTTTTCTGGAAAATGGCGCTGAGCTACTTATCACCAGTGTGAGTATCGACAACGAGTAATCCGACAATGTTTCTACAGCCCGTTTATCTTCCTTTTGCCACGGCTACGGTGTCGTCTTCTGCAGTTTTTTACACTTTCCACTGTCATAATCATCATCGACTTCTCACAGGTGCCCTGCCTTATCGTAAACCAAGTATGGATCACCGCCGCTGCACGCGGTGTCTGCACCGATGCTTTCCTCGCTGTTGGAATTGGAAAAATAAAGTGGGCCAAGCAGCAAACACACAATCTTTTTTGGCTTGCTAGCACCAGGAAGAGGCATATGATTGATACTGTAGGTGCCAACTTATGCCATTTGTATTTGACAGAAAGACCGGTGTAAGCATACTATAGCTCATTATTACTTTTTTAATTTAGTGCTAAGTGGTAACTCATCTTCCTGATGGCAATACAAACTTAGTATTTATATTCATTGCGTGCATTTTCATTTAAGTTGGGGACAGTTTGGATTCCATCACGATGTCCTAAATTGTTTAGTACCCATAATCTACATCATGCCACACGTGTAACCTTATTCATAATTGCAGAAAATGTGTACAACTTACGTATTTATACATTTTCTATCACATAACAATATGCGATGCGAAATTCCCATCTTGCATGAAAGCATGAAAAGTTTGGTATCCGTTATCACATAATAATAATCAGCACTCAGCGGATGTAGTGAAGATTGGGTTTACCAGTTTGTTATGTATTTTATTAAGAATGGTTATTGAATGTTGGAATATTTTGTGAATTTATTAAAAAAATAAGAATAAATAAAAAATTGAGCCGTTGTAAGTTAATAACGGTAACATATATTTGAGCCATTATTGTAATGCAATTAATGTAATAAAGCCGTTGAAATTCTCTGACGGTAATATATTTACATATATATAAATATATTTATGAGCCATTAATGCATAGAGCCGTTGGAAGTTATAAACGGTATTATATTTTGTATCAGTAATTTTATTTTGGAGCTGTTACATTTGCATAACAGTTATGTGTGTGTGTATGTGTGTGTGTGTGTGTGTGTGTGTGTGTGTATATATATATATATATATATATATATATATATATATATACACACACACACACATATACATACATATATATGATTGAGCTGTTACAAAATATAAATAGAATTAACAAATTGCAATGAATGGTAATAAATTAATATTTATTAACATTCATCTCTTTTTGAAACGTATGCAATTTACATATTGCAAATTTCTTTGAACATTTCTTTCATTTAATATGGCATTAATTGCAGTCCAATTCTCCTCCCACTAGAATAGCTACACTTTCTTCTATATAAGAACTTGGTTATTGACCATGAAATATACAGAACATAGAATACAGAATATAGAAGGAAAATCTCTCTTTCTTCCTCTTCCACAGAAAGAAAACATATTTTTTTCTCTATCTTCTCTTCCACCACTCTTTTGAAAAATTAGAAAGAAAAATATACATGAGCAGTATTATTTTTAGAGTGCAAACTGAGTCGGATTCATATGTGCAAATGATCCGATATATTAAAGAAAAACAAGGAAGAGGTTGTTTTATCCCAGAGGCGACGGCGAACAGTACGAACTACTTTGCACATTGAGTAGATCGCCGAAACGTCTTCAAGAAAGTGACCTAGTCCACGACTCAGCCGAGCCATTGTTTCCAACAATTTGAAGACGATACCAGAAAAACAATGGCTTCGACTGCAAATCTTGACGATGCTACCCCATCATGAAAGTTTCAATTTTTCAATGGTTAGTAGAGATGCATCACATAAGCTTTGAAATAGCTTTTGAGATCATCTCCAAAGGTATGACTTTATATGAACAGTTATATTGCTGTTATAATTGAGAAACTGCTCCGAGTTTGAAAAGAATTTGTCTATTATTATTATTTTGGATTATGCATCGACTTGCTAAGTAAGAAAAATCAATTAGGAGACTATTGGAAAACAATAGTTAATCTTATAAGTCCTGAAATTGATTTTGAATGGAATAAATTTGGTCAAAGATTGATTAAGATTAAGAAAACAATATAAATATAATTATATTGTTAACTAAAGATTATGATGTTATATTCATTCATGTTAAGCTAAGACAACTGTTTTAGAGAACCATGTGAAAGTACTTGTATGATCTATTAATGTGCATATTAATAGTTTACTAATATGTTAAATTAGTAAAAGGAAAACTTTTACAAGAAGCATATATTTAGAAATTTGTCCTTCTTCTTTAGAGAATTTTAAATGAGGCAATAAAATGTTTGTAATTGAGCATTTAATTGTATGATAAATATTATTAAACAACATTTAATGATATAGTGAATGAGAGTAATCACATCTGCTGGGTGATTAACATTATAGTGAAACTCAATTAGTGAATTTAAAGTTGTAATAGACTTTAAATATTGGTATAAGATTAATTGTTTACTTTTGATCATATATGATGAT